>OZ007575.1:51050555-51773055 GCA_963931925.1 Onchidella celtica | reverse complement strand
GCCTGGGGGTGGTCTTCTTACATCAAACCGATGTCGGTCCAATGTCATAACCAGCGGATCTGCGTAGAAACGGTGTCATTCCTACGAGCAAACTTCGCTTCAGTCTTACGGGTCAGATTTTCGTAGGGTTGATGGGGGGAGTTCTTACACCAAACCGACGTAGGTCCAATGTAACCAGCGGATCTACGTAGAAACGATGCCATTCCTATCAGTACTACCCGGCGGAGTTTATTAAGAGTGCTAGCTAGGATACTATTGCAGATGAAGATCTGAAACATTGTGTATTCTCCACATTTTCTATATAATTACTTTCACTTAGTTTTCATGATTAGTGTCTTAAAATACAAATATTTAAAAATATTCCCTGCCATCAACGAATATTGACGCCAAATTTGCACATAGGAATGACATCGTTCCTATGCAGTTTTGCTGGTAGCAAAATTGCGCCGACGTAGGTTTGATGAAGGAATCCGATCCTACGGTAATTTTACCAACCTACGTAACTCCTATATGAATCTACGTTGGATTGACGTAGGGGTACCTGCTGGGGTTTTTATTTTTAAAAAAATGTACAGCGTGAACTTGACCTAATTTGACGAATACGGTCTTTTCTCGTAAAAATGGCAAAAAAGTGGTCGTGGGTGGACAGGTAGATCTGTAAACAGGTAAGATGACGCACGAGTGATCCCGGCGCGGTGACCAGCTTCAGTGACCTGGATCCGTAGCATCTGAAGTCGTTAGTGTCGAGTGACTTAGGAAAACAGGGTTCGGCCTGGCCTGGCCACAGAATCTACGCAGTTACAAAAGTGGAGGATTTAAACTCCTTGTGGTCGGTCTATCCAGATTTGGAGGTAGGACCTGCTTGAGTTAGTATGCGTGATGTTTAAGACAATTGTATAGCTATTTTCGTTCTGCGGTTTGTCTTCACACGATTATAAAAGATTGATGGACAGTTATATATCCTGCCTAATGTTATTGTTGTTGTTGTAAGAGCTGTTCTGAATAACAAGTCTTCAGCTAAAGCTGCCTCAAAGGGCTCTAAGTGCTAAATGTAACGACGTCACAATTTAGTGTTATGATAAGGAACTAGAATAAATCGGAACCGTGAAACACTTTGGTAAGTGCCACCCATTGAAACAAGTTTCAAAGTGTGCATTAATTTGGTCATACGTCTTCTTCATACTAAAAGATCTCCAGTTTTTCAGGAAATGGAGAAGGAATTCGGTTTCTCTCTCTCTCTCTCTCTCTCTTTTTCTCTCTCTCTTTCTCTCTCTCTCTCTCCTTGGTGCGCATGGTTGTAGATTGTTAAGGGAAACGTTCTCGATCAGAGTGAGAGAGAGACAGAGAAAGGGAGAGAGAGGGGGGGGGGGCTAGACAGAGAGAGAGACAGAGAAAGAGAGAGAGAGAGAGAGAGAAAGAGAGAGATGGATTGCAGATGGAGAGAACAAGACCTTCTGTAAAGCACCTGAGGCAATGTTTGGATTGTATGGTAGCGGTATGTAATATGAACTCCATTATGATTTTCGTTATAAATGTAAGCCCCCCCCCCCCTCCCCAGCTCCACCTTTCTTTGTCGACATTCTTTTTTAAAATGACTAGATCAGGTACCCGGCATTACCCGTGATAAATCTGTGCTCTAACTCTTTTTTCTCTCTCTCTCTCTCTCAGTCTCTCCCTATCTCATTTCCCTCCCCCCTCTCTCACACTTTCTCTTCCCTCTCCCTCCCTCCCCCCTCTCTCTCTCCCACTCTCTCCCCTTCTCTCTTCATCTTTCTCTCTCTCTCTCTCTCTTTCTCTCTCTGATCCAGAACATTTCCACAATAATCCGTGTTCACTAACGTGCAACTCACTCGTTGTTTCACATATTTAATTATAGTAAAGATTGCACCAAATTGAACGTCTGCCAAATACAGTTTCCCACGCACTGAAATTATCACAGGGAGCAAAAAATAATAATTCATTTAATATCTTAACAATATTGTTTGGTGACTGGCTTAAACTTGCCGAAGTACAAACGATCCGTACAAAAGAGACAAATGGGTTAGATTATGTTCTGCCTTATGTGCCAATGTTGTGGGTGTGTGTCTATGTATATATGTCTAGCATAGGAGTGCACGCAATATAGATTGTGTTTGAGAGAGAGAGAGAGAGAGAGAGAGAGAGAAAGATAGAGACAGGGGGAGAGAAGGAGAGAGAGAGAGTGAGACGGTGAGTTGCAGATGGAGAAAACAAGACTTTCTGTAAAGCTCCTAGAGCAAATTGTTTGGACTGGGCTAAATAAATGATCTTCACTATCAATATCATTATTGTTATTTTTATTATTATTATTTAACACTTAAGTTTCATAATTTGTGAAAATCTCATTCAAACTGCAGTGTTGAGGGGGGAAAAAGAAAAAAACGGGGGGGAGGGGGGGGGAGGGGACAAATTGCACTACAGTGAAATACCCCCCCCCCCCCCCACTCCTCTATGTTTTTGCTTTATAGTAAGATTTAATCATTTCTGTGATCCAGTGCATATAATGGTGCAATATGCCCCAACATTCTGGAAGTATGTTGTTGATATGGTGCATAATATTATCACGAGGTTTCTAATCTATTGAATACTAGATGAGCTACCGGGCATTGCCCAGAATAAACAATCATGTGATCCCCCCCCCCTCCTCTCTCGTATAATAAAAGTAATAAACTACAGTCTTGCTTCAGAACTCATGCGCACCACAACATTAGGCACCAAACTGAACGCTTGATACGGTTACTTTTTATGACATGCACGGTACTATATTATATTACGAAACAAACATGCAAAAATACAAATGTTACATAACAACAAACGTTATTTTTTTAATTATAGGCATCATCTTCCTTATCTGAATTCCCACCTTCCTGCCAAATTTAAGGCCTGAAGAGTGTATAGTTTGGTCAGTTAGTCATGCCAAAGGTTGCAAGTTACTGAAATATATAATAGTTGCATTAACTTCCATTATCTTTAAATGCTTTGAAAAACTTGTTTTAACTGAACTAACGAAGGAGGTCAAACAAAATCTCGATCCTTTGCAATTTGCATACAAAGAAAACAGGAACACAGAAGACGCCTTATTGTTTTTATTGCATAACATCTACAGTCATTTAGACACTGGTAAAACCTGTGTTCGTGTGCTCCTAGTCGATTTGTCGTCTGCGTTTAACACCATACAACCGCACTTAATGTTTCAAAAGCTTACCAACCTACACGTGAGTTTTTTTTTAAAGAGCTGGATCTTCGAATTTCTAACACAGAGAAGCCAGTTTGTGGATATAAACAACACATTTTCCAAATTACTCACAACAAACACAGGAGCGCCACAAGGCTGCGTGCTGTCACCTGCCTTGTATACATTGTATACAAATGATTTCACTGTGACACACAACAACGTTTACCTTCTTAAATTTGCCGACGACTCTGCTATTTTAGGCCTTTTACTGTCGCGATGTGGGTTACATGGGGATATTTCGACTGACACTCTTTCGAGGTCCGCTCCCACAATCGACGAACACACAAAAATAAATACTTGCACTCTAAAAACTAAATAAATCAATTGCTTTCAATTTTAGCAGAACTGTAGGGCAGTTTAATTACAGGAATTAATGTAACAAATATAATTATAAATATAAATATCAATTCAAAGGCAACTGAATCTAACTAATGGAACTACAGCTTTTATAAAGACTAACGTATTCAATCTAACTACTTGCAGGTCATATGAGTTATATGGCAAAAAGAATCCGCGCACGTGGCGACGGATATAACAGTTTAAATTCTATTAATTCAATGAGACATGTTATGATATGGACATTTCCTCTAGACACGCCATGGAGAATGCTTGTACAACCATGCGTTGTCTGGCGGTAGCTCTGAAACTGTCTTCAAAAGTAAGTAGAACGGTTCACTTTCATCATTACAAATTAGTATGGACTCTCACCATGCGGCCCTCACTAGGAGTGAGAGCGCTGGATGTAAACGCTGTGGGTTTATATCAAACCAAGTAGCTTAGGCTCTGGAGCTTTAAATCAGGCTCCTCACAATGGACTGCTCAACTGCATCTCTATGTCCCTCATCTGGCTGAGGACTATCGCCGACCACCTCGTAAATGGATTGTCTACATGTGGCCCAGAACTAAGTTCTGTATGGCCTTAAATACTGGTCTGCATCTGCAGCTTACCGTCTAATTCCTGGATTGTGATTGGTGCAACCACTTCTAGCTCAGCTGCCGAACTGAGTTATTTTAAGTAACAGCCCTACGCAACGACCTTGGGTCGACATCAAAGGTCGAATTACTTCATACAATATAATGTAATTTTATAGCAATAAATTCTTAACATGTTCAAAACCCCGAGCTTTTACTCTGGATCACGGTATTTTCTGTACGTCAACAGACGTCTCAATAACATTTAATTCCTACTCACCCCTTCCCTCTTTACTAACCCTAGTTCAAAACACGAGATACAACAAGTGCTCAGTCATGCACACCTACGCTGTCCGTCTATCCTTCCCCACGTCTTCTGTCTATCTATTATAAAAAAAACTGTTCAAAACAACTTGTTTACGAGACCAAGTTATGCTGGCTCGCACAATAATTACGTTTGTAAAAATTACTCACTGCTCTCTCACAAAAATTTAGTCAGTGGAAACATTTATGAATTAAATCTGTTCTTGACAGCTGGATCTTCGAATTTCTAACACAGAGAAGCCAGTTTGTGGATATAAACAACACATTTTCCAAATTACTCACAACAAACACAGGAGCGCCACAAGGCTGCGTGCTGTCACCTGCCTTGTATACATTGTATACAAATGATTTCACTGTGACACACAACAACGTTTACCTTCTTAAATTTGCCGACGACTCTGCTATTTTAGGCCTTTTACCTAACTCTGGCCACGAATATTCTAACATTGTACAATCCTTTCATTGTTGGTGTAATAACATCTATCTTCTACTGAATGTTAAGAAAACAAAAGAGCTTGTTTTTGACTTTAGGAAAAATAACAACGATCCTGTTTGCCCTCTTACTATCAACAATGAAGAGGTTGAAATTGTCACAGAGGCCAAATATCTTGGCATTACTATTGATTCATTGCTTAACTGGCATGCGCATGTAACATATGTATACAAGAAAGCCAACCAGCGCATGTATTTCCTCAGAAAGCTCCGCTTTTTAAAAGTTAGCAAAAGCATTCTGAAAATATTTTACACCATGGCTATTCAGAGCGTTTTGATGTATGGAGTTGTCTGTTGGGGAGGAAACATCTTACAAAAAGATAAAAATAAGATCAATAATTTAATTAAAAAAGCATCCAAAATTTGTATCTGTGATCTGCCATATTTTGATGAGCTGTACACTGGTGCTTGTATTAAAAAAGCTAATATTATTATAAATGACCCCCAACATCCCCTGAACAAAGAATATATAAGATCTGTAAGAAGTTTAAGGCTGTTGTCAAAGAAAACTAAAACTGAGCGCTACTTTAAATCGTTTATTCCACCATCAACTAGGATGTTACAATAATGTCGTCATCTTGATCGTAATCTGTGCACAGTTGAATTATGTCCTGCGTGTCAGGTCAATGTGTTTTAGTTAGGGAAGCATATTGTGTGCACTGTTAATTTTGTTAATTTAGTTAATTTATCAGTGTGTGTGTATATATGTGTGTGTGCGCGCTATGTATCATACTTTCTGCTTCTGTAACTGTATTGTTATGTATTCAATGATCAAAACAAATTTCCTTGTACAAGGACGAATAAAATTTATCTTATCTTATCTTATCTTATAAATTAACGTCCTTTAGAATCTTAATTATTTCAACAGACAATTTTGTTTGCTTGTGTGTTTGTTTGCTCGTTCCTTCGTTCTTTCGTTCATTCGTCTCTTTGTTTGTTTGTTTTTTTACCAAAAGAAACCAACCGAAAAATAAATAATTTATCAGCTCTGATGAAGTTTTCAATACATGTAATTGGGAAGGAGTCCCATAATTATTATGACTTACACAGATTTAGTCAGGCATATATTTTATGTTCCGAGTGTTTATCGCCGAGCCCCCACACTTACTATAAAAGCATCCATCAAGAGGTCTATCTCGCCAGGTCAAAGTCTTTTATTGTCCAACTGTTTTATTTGTTCCATTTTTCATTTGTTCTGTTGTTTTTTTCTTTTTTTTTTCCTTGATGAAGGCCCTAGCCGAAATATCGAACATTTTCTGTCTTCTCTTATAGTTTGCATTGTATCGTCTGGGTATTATTTCTTACGCGAGGATCTGCTACATGCATACAACTTTTTCCATTTGCCCAATTTTGACGTTGAAAAGAGGGAGTACTTCTTCAATTTGCAGTGCACTAAACCTTCTCGTTAGCCGAAGGGGGCATAATCCAATTATTTTCCGAGAGTATTGTCATCCTAAGTGTCACGTCCCTTGTCAAGTGAAGACACTCCTTGTTTTTTCTTCTGCACGTCCATTAGTAAGACCAGAGAGTATAGACCTTGGCTCTTGTTTGCTGTGTCTCCGTTTTCCGAAAAACAACAACGGGAGATCTTTTAGTATTCTAGAGCAACTCTGTCTGTCTGTCTCTCTCTCTTTCTCTCTCTCTCTCTCTCTCTTTCTCTCTCTCTCTCTCTCTCTCTCTTTCTCTCTCTCTCATATATTATAGGCCTAAATGCCAATTTACACGCTCAAATTTGTCTTCATACATGCTGACAAACAATGCTTGCGCATACTAATTGTAGCGCCTACAGGAGTGCTTGTGTTAATTTCAGTTGCTTTTGAAACTGCTTGCGCAAATATCGGGTTCAACAAGCACCACCTTTTTCACCCCCTTTTGCCTATACTGAAAATGTTATGTATTTTCACACACTCATTGAAAGCGGTGCGAACTGGTGTGTGAATAAAATACGACTGGATAGCAAAGTCCATGCGAACGCAGTGACATGTAACAAACACAAAATTACAACAAATCTGTAGTTGTTTAACAGAGTAAAATGAAATCGCTTCGCAAATCTCAAAACTGAGTATGCACTGTGTATTTTTGTTTCATCATTAGTTGCCCTGTCTGGAAGAGACATTGGCGATCATGGCAATCCACTCGGATCTGTTATCAGCCAACCTGATGAAGGAGTTGTTGTGGCGTTTATTTGTTGTCCATGAATTAAGACTTTCAGTGAAGGTTTTCCTGCTTTCAGGAAATATTATATACTAGATGACCTACCGGGCATTGCCCGGAATAAACAATCATGTGCCCTCTCTCTCTCTCTTTCATATAATAAAAGTAATAAACTACAGTCTTGCTTCAGAACTCATGCGCACCAAACTGAACGCTTGATAAGTTACTTTTTATGACATGCACGCTACTATATATTACGAAACAAACATGCAAAAATACAGATGTTACATAGTATTCAACATTGTTATTTATTAAAAAATACATGCTTGAAGTGAACAACTTTTAATTATAGCCATCATCTTCCTTATCTCAATTGTCACCTTCCTGCTAAATTTAAGGCCTGAAGAGTGTATAGTTTGGTCAGTTAGTCATGCCAAAGGTTGCAAGTTACTAAAATATATAATAGATTATATACATGTCTTTGAGTTGAATTCAAATTTATTGCAATAAAAAAGAGTTGAAACTCAAAATGTACCATTTTGTTGACTTTTTCTGCACATATTGTCCCAAAATGTCATTGTTTTAAGTCCTCGTGATCTTTGTTATAACAGCGACCACCTTGTAAATGAATGTTATAAAGGAAGCAACCAGTGAATTTGATGTGGAAACATCAACACAGTCTGAACAGCTAACCAACACTCTTTCCACATCCTGCTTTTCCTTATTTGTGTTTACGTACCCTTAATTGTATATCATCTCATTATATCGGGATGTTATTATTTTCTTTTGAGACCGAAAGAATAATGAATGACTGAAAACAGGAAAGGGTGACACGGAAATGCAAAGACCAGTAGGAGGTTTAAGAAAACAAAAGTGCACCAAACGAAGGACAGTGCCGACGTTTACCCAACATTTTATTTGTTGTCGAACATAAGCGCCACCTCTTTCACCCCCTTTGCTTGCGTTAATTTCAACTGCGTGTACAAATCGCTTGTAGAAAAATTGGAAATGCATAGAGCGCGTTACTGGGTAAATATAGTGGGTGCGGCTTTTGTACAACTTTTCCAGCAACTTCAGTGTCCTCTCAGGCCGTGCAACTCCTACTTGGTTAAATGACTTCTTTGTTTACCAATACCAGTCACTAACCCTGCAAAAAGCCAATGTGTAGAATTTACATCAAGTTTGCACCTAGACAAAACGTTGTTCTCACGTAGATCCACATGGAAATCATTTGTACCGGTACACATGTACAATGCATGTATTCATCAAGTTTAAGTCCACTTGAAATCTATATACATGTATGCGTATTAAAATTTAAAAAACGTGTGCAATTTTTAACAAGACCTGCCCCCGCTCATACAGCTGCTGGTTTACATTTATAAATAGGTGTATCAAATTTAAAGCGACGTGATAATTACACACAAATGTATTATAAAACCCTGAAAATCACACGAAAAAACAGAATTATTGCTTGGATTGTTGAAAATTTTGTGACCACGATTTTCTCCCTGGACAGCTCACCGAACACATTATGTTTAAAGCGGGCCATACACTACACCGTTAAAGAACTGTATGCGGCCTGCGGATGGCCCCTCGACGGCCGCGGGCAATCCGCCGATGGCCTCCCGGCGACCTTGTACTTTCACGGGAAGCGTTCAGTTCAAAATCAGAACAAAACGCCTGGCTTGTCCACGGCCACCTGAATTCAAGCCACGCCAGAAATTTAACAGTCGGCCTCCGGGACTAGGTACTAGTTGTCACAAATCCCAGACTGGGAGATGTAATAAGTTATGACAGGACAACAATCACGAACGAACAAGTTTAACACTTAACAGAACAACCCATCAGACTCACACATTTATTAAACATAATTATACAGATAATAGCGCAATTACATACATTAGATTATTGAATTTAACTGCCGTACAACGGCCTTATTCCCACATGCACTCTTCCTCGGATCCGCAACCCGGTAGTTACTTCCTAAAGACACTTCGGCCTCAGCCTCTCCCCTCAGGGTCTTAATAGCACGTTAATAATTCACTGGCACCGCAGTCTCTCAATATCACCTTCCTATTGCCATAACACCTTAGCATTCCACTAGCACCTCAGCAGGGCAATAGCACATTATCATTTCAATAGCCCATCAACATGGCAATAGTACATTATCATTTCAATAGCCCATCAACATGGCAATAGTACATTATCATTTCAATAGCCCATCAACATGGCAATAGTACATTATCATTTCTGCTAGCACATTCACGCTCATATCTACGTCCCTGTCCGTGGCCAGACTGCCACGACTGTATGTGCCTCTACTGTCCTGCACCGACAGCCTCACTCTTGGCCTAGGTGTGGCCTCCGGCCCTATGCTGGCCTATCCCCTGTGCTCACCGAGGTGGCTCTTCGGCCCGTCCCCGACACCTACAAGAATAACATTACATTGGTATAATACCATACCATTTCTATTCACTCCACCTCTCCTTACAACCCATGAAGCGTACACACAATAGTTCACATTTCACTCACCAAACATCTTACGGTAACACACCTCCATCGTAGTACACAATACTCCCTCGTGCTACAAATCCATGAACTCAACTTTCATCTATCGCTCATGGCGCACATTGCTATATCCAATATCAAGGACTTCCACATTCCTCACATATACTTATTTACATCATGGTAATAGACGAATATAATACATCAATCATAATTATCAATCATCGTTTCACCTACCAGTCATCACTGGAAAAAACTCTCTCACTAGTCTTCCGACTGCTCCCCTTATGTTCGCCCTCTGGGGCTTTCTCTTGCGTCCGCTCTTTAGGACGTTCTAACTTGCAGTGATAGTAATACAGCGCTCTCGCCTCATTCAGACCCCCCCCCCACTCATAACATGCACGCTTTTCCTTACTTGTCTACGTGCGTTAATTTTACTCTCCTCCTTTCCCCCCGTAATTATTAACTATCGCTCACTCCACTCGTGACACAAAGTCAAAATTATGTAAATATGACTTAAGAATCTTCAACAGCATCAAATTTTAGTGCGATCTGATACCAAACATTGATATAATGATAATAATAATAATAATAATAATGATATTACTTATTAATTCTACTACTACTACTACTACCACTACTACTACTACTTTATTGTCCGACGAGAAAAAAAGGGGGGAAAGGAGGCGGGGGGAGGGGGGGGCGAGGCGTGTAGTGTGTGTTCGCATAGTAGGGCTGCAGTGGAAAAATGTCCACCCAAAACTACTCAGCCAGCCAGCAAGGGAATGGGAGGGGTGAATGTCAATGAAACGATAGGAAATGAGTGCCTCTTATCTATTTATAGACTGACAAGGGTGAATCAAGAGTCGTATTGGAAGTTCATGCGTTGAAACAAACGAATAATCTATTCTGTGCAATTATCATTCAGTCCGTAGATAAACAAAACAACAGGATCATGGCTTCTTGGTCAAGAGAGCAGACATTAGAATTCATCCAAAAATATAGGAGCAATGAATGTCTTTGGAAGATAAAGTCTAAAGAATACAGCAACAAACTGATGAAAGATCAAGCCTATGCCACTCTCGTAGAATTTGCAAAGAGCATTGTTTTTCTATTAGGCCCGGCGCGCACTATCCCGTTTTGCCTGCTGCACGGCGTGCAAAGCAGATTTTTGCTGCCTTGGCAAAGGGGTTTACTGTGCTGCACGCCACGCGAAAGATTGCTCGCATTGTTAATTTTATCATAGTGCGCGCCGGGCCTATTAGCGGACTAACTATCTCCAGCAGGTGATAATATGTTTCCTCATCCATACGAAGATAATTTTGGAAATCAATGGAATAAGGCGTCAATTCTTTCAAAAGACGAGTATGGCTGTCCTAAGAAGTCTTACCCCACCGAAGAAGCAACGATCTTGTTCTCTCCTTTTTCCTCAACAAAAAACCCACTGCTAAGCAAACTAACGCAACCTCATTTTGAGAAGAAGTCATTGTGATTTTTGATTTAGTGCATAGGCCTGTGGCCTGTGAACTGTGTAGTGTGTGGGTTCAAAGAATCCCGAGCGTGAGGCTGCCTCTCGTCCATTTGCAGGTCATCGGGAGGCCGCTCGGAGGCCGCCTATTGTCCATCGGCGTCGGGAGGACGCGTACAGTTCCGGCCTCTGGCCTTCGAACTGTGTAGTGTATGGCCCGCTTAACGCATACATTGGTACCCTTCACTTTCGCCTCCTCCTCCCCCCCCCCCTCTCTAATTTCAAACCTGGTTTTCATGCCCTATTTATTGTCTTTGGTAAACACAGTATGATTGTATGATTGTACATTTCTGTGTTGCACCTCCCGTACTCATTTCAGAAAACATATAGACCACACTATCATCAAAGATACTAGATTTGTAGTATCTTTGCTATCATTTACAAAATTTAATTATGTATTTTGGGCCAGAGAACTAGTCTGAATGAAAAACCAACATTCTCCCTGTTTTTTAACTTCACGTCTTCTGGGTTGGGGCAGGCGTATTGAGGCTGGTTTCAAATTTCAAACCCTAACAAAAGAAACTAACAAATAAGATACATTGTAGTAGAAGGGGGCAAGAAATCTAGCTAGTTCATTACAATGTCCAGTACACGATAGAAAGGGGAAGGGGTGGAGGGGCGGGGGGGGGGGTGGACGAGACGGCACGGGAGGAGAAGGGGTTGGACTGGGGTCAGGGTTTGTTTGGAACATCGCTGCTACTACTGCTAATTAAATACAAGATACACACGTATAAACGAAATGTCGGTGGACTCACTTCACAGTAACGGTGAGCACACCACCCCCTATTCACCCCTCAGCCTCGATCCTGCTTTCACTCACGCCCTTTGACACTGACAGTTTTGTACTCACAACCACGAAAACACAGACAAAACTACTGTATGTCTTACCACGCTGTTTCATGGTCCCCGCGGAATCCTTGCACGGGTCAAGGTTATCCTTGTTAAATGAAAGGAAAAAAAAAAAAGTATCGTTCTGCTTCATCTACGTCCCACTTTTAACTTCAAAACCGTGGAAAACGTCAGTTTTGTGTGTGATGTGTGTGTGATATCTAGAGTTTAATTTTATTTCAGACTTCATTGAAATACAGTTGAACACTGGATGTTTTTGAAAGACAAGGTGAGCTTGCTTGAATTGTAATAGACATAAACGACCGACAACTATCCTATATTTTTATTTATTGTACGTATAACTCATGCCTTCTCTCATCCACGAATGCATTCATTTATTCATTCATTCATCCATCGATTCGACCATCCATTCATTCATCTTGTCGCTCATTCACGTTCATTCACTCATTCATTCAATTTGTGGCTCACCCACAGACTCTCCCACATACTAAATCAGTGGTTCTCAGCGTGGGCCATATCGCCCCCCCCCCCCCACTCCTGGGATGGGTACGTGATTTTTTTTGGAGGGGGGGGGGGCAAGACGCAGAAAATGGGAGGCGATGAAAGAAAATATGGAGCCCAAATGGGCGATTTGCTGAAAAAGGTCGAGAACTACAGTAGGCCTACTGTCCTAAATCGTCCATGTCATTCGTCATGATTGTAATCCCTCATTAAGTTCTCACGTGTGCATTCACCCACTGGCTCGGTCATGTCTACTTTTAATCATGGAGATACTCGCCGTGCACTGGCGTAGTCTAATTTATTTGGCGTTGAATTTGTCTGGGTCAAGACCAGGTTATCCTTGTGGATTTTTGAGAAATGATCGAGCGTCTCACTCCATACCGCCCCCAACCCCCCCCCCCTTCTTTTGTCTTAACTTCCAAGACTAGGAAAACGTGAGTTTTCTGCGTGAGGTTTGGGAAATTTTACAGGCTTAAAAAAAAAAATCATAAGGAATATACAACTGAACACGGGGCGTCTTTTTCACAGACGCGTGGCGACTGGAGGTGTGTAAAATACAGACAACAATAGAAACATTTTCCTTGAGTGTGGATTACATGAAGAATTAAAAGATCTTGCAGCTTTAATTATGACCAAGAGTGACAATGAAAAGGTGTGCTAGTTGTATTATTTTACCCTTGGTCTGATTGTTTGACAATTTCGTTTGTTAGAAGGGATATGCATAATTTGTGACTCACTGAACAAAAAACTCGGGTTGGGGACAGGGAGGATCAAGTTTTGAAAAAACAAAAAAAAAACCTGACACCTTTTGTTCTCCTCAGCTCTTTCAATAATAGGATAATGTGGACGGCTTGATATGGTTTACTGTGATTTGGGCATGGCTCATCTGAAAGACCGGCTGAAATAATTTAAATGCTATGTGTTAACTTTGAGATAATTCCACTGAATTTTCAGCTCCATTTATTCCACTAGTTTTACTTCAACAATCGGTGCAACAGTATTGTGTCGTTAACTTTGGGCCGTGTTGATTTGCATTTTACTATTTTGATAAAAATGCAACGAAAATTACATTCTGAAAAGAAAGATGCTTTGGATATTTTCGAAGGCTATATTCAGCGGCAAATACAACATATACATAATTATTGTATGTTATAATATACAACATATGATATAATTATATTGTTAAAATATTCTGTTGCTGGACAAGAACATTTTACCAGCAAACTGTATTGGAGTTTAAGCATTATTTTACTTTAGGTCAAAGTAGGCAGCACGTGTGGTGTTTGGTCTTTTCTAGATCTATCTATATCAGGCAGCTATCGAGATCACATAATGTATTATTTTTCAGTATGTTTGACTTGGCAAGGGAAGGAGTTCCGTACTCGAGCGCCAAAGACCAGAAACTAACTAAAAAAGATGATACATAGCTACCCCGGGGGCTTTCCCTGATATGTCAATCTGACTACTGCCCAGACGAACATCGGCCTACGGCCTCGATGATACAAACTGACTAGACCCTCACGTCGTTACTTATCAATCTGACAATCTGACAAAGTGGCGCTCGAGTAAGGTACTCCTCCCCATAGGAATCCTATGTAGGATTGACATGTTGAATTGATGTAGGAAAAGTGATAAGATCCCTATGATTTATTTAAGTCAGAACAAAGTAGTATTCTGATCAGATTGTCAACATGTTCACCAGAACGATGTCATTCTTAGGTGAAAACTTGATGTCAATCCTGCATAGAATTCCTACATCAGATTGATTTAGAAAAAATGACATCATACCTATGTATGATTTAAGTCGGACCATAGCAGTATTTTGATCATGTTGCCAACATCAGAACATTGTAATGCCTATGGCAAACTTGATGTCACCCCAACTGGAATTCCTATATCAGATTGTTGTAGAAAAAAATGACATAATAATAATAATAATAATAATATATACATTTATATAGCGCCAGGACTAAAACATTAAAAGCTCTAGGCGCTGTACACAGTAAAAAATCATAAAAGCACATTCAAATAAACTTACACACACACAGACAAACTAGTTTTATACATCCACATAGCAAGCTATAAAATTCAGTTTTTAAAAAGAAATGTTTTTAACCTGTTTTTAAATATGTTTAGAGAGGCAGAATTTCGAACCTCTTGTGGTAAAGAATTCCACACACAGGGACCAAAACAACTAAAAGCTCTATCTCCATAATTTGATGTTTTACACCTGGGAACAACCAGTTTGTTTTCTGTAGTAGATCTTAAAAATCTATCAGACTCATATTTTTTCAAAAGTTCCGAAAGATAGGAGGGAGCTGAACCTTCAAGACATTTGTAAACCATTTGTGGACATCATCCCTATTTAGGATTTAAGTCAGAATAAAGTATATAAGTCTGATTGGATTGCCACATCAGAATGATGTCATTCCTAGGGGCAAACTTGATGTCAATCATACGTAGAATTCCTACACCAGATTGATGGAGATAAAAATTACATCATTACTGTGTCGGATTTAAGTCAGGGTAAAGTTGTGTTGTGATCAGATTGTCAACATTGGAACGATGTCATTCCTAGGTGCAAACGATGTCAATACTACATAGAATTCCTACATCATATTGATGCTGAAAAAATTATGTCATTCCTATCTCAGATTTAAGTCAGAATAAAGTCATATTTTGACTGGAATGCCAACATTGTAACAATATCATTCTCATGTGCAAACCTGATGTCAGTCCTACTTTGCACAAAGGATTGATGTAGAGAAAATTACATCATTCCTATGTTGGATTTAAGTCAGAACAAAGTAGTATTCTGATCAGATTGCCAATGTCAAAACAATATGCAATGTCATTCCTAGTTGCAAACTTGATGTCAATCCTACATAGAATTCCTACATCAGATTGATATAGAAAAACATGACATCATTACTATGTAAGATTTAAGTCAGAACAAAGTCACATTTTGATATGATTTCTAAACATCGGAACAATATCATTGCCATATGCAAACTTGATGTCAATTCACGTAGAATTCCTACATTTTATTGATGTAGAAACAGTGGTATCATTCCTAGGTAGCGTTTAAGTCGGAACATAATCGTATTTTGATCACAATGCCAACATCATAACGATGTCATAACTAGTGCAAACTTGATGTCAGTCCTACATAGAATTCCCACACCGGATTGATGTAGAAAAAAATGACATCCCTATGTTGGATTTAAGTCTGAACAAAGTATTATTTTGATCAGATTGCCAACATTGGAATGATGCCATTCCTACAAACTTGATATCAACCTACATAGAATTCCTACATCAGATTGACGTAGTAAAAAATGACATTTTCCAATATCATCTTTAAGTTGGAACAAAGTAGTATTCTGTTCAGATTGCCAACTTTGGAACGATGCTATTCCAACATGTAAACTTGATGTCCCTCCATAGAATTCTTACATCAGATTGATGTAGAAAAAAATGACATCATTCCTATTTAAGATATAAGTTGGAATAAAGTAGTATTCTGATCGGATTGCCAACATCAGAACAATGCTATTCCTACGTGCAAACATGATGTCAGAAGTTGAGGTGCAAAAAATGACGTTATTCCTGTGTCAGATTTAAGTCAGAACAAAGTCATATTCTGATTGATGTTTGACATACCATTCCAAGTAGCCAAGAGATATGATCAGTGAAACAGAGGTCTTACAAGTGTAGGTGCTAGACAGGGAAAGTTGCTTGCCAGTTGCTTCATGTCATTCGTTATTTTAGATGACTTAATGACAGTGAACGCATTTCAGCTCACGAATGCAGTCATACAGAGAAAGGAACATCTGCTTGGTGCTGGCTACAGGCCTTGCAGAAAGCCAGTCACATACAAAAAGTTACTGGTCATTTTTCACTCGCCACATCAACAAACTACAAAGTCGCACGCCACTGTCTGCATGTATAATCATGGGTAATCACTTGTCGCAGAATGATTGAAGTTTATTTTTTTTTGTGTGTTTTTTACTCATTGTGTACGAGTTGTGTTGTCTTTTTTGTCAACAAACATGGCGACTGATGAAAGGCCAACAGAATGTGTGGGTGAAGGAAATCTCGTAGAATAAGAGACAGATGTCAGCACAACATTGACCTGTCTTATCAAAAAAAATCATTTCGTCTATGATCTAAAAGAGCCAACACATACAGAAAAAAAAAACAACTCATGTCTTGTATGGAATTCTGCTTCAATTTCACGGCTTGCATATTTTGGTCGGACATACTTTCCATTATTGACAGAATTCAATTGAGGTCCCTTGGTTACATCAATAACAGTTTTAACCTTTACACATCACCTCGCGCTATGCTTAATCACCCCAATGCTGTGATTTTATTGCTATGTTAATTTCTTTTTCTTCAGATGCCTATAAGACAAGTCTACTCTTAACATTCATGACTGGCGCAGGAGCTGTCACTATGTGAATTGGAGGTCTCTGCAACAGTGATCATGGGCTGGATGATACAAAGCAAGAACAGCAAATTATTCCAGAGCATTGGTAAATACAAACAAATGAAAGACATTTTATTCATATTTTATACCGTAACCATTTCCTACTTACTCCATATTACCTGGACATTTTTCTATTTACTCGTCATTAATTTTTTCTTCCTTCAATTGACACGCATAAAACGCAAGTCATCGATAAAACATGTCTTATGTCAAAACAAAATGGAGATGAGATATTCAAGAGAGTAAAAAAACACAGAATTGAAACAAGGAAACACTGTGATTAAAACTTAAATATAGAATGAAACCCAACTAATCAAACAGTTAATGAGCGGTTGGCATGTAATGGCATACTGAATTGATTCACTTCTTTTAATCTTCATATCATATTCAGATCAATTGTCATTTGGAATATTTAACAAGTTAATTAGGGTATTTCAGATAAACAATATTTATTATGTTGGTTCAGGTTGCTATAGACATATGCAAAAATTCTCAAAACCTGGCAAGCATCATCTGAATGATTTGAGTAAACAAACATTCTGACATTCATCATAGTGAGAAGAGGAGCGGACAAGATTTTGATGAAGATAAACTTGACTTGTTGTGCACTCTTCTGGCAAGACAAGAAATAAGTTGAATATTATGGATTGTGAGAAGTTAAAAAAAGTGGGCCAGTTTTTGTTTGTTTTTTGTTTACAGTTTTAAATTTTCAAAGCAACTACTTTTCAATCATTTAATATTATCCACTGACAGAAATTTAAGCAAACTTTCAATCATCATGAATATGTGGAAACGATTGAAGTTGTGGACTTTGCACCATATTAAGTATAAATATTAGATCTGAATATGCCTTTTGAAAATGAAATGAGTGTAAATATAAGCACTGGTGAACTTTAGTGTCCATTTTAGTGTTTTATACTTTTTTCATGTTCTGCGACCGTTAAGAGGTACCACTTCAAACAGAAAGGAAACTGTACAAATGGAGTACACAACGGTTAACCAAAATTGGCAGGACCACGGTTTTGTTTTCGGTTTAGACAGAGTTTTGATTTAGCGATAGTAGGCTTGAAAAATGTCAGTTTCAAGAGAGGCAGCCCATATCACTGTTAAAGAGGACAAATACTGCAAGTGCATGGGCGAAACACTAAACATACGCATAACACTATCGCTTGCTCTGTGTTTCTGACTGGTAATGAGGATGGGCGATTGTTCAGGCCTAGGAACATTCAAAGCATGGATATGCGGGCGAATGTGGACTAAATCTCAGAATAGAGATACAATCATGTGCGTGGACGGACAGTACAGAACTGCCGTCCTGCTAATCTCGTTAACGGTACGGTTACCTCACATGATGACATGAAATGCGCTGTTGACGGTCACTTTTATTGTTCCTGATGTCATACATTTTACACGAAAGGTGACCTGCGACGCACCTAACGTAACGTCTGCTGCCGTCTGATTTCAGACCAGGAAGATTATAGGCCTCTATCCCTCTAACGGTACCCTTGTGGTGCCGCTGCTACCTTGTAGGCTTGCACTACCATTCAGAGCATTTTTTTTTTGAGGAGAGGAGGGGAGTAGGAACCTAACTTGAGCTATGGTAAGTCGCAATGGACTGGCCACTAAATCCAGCAACTCTCTTTTCAGTTTAACTATAGTTTTCTTTCGGTTTAGTGCTAGTTCGTTAACAAAGATAAAGAGGAAAAAAATCGGGGATTCCTATTTTCTTTCGGTTTATCCCTTTTTGGTTTAATGTTAGCAGTGCACATTGTACTTTGTGTGCACCATGGCATGCAATGTATTGATGGGCATGTTTTGAATCACTGAGTCGATATTTTGCGATTCGAATAAGATATGCTGATTCGAATCACCACCGAACAAATCAGCTGATGGATCAAAAATGATTTGAATCATGATTCAAACCACCTTAAATTTGCCTCTTGCTTGAGGTTCATTGCGCAAAGGAGCCAGCGGAGCAGACTTTGACGAGGGACTGGTATAAGAGAATATTGCATGGACCAGGCTTATCACCCCACAGTAATAAACAAATCAAATCAATGCTTGTCCGTGTTAGGACCTATTGATGACACAGTTCATGTCGCTATTACTAGTATTAGGTCACTGAATGACTCGGATTGTGATTTGCTCATGCCACCACTGGCTGGTGGGCTGATCACTCGACCCACTGATCCAAATCAATTTGAGTCATCAAAAGAAGAATCATTGTCCACCATTTATGCAATGTCGACTCAGCATGGATGGTCTAGCTTAGAGAGGAAGTGATAGCATCATTGCCTTCCATGTTTGAAATATAAAGGATCTAGGTCAGGTCAGCGACACAAAGCAAACGTGAAGAAAATACTTCACCACCATTTTAAGCCTTCAAATTTAAAAAAAGCACCTTCTGCAGGTTGAAAGGCAGGCACTTTCAAAATTTCATTCAAATTCGTGTTGCATGAGTGGTGAGTTTTTTATAATATAGATTTGATGGATGCCGAGAACATTTCGCAGACTTGTATTTTTTATTTTATTTCTATATCCAAGTGACAGTTTCCTCCTGTTTTTATAATTCTCATTATTGATGTTCGTTATCAGGCCTGGTATCATTTGAGTCTGGCGTCATATATTGTTCCGTAAGATTTTCTCTGATTCATCCTTATTCACCGAATGTACAGCTATTGTCGAGTCCGAGTTGACAACAGCATCCATTCCCTCGACATTGTGTTATGTGTGTTGGGTTCATTTGTATCTTGTTTCCAATTTTGAAGGTCAATGAGTTGAAAGTGTTAAGGGATAAGGATGCTCACCCCTTCCTTCCTATGTTAATTTCAACATCACTTTTAGTCCACTTAATAATGAATTTATTTTAATATTAGGGATCCGACATGAAGTCATTCTCAAGTCTTGTATAGATGAAAAAAATAAAAAATACATGTAAGGAACAAAAAAAGGGGGGGGGGTGTGTGAGGGAGCTACTGATTGTCACGAGGAAGATCTGATTACAAGAACGGAAATAGAGACACAGGAGAATTTTCCAAAAATAGACATTGTTGTCATATTCATTGATGTAATTTTTAATCGATTACATAAATAGTATCGATTCCACTTCCGGTTTGTAGGAAAAACTAAGATTGTGTCAAGGGCAAAGGACGATAATCATGTGATGGGGGTATAGTCTTTTTGAGAATGCAAAATTATGAAGCTGTGCTGTATCGAGAGACATTTATCTTATGAAATATTTATAAGCATAAACGTTTGAATTAAAACACGATGTTTTTGATAGTCTTAATAAAGGGATGGATTTAATATCTGAGTTTATGCATAATGGGGTTAAACCCATAACGGCAGACAATGTATGGATTCGGTGTCATATAAGAAAAACCCAAATTTATTTATAGTACAGAACAGCCACTCGTGGGAAACCTGGGTGGTCACTGGCTCCTGCTTCCATGTAGCGTCGAGGTCGGCGGTCGACCAAGGTACTCGCACGGCTAGTCATGCCCAACTAGTCTGTAAAGCTTAGGGTCTGGCGAGTTTCCTCCCTTGAGGCGCTACTGAGGGACTGAGAGTTGGGGTGGAGTTTGGTCGGGGGTAGGCCGGACAAAACATACGGATTAGAACCTACTTCCTTAGATCTTAAGGGGCAACTGGTACTGTAGTATTAGACTTAGGATCGTCCATGTCATGGGAAAAGTGCTCTCGCAACCACATATTCAAACGGCACACGTAGTGTAGCTATGTAGGGTACTGTGTGCTGGAGTCCCCGTGCCACTTTTTTTTTCTTTCTTAAAATTGCCCGAGCAGTGATCACGTCACAAATAAGTGTGTGTTGTCTAAATTTTGATTTCTGTTTTGAATGCTCAGGTGGAGCAGAAGCTCGGCCATGTTTTGTTTAACTTTTTTTTTTTTTTTTTGGCTTTGTTTACCCGGGCGTCTGGGTGGATGGGGGAGGGGTGGATTTTTCTCTTACATCATTAATGACAGTGGTTTAAACCTGTCTCTTGGAAGTCAAGACATGGATATTTTAACACGTCCTCAAATAAGAAGGTATAATGCACTTTTCTTTTTTCTCGATTTAAGGCCAGCACAAAGTCACAATGACTTGGTGGATGTGTTTACAGAGGTACATGTAGCTTCCACTTCACCTCCGGCAAGGATAGGTTTTCTTTCCCTGACTATGCTCAAAAGAGTTTGGTGGTTGTTGTTGTTTTTTTAAAAATTATTTTAAACGTTTCATGTGTTTTATCAACTTGTCCATCGGTCCATCCATACAATCATCCATCCATCCATCCGTCCATCTATCCATCCGTCTATCCATCCATCCATATGTCCATCCTTCCTTCCGACCATCCACCCATATGTCCTTCACTTCGTCCATCCACCCATATGTCCTTCAATTTGTCCATCCACCCATCCCATAGTTCCTTGACTTCGTCCATCCATCCGTATGTCCTTCAATTCGTCCATCCGTCCATCCATTCATCATATCGATTAGAATACAGTAGTGTGAACAAAAACCGATCTGTACTAACAATGCACTGGCAGAATTAACAATGCATCTGCCAGTGTTGACAGTGGATCCAAGTGTTAACAAGAACCCGACAATGTTAACAATACTAAGAGTGCATCTGTCTTGTCCTCAGGTGGAGACTGATAACATCATTATTTCCATGGGCATCAAAATGGTTAGTAATAATTTTCTTATTAATATTTCACCATATCTTTTTCCATGACACTGACACAAATTAAAGCTCCCTTTCATTGAGTATTGTCATGTCTTTAGCACACTTCCATAGAACACCAGATCAGTCTGTTAAATGTGAAATTTTTAGGCACACATCCTGAAGAACTGACAAAATGAACAGTCATTTATGTATCTACATGTGTGTATAATATTACTAAACCACTTGTCTGTCCTACTGACGGACCAGTGGACAGATAGACTAACTAACATATAATATGACTGCTGTTTTTCCAATTGGAACAGCCAATTAAGTAGGATTATCTCAGAAAGACTTTTTGAAGATAATAATTATGCTGTTTTTATCTTTAACTCATTTAAGTCATAACTATCAAAATTCTATATTAATTCTGACTGCTTATTCACATAGGCATTACTAGATTCTATGATTGTTTCCCTTGGTATATCAAAAAACGACCTAAATTTGGTGGCATGGTCCAAGTAGTGCTTGTAATGAATTTTGTCTGCCTTCTTGGAATGCTTGTCAGTTTATACCTGTGATGTAAATGAGATGTACCAAGTTAAGATTGATATGTCAAAACAGTGTGCACAGCTAATGATTTTCATTGTCCTGCAGGTACACAACCATCGACCATTTACAGTCACGGTTGTCAGCTGTATTGCTGCTTCCTGGAAACATCAGCTGGCAAATATCCATTTCTGTCCGTGCATCATGCATCTCTGATGTCACGCAATTCCCAGTGACGGAGCAAACCTGTGAAGTCATATTAACTTTCAGCCATCATCATGTACAAAAAGAAGAGAGGTGTGGTTTTCCACTTCTTGAATTCAGATAACACAAATGTACTCCTGTCCAAAACTTTCCACTTAAATCCAAGCAAAATAATTTAGTTTGTAGGAGAATTGTCTTTATGTTGGGCCACCTTTTCTCAGGATGAGTCCCTTCCCAAACTGTCATCCCATGAGATCAGTGACGATGTACAGTTTACATTTCGGATGACCAAAGCTAAGGCACCTTGGGAATAATTGTGAGGGGGCCGGCAGTAATCAATGACTGTCTCTTCCAGTTGTCTTCATGATGCCAGCTGATTCAGCTCCAAAAGTGTCGCTGGGTTAGTGATTCAAATTTTAAGTAAAAGGATACAAAAAATAATACATGCACATGTAATTGTGTCTCTGAAAGTGAAATTATTAAAAGATGTCTTCCACCCATTCCTTCATTAATCCATCCATCGATCCACACATCCTCCCCCCTACCTATCCATTCATCCATCCATCCATCCATCCACAAATCCGTCTCCCAAAAATCCAACCCCTTGTCCACATCGCGGGAGACGGTAATGCGCAAAGTAGGGGATTGCTGAGATTGGGCAAAGCACAGTGTGGGCTTGTCCCATGAGGCCGTGACGGTAACTGTGAAGGCCGTCCTGGGTCACCCCAAAGCGTCGGGCTAACGGGGCTCTGGGAACCCGCGTGGGGTCCAGGTATTATAATAGATCCACTGCCCCCATCTGCAGGTGGCTCAGGGGCTGCAACCTTTCGACAGTCTTTGGGTGA
Source organism: Onchidella celtica (assembly GCA_963931925.1). NCBI lineage: Eukaryota > Metazoa > Mollusca > Gastropoda > Systellommatophora > Onchidiidae > Onchidella > Onchidella celtica. Next base: position 51,749,786 of record OZ007575.1, on the reverse strand, counting down.
CACCCTTTGTCCTTCTGTTCCTCTCTTATGTCTTCTGTCCCTCTTCCTTTCAATTTTCCTTTCTTCGCCGAATGATTCCCGGCCTAGCAACGAAAGGACCACCTTAGCTCTCCCCACAATATGGCGCCTTGTTGACCGTGAGGTGCAACCTGTAATGGGGGAGAATGGGATTCTGATGGCTGAGGTGGACCAGTCCATGGACTGCCCTCCACCAACAGGTCACTTTGACCCGGCCTTCCCCTAAGGCAGGAGGGCGTATGACCCATGCCACTCAATCAGTTAAGCCCCGAATTCTTTGATATTTGAGAGCTGGGTCAATCCTGGTAGGATTAACATCTGCAAGGAGTATGTCTCTGGAGTAGCCCTGGCACAAGAGCTCTGGCTATCCGAGCATAGTGTGTCCACTTGTTGGACTCGGTGGTGGGTGGGGAGCTCCAGAGATGAAAAACCATTTCTCATGGAAATTAATCACTCAAATGACCCTTCCCCAATTCCCGACTTGAGAGGAAGAGGCAGGAGGAACCGGGTGGATCCCCCGGCACTCGCAATAGGCCAGTCCCGTTGCTGGACTTGAATATCTGTGAATCAGGGCAGGCCTGGTCACCTTTCCTGGTGATCAAGACTCTGAAGTCAAACCATCAAAGCTGAGTGTCTTTGTAATTCATAAAAGGTTGCAAAGCATTGCTGGAGAACCAAAATCGGTTAACCGGATAAAAACTGGCGAACTGCTAGTGGAGTGCAACAAGAAACAGCACTCACTCAACTTGCTAAAAATCGACATCATTCAGCGGTGTGCAAGACACTATTAACATGTTCAGCCTCACAGAACCCTGAACAGCTCTCATGGCATAATTCGCACCCATGAGTTGGAGGGCCCGTGTGCATGTTGCGCACGTTAAAGATACCTTAGCAGTTGGAAATCGTAAAGAGCAGGCCGAAAATTCATCCCTACTATTCCTCCCCCCCCTAAAAAAAAACAACAAAAAAAAACGCCAACCAGCACTGCACTGTGGCGACAACGTGCCTGCCCCAGTTGTAACTGGGCTACAATGGCACAAAGGCAAATTTCCCAAATGGGATTAAAGAGTTATACAAATACAAATGCAAAATACAAATACGTCAAGGTGGCTTTGCAGCAAGTATCAGTGTCTCCATACATTCCAAACCCAATGCAATGCTTCAATTGACAGCGTTATGAACACGGCAAGTCAAACTGCAAAAGACCAGCAGTTTGTGCTCGCTGCGGCAGCAATGAGCATTCAGACGACAAGGTTTACACAGCCAAGCCGAAATGCCCAAACTGTCAAGGCAACCACACAACCTTTGACAAAAGCTGCCCAGAATGGCTTGAAGAGAAAGCTGTTCAAAGGTACAAAGCCCAGAACGGAGGTACCTTTATGCAGGCGAGGAATGCAGTCATTGCCACACAGCCAAAAACGACAATGCCAATGACTTTTGTTACTGCTTTGAGATCTTCATTGGAGAAAACCTCAGCAACACAAAAGTCCACAAGAGCACAGCCGTGCAGCAGCAGCAGAAGCACCACGACAGCAAGTTCCACCGTCAAAGCTGCAGTAACAAAGACAAAAACGAGCCAGCTAAAGAATAAGTCCAGCAGTAACAAAGCCCAGAACTCATTCTTAACAGCAGGAACTCCAAACAAGTTTGGAACCCTGGCAAATCTGGAGGACGAGGATGCATCAATGGATCCTTGCCTCCCCCCTTCTCCCCCCACACCCACACCTCTTCTCCCCTCCAAAGACCCCTCCCCCGCCCCCCCCCCCCCCACTCCTACTTTCTCTCCCCACATCCCATTAAAAAATTTAATGGCCTAACGCCGGGGGTGACACCCACCATAACACCAAGGAAAACAAAATGACCAGTCCAAACTCAATGCTAATTCAGTGGAACTGCAGAGGCCTTAGGGCAAATCTACCAGAACTGCAGCAGCTGATGGCTATACATAAACCAGCTGCAATCTGCCTACAAGAAATGAAATTACCACCCAATACCCGCTTACCATCAGAAACAATGCAGCCTACCACTGCCATGCCCATGGTACCAATGGGCTAAGCGGAGGAACATCCATCTTAATAAACCAGAAAATTCTCCACAGACCTGTCCAACTAACTACCAGCCTCCAAGCTGTAGCTGTAAGACTCACAGCTAGTAAACTTTTTAGTTTGTGCTCTGTATACCTTCCACCGTCAATTCCCTTCTCTACAACCAACCTCACACATCTTGTAGAACAACTCCCTACCCTATATATTATTATGGGAGATTTTAACGCACACAGTCCAGTCTGGGGCAGCTCCGTGACCAACCCCCCAGGTAAGGTTGTGGAGATGCTCCTTACGGAAACAAATATTTTACTGCTAAATGACAAAACCCCAACCTATCTTCATCAATCTACAGGCAGCCTAACCAATCTAGACCTCACATTAGTCCATCTGACACTCTCCTTAGACTACTCGTGGTCTGCCCTGAGCAACCTTCATGGATCAGACCACTTCCCAATCTGCCTCACTCCCAACCAATCACCGCCAGCAGTCCAGCCGACCCGGTGGAATCTTTACAAAACGCTTGGAGTGCATACGTAGTCATAACAACAGCTTGCAAAAGAGAGATGATTTCGTGGATTATTACCTTTGGATATATTGCTTTTTAGTGGATTTTTCTCAAAATCATGTCATGTAACTCGCATCGAGATATAGTCTGATGCACCTATCTCTGATTTAGTACAATGTATCCTTATATTTTCTTGTACTTATAGCATTTTGCAGTCAGCCCCTTCATTTGAATACTTGAACAGATGTGTTTTTCTCTTTGTCATATGATGTAAACATCAGTTGTTTCCTGTTTAAGTACTAATCCTAAGTGATTGCTCGGGAAGAATGTTTCTTATAAAGAGTAAACCTGTGTTTATATGATAACAGCTGAGTGGAATTCAGCATTACCTGTCACCTGATGTAAGAATGAAATTAATTTGTTTTTCAGAAATGCTGAACAATTTTGTCTCTTTTGAGTCCACTTCCTGATTTGTGTGTCCATGCTACTAGCTGCATGTTCCAAGTGATACGGACAGTGTACACTTTCATGATTATTACACATTTACTTTTCTTTTTTATCAGTATAGTCAAGTAGAAAATGAAAAGTGAAAATGCAGTCACAGGTACTATTTCATTTTCAAACAAGTATTATTTTTGATATATTGCCAGTATATTTGAATAAAACATCAAGAAATATAATCAAAGAAATATGTATTTTTTGTATTGTGTAGAACAGCTGTTTTGTTCCGTTAAATTGATGACTGGAAAATGGACTTGTGAGTTGTTGTATAAAGAGAGATAGGGAGAGTGAGGATAGGGAATAGTGCAGTGAAACATCATCACTTAACACTAACAATATGGCAATGAATGTTGATTTCTGTTGCAAAAACTCATGTTTAGACTTAGATCTATTAATATTACTGCGCACACAAAAAAGAATGCAGAAACACAGAGCGCTGCGAAGCTTTAAGAAAAAAAAGAAGAGAAAAAGTTATATATGCTGCACCCAGCTTTAAACACACCCAGCATTAGAAACAACTAACAACAGCAACAAAAAAAAAAAAAAACAACTAGGTGTACCGGTATACAATGAATTCCAAATAGAAATTAAAATGGAAAAAGGTACATTGTGTACGTGTATAATCTCTCAGATTTTAAGTCTTTCATCAACTACAAACAAACAAAATTATAATGGATAATTCACTGATTGCTGTGGTGTTTTATATTTTGAAAATATTTCCCTTTCTTAGAGGGTGCAAAGCTGCCTTTTTTTAAACGTTGCTGGTAATGAGTGACACTGAATTGTCATTTGGCATCTCTATGCTCATTTTTGCTTTTCTTTAATAACAGTTCTTGGATAACTGAAGCCTTCCTCCTCCTGGAAAACTTTCGCGCCTAGAAAAAAAGACGACATAGCATTTTTTGACGTTGACGAATTGTAAAAGGAACGTAAAACTACAATAAGTATATTGCATGTAACTCGCAGATGCTTTGGAAATCACTTGATTATAAATTTATTTTACAAAATGTTCAAGAACCAGGGTAAAACTTTCTGTAGTAAAAAATACTGCAAAATTTTAATGATATTATTCCTATTAAACCCGACATCCAGGTCTAATATCAAAATTTTTGTTCATTAACAATTGCCCAACAAAATCATTAAATCTAGTGTAACTCGCCCAAGCCTTGAAAACCACCCTTGTCTTAAAATAATTTTAATTGTGCAAGAATATAGAAAATGAAATAATAATAAATATGACATTGCACTGATGCTGTTATAAAAACTTAAGAGCAGTTTATTAATTTCCAATAAATGCTCCAGTCTTTCATCCTCCTTATGAGCGTGGATGAATGTTTCCGGTGTTTTTGGTTCGCCTTTGACGGCAAATGGTGCCTTTGCATGTGAATAAATTGTGATCAAAATTAATTGCGGACTTCGAAAGATGCAATGTAAATTTAGAATAATGTCATAGTCACTTAGGTTCCAGGAATGAGGTCCGGATGTACCTCGGGCTTTTTCTCCGACTAAGTGTTTCAGAAAATAAATAATGTAGCGCTCTAAACTATATCATTTTTTTAGTGTCAAAACTAGCTCTTCCAGGCTCTCGCCCATGTCCTGGCTTTCTACGGTTCTTTATAGGTATAAAAAATACATCTTTCGCATGCAGGTGGTCTTTGGGTCGTGATTTACCATAATGCTGAACGGCTTAAATGTCCCATGACGACATCGGTTATTTTTAGCCAATCTAAATGGAGTGACTATTATTTTGTATAAATAGAAGAAATACATGTATGTGAAAAGCCTGTTAAATCCCCCTCCCTGTTCCATTGGTAAAGGGAGAATATTCAGAGTAACAGGAGGTACTTTTTTAAATCGATTATCTCCCTTAGAATGTCCACTGCGAAGACAGTGATTGTGTGAGAGGGAAAGAGGAGGAACGGCAAAGGTGACGAAGGTCCGATTGCACCAGTTGATCCAAGGACACCAGTTCAGATCGAAAGGAACTTAGACAAGAAGTTTAGCATCTTTCGAAAGAAACAAATGAAGCCGAATTTTGTAGCTTCATGTGTGAATTCCTTCAGAGACGGTAGAGAAGAGCTTCTCAATCGTCTCTGATTCCATTCAAGTCCATCAGCGGTATAAACTAATGCTACATTGCAGGGGGATCCAAACTTGCTTAATGTAAGAGTCATACGATAGACTCCAATTAATGTTCGAGAGCCATAAGATATAAAGAAAATTTACAGATATTTTTTATTGCTATAGACACATTTTGTATAAATAAGAAGAAATACATAATGTAAAAAGATTTACTCGTGTGCGCAGGTTTTTTAAACTGTTATTAGTGTTAATTTGTATTAGTTCCAGTAATCACAAAGTACACACATATATCACAAATCTTGATTGATGATTGTTTTAAGTATACTGAATGAATTAAATGCGGTAATGAACAAAAGGAACATCTAAGAAAAACGTGTGGATGTCAGTTAATCCGAAAAGATCAAAACATAATAATTCTTTATGCCTGGTTTGTGCATGAATTGAGGGAGCTCAACCACTTGATCCAGTGATAAAATAAGCCTGTTGTGGTATGTTCAACTGTGAACAAATCAATGTGGAGGGAGAAAAAAAGTAATTAAAAAAAAAAAAACCAACATGGTTCAAATTGTGGGAGCCCATCATTGATTTCATTGGCCCATCATTGATTTCATTGACCCATCATTGATTTCATTGGCCCATCATTGATTTCATTGGCCCATCATTGATTTCATTGGCCCATCATCATCTAATCTGCCCTTATTTGAATGACAAATGCAATATTCAGTCAGTGGGGTCTCATTTTACACTCAATAAATCATATTATGAAAGTATTATTATTAAGAGTATCTGCCGAGACACAGAATACCGAGACGGACCATTCCAGATTTCGCTATATGTCCGCAACTTCCGCGCGAATAAACACGGTGAGTAGGCCTACTACCCACAGGGCTCTATGGTTCTAGTTGTTTTCATTCAATTTTGAAGGGTTGTGGTGCGAATTGTTGCATTTTTGACATGGACGTAAGTCGACGGACGGAATTTGGCGAATTGAGCCGTCTCAGTAGCCTGTGTCTCGGGGATCGGTATGTAAAATGAACTGAAAAACAATTTATTCACGTCAAATATTGTAACACTGTTCTATTATGGTGCACACTATTCTAAGTTTTGTCTTCATTCAGTGCTTTTCTTTTTCCTCACGACACAGATAAAATTAACAGCCAGCATAAAAGATGCAATAATAAGATAATATATAAAATACAAAATCGTAGGTGTTGGGTCACAATAGCTAAATCAAAATGACAAATCTAAATCTGTCTATCTGTCTCTCTTTCCCTTTCTCTCTCTCTCTCTCATTCTCTCCCTCTCTCTCTGGATGTATGTGTGCCGTCCTCTCTCTCTCTCTCTCTCTGGGTGTATTATAATTATGTGTTGTCCTCTCTCCCTCTTTCTCTCTCTCCCCCTCTCTCTCTCTCCCTCTCTCCCCCCCCCCTCTCTACCTCTCTCTCTCTCTCCCCCTCTCTCTCTCCCTCTCTCTCTCTCTCTCCCTCTCTCTCTCTTTCTCTCTCTCCCTCTCTCTCTCTCTCTCCCTCTCTCTCTCTCACCCCCCTCTCTCTCTCTCTCTCCCTCTAATGAGCCATACACACACACACACACAAAAACACCAACCCAAGCTTGTAAGTTGTCCCGTCTGAAGGGACATGCAGCTGACCGCAGGAGATAAAAGGCAACAAAACAGAAAAAAAAATATTACTTGAATTTTTCTCTTTTCTTAATAACTGGCTGCCATGAGTTAAAAAGGATACAATTGAGGTGGGTCACAAAAGGGTTATGTCAACTATTAAGCAAAATCTGTTGGGGGGCGGGGGGGGGGGGGCTATCAGATTTTTTTTTAAATGGGGGCCAAAAGCCTTCGGCCGAGACCCCCTAAAAACCAAAGAACTTTCCAGTGCAGAGAGGGAGAACAGGAGAGAGTGAAGGAAAGAGAGAGAAAGAGAGAGAGACAGACAGACAGAGAGAGAAGTTGGTTTGTTTGCGGAGCTCACAATGTAAGGTGAGTCACGAGAAAACTGAATCGCTCACCATTAAGCCCCCCCCCCCAACCCCCTTTTACATGCCTCGAGAGAGTGAGAGAGAGAGAAGAAAGAGGGAGAGTGAGGGAGGAGTAGGTTTATTTGCGAAGCTCCACAGTGCAAGGGGTGTCGTGAGAAAACTGAACTGCTCACCACAAAGCCCCCCATCCCACTCACATGTCCAAAGACATGCTCACGAGTGCGTTTTATCAGCTGTTTAATGTGTTCCACATGTCATAGATCAGGTCAGAAACATCTGCTACTGGTAACATGTAATCCAGTACAACCTGTTCCATGAACTGGTACGCTAGCATGGTATCAGTGGGCGTGCACCTGTCGGTGCAAACGGCCAGGGCGGAGGAGGTTTCATCTAACCCAACGGCCACATGCTAGGGCACAATGTGACCCTCAGTATTTGAGTCCTTCATATTGGCCCCCGGTAGCGGTGTGGTCATAGGCTTGTTTGCCTAAATCACAGACGAAGAATTGAGCAAACTTCCCGGACGCAGCTTCGAAGCTGGCGGCAGCAGGCCAGTGGTTGATTGATAGGGCAGATGGCAATATACCGTCACTCTGGCCTGGATATCGTGACACAGAGCATCCACCAGTATTGGTGTTCTTTGGTTTGGGTCTTTCACCCTAGTCAGTTGGGACTGCGAGGCTGTGGAGTAGCCTACAGGCAGCCGGTCAGGCAATATGACTGTCCCTCTGGCATCCTCCTGCACCTGGATACATTTCCAGTCGTCTTGACCTTGTCTTGCCACTTGGATAAGTTGTGTCCAGGCGAGAGAGTGAGTCTAATGTTTGCGCAGCTCTTTTTCCCTAAAAACAAACTCTTTGCGCCAGTCTGAACACTGAAAAAAATTCAGCTACGTTGGGCAGGACATGTTGTCAGAATGCCCGACTCAGACTCCCTAAGCAAATCTTCTTCTCTGAGCTCTCCAATGGAACGAGGAATGTTGGGGCCCCAAAGAGACGTTACAAAGACACTCTCAAGCAATCACTGAAAGCCTTTGCCATTGATGTGAGTGAGTGGGAAAAGCTCTCGCTTGATCGAGCAAATTGGAGGGCGGCCCTTACCAGAGGCAGCAAAGCATGGGAAGCTGACAGAGTCCAGCAGGCTATCAAAAAAAGAGAACGGCGCAAGAAAAGGCCCAGTGGTACTGAACCAACGGAGCACTCTTGTCACTTATGCGGAAGGGTCTTCAGGGCAAAAATAGGACTTATCAGTCACATGAGAAGCCATAAGTCATGAAAGAACAGTCTTTCCATTCTGTCCTCTGTGTCCTTTACTTCTCTTTATTGTCCATGTGTTGAAATTCTCAACAATTTCTGTTCTTTATTCCTCTGGTGTTGTTAAGGTCATCATCATACCTGATGGACGAACTATTATTATTTATTATTATTATTAATGTGTTGCACAGAATCTCTACAGTTCAGGGTCGTCTCTTTGAATGTTTTAAGGGATAAATGCCCGTCCACTTTTTACCTTTCACAACTTCAGACTTCAGAAGTCAGGTGTGTTGCTCACGTCCGGTTTACTCAAAGCAAAGGTGATGGGGTGTTTCAGACAATGATGGATTACCTTATTTGCAGTGTTAAATAAGCTACAAATACTTTGAAACCTTTCTTTACAAGGTGAAGTCCACGAGGATCTACGACTGTATTTATTGTACAAGGTGAGGAGGTAAATATTCCATTGAGCGATCGTTTGTCTGCCAGTTTGTCAATGTTAATACGTACAGTGTCAACCGTGTAATAAGGCTACCGTATAGTAAATACATACTTAAATAAATAACTAAACAAATAAATAAAGAAACAGATAAATAGTGTGATCGTGGGGTTGAGGTGGCTTGTAAGTAGGCCTCTGATATGTTTAAATTTGGTTACTTGATCTTTTTCTTTTTCCCTCTCTCCCTCTGTCGGTCTGTCTGTCTCGCTTCCACGCGCTTTCTTTTTTCCCCTCTCTTTCTCCTCTCCTTCTGTTTCCCCCGTCTCTCTGTACCTCCACTTTTAAATATTTGCACACAGAATGCTGAACTGTTGACTACCGCTGATTTCATCCTCGGCCTCCTCCCCCTCCCCCGCACACGAGCCACTCGATATTAATTTTTCAAGCGCAGTTCAGATTGTTTCGTTAGTTTTCGTTTTAATTTGAATGCAACTAATAGTTTCAAAATACTGTGAAGATAATGTTCTGAAACGAAAGTAACACAGGCACTATGTCAAACCTTCCATATGACTGAAATGGCACTAATTCTGATCGCAAGTGTTGGATTTATAGACAAGATAGGCACTGTTGACACTGCATATGTATAACTTTATACTTGCATATGTTTCTGCAGGTGATTATTATTATTATTTTCAATATGAAACATGAACATACTCATTTTTGTTGGGGTCTTTGACTATAAAATACATAAATTTCTCTGTTTCACACCCAGGAAGGAAAGGATTACCGAATCCGGTTACTTCCAGAAAACATACTAAATAGTTTTATTTAATGCGGTTGTATAAAATAGAGAGGCAAAGATTTCTTCTTTTTTTTAAGGGGGGGGGGGTAGTTACTAATGAGAAGTCGAAAGTAACGTATTTATTCACTCCGCACTATTTGAATCCTGATTGAGATTATTTTGGTAGTTAATCAGCAATGGGGTTAGCACATTCGCTATATATCATAAACTGCTAGAACAGGAGATCTAGGAAAAAAGCAGAAAGATGAGAGTGAGGGGTAGACTTGGGAGTTGAACCCATAAGGGGAAGTTCTGGAAACAGAGAACTTAACCAAATCAGCCAACTGTGGTCTGGAGTGACCCAGCCAGCATCCTTACGTCAGTCCGACGTAGATTTGTATAGTCCTTAGGGTTGGTAGGATGACCAATAGGGACCGATTCCCTTCAGGAAACCTATGCTGTGCGATGGTGTGAGCGGCAGATCTACATAGGAACAATGTCATTTCTACGTGCAGACCTGGGCAGATTCCTACATCAGACCAATGTCAGTATGACGTCATGAGCAGCAGATCTACATAGGAACAATGTCATTCCTATGTGCAAACTTGGGCACATTTCTTACATCAGACCAATGTCAGTTCAACGTTGTGAGCAACAGATTTACATTGGAACAATGTCATTCCTGTTTGCAAACTTGACGTCAATCCTATGCGTTGGATTTCTATAGGGTTGCTAGCTGGGGAGAGGCCAATGGAATTTCTATGAAATAAAATAAAACTTTGGTGAAAATTGTGAGCAGATTGCACTGCAGGGAATAAGATTAACCAAAACAAACCGTAAGAAATGGTTTTATCCTTGCCAAGTATAAGGAATTATTCACACGTTAGGGATGGGAAATCTCCAGATATGTCCTGATTTCTGGGTTTTTTAATATGTTTATTTTTCTTCGTAAACACTGTTTTGTGTGTGGTCCAGTTATAATATTTGGCCCATATTATAATATTTGTATGTATTGTGGCTGGTAAAAATGCATTACATTGAAAGTTCAGGACATTTTTTTTTTTTTGGTCACCGCAGTATTATTGCAAGAAAATTAGTTTCAACAATAAATATAATATAGAAACCATGGTTTACAGTTGTAAGAAGGCAAGTTCATTTCTCCATAGGATTAAGTCTTTCCCTATGGTACATACAACGCATGCTGCGTTGCAGGCTTCCCTAGTGGTAGCCGATACAACTCAGCCTGTGTTGCGATGTTGTAAAGCTATTCCTTGACCCCTGTAATGGAAAATTTTAACATCTTGTGACGTTGAATCTTAAAAAATAGAATTCTTGGCAAAGCTTCCTTTGTCCTATCGTTTCCAGCGATACCATGTATACGATAAGCTGTTCTGTAGTAACGCAATTTTTGTTTACAAATGCACGGTACAGTATGGGGTGTTACCCCAGGAAGTGCTCCGTCCAGACATGGAATGCCGGCCCCTAGGGCAAGAGTTAAATAATGTTTACCACTTGTTCAGATTTAGATTTTTAAAACTTTATGTGTTATACTGGGAATGTTGTTAGCCTGGTGATTGCTACACAGGTGTCCCCATGCAGCATTATATCAAGAGAATTAGTTTCAACAGTAAATATTGGTTTACTTGCGCAAAATGGCTAGTTAATTCCTTCACTGGCGTAAATAATGTTTGCCATTTCAATCTTTTATTCATGTGTATGAGATCAAACTACACAAAGTATGAAGTGGGATCATCTCACATTATTATTTTCTAGCTTTGGCAGTAAGTCCTGAGAATGGATAGATTAAAATAAGACTTAATGTTGAATATCGGTACTATCATCAATACCAGGATGACAGGCAGGATCAAAATAAGAGAGAATCAACTCAATTTGTATGATATGAACCAGCACCTAATTATGATCTGCATATCTTCTAGAAAATCCCATGATGTCTGTTGGATGCTGTAAGCATTCGAATCTGTTGAAAAAAAAAAATGGAAAGGCTCCGGTGGAAATATGAACAGCAATATTAGTTCTTAATGGTAATTATAACTGTGTGAAGTGAAATGATGTTTCTTTTATCTTTTTTCTGCAACACTTGATGTCTTCCTGTACATGAATGACACAGACATGATCTGAAATTGGAATTTCTTCCAAAAGTGATAATCCCACTGGATGTTAACAACATACAAAAGCAGCAACTCATGCCACATTTATGGTAAGTGCAAATATGTGTAAAACCCTCACATATCAACCCTGGCCGTGATATGGAAATCTGCTTCCAGTTTTACTTTGGTTGATAGGCCAGCGCAAGCTCCAGAAAAACCTTGCAACTTAAGCGCTAAAAATAGAAGACCATGTCGCAAACCATGATATTGTTGGCTTATCAACTAGACCCCGAGGAACTGGTAACGCAAATTCGGGGCCTTATCATTGACGGGCAAGGGAGGCGCAACCATGACATCGTGGGCTTAACAAATTAGGCCTAGGAAGAGAGGACCATGATATCATAGTCTTATCAGTAGTGGACTGGGAGAAAAAAACCAGGATATTGTCACTTCTGGTGCAAACATTGCGAGGGTTAAGTACAATAACTTTGCTTTTCACTTTATTTTCTTCCCGTTTTATTTCTCTTTTTTTTGTGTGTGTGTGATTTCCCTCACATCCCGCTTCCTTCTTTGAAATCACACCAGAAAAAGCGCAGGTGTAAATAGCAAGTTACAGAATAGAGATGCATCGTCCACGGACAGTTACCTAAAAAGATGATTCACTGATGAAATGTTAGAGAAGAGGTTAAACTCTAATCCTAAAACTAACCATAGGTCTATGTCTGACCCTAATCTGGGTAGCAATCCTACAGCTATTCAGCACGCAGGACTGACATTGAGTTTGCTCATAAAAAAGACATTGTTTCCAGCATCCCTATGTCAATCCAGTGTAGATCGTCAATCAAATCACAAAAATAATGCATCACTTTGAAGGTAACTAAATAAAAAATGCAAGTGAGGAACGAAAAACATTGTAAAAGATCAGTATGAAGTTTTGTCAGAAGAAATTGCGTGATAATGTTACATTCACATCAGATCTATCACTATCACTGGATTCTTCACCCCCGCCATCTGAAGCTGACCTCAATAGATCTAAATCACAATTCAAGTCTTTTTCCCGGCAATCATCAAGCAAAATTCGTGCATATTTGGCCAGTGATCACGTAAAGCGCTGGGAAACAACTTTTTCAACACAATTCTTATTTGAAGTCTCGCGGTCAACATGTTGTTCATCAAATAACGCATCTGTTTCAGTTCAGAGTTCCCTCTAGGACAAATTTTGGGACGAGTACTATATAAGTTACACAACTTTAGTCTCACACTTATTTCATGTTCTGTGTGTTAATCGTCAAACCCCGCATGGTTTACTATTAAAACATCCACCTGGAGGACTAACTTGCCAGGGGGTCAGCACCCCCCTTGCGACCCCTGGTACACGGACGTTCCTAAAGGCGTGTCCTTAAAATATCCCTCTGGTGTAATTCATATGGAACTCCACCCCAAATTTCTTATTAAAAGCACTTCACCTTTATCATCGTTGTGTTAAGAATCTTTCCTGTTTTTTGTTGACAACTGTTAAAGTATTGCACGCAATCAGGTCAATCTCTTTGACCACTGCAAATATATGTGCCACCCACTGGCCGCTGTCAACGGTCATTGGGGTGGACTGTGTTGACCTTTTCACATTACCCCGCACCTTGTGGGTGTTTTTACAACTATTTTAATACCCATCAATACACCGATCACCCCCAAAGTGTAGCCATTTGCAAACCCTTTCGCAGCACCCAGCACCACCTGGGATAACACACGGTTTCATAGCACACACTGTTTTTGTTTTTTATGTTTGTAAACATACAATTGTCATTATTCTTCTCTGAATAACATTTCCTGATACCAAATATAATCTAGCTTTATCAGAAGATTTTATATGAATTTTCAAAAACACCCCCAAAATAGTGCTGACAATGGTAAAGCCACTGTGAAGAAGGGACGTACATTTACACTGTGCATGCGAGAGCCGCGATCCCCGCAATGTGAAAAGGTTAAGATGAGCAAATTTGTATATCAGGAAATAGGTAGCTTATGTATGGTTTCTTGTCAGCATGAAATCGTCCCGTGACCTGTCATGGACAGAAGGAGTTTGGCTTTATTTTGCTGCCAAGCTGCTGCTAACCACCTGTTTTCCAATGCATGCAAAAATTCATGGGCATGGTTTGAACCACTGAGTTGATTTTTTGCGATTCGAATAAGATATATGCTGATTCGAACCACCACTGAACGAATCAGCTGATGAATAAAAAATGATTTGAATCATGATTCAAACCACCATTGATTTGCCTCTCGCTTGAGGTTCATTGCACAAAGGAGCCAGCGGAGCAGACTTTGACGAGGGACTGGTATAAGGGAATAATGCATCAATCAGACTCATCACATTTCGCAGACTTGTCTTTTTTGTTTTATTTCTATATCCAAGTGACAATTTCCTCCTGTTTTTATAATTCTCATTATTGATGTTCGTTGTCAGGCCTGGAATCATTTGAGTCTGGCGTCGTATATTGTTTCGTAAGATTTTCTTTGGTTCATTCTTATTCACCGAATGTACAGATATTATCAAGTCAGAGTTGGCAACTGCATCAATTCCCTCGATGTTGTGTTATGTTTATTGGGTTCATTTGTATCTTTTCTGCAATTTTGAAGGCTGATGATTTTAAAGTGTTAAGGGATAAGGATGCTCACCTCTCTCCTTCCCTTGTTAATTTCAACGTCGCTTTTAGTTCACTTAATGAATTTATTTTAATATTAGGGATCCGAAATGAAGTCATTCTCAAGTCTTGTATAGATTTATAAAAAAAATAATTAAAATACATGTATGCGAAAAAAAAGGAAGGAGGGGGGGGGGGGGCTACTGGTTGCCATGAGGAAAATGTGATTGCAAGAACAGAAATAGAGACACAGGAGAATTTTCCAAAAAAGACATTGAGTTTGTTATCATATTTAACGATGTAATTTGTAATCGAATAAATATTTACTATCGATTCCACTTCCGGTTTTAGGAAAAACTAAGATTGTGTCAAGGGCAAAGGACGATAATCATGTGATGGGGGTATAGACTTTTTGAGAAAGCAAAATTATGAAGCTGTGCTGTATCGAGAGACATTTATCTTATGAAATATTTATAAGCATAAACGTTTGTATTAAAACAAGATGTTTTTAATAGTCTTAATAAAGGGATGGATTTAATATCTGAGTTTATGCATAATGAGGCGAAACCCATAACGGCAGACAATGTATGGATTCGGTGTCATATAAGAAAAACCCAAATTTATTTATAGTACAGAACAGCCACTCGTGGGAAACCTGGGTGGTCACTGGCTCCTGCTTCCATGTAGCGTCGAGGTCGGCGGTCGACCAAGGCACTCGCACGGCTAGTCATGCCCAACTAGTCTGTAAAGCTTAGGGTCTGGCGAGTTTCCTCCCTTGAGGCGCTACTGAGGGACTGAGAGTTGGGGTGGAGTTTGGTCGGGGGTAGGCCGGACAAAACATACGGATTAGAACCTACTTCCTTAGATCTTAAGGGGCAACTGGTACTGTAGTATTAGACTTAGGATCGTCCATGTCATGGGAAAAGTGCTCTCGCAACCACATATTCAAACGGCACACGTAGGGTAATGTGTGCTGGAGTCCCCGTGCCACTTTTTTGTTTTGTTAATCTATTAATTTTTTTTAAAGAGTAGTATTTTAATTTCTATGAATAGAATCCGTGCACAATAACAAAATAGTTACAATATTTTTAATGTGAGTGAAAGGGTGGAAAGTACTTTGATTGTCTGTGTTCGGGGATTTCCATTGTGGAACGCCTGGTTTTGTTTATTGTCTTGTCGAAATACCACGTGTCAAATCACACACTGTTGGTCGCAGGTTCTGTTGTAGGTACAGAGTTGGTAAACTCATCGCAGAGGAGCGCCCTGTGGCCTTTGATTTATACAAGAGTAGGTATGTAACTGTCACTAAATAGCCATTCTCTCTCTCTCTCTCTCTACCGTCGCCTTTCTTCTTCTATCCTCTCTTTTTGAGATGTGATTAACCATCACTATGAGACATGAGGTTTGACTAGTATTATTATTCAGATATTTTCTTCTTGATATTATTCAGATATTTTCTTCTTGACTAAATAGACCACCTAGGTTTTTACTCCCTATCCCATCCATAATATGACAACGAAAAGACCAGCGAATCAGCTGGGTGCGATAGAAATTTGGTGGTCTGAGTTCAGAAGTCTCACGAGCATGTTTACGAGGTTTATCCCCAGCCGCCATTAGCTAGGACACCATTCTGTTGAGTGGAAATACCACCACTACTATTACTACTACCACAACTAGTAATAATAGATGTGTAGTCTGATATGTATTGGTGTTTTGTGCGTGTGTGTGAAGGAGAGAGAGAGAGAGAGAGAGGAGGGAGAGATAGTGTTTGTGTGCCTTTGTGTGTGTTGTCAGTTGCTAGGAATGAGATTTATCTGTTTCTGGATGTTTTGTAAAGCGCATAGAGCATCTTTGGATATGCGCTATATAAATGGTTAGAATAATAATAGTACAGAAAGTATGGGACACGAGGTGAAAGATGAAGTGAGGGAGGTGGGATGAAATGGGAGGTAAGTATAGATGGGCCAAAAAAAACAACAACAAACAGACAAAAAAAAAAAAGGTGAGGAATAAAATCTTTGAAACGGGAGGATGGTTGGTAACCCGCACAAGATGAAACGGGAGGATGGTTGGTAACCCGCACAAGATGAAACGGGAAGATGGTTGGTAACCCGCACAAGATGAAACGGGAGGATGGTTGGTAACCCGCACAAGATGAAACGGGAGGATGGTTGGTAACCCGCACAAGATGAAACGGGAGGATGGTTGGTAACCCGCACAAGATGAAACGGGAGGATGGTTGGTAACCCGCACAAGATGAAACGGGAGGATGGTTGGTAACCCGCACAAGATGAAACGGGAGGATGGTTGGTAACCCGCACAAGATGAAACGGGAGGATGGTTGGTAACCCGCACAAGATGAAACGGGAGGATGGTTGGTAACCCGCACAAGATGAAACGGGAGGATGGTTGGTAACCCGCACAAGATGAAACGGGAGGATGGTTGGTAACCCGCACAAGATGAAAAGGGGGAGGAGGAGCAAAAGAGGAAGGTAAGGAGAAGTGTAGCTGAGGGGGTACGGCAGAAGAAGAAGTACTGACAATGAGTGGGGAAGGGCAAAGACGGCGAACGACAAGAAGAAAAAAGGGGGGGGAGGGGGGGGGAGCTGTGCACTTTAAGTCCTCTCCGCATGCAGTTACTTTCAAAGCCTGCCAAGATTTACGGTTCGTAGAATGGGCATTTTAGCTAATAAATAATGATAGCCATAATAATAATAATAATAAAGTGGACCCCAAGCTGTCTGTCTGTCTGCCTGCCTGCCTGCCTGCCTGCCTGTCTGTATGTCTGTCTGTCTGTCTGTCTTTCTCTCTCTCTCTCCTTTTAATGTACTTACAAAGCATATTTTCAAACTGCGCAAATACATGGCTTAAGGGAGGCATTATCAGTCACTAGATATTCCCGATAGAAGACTGATTTTACGCTTCGGAACATGTCAAGGAGCTCCAGCATAGTGGATTTCAGCAATATCGAAAAAGCAACGGAAAATCACTTACAAAAATGTGGTTTGGCCGTAGTTATTTCAGTGTGAAGACACTCGCTAGACGAAACTTTAGCTTGTGAATTAGCGAGACGGAACCCTATGCCATGACGTCAAGATCTAGGTTACTGGGAACTTACTGCGCCAGTGATTTATGGGTTGATTTCAGCTGACGTCATAGAACTCGCACTTCCCCGAATTTTTTCATCGTTTGTGCCCTTGCCGGTGCTCAGAATGGTTGTGGAACAAAGTATGATGGTATTTTGTGTGTGTAGGTGTGGTTTGGAGGGAGGGGGGTGGGGAGTCGAGGGGGGCAATAATTATCATAGAGGTTGATGTCCATTGACGTCACAGAACTTGGGCTTCTCCGGACGTTTAATATCGTGATAGTCTAAAACAGCCCAAAAATGTTTGCAGTAAACAAACCAAACAGGCCCAGGTTTCACATAAGGGAACAGCCAGCTAATTGGCTCCTTTGTTTTCATTGTAATCGGGCATTTCTGCGCTCCAGGGGTTACGATCAGAATAGCCAAGTTTATATCTGCATACACTCTCTTATCTCTCAAATTTCCCTGTTTGTGTGAAATCAAAGACATCCTGCTCAAATCCTACTCCCATCTTTCCCGTGAGCAGGTGGGGTAGCAGATTTTTTATCAGTGTATAATTATTATAATATGAAAAACAACAATTCTGGCTAAAGAAAGAGGTGAGCATGATTTAACCGTAACAAGAGCTCAAAATATTTTGGCCGTTTCAGTGTAAAGTCTCAATATGGTCTGTTCTTTTCAGTTTCACATCGTAATGTCTGCTATGTGACAAAACAAACAAATCTGGTCAAGAATATGCAGTTCAATTCCTCCTCCATCACTCAGTATAGCCATTAAGTGTTGCCGATACCAGGACAAGCCAGCTTACCAGATGGATTTGGTGAGCAGAAAAGGCCAGTTATTGGTCTATTAATTTAGTGAAGAATGTTTTCTCTTGTTCTTTAAAATGAATAATCAAAATGTCTGTTGTCATTCAACGAAGCATTGAAACGCCTAACATCGTAACTTCATGCAGGCTGCATACTTAAGAATGTATTTTGGGGACGTGGTGGGGTGTGGGGAAGGAGGAGTGGGAAGGAAAGATATTTACTGGCTAAGAGGGCAATTGTCTGAAAACCGGTTGAGAACCACTGATATAAAGAATCTTGGCGATTTTGGTATGTTTTCTTGGGCACTTTTGATATTCAGCTTCGCTCTTTTGCATAGTTTTCCTTAAAATAACCGCGGGCTAAACTAAAACGCTAGGGAACATGGCATGATTGTAGCACAATTTCGATGGCCTAGGTAAGATAATTATCGAGAAAATCATTACCCATACAGCAATAAGTCAATAAATCATAAATCAATCTATCAATTTTTTTTTATTTCTTCACAAATTATTCACCGATGAAGATGTTACGATGTTGCTATTCTAAATGTTACGGATTTGGGGGGAATCCGTCTACTTAAGGTTTCGACTGCATTTAAAACGAGAGGTACTTAATATCTAATCTTTGGTACCATGCCACACACTAAGAACAATGTGAATAAGTTTCATAAACAGACCTGCAGGGCCACAAATTTAATTACATTAATTACCCTAACAATTTTGTCTAGATCTATTATATAGTAAAGACAACATCAGCAGCATCAAATCCAAATTCAATAATACTTCACTAGAATTCTACTCTAGATTCCTATAATATTATTATACTTCTGACTCACTAACAATCTAAGTACTAATTATATATATCTCAGATCTGGTCTGCCTACTATATATCAATCAATACACTAATATGGTCTCTGGCGACAATGTCATCTCAGCCATTTATGCCTAACGCTCATAATAATCGAGCCCGTCAATACAAACTGACGTAGTTAAGTCTAGAGATCTACTCTAGGATGGGCTGGCAATGCCCAGCCTCATCCCGACAAATCAATCACAATTCACAGATGTGTATGCCATACATTCATACTAGTGGCAAGTCTATATATATCTTTATCTTGCATTCTTGGGTAGCATTCCTAGTATATGCGGCAATCCTGTCCTACTGGATAACTTATGTTCAGCTCCTCGTTCATGGTTGAGTCATCAATAGACAAACAAACACGATTATTCCCTGGTGTTAGAGACCAGGGAACGATGGACAATAGCGGTGGGCATATCTCATTCAGGCATATGGATTCATCTCAAATGTCTATAGTGGACTAGACATGAAGTCGTACAACGCTTTATGATTCTTCAGGCAGAATCGTGCCGACGCCTGCACAGATTGGAGTTTTCTGTATGGAGTGCAGGATATATGTCTGGGCTGACTTTTATACTGTCTAGCCACCTGCAACTACCGTCCAAATCCCTAGATTTCATTGGTGCGGTCAGCTCCGAGCTGAGCTCGCAGTATAATTTATTCTATTGTATAAGTCGGTTACGGCCTTGCACTAAAACAGACAAGGTCAATTTAAAATGTCAAAACAACTACTGAAATCTTTAAACCCTCGTACTTTCTACATTTTATGCACGAATTTCTGAACGCGACTAAGCGTCTTAAACTATCTATCCTTATTCGCCCCTTCTCTTCCCTTCTAAGTGTTCATCAAAATCACGGGGTCGAGAACGGCTCTGTCACTCCTAGCTATACATTTATTCTATCTCGCCCCACTTTCTTTCCATCTCTAAAACAAAAGTGTTTCAAACAAACTGTTCACGAGAACAGCTCAAGGACAAATTACGCTGGTTAGAATTAACAAGTCGTGAAAATTTACTCACTGAACTCTTGACCTAGCACGGCATTTATGGACTTAATCTGTTCTTGACAGAAGACAATTAGTACAGTGTACTGTGCTGACCAACGTCGAGACGCATTAATTTTGAGAAACAAGCCGTGGGATGAGCAGTGAGTGCAGATATAATAGTCCTTGCTTCACTGATGTCCATATGACCGCACATTGCAGACTGCACATGTCTTGAAATGAAGAAATGTTTTGCCCCATGTTTAACAGCTGAAAACACTGATTTAAGAAAAGATAAGATAGATAGATAAATAAATATAATTAACGTATATCCATCTATTCATGCATAGCGCTTCAGTCTGTCAAATGCAAGCTCCAAGCGCTTTACTGTTATTTTAAATAAGATAACTGATAAGATAAGGTTACGTAGATAGATAAATAAATACATGACATTTACACACGTTCAGCGCTTCATTCCGTCAATTGCAAGCTGTAGGTGCTTTACATTCAATCAAGATAAGATAAAATAAATAAATAAAATAGTACATGTAAATAAATAATATTATATACACCCCATCCCAATAGTAAAGGCAGTGATGCAAACGACTGAAACACCAACAGCAACAAATCATAAAGAACTCGGTCAAAGAGGCGGAACATCAGAACACATGCACTTGAATGTTCTCGTGTCTACGCACTGTGTAAGTCGGTATGCATGATTGTGATGTCCGTTAGTGAAAACAAGGTCACTCTTGTGAAATATTTCGGAATATAAACAAACTACCATATTTATTTCACGTGGAACTTGCATACATGCGTCAGTGTAGGTTCATAACCGTTGACCGGCACATTCTCACGAATTTTTTAGTCTCGCTGCTGACGTCATTAGTTAAAAAAAAAATTTAAATATTTCAAGAATGCTTAAACACAGTGTCCATGTCTATACCATGCTGGTGTTACGTGGACAGCAGACAGGAAGGGCGGGAAGAAGTTATAAATGTGCGTGTTCAGTATCAGAACTCAACAATGGCACAAAAGTTATTTAACAAGTACAGTGAAACTTTTACGTTACGTCACAGTTTCTTCATTCATACGGTAGCAGGCCTCGTGACCGCACTAGCGAAGGAAAGTTCTGCCGTGATTTGGAAAAAAAAGTGCATACGCCTAAAACGATATTTTACAGGAGCCCCCCCCCCCCCCAAATAAAACAAGACACAACAATTTCATCCTGTACTCCGTTTTATTCCGTTCAATTTCCTATTTCGTAATGAGAAAAAGAAACCACTAAGTCGTACAAAATTAGAACCCAGACTGACAGATAAAGCACATTTCTTTCTGCAGAATGATGTCCATAAGTCAAGTTGACCTAGATTTACATTATACGATCTTTTTCTGCGGTACGAATTATTTCTGCAACGCAGAATTCCATACAGTGTTAAAAACACTAAAATGTCACGACTGTAACAGCTGGGCATTGAAAAGTGTACGCGTTTGGCATAAATAGGCCCACATGTTTTCTCTATTTTACTATCGAAATTCAAACTAATAAAATTAATGGCATTCAACCAAGCAATGGTTGTAATGCAGACTATATAGTCTGACGATCAAACTGATGTTAAAATTATTTCTTCTATACTTCTATATAATTATGTGTTGACTAATTTTCTTTTGACATGTCATGGGTTCTTTCAATTATTGATCCACCGCCGTGTCGTACCCCGCGTGAAGAATGTGAATGAGAGGCTGCTTTGTCGTTCGATTCGAAAAACAACAACATGAAAACATGTTAACCTTATAAAATGCGCACAATTATTGACCTGATAGTTTTAATCGTATTTTTATTCCTTTGTATCATGTATACAATGAGCATGTGTGCGCGTGCATGCGCACCGGCGCACATGAAATTGCATTTCACGAATACTTATTACTCAGGAAAACACACACACAGATCTGCACACACACACACACAATCAGTCTTCTTTATTATTATTTTTTAAATTCGCTCGCACCTCCTCCTCCCTCCCCTCTTCTTTTCCCCCAGTTCATATCGTATTGCAGCGCTGGGCAAACGAAGCTCGCGCTCGCAGCCAGTCGATTTATAACCAGCCATGAAACTCCAATCGGCTGCTTTGTCCGCGGATTTCTTTGTATGAAAGATTCCAACTTAAAATTATGTGAGAGGATGAACGACTTTTTATTTTTAATGTGCTTTCATGGTAGCTCTAGTGCGTGAGTGAGGGACGGCCACTCATAGTAGTTTATGGACACTTGGCCGAGCACCATTAATTGGATTATTTCCCTTGTAATACTAGCGCGGGACCCGTTATTCACATCACGGTGAAAAGCGCGCATTTTGATTGGTCAATTGGAAATTTTGACCACCGGGCTTCCAACTCTTATATCATGGCTTTAAGTTTCTTACAACTCGCTCCTTCGTTGTTATCCACCGACAGAAAGACGGGAACCCGAATTCATTTTTGAGAGTAGACAATACCCGATCGGTACAAAATAGGTACTCATGATAACGTTTGTTATCAATGGAGATACGTCGTATTAATGGACGAAAGTATCCCGCACAAAATTGTCGAATGTTGTTAGTCCTGACACTTTGAAAATTTATATTAAAACTATTACCGGGTTTCTGGTATAAGTAGTCAGTTGGAATTGTAGCAGCAAGTTTCTACTTTATAATGGTACCAATTTCGTTGTACTTTGATGCACGTGTCCTATTGAAATGATTAATGAGAGGATCTCGGATTTAAAGTAAACCACGAGTTAGACGCATGTTATCCCCGATAAATCCAACCTGGGTCAAATTTATTCAATTATTGCTGGAGGGGTCGTTAGAGTAATTTCTGCAGTTTACTGGGATACCTAATTGACTTTTGTGTGCACCCTTTTAACCGTACTGTAAATTCGATTGTGTTAGGACCCTAACCGGTTATGTTGTCGGGCTGGACTCCATGTCCGAGCCTTTCACTTGTGCAACACGGGCTACGTAATAGCTCTCTCGGACGTCCGCGCGGGCTAATAAATAAGATGCGGTTCGAGTGGTCAAGACACTCCATCATAGACGCAGAGACAGAGCCGACGCTTGCCATCGCCACCCCGCCCCATAAGGCATGTAGCGGTAGCACAGGACCCGGAGAAACTTTGGGTAAGTTGGAGACTATTATATTAGAAGTGACTTTAATTTGCGCACCCCCCCCCCTTTTTCTTGGATGCCACGTAGAGAATGCTGATCTACAGAGACTATTATGAGTCCGGCTCAACGGTAATTGCCATTGTCATTGGACGTGTAGGATGCGCTTTGCAGTACAGTGTCTTGATATTGTGTCTTTATTGTCAAAGTTAACGTTTGCGGTGCTAGATGATAATGATGGCTCGCTAACCAAGCTATCACGATTTGCTTGTGTGCCTATATATAGTGTATGTGTAGCATTGCCTTGTTGTGGTAGGCAGTGAGGATTTCCTGACATGTTGATGTGGATGGCTTATGTTACAGCGAGCGGCACTATACGCTTGATTGTATTACGGGTATTTGTGTACCTTGCCAGTACCACTATGCTATAGAGAGCAGTGTGATTGTGATTGCGTGTTTAGTGTTTAAGATGTGCAATTAATTACATGTATTGGAGATGTATAATATTAGTTGGGCCTCACATGGGTGAGCCCCAGGATTGTTCTATGTGCGGCGGTGGATGAACAATGTTTCAATGAGTCTACACATGTTGCAATGAGTCTCGCCGACATGTATATATATATCATGTGCATGTATTATAGTTATCCAGATGTATTATGCTTCTATGAGTTTCGTAAGTGTGTGAAGGACAGTTTCATTTTAAGGAATGTACACATTACTGTATGTATCTAGTGGTGTGTCATACACGTTAGCCTGGCGGCATAGCTCCGCGGCTAAGGTCAAAGGGCATGACCCTTCAGTATCGATTGGGAAGGGAAGTCACCAATACAATAGCCCTGGGGCGGGTTAGTACTAATAATGGGAGTGGGCCTATGAGGATGGCCTGCATTGGGATGCAGCGTCTGTGTTATGGACGGTCAGTGGGCCATGTTGGCCACTGCGTTATTAAATGGAATGGCCACTCTGGATGTGTTGTACACCGGCTCAGTGGAGCGAAACTATTGTGTTCTTGCCCCTTCATTTGTTATGTCCTTCATACTTTGATTAGTACATTAGTTTATGTTGCCAGTGTACTAGGAAACTCCTTGTGTATATGATATAGCCTCTTGTAGTTGTTATTCATTAACCTTAGCGCTATTTTATTCCATGCATACATATCCAGTTGGTTATTGCTTAACTTCTATATTATGTTGTTGTTGCTTGATTTAATACTTAATACTATTACTATGTATGTCCACCATTGATTGCCTGATTAATGTTGTCATTATATCCTAATCATATTTTTGTCTTTTTCTCTTGTTCCAGCTTATGGCTGGTTGGGCTTCTTTTTTTTGGGCTTCTTTTCTGGGTTTCTCTTCTTTTGTTGGCTTTGTTTGGGCCGCGATACCTTTGTTAGGCTTTTTTTGAATAAATAAGATTGCCAGCAGAACCCTGTGTTTGTTAGTCCTGTGTATCCTTAAGGGAGTTACTATTGAACCCACGCAGTAACCACATTACCCACTCGTAGTTCACCCAACATTTTCTGGTGTCAAGAAGTGGGATACACAGAAGGGTTAGTTTGTAGTGTAGAAAACCCAGCCATGGAAATTTTTAGTTTGAGGCCCAGCCAGCCAGCCAACCCCTGCCCCACCCCATAGGAACCAGGGGGTCACGAAGACCAACGCCCTCCAACATCAACTCAAGATTCAGGACCTGTATCCCAGTCCTGTGTACACCACCCATCCCACTGCAGTCAACAGGGACCCGTTGCGTGTATTTCATCCCGCAATCTACACGTATCCGCAACATCCGCCCCCACTGCCTGCGTCGACCGATGTCTGGTACTTCCCGGCTCACCACCCTGGCCAGCCACCTGCAGCCCGACCGGACCCTCAACCTGGGATGACAACTTCCCAACGCCTGCCTCCTGTGCGACGGTCCAGCCGCCCACACAGACAACCCCAGAGATTGGACCTCTGACTCTTATTAGTGATTAACATTAGACATTGACTGTGAGTGCAGAAAGAGCAGGGGAGCGCACCCATCAAGACCCCCCGAGTTTCCATCAGGCCATATGATAGACCACCGAATTCAAGTGAGCTCGCCTCCAGATTTTAAGTTAGAGAGTATGCCCATGTTAGCTTTCTCCACAGCTTAGTTACAATTACTTTTATGCCTATGTTGACCTTACCTTTTTCATTGCACTAGTGCCCTTATAGCATATTGTCTTTTTTTGTACTGTTCGATCCTACGTTAACCCTGATAGTGGTCTGGGACCACCGTTGCAGGTCTGGGACCTGTTGTTTTGTCCATATGATGTAACTTGCTACAGCCAGAGCTGAGACTGTTGTGTACATCTTCAGGATGCCAGTAGTAACTTAGCCGGTTCACGCCACCTGTTAGTAGTTATAAAGAGGATGGACCATTGTTGTACTTCGGTTCACTGTGTGTAATTTGCAATTGTTCTACTCTAAGTGATGGTATCATAGCCCCTTAGAGTTTGATTGTACCTTCAGTGGTCTTTTGTAAACCTTTGAATTGATGTATGTGTCACGTAAGGGACTACGTGACTTAGCAGGGGAGAATGTGAGAGGATGAACGACTTTTTATTTTTAATGTGCTTTCATGGTAGCTCTAGTGCGTGAGTGAGGGACGGCCACTCATAGTAGTTTATGGACACTTGGCCGAGCACCATTAATTGGATTATTTCCCTTGTAATACTAGCGCGGGACCCGTTATTCACATCACGGTGAAAAGCGCGCATTTTGATTGGTCAATTGGAAATTTTGACCACCGGGCTTCCAACTCTTATATCATGGCTTTAAGTTTCTTACAACTCGCTCCTTCGTTGTTATCCACCGACAGAAAGACGGGAACCCGAATTCATTTTTGAGAGTAGACAATACCCGATCGGTACAAAATAGGTACTCATGATAACGTTTGTTATCAATGGAGATACGTCGTATTAATGGACGAAAGTATCCCGCACAAAATTGTCGAATGTTGTTAGTCCTGACACTTTGAAAATTTATATTAAAACTATTACCGGGTTTCTGGTATAAGTAGTCAGTTGGAATTGTAGCAGCAAGTTTCTACTTTATAATGGTACCAATTTCGTTGTACTTTGATGCACGTGTCCTATTGAAATGATTAATGAGAGGATCTCGGATTTAAAGTAAACCACGAGTTAGACGCATGTTATCCCCGATAAATCCAACCTGGGTCAAATTTATTCAATTATTGCTGGAGGGGTCGTTAGAGTAATTTCTGCAGTTTACTGGGATACCTAATTGACTTTTGTGTGCACCCTTTTAACCGTACTGTAAATTCGATTGTGTTAGGACCCTAACCGGTTATGTTGTCGGGCTGGACTCCATGTCCGAGCCTTTCACTTGTGCAACACGGGCTACGTAATAGCTCTCTCGGACGTCCGCGCGGGCTAATAAATAAGATGCGGTTCGAGTGGTCAAGACACTCCATCATAGACGCAGAGACAGAGCCGACGCTTGCCATCGCCACCCCGCCCCATAAGGCATGTAGCGGTAGCACAGGACCCGGAGAAACTTTGGGTAAGTTGGAGACTATTATATTAGAAGTGACTTTAATTTGCGCACCCCCCCCCCCCTTTTTCTTGGATGCCACGTAGAGAATGCTGATCTACAGAGACTATTATGAGTCCGGCTCAACGGTAATTGCCATTGTCATTGGACGTGTAGGATGCGCTTTGCAGTACAGTGTCTTGATATTGTGTCTTTATTGTCAAAGTTAACGTTTGCGGTGCTAGATGATAATGATGGCTCGCTAACCAAGCTATCACGATTTGCTTGTGTGCCTATATATAGTGTATGTGTAGCATTGCCTTGTTGTGGTAGGCAGTGAGGATTTCCTGACATGTTGATGTGGATGGCTTATGTTACAGCGAGCGGCACTATACGCTTGATTGTATTACGGGTATTTGTGTACCTTGCCAGTACCACTATGCTATAGAGAGCAGTGTGATTGTGATTGCGTGTTTAGTGTTTAAGATGTGCAATTAATTACATGTATTGGAGATGTATAATATTAGTTGGGCCTCACATGGGTGAGCCCCAGGATTGTTCTATGTGCGGCGGTGGATGAACAATGTTTCAATGAGTCTACACATGTTGCAATGAGTCTCGCCGACATATATATATATATCATGTGCATGTATTATAGTTATCCAGATGTATTATGCTTCTATGAGTTTCGTAAGTGTGTGAAGGACAGTTTCATTTTAAGGAATGTACACATTACTGTATGTATCTAGTGGTGTGTCATACCCGTTAGCCTGGCGGCATAGCTCCGCGGCTAAGGTCAAAGGGCATGACCCTTCAGTATCGATTGGGAAGGGAAGTCACCAATACAATAGCCCTGGGGCGGGTTAGTACTAATAATGGGAGTGGGCCTATGAGGATGGCCTGCATTGGGATGCAGCGTCTGTGTTATGGACGGTCAGTGGGCCATGTTGGCCACTGCGTTATTAAATGGAATGGCCACTCTGGATGTGTTGTACACCGGCTCAGTGGAGCGAAACTATTGTGTTCTTGCCCCTTCATTTGTTATGTCCTTCATACTTTGATTAGTACATTAGTTTATGTTGCCAGTGTACTAGGAAACTCCTTGTGTATATGATATAGCCTCTTGTAGTTGTTATTCATTAACCTTAGCGCTATTTTATTCCATGCATACATATCCAGTTGGTTATTGCTTAACTTCTATATTATGTTGTTGTTGCTTGATTTAATACTTAATACTATTACTATGTATGTCCACCATTGATTGCCTGATTAATGTTGTCATTATATCCTAATCATATTTTTGTCTTTTTCTCTTGTTCCAGCTTATGGCTGGTTGGGCTTCTTTTTTTTGGGCTTCTTTTCTGGGTTTCTCTTCTTTTGTTGGCTTTGTTTGGGCCGCGATACCTTTGTTAGGCTTTTTTTGAATAAATAAGATTGCCAGCAGAACCCTGTGTTTGTTAGTCCTGTGTATCCTTAAGGGAGTTACTATTGAACCCACGCAGTAACCACATTACCCACTCGTAGTTCATCCAACAATTATTTTGTTCGAGCAGGCCGACAAGACAGCACAATAACACCCATGTGCCTTGTGCTAATTGAGTCGTTTACTCACCGCAACGTAATTCGGAACGCCTGCTCTGAATGGCGGCGAACTAGGTCAAAGTCGGAAAGTGCACCGTCAACTGCTAGAGTGGAGGGGGTTGTTTGTGTGTGCGAAACTTTCGATCGTCCCACTGTAAAATGGCTTTGCATGGTGGGAATCACCCACGAGCCAATCAAACCGCGATTCTAAGGTCACTGTATTTCTCAGTGTCAGTGGTGTGTGTAAACTAGGTTAGACTTCAGCAGCGGTATTTTGGAGTATGTGCACTGTAATTCATAAGTGGTTTATTTGTCAGAATATGTAAGTATTTTTCTTTGTGTTCATCGTGTGTCTGCTGTAGTTTGTCCTTATATATTCATCATACATGAGCAGTCTGTTTATCATGCGACTTTTCTTAAAGAAAGACCCAATCGAAGTCTGCTGTAGGGGGCCTATTGTTGACTGTCCAGAGCCTTTCTTGGATGTGATTGAGTGCTTCTATTCTAACTGAAAAACTAAGTAAATATGGGAAACAACGGTTTAATTACAACAACGAACGTAATGGGCGGGCTTGCTTTTTTTGAGGATATAATTGACAAAGAGTTTCAGTCATCAAGTAGGTTTCTGCTGTATTGCAGTGTTTTCCTCCAACCATTATAAGCAACTGAATAGACTCGCTAAGGAATGTCATTGTCAACCAAAACAAAAACAACTTTTTCAGACTTTAAGACAATTAAAATTTTTGAAGTATCTGCACGAAAGGACAACAATCTCTGCATGTTAGATCTACGAAGACAAACTTTCAATTTGAAAAAAAAAAATGTCGAGACGCTAAAACAGAAAAAGAGGGTGGGAAAATGGTGAGATTCCTGCAAAATTACTGCTGGCATAAGATTTATATTTTAGTTCGTTGTCAGGGAAGAAGTAACATCCGTGCTGAGGGGCTATTCAGTCTTAGTACAGTTTGAAGAATACATGCATTTCAAAGAGATCGGGAAGTTACCGACACTGGTCTAGATCTATCTATCAACACGTTTGTGGATTCCCCCTGCAGTTGGGGAATCGTCTTATAGACGAACCAACTATAAAAGAAGAAGAAGAAGGATTAGCCACACGATTAATGAAATACCGTGCACTAGGCCTACGGCTACAGGACATCGGCGTGGGCCTGCATGAAGAAAATGGGCTCATTTCTGCAAGCTGTGAAAAGTGGATCAGATCTCATGTCAAAATCAAATCCAAGCCCATAGTCCTCAAGCAGAGTCCAGTATAACCAAAGTCCTGTTTAGTTTTTCCTCAGTGCTTCAGTTTCCAATTCCATACATTGTGAAATTCACCCTGCCTTATGTCATGACCACATCTTCAACGCGTCTTCGTTTTTTTTTGTATTTCTCTTTCGGCTATCAATAAAGTATCATCAGTCTTGTTGTATAGGCCTACCGCTGTAAACATTATTTTGTGGATCTTGCTTTTAAAAGTCTGTCCATCTGCTCCCCACCCCCCCCCCCAGAACAAACTACACACTCATACACACACACATTTCCCCATGAAGTGTGTTCTTAAGTTAGGCTTTGGTAGCACTTTCTGGTAGGTTTTCGAGACCAGGTTCATATGATTCCATTTATTTTCCCACCCACCCTCATCCACTGAGGTACTTTGTAACTTCTGAAAGTTAATAATATTCAGTGTTACCCGGACCTATCCTGCATTTTCATGATATATGTACCCAATAATGTCAGATTGTAGAAGTTAGTGTGCAATCTTTATTTTTAGTGTTAGCTTGGGAATGTAGTGCCTAGTGGCCCAAATTGATTAGCAATTAATAATTGATTAAATGAATTTTGCCACAATTAGGTCAGTGGAGCCAGAGACATTTATTTTTAGTTGTGTGCATCGCATTCCGGAAATAATCATAGTATAGTACCTTATCAGCATGTGTTCAAAGTAAACTTTATAGGAAATATGGAGAAGTTAATATTTTGATTATTTTTTCACATCGAACTATTTCTTCGGTGTCATGGCCACATACTAGCATAGCCTGTTAAGAATTGAATTTGGTTTGAAAATCTCGAAATATCAAATTCGGAATAAGATAAGATAAGATAAGATAAATTTTATTCGTCCTTGTACAAGGAAATTTGTTTTGATCATTGAATACATAACAATACAGTTACAGAAGCAGAAAGTATGATACATAGCGCGCACACACACATATATACACACACACTGATAAATTAACTAAATTAACAAAATTAACAGTGCACACAATATGCTTTCCTAACTAAAACACATTGACCTGACACGCAGGACATAATTCAACTGTGCACAGATTACGATCAAGATGACGACATTATTGTAACATCCTAGTTGATGGTGGAATAAACGATTTAAAGTACCTACACTTTTTCTCAAGACTACACTATCATTTAAGTGTTTGTAATGTCAGGGATGAATTCTTGTTGTTTTTTTTCCTGTAATTGTCAACATTCTGATCAGTTGATCCTGTTTGTTGTGAATAAATATTAAAGACTAGTCACTAGGTTACTTACATTGAATAGAGTAAAGAATGAAGTATGATTTCTCTTGAACTTGTCATTTCTAGTAAAGTTACTCTATTTATGGTCATTTCTTACCATACATGACATACTTCACCTGGCAGTTAACATACAAATCTGTTTAATAGTGCTCAGGTTTCTTGAAAAGGAGAATTGAATTTTTATGCCATTAAAAGTGATTAATCAATGAGTGAATGACAATGAAATTGAACGATGATTGTTTCAGTCCTTTTAGGGTTGCTTCGTATCACATACATGATACATCATCTGTTGCTTAACTTACAAATCTGTCTTGTAACTTGGGTTCTTGAAAAGAAGTTTTTCACACATATTTTTTACCGTGGAGGGTAATTGGATATTTTCTGCGATGTAAGAAGTTAAAGAAGGGTCACAACAAACATGAATTAAATGCAGAGATAGTCTTGTTGTAGTTCAGACCAGTGATTTATTTAAAAAATCCAGAAAGAAAAATAAAAAGCTGTTTAAAAATAGCAGCTTTGTGTATGTGATTGTGAACCTCTTTTGATGGTGCACATAATTAATTGTTTTAATTTTTTTTCGGTTACCTGCGAAGGTCAGGCTGATTAGAAAAGAAAAACGACAGAAAAACATCATTATCTCATTTTGTAGATGAAACAGTCTGGAACATAAGCATGCCAAGTTTCAAAACCTTAGTTTAAAAAATAGAGAAGTTATGTGATGAGAAATTTCCTCACTATCACATTTGATGATTTGTAATTAAAACAGCAAAATTCTGGTATCCAATCATTGCGTGTGTCCACCTTTAAACTTTAATTACTTTAAAGACCAATAACTATAATTATACTTGTTCATGAATCTGATTTAAAAAATGTAAAGAGTAAACTGCCCAGAAGAGAAAGTTCTGTAAAATAAACTCCTGGCTTGCTAATTCACAAACAGTTTAAAGTACAGCAGTGTTTATGGATGATGTACTGACATTCGGGCATATTATAAATCTTGTATGAAAACTTGGTTTTTCCATAAATATAAAAGAAAAAAAAAGATAAGCTCTTTCCACTTTCTTTTTTTTTTTTATTACTGTTGCCATGGCAAGGATTCAAGACAACTGACATTGATAATAATAGGGAACTCAACTTTCCAGAAAAATGGGTCTCTTCAGCCCCCCCCCCCCTCCCCCCCATACATGGCAGTTCCATTAATTTCAGGGGAAGTAATGATCTGTTTATTATATAATTCAACATTGTCAGTAGGAACTCAATATCTGAGCTATTTGTAGTAACTTATTATATCAAGTTCCCATTACAGTACATTACTTCATTCTGTGATTCCCATTAGAGAAATGGGTGGTTTTTTTTGAGACTGTGCCAGGGGGTCATTGCTGCAAAACGTTGTTCAGCATCGTATCCTCGGGTTTATTCCATTGTTGTATTGAGCATTTTTGCCTTTTCGAGAAAATGAGGTCTGAGGCTACTGAGAGTTTGAGGAGTTGTGTAAAATCAGGGTTTCGTTCAGTATGTTTCAAAATTGAAACTTGCAATTAAGATGCCCATGAAAAATACATATAATAAAATTAGTAGGGAGAGATTCACTTGACAAAATCTCGAAATCCACAGAATGCTGCATAGAACAATATGGCAAATACCCCACGGTATTCACACTGAATAGGTGTGATTGAAGATGAACATTTTCTTAAGATAATATGTTACCATTGTTGTACATTTACATTTTCAAAACATACTTTGAACCACTCATTTCCTGTATTGTATCGCAAGTTAAAGAGGGAAAGACTTCGTTCACAATTACGTTAATGACCACGGCCATCTGTCACAGCCTCCTTTACGTATCAAGCATTCATTTCTGGGTTTTGGTCGTATAAACGGAATAAACTGTTTTGAGCCGTCTAATTGGAAACATGAACAAGGCATTTGCAATTCGCTAAGTTTCCCCTTTAACGTAAAATTCCCAGACTCTCAGATAAATGCTTATTTATTATATGGATTTTGTCAGCGCATGTCCAGCGCGCCAGAATAATTCATTTTAATACTCCACGAAACATTCGTATTTGCATCACAGCTACGCTTAGTCATTTTGCAGGTACATCTATTACCTGCCGGGAACCATGTAATCAGTACTGCAGTCTTTATATTTCATGACTTGCCAACACTTGGCACCGGTTACTGACTGAACTGCAAACAGTACAAGCTTCGAAATTTTGATGCCGATGACGTTTGATACTCAGATTATAATGCGATCACCGGTGACAAGTAGAACATGCATTTTGTTTTTGGCTACCATTATCCGCCACCATTATCGGCGGATACTACCCGGGTATTTCCGCCAACAATATCGACCCGGGTTTATCCACCAGTATTGGTGTTGACTACCCCCCCCCCCCCCCCCCCAAATTGTATTTACTCCCTATTAATGTTGGATAAAAAAAAAATTACAAGATTGATTCCTAAGAAAAAAAAAAAAAGACGTAAAAAAAAAAAATACTCGGCTGAGAATCGAAACACGGTCAACCGATTGACATTCGAAGATGCTAACCACTACGCTATTTGCGGACCTTATGTAATTGTGAAGGAATTTTTCGACAATAAACATCACTAAACCAATTCTCGGCATAATATAAACATTGGGTTTGTTTTTTGTATTCACTTGGAATTGTTGGAACTCGCACGCTGTCCTCTTTCGGCCTGCGTGGTTTTTCATTTGATCGCTTTTCAAGGGCGTTCAGTTTGGTGCACTTTTCTTCCCTCAGTGTGCGGAGCACAGCAATGAGCATAAAAGACTGTTCGAGAGAGAAAGAAAGGTGCACGGAGAGGAACGAGTAATGGAAGCTAGGTTATGCCGGGCAACGCCGGGACACTCATCTCAGCTAGCAAATGGTTACATTTTAATGTTACAGCCAAAGCTTTTTTCTTTTGTTCATTTGTTACTTGAACATTAAGCTTTTTCAAAATACTGTTTTTTTTTTCTTTTTTTGTTTGTTTTTAAAACCATAATGGGGGACCTGGCAGCGTTTGTTGTTGTTTTTTGTTTTCCCAGGGAGTCCATTATGCTCTTCATTCTTCTTGGAGAGGCTTTTTCTTTTTCTCTTTTCGCTAATGTTGTTTCCTTGAAGAGGTATGAATGATGATAGCCAAGAAAAAAGGGTCGCTTATATAGGCTTTGTTTGTAGACCGCTGTTTTTCAATACACAATAGCTCGGTAAACACAATGAGTGTGTTGTCGTGTTTTTTGGGGTTTTTTTTTTGTCGCTGTGCTCTCTCCTCCCACCCTCTCCGTACCCCACCCCTTTTGATGCGGGTGCACTCTCTGACTCAGGAGTCCTGTGCATTTCCCTGGGCGTCATGCCATATAATTACATGTACATGAATTCGGTTTGTGTTGGGTCGAACAGCAAACTGTATTATTCAAAAGACTATAATAAATATAGTATTACTCAAGAATATATATTCATATATTCGCACATTCGTGGCTATTTTGAATACTTTTAGCATTTGCATTCTTCAAAGTGTTTGTAGATGCTGGACGACTATGGGGAAGATAAGTAGAAGTATTGTATTTCTTGCATCCCCTCTTCAATAATTCACACTACTCGATGGCTTTCTTTGTAGAGGCCCATATTTAGACGAAGATATTGAATTGTCACTTCTCATCCATCGACCGTTTATGAGGAAAAACAAAAACAAAGAACGCTGCATACCGGAGTGCCGAATAATTTCAAAAGTATTGGAACGGATATGCAACACGGGTCGCTATTCGGCTGTTCGAATATTCGCGGCCTTAGCTCTTGTTTGTTCCAGCTCCTCTTTTAGCACAACTGAGAAATTCGACGTTAACCCTCTACTACCCAGACATAAATTATTGTTATTTCCTAAAAAGAGAAGAAAAATCTCCTAAATTTACCAATATGCTTTTAACCCAATAGTCAACTAATAAGGAGAAAGGAGTTAATGTTTATAACTGGAAAAGTATCTGTTGGTAACTTAAAAGATGCTTCAAAAATATAACCCTGGCCACATCGTCATATTTTGCATAATGGGACACTGGGCATGAGAGGGTTAAACATTTAGGCTTAATATTATGATAAGATGTTAGCATAAATCGAAACGTTGAAACAGCTGGATAAGTACCGCAACGCATTTTAAACAAGTGATGTTGGAAGGTTTTTGTTTCTCGGCGGCCTCAGCCGAAGTTTCAAACAAGTTATTCTTTTTTTTTTTTTTACTATTGTGTTAAAATTATATGAATGTATTTGGTTCTGTGTTGGCCTTGACAGCTCTGAATGCGAAATATATATAAATAAAGACAGTGGACCCAAATAGACCGTGAAGGACGCAAATTGGCCATTATCGTGCCGACGCGCCGTGTAAAGCCAAACTCAAACTCAGAGTGTGCATTTTTTTAATGCTCTTCTACATGCTAAAAGGTGTCCAGTTTTTCAGAAAATGGCGACAGAACAAACAACTACAACTAAGGTCGCCTTGTGTCGAGTACCCCAGTACTGGGCGTCATGCCATTTGCGTTAGCCAGGCTTGTGCTTAACCAGCTCTCGCGACTGAGACAGCACAGAGGGCAGTTCGGTAATCGCTTAATGCAGAGGTCACCGCCAGGTCAGACAGTGATTGGTCAGTATCGAGGCCATGAATGTTTGCACTTACGGCACCCTTGTAGCTCATACGTAACAGGCTCACGCTGGTCAGGTACCCACACATTGTACACGTTCTAATCAATATAAATAAATGCTTTGTTACTTCATTTAATAAGCCTGTTACTGAGTTTTTTTTTAAATGACATTTTTATTTAACGACACATAAGATGTGTGTACCATGTGCGTGCACTTAAATTCGCCGTGAAAGACAATTTCCCTCAGGGGAGTAATAAAGTGATTCCTATCTGATCCTTGATCTATCATTTATTAAAGGACTTGGACAAAAATCAACACATTTGCTTAGTAACTGAAGCAATTACAGCGTTCGGAATTGAAATTGCCATCAACATTTCAAATTACTTGACTCTCGATGTGACACTATTTATACTTCACGACCTGACTTCTTGTTTGCTCCAACTCCACTTTTTGCACAGGTAAGAAATTCGATGTTAAACGTTTGTGGTTTTAATGTTATGAAAATGAATTCGAATAAATCGGAACTGTGAAACAGCTTGATAAGTACCACAGGGCATTTTAAACAGGTGTCAAAGTGCTCATTTGTTATATATCTCTTCTCATTACTAAAAGATCTCCAGTTTTCCAGAAAATGGAGAAACAGGAAATACGAACTAAGGTGGCTAAATACGCAAGACATGGCGTATGAAGCCTGTCTGACCATCTGCATTATTTTGGAGTCACGCAGTAAGTAAATATACTAAAAGATCTCGCGTTGTTTTTTTTGCCCAGAAAATGGAGATGGAACGAACAAGAGAACTAAGGTCGCGATTTAGCTGAACGAAAGCATTGATTTGTTTATTTTTAAGGGAAAATATATTTTTTGGAATATTTCTACCTGAGCGAGCGGTGAGACCTCCAATCATAGTTTTTTAATCGCCATGAATCGTGCAACGAAACGGAAGGAGATGAAGAAGAAGAATTATTGAAGTGTTTCCAGCTTCAGAATCTGTTTCGTGCGTGTTTGTGTGTGTGTGCAAATATGAACGGAAATTTAACGTTTACTTATTAGTTTTTTTGTTGTGTAGAGATCTATAAAAAGAAAAAAAAGTACGAGGAAAATGTATTTTCGTGAGCCCGGCTTACCTGAGCTACTCTGCTTGACGAGCGTCGAGTTTTGAAGGGATACCGCGATCTCAAGGGTAGCCACATAAAGGCCACCGAATTCGGTCACCGAGCCACTGGGTGCTTTAGGTGAGAAGAATTGCACTACATAAACGGACCGAATCTAGGTGGGCTCTGTGTGCAGTTGTTGAAATTATATAGTGCAATTCTTCTCACCTAAAGCGCCTAGTGGCTCGGTGACCGAATTCGGTGGCCTTTGTGTGGCTACCCTAAGTCAAAATGTGGCGAAAAGAAAAAGTTGTGTGTAGCAAAGCTTCTCGTGAGAATCAATACAAAAAGGATACAAGAAAATGCAAGGGAAAAGGAGAGACAAATCAAGCTTTCTGTATACTAACATTCTCCGGAAAAAAAAAAACGTTACAGGACAGACAGTTAAACAAATAATAATGATAATAATAATGAAGATCATTTATATAGCGCCTAATCCAAACGAGTTTGCTCTAGGCGCTTTACAGAAAGTCTTGTTCTCTCGATTTGCAGCTCTCTCACTCTCTCTTTCTTTCTCTCACTCTCTCTATCTCTCTGTATCTCAGAGCAAATAAAAAAAGAATCATCAGGGATGCCAAAAAGTTGGGGTTTTCAGGTTTTTTCAGGCTTTTCCCGTGTATTTAATTGTATTTTGTGTGTTGGTGATTATTTAAAAACTGTTCAAAAAAATGTTTGTTTTGAGGCAAACACGACATGTTCATTTTTCAGGTTTTTTTTTAGCAAAAATCATTTGGCATCCCTGAATCATAGAAGTAAAGAAATTGTAGCACGTTTAACACAACATTTTCCTTCTGCCACATTTTTGGCTTAGCTTCAAGCCTTGAGGGGTGTCCCCACAGTTTTTCCATGTTTTTTAAAATAATATTTTTTAAACACCGGACGACAGTTGAGTTAAAAACAACAACAACAACAACAAACAAACGCAACAAACAAAAAAGTAAAGAAATGTTTCATGGATACCGACGTCTCAAGGCGATTTATTGCAAAGTATAACAATTTCAGAATCAAACGCAAGACTATTATGGCAGATATCGACCGCTCTGCTCCGGTATTGGCAGAAGAATACCACTGCGTCTGGTGTGGAAAGCGAGAGCTTAACTCGCACTTTACTC
The DNA here is from genome assembly GCA_963931925.1 of Onchidella celtica. Lineage (NCBI taxonomy): Eukaryota > Metazoa > Mollusca > Gastropoda > Systellommatophora > Onchidiidae > Onchidella > Onchidella celtica. Next base: position 51,712,013 of record OZ007575.1, on the reverse strand, counting down.
CAGCCCTAGGGAAAAGAACCCAAGTGATGCGACCAGTAGAGCAAGGGTTCCCAGGCTGGGGTAAATTTACCCCCCAAGGGGTATAATGATCTATTGATTCATGGCAGAATTATTTATATTCCGGTCTTGTTCGTTGTAGTATTATCGTTTCGCCATCAGAAGCTACAGCGTCTTTCTGCCCAAAAAGCTTTACTTTATTTTATGATTTTTCCTTTGTAATATGTTTTAAGACAGGTTCTCAATCTCAGTTATCTAAACTTACTCCCCTGGGATTGAGGAAAAACGGGGGGGGGGGGGGGAGGGGGGGGGAGGGGGGCGTGTTCTGATTCCGTATTAAATTTATATGTGATTATGTATTCGTTTGAGCTATTATTGATATAGGAAGGAACCTTTAAAATAACTCTATTTTATTATAAAAAAAACAACAACAGAAAACTATTTTTCCCCCACTTCTTTCTACCATTTTGGAATTAACGATCAGCATTTTATACTTCTTAACTACCGTGTTGCCAGATGTATTTTAATGCATAGGAGACTAACCCTAGAAAAACCGAAATATAACGTGTTTTTGTGCTGTTGTTATTGTTATTTGGACGTAATACAATATTGTTGAAAACGATATATATTAAAATTTCCCCCAGGTTGATTGCTTTATCGTGGTAGAAGTATAAATTCGGTTTACCGCACAGCCCAGGGTGGAGGTAAATTTACTTTCGGTAAGTGCCTTCTGTGAGTAGGACAAAAAAGTTTGGGAACCCTTGAGGTAGAGTCCCAGTCAAAAATTAATCAGACATTTGCATGTGTTGTGGGTGGATATGCCGGAAAGACAGCCCTCAAAGGGAACGACAATTTAGGGTTGGCATTTCAGAATGCAAGTCCGAGTTTCCTGTCAACTTGTCACGAATAGTGTAGCTGAAACCTGTCGTGATATGTAGAATGTGATATGAAATGGGGATTTATTCATACGATGTCAGAATGCAAGTCTTGATTTTCCTTCAGATTTTGTAATGTAGCTGAAACCTCACCTGATGCAATCTAGACAGATATATTTAGACAGTGTGATCCGGAATTGGGAGGGGATTTATGTCATGGTTTCCCTTTGGATGTTTTTCACGAATGCCGTATCCGATGTATTTTAAATGTGATGCGAAATGGGGAGGGGATTGATATTTTAGTATGCAGTCTTAGTTTCCCTTTGGATTTTCTAACGAATAAAATAGCCGAAACCTCACTTGATAATTGTAGTCAGTTTTTTCAATGTGAACGGAATTGGGAGAAGATTTTTGTAAACGAATACGATTTCAGAATGCAAGTCTTGGTTTCTCTTTAGATTTTATGACAAATAGTATAGCAGAAACTGGCCCCGTTACGTAGACAGATTTTTACATGCAAATCGAAATTGGGAGTGGATTTATGCAAACGACCTCAGAATGCAAATCTTAGTTTCTACTTCAGATTTTGTCACGAATAATACTGCAGAACTTCCCCTCATATATGGACACAGTTTTAAAATATGATACAAAATGGAGAGGAGATTTTTGCGTACGGCTTCGGAATGCAAGTTGGTTTTCGTTTAGATTTTGTCAGGAATAACAGAGCTGAAACTTCTCCTGATATATGGATGGTTTTAATTTGTGACACGGAATAGAGATGAGATGTATGCATACGATTTCGGAATGCAAGTCTTGATTTTGCATTAAGATTTTGTCACCAATGATATATCTGAAATCGCTCGTGATGTGTCAACAGTTTTGCTTGTGATGCGAAATGGGGAGGGGATTTGTGCATACAGTTTCAGAATGCAGACTCATAGTTTCCATTTAGTTCGTACTACGAATAATTTAGCTAAATCTCGCCTGATATGCCGAATATTTTTTAATGTGATGCGAACTGGCGAGGGGATTTATGCATACTGGCTGTTTTTTGTTTGTTTCTCTTGCATTTCAGAATGCAGAGTCTTATTTCCCTTTACATCCTGTCACGAATAATGAGGCCGAAATGTCTCCTGATGTGTAGACAGTTTTTGCATTGGAAACGAATAGGGAAGGAATTTATGCTTAATGATGAGCCTTGGTGTTTTTGTTTTGTGCATTTCAGAAAGCAAGACATTTTAATTTTCCTTCGAATTTTGAATAATGGGACTGGAATATCTCCTAGTACGTACACAGTTCTGGGATTTCATACGAAATAGCGAAAGAAGTTACACATACTTGTGTTTTGTTGCTGTTGTTGTTGTTTTTGGGTCATACCCCCCCCCCCCCCCATACACACCGTTTTTTGGTTTTTTTTTTACTTAGGGAGGAAGATCGCCCCGAATGTGTGGTATGCAGTTCCCAACTATCAATAAAAAAATATATTTTAACTGAATGTGTGTAGGCTCCATGCATTATAGTCCGAGGAAGGCACCATGCCTGCAGATCCATGAAAGAATTATTTTCTGACGTGGACCCACCACACAACTTAGTCCTTTCTGAGAGAAGCTAAGATCTACAGCTTGACTTAAAAACTCATTCATTTACAAAACTTTTCCCAGGTCTATACAAAACATTTTTAAAAAAAAGAATTTTACCTAAGTGTTAGAATTATATAAATGTATTTATTTCTATGTTAAACTTAAAAGCCCTGAATACGAAACATAAATAAAGATAATTTACACAAATAGACCGTGAAGGGCGCGAAGTGGCCATTATCATGCTGACGCGCCGTAAATCTCAAACTCAGACCTCAAACTGTTGTTGTTTTTCGTGCATTTCAGAATGCAAGTCTTGGTTTCCCTTCGTATTTTGAATAATGTGGCTGGACACTTTTCCTGTCATGTACAATGTAGACAGTTTTGAGATATGACAGGAAATGGGCAAGAGGTTTATGCATGAGCTTTTTTTTTTTCTTCGAGTAATTCTGAGTTATTGGGCGTGCTGGCGCCAGGGAGTTGAATAGATCGTGTCTTTGGAAAAGAAGAGGGGAAAAAAAAAAAAAAAGTAGGTCCCGGGCCCGAGTTCAAGACCGCGACCCCTATTTAATTTTTTTCGTGTCGACCCCCCCCCCCCACCCCCCCAAAGATTCACTCCATATCCCACTTATGGATTGAGTATGTGAGGAAAAAAAAAAAAAAGTCCAGTTGGTGGTGATTCTAAGTTCGAGTTTGTTCAAAACCCCGACCTACATTTTTGTTTTTTTTCCCAAAGATCAATCCATATCCCCCCCCCCCCCCTTCCCCCATGGATTGAATCTATGGAAAACACAACAACAACAAAAAAAGTGCATTGTGTAATGTGTGCACTTGTACGTGCACCGGATAAATGAACAATACTGGGCTGTAGAGCCGCTGATTAATTTAGGATAGTATCGATCCATGACTGAATTATGTACATTCCGACGCTGTGGGTTGCATTATTCTTGCATGGCCCATCACAAGCTTGATCGTGTTGACACATTGGGGTTGCTGTTCTTGCCAGTTGTTCCTGGTTGGTTTTTTGTTTTTGTTTTGTTTTTGTTCATAACATGTTTTAATATCTTTTTGTCCCGTTCATAACATGGTCGCCCAATCCATCTCGCAAGGTAGGGGTTTAATTATTGGCGCATTTTCAAATGCGGATTATTCTCCGGTCCCGCCTTAAATATTGTATGCTTTGATACATGTGGTCTTATTTGGTCCACAATCATCTAATGATTGTCGAGCCTGTTGGTAGGGAAGAGGTCATCTTGTGTTTTTCTATAATTTAGTACAGATTTTCTTTCTCCGGACCCAGTGTTCACCGGAATATTGAAGAATGAACCGGAGGTAAATTTGCTGTTTCTGGATTTGTACACTGTTTTGATGGCAATTAAACAGAAATAACTACAAAATTAAGATAAATCTGAAGTTCAGAAGAAAATCTGAACTAGGCCTGTTTTGTGAGAAAATACTAAATTATCTGTGCATCATTTAATTAGTTGTTCTGAAGTGGAATAACATTGTTATGTGCTGTTATTATTGTTATTTGAACTTAAAATAATAATGTCGAAAATGTTATCTCAAAATACCCCTTTGTCGGTTGCTTTCTAATGGTAGAAGTGTAAACTCAAATTACTGAAGAAAGTATGGGAGTAAATTTACTTTCGAAAGTGGGCCAGGGGTAATCGGGATGAAAAGGATTGAGAACCTTTGAGGTTGAGCATCCGCTGACCGACAGGAAAGAAGTACATTGTACGTATATTTTGTGGGATATTTGCCACATTGATGTATGCGACATTTTGCCGATTTTGAGGCTTTGGCATGAAAATGGTTCTCTGACTCCAAATATCATGATGTAGGAGCATATCGATGGTGTCGGGCGCAAACCAGCCAAGCCAAGACAAGCAAATTTTACAGGAGGAACCAAAAGTTGCGGATAACACAAAAGGGAAATGTACTTAGCTGGTTTGATCACAGATCTGTTACGAATGTTTCTATTGAATTATGGTAAGAGCTATTTTTACAGATGATGCGAGGTTCCAATCTCCATAAATTGGTACTATAAAAAGAAATATGAAATTTTCGGACGTGGCTGGTTTGCGCCCGAGACCATCGACATGTACGCTTTTTAATTTTTTAGTTATGTATGGGAGTGGTTGCTGTGGAGTCAAGAGCCGGTTGTGTGGTACTGCAAGACGACTGTTCAATCAACATCTTACTGGAGTTGTTAGTGAGAAGACCTTGTCCGACGTGATGGCGCGGAGAGCTGAGCACGTATGGGTGTGTCCCGAGTGCGAGGAGGCTGGTTCTACACCAAAGTAATACCAAAGTAATGCGGGTGGTTGATGGATGTTTCTGGTAGGGGCTTCTTCTGTCCTATCGTTGTGTTACATTCTGTCTGTTTCTCTTGTTAATTTTCGACTAGCACCCCGTGACCGTCTATAGTGGACTAGACATGAAGTCGTACAACGCTTTATGATTCTTCAGGCAGAATCGTGCCGACGCCTGCACAGATTGGAGTTTTCTGTATGGAGTGCAGGATATATGTCTGGGCTGACTTTTATACTGTCTAGCCACCTGCAACTACCGTCCAAATCCCTAGATTTCATTGGTGCGGTCAGCTCCGAGCTGAGCTCGCAGTATAATTTATTCTATTGTATAAGTCGGTTACGGCCTTGCACTAAAACAGACAAGGTCAATTTAAAATGTCAAAACAACTACTGAAATCTTTAAACCCTCGTACTTTCTACATTTTATGCACGAATTTCTGAACGCGACTAAGCGTCTTAAACTATCTATCCTTATTCGCCCCTTCTCTTCCCTTCTAAGTGTTCATCAAAATCACGGGGTCGATAACGGCTCTGTCACTCCTAGCTATACATTTATTCTATCTCGCCCCACTTTCTTTCCATCTCTAAAACAAAAGTGTTTCAAACAAACTGTTCACGAGAACAGCTCAAGGACAAATTACGCTGGTTAGAATTAACAAGTCGTGAAAATTTACTCACTGAACTCTTGACCTAGCACGGCATTTATGGACTTAATCTGTTCTTGACAGAAGACAATTAGTACAGTGTACTGTGCTGACCAACGTCGAGACGCATTAATTTTGAGAAACAAGCCGTGGGATGAGCAGTGAGTGCAGATATAATAGTCCTTGCTTCACTGATGTCCATATGACCGCACATTGCAGACTGCACATGTCTTGAAATGAAGAAATGTTTTGCCCCATGTTTAACAGCTGAAAACACTGATTTAAGAAAAGATAAGATAGATAGATAAATAAATATAATTAACGTATATCCATCTATTCATGCATAGCGCTTCAGTCTGTCAAATGCTAGCTCCAAGCGCTTTACTGTTATTTTAAATAAGATAACTGATAAGATAAGGTTACGTAGATAGATAAATAAATACATGACATTTACACACGTTCAGCGCTTCATTCCGTCAATTGCAAGCTGTAGGTGCTTTACATTCAATCAAGATAAGATAAAATAAATAAATAAAATAGTACATGTAAATAAATAATATTATATACACCCCATCCCAATAGTAAAGGCAGTGATGCAAACGACTGAAACACCAACAGCAACAAATCATAAAGAACTCGGTCAAAGAGGCGGAACATCAGAACACATGCACTTGAATGTTCTCGTGTCTACGCACTGTGTAAGTCGGTATGCATGATTGTGATGTCCGTTAGTGAAAACAAGGTCACTCTTGTGAAATATTTCGGAATATAAACAAACTACCATATTTATTTCACGTGGAACTTGCATACATGCGTCAGTGTAGGTTCATAACCGTTGACCGGCACATTCTCACGAATTTTTTAGTCTCGCTGCTGACGTCATTAGTTAAAAAAAAAAAAAAAAAAATTTCAAGAATGCTTAAACACAGTGTCCATGCCTATACCATGCTGGTGTTACGTGGACAGCAGACAGGAAGGGCGGGAAGAAGTTATAAATGTGCGTGTTCAGTATCAGAACTCAACAATGGCACAAAAGTTATTTAACAAGTACAGTGAAACTTTTACGTTACGTCACAGTTTCTTCATTCATACGGAAGCAGGCCTCGTGACCGCACTAGCGAAGGAAAGTTCTGCCGTGATTTGGAAAAAAAACTGCATACGCCTAAAACGATATTTTACAGGAGCCCCCCCCCCCCCCCCCCCCAAATAAAACAAGACACAACAATTTCATCCTGTACTCCGTTTTATTCCGTTCAATTTCCTATTTCGTAATGAGAAAAAGAAACCACTAAGTCGTACAAAATTAGAACCCAGACTGACAGATAAAGCACATTTCTTTCTGCAGAATGATGTCCATAAGTCAAGTTGACCTAGATTTACATTATACGATCTTTTTCTGCGGTACGAATTATTTCTGCAACGCAGAATTCCATACAGTGTTAAAAACACTAAAATGTCACGACTGTAACAGCTGGGCATTGAAAAGTGTACGCGTTTGGCATAAATAGGCCCACATGTTTTCTCTATTTTACTATCGAAATTCAAACTAATAAAATTAATGGCATTCAACCAAGCAATGGTTGTAATGCAGACTATATAGTCTGACGATCAAACTGATGTTAAAATTATTTCTTCTATACTTCTATATAATTATGTGTTGACTAATTTTCTTTTGACATGTCATGGGTTCTTTCAATTATTGATCCACCGCCGTGTCGTACCCCGCGTGAAGAATGTGAATGAGAGGCTGCTTTGTCGTTCGATTCGAAAAACAACAACATGAAAACATGTTAACCTTATAAAATGCGCACAATTATTGACCTGATAGTTTTAATCGTATTTTTATTCCTTTGTATCATGTATACAATGCCGGCGCACATGAAATTGCATTTCACGAATACTTATTACTCAGGAAAACACACACACAGATCTGCACACACACACACACAATCAGTCTTCTTTATTATTATTTTTTAAATTCGCTCGCACCTCCCTTGCTGTGGAGTCAAGAGCCGGTTGTGTGGTACTGCAAGACGACTGTTCAATCAACATCTTACTGGAATTGTTAGTGAGAAGACCTTGTCCGACGTGATGGCGCGGAGAGCTGTGTGCCGAGTGCGAGGAGGCTGGTTCTACACCAAAGTAATACCAAAGTAATGCGGGTGGTTGATGGATGTTTCTGGTAGGGGCTTCTTCTGTCCTATCGTTGTGTTACATTCTGTCTGTTTGTCTTGTTAATTTTCGACTAGCACCCCGTGACCGTTGTCGTGTCGATATGCTGTCTCCAAAGTCAAAAACTTTTCATTTATGGCAGTGAATTAAAAAACGGGAGGGGGAAAAAGGGGGAGGGGGAGAGGGAAAGAAGAATAAGAACACGCCATAAATACGACGAACAGGGAGAAAATTTGCGAATCAATTAATGTATTGGGTATGTTTCCGATGAAACACATGTAGTCCACTTAACCCTTTCAGTGCCAGCGATGCAAACCCGTGGGTTGAGAGTTGTAGTGCAACTTGTAAAATTATAGAAAAGTGAAAATCCTTTGTTGAAAATTGATATATTTCGCTATGTAGATTCACATTCACGAATTGATGCGACTGCAGAAAGCATATCTGAAAGTAACAGGGAATATGAAAATTGCAACTTTCCGGCATTGGCAAGTAAAGGGTTAAAAAAATGTAATTTCACCTTTCACCTTGGCGGTGTCCATCCTTTGAAGTATGTAGCCCTGGGGCAATGGCTTCCATTCCTTTCTTCAGTCTGATGCTTTCCTCATCCGTGTTCTTCTTCCCTTTTCTTTTTAATATCATCCTGCCATCTTCTTCCTGGTCCTCCTCCTGTTCTTCTCGCTGTCCGTGGTTGCCATTCAGTGCAGCGTTTTGGTCCATCTGTTGTCATTCATCCTTCCTACATGACTGTCATACCACTGAAAATAGAAAGTAATTTGTTGCAGGCGAGAATAGCGCTTGCCGCCCTTTAGGTCTGTGTGAGCATTGTGTACATGTTGCATCATTATAGAAAGTCATTATAGTTATTGTGTATACGTGAGTAGCTGTTTTTGCGCTCGACATAACATCTCACCGTGGGGGTGGGGGGGGGGCATCCATAAAATACACATGCTCTGAGATGGGAGAGGCTGTTGCCTCAAGCGCACGAAAACCGGTACTTAACCCTTTCAGTAGTGAAACAACATTACTGTTAACTCTTTTTGCTGCATCAATAACAGGTTTTGTTCCTCCATTACTGGCTTTTAAGTATAGATCAATAGCCTGAGTAAGATTCATATTTACCATTGACACTAACTGCAATACGTGAATCTTAATATAATATACTGGACTTGGGGAAAATCTAGCTTTCACGGTGTCAGTGCTCAAAGGACTAATGGTGGGCGCTTCTGGTAGGATCTCCGTCTGCCCTATCGGTCTGTCATAACACTCTGTCCATCATCTTGTTTGTTTCTAGCACAGTGTGACCGTTTGAGAGAGAGAGAGAGAAATAGAGAGAGAGAGAGGAAAAGAAAGAGAGAGAGAGAGAGAGAGAGAGATGTGTTAATCTCGTCTTAATCTGTGCACTTTTTGATGCCAATGTCATCGGCACTTTTCTCTCTCTCGATGAAATCAAAATATCTTGTCTTAGATCTGAAAATAAAGAATCTAATGATGATCGTCCAAAGTAGATAACAAATAAAGATGTTTACAAAGAACAGTTAGACATACAGATAGTTGTAGGCGTGTCCATCTATCTTTCACTGACACGTTTCAGAATTTCGAAGACTGAGACAGTTGTTCCATACGTGGCCAAGGGGAATGGGGGGTTGAAACCTAGCGCACGAAAAACGTATGTGAGGGGAGGGAGGACGTGGAAAATCCTCCAGATCGAACGTGAGAACGTTGTGAATGGCCCCTTCTGAAAAGTCATTAATTAATTAAATTTGTCGCTTACAGAGAAAGCTCGTTTTGCTTGGATATAAAATGTCATCGTGTCTATCGATATCCGTTTCATTTCATGGAAATCCAAAGATTAATCAATGAAAGACCATCTCGGTGTAACAGTAGATCGTGTGAAGGAGGCTGTTCGCCCGATGATTTGTTTTTGCGGTTTTTTTGCGTGGGCTTGCGCAATACAGGCAAGGTATCTTATATCTTACGCCCTTGGCTACGCAGTAAACAGTGAACTGGTTAAGAAACGCATTAAAACACGCAATTTGAATGGGTGGGATGCAACCACAGCTGTTTCTGACTGTTGTCCCCAGGTTTTTAGTACACATATACGTTCTTTGTGTTGGTGAATTGAATGTGAGTTGAAGAATGGCTGTAAAGCCGGTTGAAGCGGCATACATAATGCTATTTAATAATTACTGTTATTAAATTTTATGGAACAGCAAGAGTAAAATGCTGCAGATGGTTAATGGTATACGCTTCTGATAGGGTCTCACTCAGTCTGTCCTATCGGTCTGTTATATTCTGTACTATCGTCTTCTTTCTTCCTAGCACAATGTAAGAGTAGTCATATCGACGTGCTTTCTCCAAACCCAAACCCAAATCCAGTAAAATGCTGGGGTTTGGCAAATATCTATTTAAAGAGGTGTCAGGTGAAGTAATAAATCGCTTAGGTTTTCATCTCTTGGGATCCGACCCGGTACTTTTGCGGTGCAACGGTTCAAGCTGTTGTGTGCATAGGAAAAGTATGGAGCTCCGTTTGTACCACATTGAAATTATGCAAAATGATGAACTTTAATTACAAACTTTACTACTGCCTTAATATCCATTTTCGTGCAGGGCATCCGGGTGCACCAGATTCTCCACATTTTCCACTATGGATTCACGCTGGATGCCCGCTTCTAACATTCCGATGCCGTCCTTTTGATTTAGAGACGACTTTTCAATCTTGGCTGGCTGCCTAAAACTCAAATCCAATAAAATGCTGTGGTTTGGCAAATATACGTCTAATTAGTTTGATTACGCAAGTTCTTTCCTAATCATAACCTATGTTAACTCGAAACTAATCATCTTATGCTAATTGTGTTCGTGTATTTTACATGTATTCGGCGGGAGAAGACTGATGTGTTAGGAAAAATTCTGGAACCGGAAAGAAATAATTATCTCGTAATTATAAAAATCACGCTGCATTTTAGTGGTATTTTCGCTGCTGAAGAAAATTTCACATTCCTGTAATTATGATTGACAAAAAAAACAACAACAAAAAACTGTAGTCATGAAAGAGAGAGAAATATGTTAATCTCAAGTCTTAATCTGTGCACTTGTCGATGCCAGTGTCTTTGACGCTTGCCCCGCCCCCATGTTGTTTTGGGTCGATCAAGTCAAATGTCTCGTCGTAGCTCTAAAAATAAAAATTCTAATGATGGCCGCCCAAACATCGATAAAAATTAATGATGTTTACCAAGACCGGTGAGACAGACTGACAAATAATTGTGGGCGTATTATCCGTTTTCCACTGATAGTCCAGGCTTGTCAAGACTAACGATGTTGAACAAAGCAAACACTGTTTTGCTTTTCCGCCAAAACACAATCATTTCCTTTAGTCTCCTGACACAAGTTAATCTTCCCTCGAGTTCGCTTTAGTTTCATGGCACTAATATTTTTGATGTTGTTGTTTGTTCAGGTATTCATGTTCAGAACATGAAAAAACTGGAACTGCGTTATATCGCGTCTTTAGTTCTTGTTTGTTCCAACTCCACTTTTTGAAAACTGAGAAATTCCCACGTGAAACATTTGCGGCTTTAGTATTATGATAAAGAGTTAAAACAAATCGGAACTGTGAAACAGCTTGATAAGTGCCATAACCCATTTTAAACAAGTGTAAAAATAAGTACTACTTCCACATAATAAAAGATCTCCGTTTTTTTTCTTCAGGAAATGGAGATAGGTCAAAGAAGAACTAAGCTCGCTTTGTGCCTAATAGTCTTTCAGAGACTTTTCAGCTGGGCTTCCTGACCTGGTTTAAGCTGTAAGTGTCGCCTGCCCAGGGAATAAATATCTGATTCTAGATTTGGACATGTCTTTTTGAATAATTTTAATCAGGAAAAAAACAAAACCTGTTTGGTTCTGGCATACTGGTACGTGTTTATCAGCAGTTACATGCAGTCATAGATTAATGAAATAACATTGTACGGGAGATGGACGATCGACTGTGTTACCGAACACGCCAGTGTGTTACGAAAATGATATCCGTGGCTTTGTCTGATCTGAGTACTTTTTGATTTCACGAAGGCGTCGTGTCCGGTTGTTACGTAATGTGCTACTGTCAGAAACGTAATGACTTTTCCCATACGTCACGCTGAAACCGAACTGTAGACGTTACGTGGATAGGCATTACACCGGCTTTTTCTTGTTCTGCTAGGACAGAAAGGAGACAGACTTTTCCTGTTTCATTTCACAGCCATTTCCATTAAGGGGTGAGACATCTAGCGGGGCTTCGTCCACAGTATGAGGTGCCAGCAAGGATCTTAGGGAGTTTGATAGATACCAACCCTATTTGTCTGGACTTTTGGGCCTGGTGATAATGTCAGTGTCACCGTGTGGCAGTTTACAAATCGTTGGTATTCCCCATTGGTGTAGCTAATCTTCATTCCTCTAAAAGGGCATATTCTTCACTGGACCTGCAGCAGATCTTGTGGTATCTGAAGAAGGCCAAGTCCCTACTGAAGTTCATTTACCAGATTTTTAAAATCGTATTTACAGTGTTCATTTAGACTTTGCTTTAGAGCACAGACCTTCTTCCCCATTTGATTTTTGTCTTCACTTTCATTCCATCTTATAAATAAGAATCTGAGGGCTGAAGACGAGCCTTTAGAAGGCAAGAGAGAACAAAAAAGGGGAGGGGGGGGCGCACAAAATGGCCGTTATTATTGTGCCGATGCGCCGTTAAACCCAAACTCATACTCCAAACTCAACTCTTAAAAGGGCAAAAGAAAAAAATAACAACGAAAATCCAAGCAAATGCCGCACCGAAAATAAACGAATTCAAAGGTGTACGCCTTTTTTTTTTGTTGTTGTTTCTTTGCTAATTTTTTTTTTAAGTTGTACATAACAAGAGACTTGAAGCGTGAATTATTCTGGGTCAGTCCGTGACTTGTACCGAATTTGTTTGAGTTTACGTAAGCAGCGTACGGGCGGCGTTCGTGAAAGGTATGTAGGGTAAACACACCCATCAGTCACGAGTTTTGGTATATAATTATAATGGCAACCTTGGTTCTGTTTAGTTCCAAGTCCACTTTTTGCACAACTGAGAAATTGGACGTTATACGTTTGCTACTTTGCAGCCTGCCTTTTTTTATGACAAGGAGTTAGAATAAATCAGAACTATGAAACAGCTTGATAAGTGCCACAACGCATTTTAAACAAGTGTCAAAGTGTGCATTTGTTACGCCTTTTTCCACATACTAAAAGATCTCCAATTTTTCAGAATAACCAGAGCTTAAGTCTCAATATTTAATGTTCATGTACAGAAACGGTAAGAATATTGTGGTAATGTTTTAGGAAAGCACTATTAAACATTCATGAACCTGTACTTAGGCCCCACAAGTTATTGTGTTTTGAGCGAAACCCGTTTTCAGGGAATGGTTTGACACTTTTTGGCGTGTTATCCATCAGCAAAGACACACGGCAATGCTCGGGGTAAGCCTACATCTCCCTTACCTCACCTCTTTCTTCCCATCTCCCTCAGAATCTCCCCTTCCTCTCCCCACCTTTCATCCCCCCCTTTCCTTCCGCAGCCCCCCCCCCCCCTCAATCTCCTCTTTTCCTTGGTGAAAGTGAATATTAATTATTATAAACTTTGGTCTTAGGCGTCTACCTCTTGCAGTTTGTTAATAAAACTTGGGACAGACGTCATGATACTTAGACTTGACCCACTGATTATTCAGTAATGGTCATCATCTTCTACAGTCATTATAAGTAAGGAAACTGTTCTTCAGGCTGAACGCACTGAAGACATGGGCAGAGAGAGAGAGAGACACACACACACACACACACACAGTAAGAGACAGAGAGAGAGACACAGACAATTAGAGAGAGAGACAGACAGACAGAGAGAGAGAGAGAGAGACCTACAACAATGGGCCGATTAGACAGAAGGAAGTGAAACAGACTTTTCTGGAAGCGATCAGACAGACAGCATGGATGTTTATGGGACACTAACGGGAGAGGTTGCAGATGTTATTTTGGACAAAGTGTTTCCCGTTCTTTATCTTGCGAAATAACACAGGAAATCAGTAGTCCAAAGTATGTTTCTAAGAGATCCTTCAGGCAACTTGATGGGAATATAATATGTCTGAAAACTTTGGGCCGCTAATTTTCACTGTATTCATGACAGACTTGGAGGGATGAGCCTTTGGAATGGAATGTGTGGTTTGTTCAATGCTAATGGGATTGATTAGGATAATGATTTAAAAAAAAACAACCAAAGGAGAAGAATGCTTCGTTCTGTCTTTCTTGCTTTCTCATACTGTCTTTCATTCTTTCTTTCTTTCTATTGTTCTTTCTTGCGGTCTTTCCTTCTCGTATTGTCTTTCATTCTTTCTTTCTTTCTATCGTTCTTTCTTTCTTTCTTTCCTTCTCGTACTGTCTTTCATTCTTTCTTTCTTTCTTTCTATCGTTCTTTCTTTCATTCTTTCTTGTTCTGTCTTTCTTTCTTTCTATCGTTCTTTCTTGTTCTGTCTTTCTTTCTTTCTATCGTTCTTTCTTTCTCGTACTGTCTTTCATTCTTTCTTTCTTTCTATCGTTCTTTCTTTCTTTCTTTCTCGTACTGTCTTTCATTCTTTCTTTCTTTCTATCCTTCTTTTCTTTCTTTCTTTCTCGTACTTTCTTTCTTTCTTTGATTTTTTATCATTCTTTCTTTCTCTCTCTCTTCTTTCTTTCTTTCTTCCAGTGGACAGTGTTGTTTAATTAACTGGGTAAACGCAGCGGTGGTAACAGCTGCTGAAATAGTGAAATGTTAACAGTGTTTTGTGTCGTTCAGTGTTTGGTTGCAGTCTTTGATACGTATGGACATGGAACTAGAAAAGCTGTTGTAGCAGAGGCCTCAGGGCTATTACTGATCTCAGATGGGATCTATAGACTGTCTCTACTCGTGTTCAGTGTTTGGTTGCTATACTTTGATACGTATGGACATGGAACTAGAAAAGCTGTTGTAGCAGAAGCCTCAGGGCTATTACTGATCTCAGATGGGATCTATAGACTGCCTCTACTCGTGTGTAGTGTTTGGTTGCTATACTTTGACACGTATGGACATGGAATCAAGAAAGTTGTGGTTTGCGGAGGCTTCAGGTTATACTGATTTCAGATAGGATCTGTACTGTCTCTGCTTGTGTTCAGTGGTTGATTGCTGTATTTTGGTACTTTTGGACATGGAACCAAAAAAGCTGTTGTGGCAGAGGCCTCAGGGCTATTCCTGATCTCAGGTGAGATCTATACTGTCTCTGCTCGTGTTCAGTGGTTTGGTTGCAGTATTTTGGTAGGTATGGACATGGAACCAAAAAGCTGTTGTGGCAGAGGCCTCAGGGCTATTACTGGTCCCAGATGGGATCTGTGCGGTCTATGCTCGTTTCCAGTGTTTGGATTCTGTATTTTACTAGTACGAATGGACATAAAACAAAGAAGCTGTTGTGGCGGAGAGCCCAGATGAGACCTGCACGGCCTCCGCCTGTGATGCGCCTGTGTGTGGCATGACTATTAAATATCCTTATCAGTTCACTCGGTTAGTTACACGTGTGTGCCGTGTTAAAACGATTGTTTGCATTGTCGTAGTTTATGGTAGCTTTTGTCTGAATGTCTGGAGATTAAGTAATTATAAGATGGAAACTGGGTCGAGACAGGTTTTTGTTACGTTTTTGTGTTTACATAATACGTGTGTAACCAGGCTCAGAATTTACCTCTTGATTTGAAAAGAATATATCATTGTGGAACAGTTGACATTATCGCCACTGCTGTACTTTAATGGCATAAGTCATTTTTGAAACTTTTAAGCAATTGAGAAGAACGGTTTGGTTTCCTGTACATAGGTGACACGCCATTACATTTTCCAATTGACGCATTTCTTTTTCTATAATATTATCTGATAGCCCTTATGCTCAGGAATGCAATGAATCATCAGGTGCTTTTTGGCATATAAGTCTGACTTATCATTATGGAAAGTTGACATTATCGTCACTGCTGTGTACTTAGGTGACTTACGCCATTACATTTTCCAATTGGCGCATTTCTTTTTCTATAATATTATCTTTGTGGACTGTTCAGACAAACATTATCTTTCGAGGTCACTTCTCTCTAACACTAATTAGGAGTGGGAGGGTAGCATAAAAATTAGATGTCAGATTCACCAATTGGAGACTCTAAAATATTAAATCGCACGACAAGAAGACAAAGGCAGTGGACTTAAAAGCAATTTTGATTAAGTTGAACATGGATGTTATATCCTCAAGTCAATGCCTTGCTTGATACTTCAGGTTCTGCTTTTTACAGCCGTGACACTAACTCATAGTCTGCGATGTTTTGTACCGAGCGCCTCATCGCCTGTTGTAGTTGTGAATTCTTTAATTAATTAAGGGATGCTATTTTAGTTTGCGAAGTGGTTATTTTCAAGGCATGCCTTGGAACTAACGCCAGCGTTATTTTCAAGGCATGTTTCATTGACCAATCAGAAGCTGTTTCAGTATTTCTAAACGTGGAGCCTTAGACTGTGCATTGTCAGACTGATATGTAACGACGTGAGGGTCTAGTCAGTTTGTATCATCGAGGCCGTAGGCCGATGTTCTTGTGGGTAGTAGTCAGATTGACATATCAGGGAAAGCCGCCGGGGTAGCTATGTATTGTTTATTGGACTCAAGGTATGCCTTGGAACTAACGCCAGCGTTATTTTCAAGGCATGTTTCATTGACCAATCAGAAGCTGTTAAGGTATGCCTTGAAAATAACGCTAGAGTTAGTTTCAAGGTATGCCTTGTAAATAACGCCTTGCTTTAGTTTGGTGTCATCTTCTTCAGTTTCCGTCAAAACAGGTTTCCGTGTTTTCTTGTTACTATTCTTAGTTCAGTGTTATCTATTTACATCGCCACCGCTCCCCGAGACTGTAGTAACTTAAAAAATCCAGATATGTTATGTATGTTCAACTTCTTCTTCTTTCATTCACCAAATCTAACTCTGCAGATTTGTTTTTTTGAGAAAATCTACGGTTTTCTGCAGTTCTGGCAGAGCACCATAGAGTTTGACATTCAGGTCGGTGGGTTTGGGCCAATATGTTTCCCGTAGTGCTGTGTAGAGTGTGCAGTTCTGCAATATGTGCTCTGTGTTTTGAGGAGACTGGCTGCGCTCACATATAATAAAAATATGGCAGATGTTCCTATTTTAAACTTGGTGAACATTATTATCGTGGTGGAGCCTGTTGTGACCAGTTCTTAGTCTGAACAATATCACGTGATCCTCTCTGTTCAGGAGATGATATTTATCCTGTTGGTTTATTTGCTGCCGCCTGTTGTTTTTGATGAGGTTTTTCTTCTCATAATAGTTTAAGAGGCACCGTGGCAGCTCCAAGCCGGAATCCTTCTTGGCCAGTTGGTCTGCCTTCTTATTGCCTAGCACTCCACAATGTGATGATATCCACTGTAGATAATTATGTTCAACTTTATTCAAAGCCTCATGGAATGATCTTGGTTCTAGACTCCTAAGCCGAAAAATAATCAGATAGCAAACTTTCAAAAGTCATCATCACTAGATCAGTTGTGCTAAAATAAAAGTTTTTTGCTTCTCCTGAAAAGTAGTCAGAACCATTTACTCCAGTATTACGTACAAAATTAGACTTGCCAGGCGTTCTCCGCTAGCTCATCCAATGTCGTAGGTCGTGGAGAAACAAACTTTTGAGCATTTATGGAGCTCATCTTAAGCTAGGTTTTATTAAAGAGACATGATTAACTGGTGCTTGTTTTGACGATTGTAATGTTAATTATTTTAATATTTTAATTATCTCGGCGATTGTGTGATTGCTGCCGACGAAGATCATTATTTGCACGGTGGTCTAGAGGCAAGGTGCTCGCCTCTCATGCCGAAGGTACCGGGTTCAATCCCCGGTCGATGCAGGCATATTGGGAATTTTTTTTTCGGGGGAAAAACTTCTTGTCTCTGATCCTGTGGTAGGTAGGATCGAGCACCTAGTCTTCTCGGGTAAGGTCGAAAAACTCGGAGGGCCCGTGTACACGTTGCGCACGTTAAAGATACTTTGGCAGTTCAAAGTCGACAAGGGCAGATCGAAAAAGGCCGCCGCCCGGGCAAAATTCTAAAAAGATCACTAATCCATTGGAAACTAGAAAAGTGAGGTGAAAATGCCAAGGGCGGGAACCTTCTAGAATAAAGACCTAAACACAGCCATAGGCTTTTGCATGACTAGGCCCTCTTAGGACTAGGCCACCGTTTTCTGCACTAAGTACGTGTAAATTCGATTATGAACCGAAATGTCGTTAGCGGATTACAGAAGAGCGGACAGTTTACATATTACCGTCTATCTCATTTCAGTAACCGGACTGAGTCCACCACGCTGTTTACTTAGTCTCTCCGCAGTGTTTGGTTTGGAACGTGCATTTGGCGTCCTCAGTCCTATAGCTTCCTACCATTAGGCACTGGTAAATGACTGTTTGCACTGGACCAGCTTATCCCAGACTTCTGGATTTCTGTGCCAAAATATTGCGGAAAGAAAATGGTGTATGTCGCAAAGCCTTGCGTAAAAAATAATACAGGAATGATTCAATTAAACGCAGTGGAAAGAGGAAGACAAATCAAGCTTTCTCTCGATTAACCTTCATCAGGAAAAAAAAAATGTAACGAGATAGAAAATGAAGCAATAAAACAGTTGTACAAATAATAATAAGAAGAAGCATAATAATAATAAACGTGTAGAATGTTGAACCAATACGAGGACGTAACTGCGAGTCCAGATTTGGATTTTCTGATAATTATGCGAGGCTTTGTTACATACAGCTTTTTCTTTTTTGCCATATTTTGACTTTGCTTCAATCTTTGTTCCACAGATTTTCTGTGTTGAAATTTCTGGATTTCTTACGAGATCACAATTATCTGACATTTTTAGTTTGCCATTATACGGCATGAGTATGTAATGTCGACTCTGTCGTGATGAAAGCTCGCAACTCTCACCGACAACATTTTACAGGAGAGACGGAAAAACTGACTTTCTTTTAAACGGGCTGTCCATTCTCTCCAAATTTGACATGTAGGTTACAGAACATCTTAGGGCAGTAAACATTGATGTTTCGTTCCATAGTAATGGTTAGTTTAGAAGCAATCCGACTTGCATTTTTAGCCACGCAAGGAGGCGACTCCCCACTTGCGAGTTTTCAACACGCTTTTTTTCGAAACAGGAAAAGTTGAATAAAGACCTAAACATGTGTAATCGTGAAAGACTTTCTAACTGCTGAGCCTTCAGTTCTATAAAATATCATACAACGCATAGAAAGACGTAACAGTGTACGTGGGCATATTTTAAAAGATGTAGAAGTTCGCTGTATCTATATATATAATTGGGTAAAATTGGACGGTTGTGCTCTATAGCTGAAAAAAACTACTGAACGTAGAGCCATGAAAAAATTACTGAAAGTAGTTCAAAGACTGAGCAAGGTTTGTATCAATTCATTTTAATGATGCAACAACCTTAAAAATTTAGAAAAATAGAAAACAAAATGGGCCGTTCGAGGTTTTCCGATTCGTCATTTTTACAGCTCAGACAGGGCCGAGTGTAGTAAGATATTTTGGTAACTCGAAATTTGGTCACCTAAGGCTCAGGAACCGCATCACACTCAGGGCTTCAAACTTTGCACAACAGCATATTATCAATGCGAAATTAACATGGGCTATATTAGAAATTATGAAATATTCAGGCTTCTACGTTTCATTTTTCATTGTTTCGGCATCATTTAGATCTATTTCGAGTCATGGTTCGCCATTTTAAGGTTTCGTTATCACTTCCTGCGATGTGTTCACTATCAAACACTAACCCGTGCGCAAATCATGCTATTGTACGGGACGCGCAGGGTGTCAACTCACAAAGGTAGAGCAGTAAGACTTAATTAAAAACAAACAAACAAAAATAAAGTAAACAAATAGGAACAGGCAAGATGAAGCAGGTCCATAAA
Organism: Onchidella celtica; assembly: GCA_963931925.1. Taxonomy (NCBI): domain Eukaryota; kingdom Metazoa; phylum Mollusca; class Gastropoda; order Systellommatophora; family Onchidiidae; genus Onchidella; species Onchidella celtica. The sequence goes on along the minus strand of OZ007575.1, from coordinate 51,692,450 downwards.
AACCACCCAGAACTGAAACCAATATTCAAACCGAAATATCCCGGGCAGGGCCGGGGACCTCAGCTAGTCTATTATATATTTCAGTAACTTGCAACCTTTGGCATGACTAACTGACCAAACTATACACTCTTCAGGCCTTAAATTTGGCAGGAATGTGGCAATTGAGATAAGGAAGATGATGGCTATAATTAAAAGTTGTTTACTTCAAGCATGTATTTTTAAAAAAATAACAATGTTTATTGCTATGTAACATCTGTATATTTGCATGTTTGTTTTGTAATATAATATAGTACCGTGCATGTCATAAAAAGTAACCGTATCAAGCGTTCAGTTTGGTGCGTAGTGTGAGCCGGTATTCATAAACTGATGCGGAGTTCTGAAGCAAGACTGTAGTTTATTACTTTTATTATATATGAGAGAGAGGGGTGTGGGGCACATGATTGTTTATTCTAGTTGGTCATCTAGTTTTTACTACTTTCATTGATTTTGAGCCACAACTGAGTTGAACAGAAGAAAGTGTTCCGACATTTTGAGCCGGTAAAAAAAAAAAGAAGACATACATTTTCTTCGTGTAGAATTTTAGTATGACAGGAAATTTCGTTCTGCGCCTCAGTTTACATCTTGGTGACCGGGTGAACTAGTTTATACAATAAAGTTAAACCCATATTATATTTCTGTATTGAGAGGGGCCTCTTCAGGCAGTGAGAGGGGCTGGGCAGTGGCTCCTTTTGCGCCAGTAAATCCGGCCTTGTGGACACAATTGTTTTCCCTTGTATGATTATACTCTTGGAAACAGGCAGTGTTCAGTGGTTGCTATGGAAGACGGTCGCTAGGAGATGACGGGTACTGGCACTCGTAATGAATTCTGTCACCGGTTTACTGATGTTGGGCAGTCTTCATAATAGACTGATCAGTGGCTGCACAAGGCAGAGTGACAGGTCTCATTATAGGCGCGATCTTGTGAGAAAGTATCTGTGTATCTGTTTCTCTCTCTCTCACTCTCTCTTTCTCCCTCTCTCCCTCTTTTTCTCTCTCCCCTTCTCCCTCTCTATCTCTCTTTCTTTTGCTTTGTCTCTCTGTCTCCTTTGCCCTCTCTCCCCCGTTCCCTTCTCTCCCACCTCTCTCATCTCTCTCTCACTCTCTCTGTGTCCCTCTTCCTCCTCTCTCTTCCCTACCTCTCTCTCTCTCTCTCTGTGTGTCCCTCTTCCTCCTCTCTCTTCCCCACCTCTCTCTCTCTCTCTCTCTCTCTCTCTCTCTCTCTCTCTCTCTCTCTCTCTCTCTCTTCTCTCTCTCACACACACACACACTCACTTACATTTAGTTACTAACTTACCTACTTGTATTTTCTCTCAGTTCCAGACTCACATTTTGCCTTTGTTAGTGCGGATCTATCCGTAGTCATTTTGACAGCAACAGTGACAAAGAATCGAAATAAACGCCCAAACCGAACATACGCAGTTTATGGGTGGCTCCCAAATAACGCCACACGGAAACCCCCCCCCCCCCCCGCGCCCCACACGCTTACCCCTTTCGCCGGTTTAGTCTATGTCACGTAAACATCTCTTTTTTTGGTAACCGTAACTTTATATTATAAAATAGATTATCAGAGATATCCAGCTGATGAAGTCTAGGTCCCCCCAGAGTAGTGCATCTGTCACTTACTGTTTTTTGTCCCCCCCCCCCCCTCCTGGGGGAATTCCACCCCACACATCACTGCTTCTGTCTGTCCACTACGTCGTCATAGGCAGCTGTTTTTCCCATCTCGAAAGGGGCCATCTATAAAGTGCGTATTGTCACAGTCCCGAGCACTATTGCCCAAGTCGTTTCAAAATATTTTTCAAGGTCGGGGCCTGACGCCCCAGATAAAATTTAGGTTTTTTTTTTTTGTTGTTTGTTTCCTGAAAAGCATGTCACAGTCATAACACAAGTTTTATTGCCCAAATCATTTTTAAATAGTTTTAAAGTAGGAACCTGACGTATCAGATAAAATTAGGTTAGTTTTTTTTTTTTTTTTTGGGTTTCCTGAAAAGCACAAAGTTTTTGTATCGAGCCTTCAAAGTCTGACAGGGTTCACACAGGTCCTTAAAAGTCCTTAAAGTCCATAATTTTCATAAAAGAAAAAATAAGTACTCAAAAAGTTCTTAAATTCTGAAACTGATGCCAGAGTCCTGAAAAAGTCCTTAAAATTTGTGTTTCAGTTGAAACATTTGAGATTCAAATCTTCCAATTGCACATTGGACAATGATACTTTGAAATAACTGAACCTTTCAGAGTGAATTTACTTTGTTTGACTCTGGATACAGAAACATCCGGTTTTGATGAGTGCTGTACTAGCACTTGTATAGTTGTAATATTTCTTGGTCACCGGCACACAGGTCCATAATTTGTTTACTGTGAGTCCTTAGGAAGTGCTTAAAAAGTCCTTAAAATTGATTTTCAAGACTTTGTATGAACCCTGGTCTGAAGTTTGACACAAAACCACTTTTGCGCAAGTCACAAGATTTGCAAAGCAATGGTACTTTTTTCAGACTTTCCGAACAAGTAAAAATGACTCTGGTAAATGTGTTATGACTGGCCGTATGCTCGATTTTGCCAATTCTGGACCTGCTCCTCCCCCCTTTGTACGTTTTTCAAAGGCTTGGCCTGAAGTAGGAAAAAGGTGCAGTAGGAGAAAAGTCAAAGAAGAAAAAAAAAAAAAAAAACCACCGCCTCCCTGAGCCTATAGGTAGAATGCGCATATCCACCATCTTGTCTGTCCGGACCCACTTAAGGCGTCGCGAACCAATCGGCGGCGAGTTCACTACTGTAAACAATGGCACGTGTGTATACGCACATGGGAGACGTTCGGTCAATTCTTGCACTTCCTTTCTCTTGTTTACACGGATAGTAGGGAATCTGACCAGTTTGGATATACCCCTGTCACAACAGTCAACTGCAATGCAACCAGCCGGCATTTTAACTGCTGAGACACATCTCGAACTTACACTCATCAACTGATCCACCGGCCATCTTGTTTGGCGGAAGTACAAAACAAAAGGTCCGTGACGTCATGCGCATTCTACCTATATTTTATGGATGGCCCCTGAGGCAAAATCAGAGATTCATTATGCTGCCAGCGGCCCAGACTGTGCGAGATGGCTAATGTTATTAGAGTCATCAGACAGCATTAATCAAGTTATGTAGGATGTGTTTGGCAGACTTGGTGATAAGTTGGACTTATAATGGTGGAATGCATATCCGGGTGATATATTATTTTGCTTGAGGATACAGCTTGAGTAAACACCGTGCGCTGAGTAAATGTATTGGATTTAGACTTGGCGAAGCCCTTGGAAGGGGCCCCTTGTAAAAACCAACACCGTAGAATCTCAGAAAGGTGTGTATCGCTACCAAACAAGAATGCACTGTACGTACTTTCGGTAGAGGGTACAGCTTGAGTAAACACCGTGCGCTGAGTGCTAAATTTAGGCTTGGTGACACCCTAAGCTATGTAAAAGCCAGGAGGCCTCTTGTTAAAACATTACAGCGGAAACTCTCACAAAGATGCGTACCAAAAGTTAAATGATTAATCAGTAAAGTGTTCAGATGTTGTCTTCACAGTTTTCATAAACCCGTCTTTGATAATTTATGTGTGAAATATTGCAAAATACACAAACTCGCCCGCAAATCTAGGCGGATGGCAGGAGTTGGTCACACATTGCGAAACATTGGTACATTGTAGATTCAGTGAGGACAGTCATAAAACTGAGACACGACTGCAATAGCACAACAAGTCGTATGTCGTCATGGTGCTAACCTTTTTGGCCTAACTCAGACTTAGGCCAAAACAGAATGTACCTGTTACGTCATTGCCCTATCCATGGTGCATCTATTAATGTAAAAATCATTCAAAAGTACCATGCCATTATCCTGGAAATAAAACTTTCTGTATAGTGTAATGGCCTAACTCATTCATAGACGCAGGCCATTTTTGGTTCTGGGGTTGTTTCAGCCAACGTGGATGAAGGCCACTTTTACCTAAGGTTATTTTGGGCCTAAATCTGACTGTATTGCAAAATAATTTAAATAAGTTCTTTTGCGATTTTCTCAGAAGTGCAAAAAATGACTTTGGCCAAAAGGTCAGCACCACGACGATGTGCATGCTGCCTAACCCGAGGCAGTCGGACAGCATGTTCTTTTGTAATACAGTACCGCGGGGTGAAGCAAATTGTGAGTGTGCATGAGAAAACCCACAATAAGTCGACAGAGCTGATTTTGAGAAAAACGGTTTTGAAGTGAAAATTATGGGTCCGACACAAACTTCCAGCTTGACTGTTGTTTAGGGGACCGTGGCATGTTACAGGGTAAACTGTAGACGAGCAGTGAACACTGCTCACTATGATCTCTATAACTGCTTAGTTAGCAGACTATGGTCTCCTAACAGCAATCACTCCAATATTACTTGGTCAATTAGTTATTGCCACTTTTAGGATTAAATGCCGTTTTCTCAAAACCTTGTTTTAGGGGGGTCACTGACTTCAGTTTATCAGATATGTCTTGTCTTTTATTATATGTACAGAACTCAAGATGTCATTTTGCCGACTTAGGGTAGCCACACAAAGGCCACCGAATTCGGTCACCGAGCCACTAGGCGCTTAAGGTGAGAAGAATTGCACTACATAAACGGACCGAATCTAGGTGGGCTCTGTGTGCAGTTGTTGAAATTATATAGAGTGCAATTCTTCTCACCTAAAGCGCCTAGTGGCTCGGTGACCGAATTCGGTGGCCTTTGTGTGGCTACCCTTATGCCGGGTTTTCCCATGCACACTCACAATTAAGGCTGGTGTAGGCGCCAGACCCATGTCTCACTGCCCATAAAATTAAGGTTGCTTCACACGAACACAAAAGGCACTTCACTGCCCACACCGCGGCCTAGTGTACTGTGATGTAAAATTTCTGGAAGCGCGTATCCGCACAGCATGTTGTGCACACAATTCGATGACGTAGAACACACAGTGTGAATGAATCTTCTTCGTTCATAGAAGAGCGCTTACATTTTAGACCAATCAGGTAGAGCTACCCCAGCCCACGTCACCGAATTGTGTGCACAACATGTACGGATATTATGCACCTCGAAAATTTATTGGCGGCAGCCACCAGTTTGGCACCTCGACCAGTTATGGTCTATTTCAGCCCTGACACCCACCTGTTACAAGGCCTAATACTTTAATGGGCCTGCTTTAATAGGCCGTGCCTGCTTATTTGTTTATTGATTAATTCTGTAATGTACAAACAAGTCATTGTATCGGAATGTTATCAGTGCAGGTGCTTGGTTGGACGCTTCTGATAGGATCCCCTGCTTTCCTATCGTTCTGTTATTATTCTGTCTGTCGTCCTGCGTTTTTCCTGACACTGTACGACCGACCGTTGTCGTGTTGACCTGCTTTCTTCAAACTCAAGACACATTCTCGTCGGTGTAGAACAACACTCCTGTAACCCCATCAACATATTTTGTGGGTTACAGGAGTATTGTTCTACCCCGACGTTCTGTTGGCGGGGTTTTCTCTTTGTTTGGTTGCGATTGTCTGTTGGTCTATCAGTATGCTTGGCTGTTTGTTAGCCTCTCTGTCGTAGTGTTTGTCAGCTCGGCGGTGTCGTCGTGAACGTACTGATACAACATGGACCTCTAGATATGGCAGTGTAAAGATCAACCAGATTAAGTTAGATCTCAGCATTGAGGGCGGGTGATTGGTGGACACATCCAGTGGGGACTCCTTCGGTCCTATCACACCGTCATGGTGCTGACCTTTTGGCCAAAGTCATTTTTTGCACTTCTGAGAAAATCGCAAAAAAACTTATTTAAATTCTTTTGCAATGCAGTCAGACTTAGGCCAAAATGACTCTAGGTAAAAGTGGCCTTCATCCACGTTGGGCTGAAACAACCCCAGAACCAAAATGGCCTACGTCTTAATGAGTTAGGCCATTACAGAAAGTTTTATTTCCAGGATAATGGCTTGGCACTTTTGAATGATTTTTACATTAATAGATGCACCATGGATAGGGCAATGACGTAACATTTACATTCTGTTTTGGCCTAAGTCTGACAGGCCAAATGGTTAGCACCATGACGACATTGCTATGGTAGTGTGTCTTCTTGCTTCTCCCTAGCACAATATGGCCGTTGCCATGTCGAAATGCTTTTTCAAACTCAAATTCAAATTCAGCATTCAGAACGAAACAGCCATAACAAACATCTGGAAAGTTTCCAATTCGCCAGTTCCCCAACCGAGACGCGAAAACATGTTTATTGCAGGAGATTTGAAGATGGAGTGCTGCTATTACAAATAGTGTACAATTTTGTGGCGTCAGACCGGCAACCAATTCAAGTAACCAGCCAGCTTTCCATCAGTGTGACGAGTTAACAATTCAAAGTGGCAACTGAAGGCATTAGATCAATACTGTGCTCAAGTCCACCTGGACTCCAAAACAGATTTGAAGACCTGCCAACCGTCCCTTATTTAGCAGGAGTGTTTTTTTTATGGTATTAGAATTTGAGAAATATTCTTTTTTTAAATTTTTTATATGCAAACAATAATAATAACAACATGCCAGGTTTGAGGGTAAAGGCCAATCCAGTTAAGTGCAAAACTGATAACATTGTGCACATTATACTAATGATATGTATACATACATCACAGTATTTTGTATTCGTATCTCCTTTCTATGGATATCACAACTGATTGATAGTATCAGTTCGCATTTACAGGGCTTGGGTTCACGTGTCCTTAGTTGGCAGATCTAAAACTGTATAGTTGTGGCATAAAGATAAGCGAAATTACTGCAGATTACGCCTAACACGTTGGGTATGATAATGTAAGCTCGCGGATATTGTGGCCCATGATTGCGAAATTGTTCGATCGATTCTATCTAACATGACAAAAATATATTAATACGTATGTACTTGATAAGAGCGGTTACGTGCCTATCGTGAATTGTACTTGACCTTTGCATTGTTGACAACAAAGTGCCCCGACATAAAATACACATAATTAGGTCAGGTGGAGTCGTTACAGACATTGGAAATTGGAACACATTTGTTACTATTACATATGAACGAAAACTAGAAATATATACGCTCTTCACTGGCTACTTGACTTAGATATCGTGTTTAGCCCCGTGAAGTCGTACAGTGGCACGAAGGCATCGTGTCTTATCTTATTATAAAAAAACAAAATAGTGGCGTTAGTAATTCATTGTGGTGCAATTTTGACCCTTTTTTTGCTCGACGCTACAGCTTAAATGACAGACCCAGCAATGATAAAGTTAATTTTCCAAAGTGTCAACTAATCCGGCCCAATCGCTTTTGTATCCACCGACAGGTTTCAGGTATTTTTAAATAAAAAATGTAAAAATGTGAAATACAATGATCTTTGTTTTGACTCCCTGTAGCAGGCCCATCGCTTCGGAAACGATGTATTAATACGCGTTCAGTTCGGTGCGCGCACTTTCCCTACCAGAAATGGGTGGGTGGTGCTCTGGTACCCATGAAATCTGTAGTAAGACTGTAGAATACAGGAAGCTTTCTAGACCAAAAGAGAGAGAGAGAGAGATGGAAGACTGGGTTCACAGGTTTATCCCGGATAATGCCGGGAACTTCATCTAGTTACGGAAAAAAAAATATCGTTTGTGACAGTGTAGGTCGTCGCGTTCATCTTTTGATTGGAAATCGTTTTTGCCCTCCGCAATTCACCTCAACAAGACATTATAGCTAGACGAGGGCCATATTTTACTAAGGCTCCATCAGTCCATGCCATGTTATTTCATGCAATATGCATGTTATTGACGCGTAAGACCATACTTGTGCTCTTAAACGCTGTGTGAAAATGAATACTTCTCGTGTGATGATGGACCCGCGGCGCTTAGTGTCCTTTGCGAAAGAGGCTAGGATATTATACAACTTGATCTAAAGATTGTTATACATATTTACAACTTGATCTAAAGATTGTTATACATATTTACAACTTGATCTAAAGATCGTTGCACACATTTACAACTTGATCTAAAGATTGTTATACATACACATGTACAACTTGATCTAAAGATTGTTATACACATTTACAACTTGATCTAAAGATTGTTATACATATTTACAACTTGATCTAAAGATTGTTATACACATTTACAACTTGATCTAAAAATTGTTATACATACACATTTACAACTTGATCTAAAGATTGTTATACACATTTACAACTTGATCTAAAGATTGTTATACACGTTTACAACTTGATCTAAATAATGTTATACACATTTACAAAATTCTTTTCAAATCTATGCAAAACAATATTTGAAAAGTTCACCAATGTAATCCATTTCATACGGAACTATTCAATCGTATTTGTGAAATGTGAATTGATGAACTTTTGAATACCAAAAACCTAACTGAAATACCCAAATAGACCGCGAAAGACGCATAGTAGCCGTTGACGTAAAACCCAGACTCAAATTGATGGACCATGGCCGTATCTTTGTATGGCATCTTGTTACACTGGCATGGGGCAGGGGTCACCAAACTTCTGGCCCGCGACGTCAGTTCATCCGGCCCGCCGTGGTACTTGATTTTCTTTGATAAAACCAGGGATATCTAGAGCTACGGGAAGGACAAGCTTCCTCAAACCAAGATTCCCCAATACCTCTTTATGACCTTTTTTTTTTTTCTTTTAGTAAATTGATACCTTTGTAATATTTAAAAAAATGTCTTTGCTCTAAGTTTTTCTTCTGGCTTGCAAGTATTGAACAGATTGCTTAATGCGGCCCGCGCTTGTAAGTCTGTCAGTTATCCGGCCATCTGTGAAAAAAGTTTGGTGATCCCTGCACTGGGGTGACCCAGATACTGTTCTGTTCCAAACCAAACACTGGTAAACCACAAACCATTTTCTAGCATGGATTACTCATTCATTGATTTGAGGCGAAATATAACCAGATATGTTTAAATGGATTCTCATATTTCAAGTGTTTTATGGTATTTATCTGGCTCACTGCCCACTCATTAATAGGTAGTGCGGTCCACGCCCATGAAGGCAAAGGGGTTGTTGACCCCTGGTATATAAGGTCATGATGAATGAAATTATTATATAATCTATAGTTACTTTATCTCATCTTTTGTCTTTTGGCGGTCGTGTCAACACGGATTGATCTTCATCCGAGAATAGATTTGGTGAGTTTTTGGTCCATATCTGACACATTATCTGCAGCTATTGTACCAAATCGTGTCAGTTATGTATACGAACTTTTGAATTGAACGACTTCAGCTGCACCTTAATACATTGGTACGAACAGCAAGTTGCAACGCCATTATCAGTTGTCCATGCTGGCAAAACAGTCTAGGGAATCTGCAACCCTTACAAATCCGGAATTTCTGTCCTTAAAAGTGCTTTATGTTAACTTTGGAAGGACCCATAGGAACCACATAGCCCGGGTAAATTAAAGTAATTAAATTTTGGGCGTGCATTATAAATAAATCAAAACAAAAGAAACCTTTTTTTTAAAAAAGAAAACAAAACACCGAAGCAGAGAATAATGATGTCTTTATTACAAACCCTATTATATGTACATGTATGTCTTGACTGTTCACAGTTCAGACTCTGTGGCGAGAGATTGGATGGCGCTTCTGTTGAGGGTCTCCTTCTGTCCTATCACCCTGCTGTAGTTATTCTGACTGTCACGTTGCTTTTTCCTAGCACAGTGTGACCGTTGTCGTGTCGACATGGCTGCTCTCTCCAGATTCAAAGCCATAGTCGAACTTCCTGGTTACTTACACGTTACAGTACACTTCCTTGTTGGTGCTGAAAGCGTTATTTCTGGGAAAGCAACGGGCAACATGATTAGTTGAGATTAGTTCTATGCCTGAGACACTAGCACTGCTTTTGTCCTATCCCTGTGTGAAAGCTGCCAGTAATTACTCCCCGAATAAAGCCATGAGATTTAAAACAGGTGGATTTTTAACTCTAATTAATAATTAATTTGAAACTCCATGGAAAAATTGAGTTTAGCCCAAGTCATCATTTTGAATGTCTAACTTTAAAATTTTTAGCGAATGTTTCGTTGCAGTCGCCAGCAATCAATAAAGTATATTTTAAAAAGAGAATGTGTAGATTTAATGTATAATATATCCGAAGATAGCACCATGCCCGCGGATTCACGAAAGAATTATTTTCTGACGTGGACCCACAGTGCATCTTGTCCTTTCTGACAGAGGCTAAGACCTGCAACTGATTTAAAGAGTTTTATACATATATCTGTATAAAAAAACAGCAAGGAAAAAAAATTCACTGCTGCGAGGAAGAAATGCCCAGAACTGAAAAAATTGCACGTGAAAAATAGTTCTTTTTGCTACTATGTCTATTCCTTTGACATGAAAGCGAAGTATCGTAATTTTGTAATAAATGAAAAAAGGCCTAAAAATATCGAATAATGCTTTCTCCTCAACAATGATGGCCTCCCTCCTGCCTTTGTTTTGTTTCCACTTTAAACTTCCGGTTGCGTTTCAAAGTTTGAAGGCACGAGTTTCTGTGCCATCTGCCTTCTGCACGGGCCATGCGGGTGTTACTTTGCCAGTTGTGAGTTGTTTTCTATCTAGATCTACATAATCTGTGCGCCGACTGAGTAACTAGATGCAACCCGTTCTTTGAACGGGTCATTACACTAGTTTACAAAAAAAAACAACAACACCCAAACCGACCCCAGATCTATCCAAAACCATTTTTGAGAGTTTTACCCATGTAATAATGTGGTAACGGAACTATTTACTTCTACTTGTGAAACTTAAAATTGATGAAGCTCTGAGTACCAGACATAAATAGGGTACCCAAGAAAGACTATGAAAGGCGCAACGTGGCCGTTATCGTGCCGACGCGCCGTAAAGCCTAAACTCTAACCCAAACTCAAGTTCTGAAAATGCGCTGACACGGAGATGGAATAAAGCAGTGACGGAGCGACGTGTTGCCAAACTAGCTATTTCAGCTTGCTGTTTAGAGCATATATTGCAGAACTGCACACCCTTCTCAGAACTACGAGAAACATATTGGCCCAAACCCACCGACCTGAATATCAAACTCTATGGTGCTCTGCCAGAACTGCAGAAAACCGTAGATTTTCTTAAAAGAACAAATCTGCAGATTTGGATTGGTGAACGAAAGAACTAGAAGAAGAAGCTTGCTCTTTCCATCATTTTCTTTCTCGTCCACTTCCTCCTGTACAGTAAACACCTTCTACAAGATGGCGATGTGATTATACATTTATTCGTGCCAGAGATTGCTATTACGCAATCTCTAGAAATAACCCCGTTGGAGTGTGAAAGGGAGGATTTTCCCAGAGTCTCAGTAGATAAGGAAGTAATTTGTGCGCGTATGTGTGCTTGTCAGAGCGCCGGCCGCGTGTGCTCGTGTACGTCATTGCCACGCCCACTAATCCCCTCCCTGAAAGCAGTGTAAGAAACGCAGCATTGAACGCAAACAAAGGGTATACATCAGGGGTCACCAAACTTTTTTCACAAAGGGCCGGATAACTGACAGACTTACAAGCGCGGGCCGCATAAGCAATTTGTCCATCCCGTAGCTCTAGAAATCCCTGGTTTTATCAAACAAAATCTAATACCATGGCGGGCCGGATGAACTGACGTCGCGGGCCGTAGTTTGGTGACCCCTGGTATAGATCATGCTGTTTGTGGCGCATGAACCTGTAAAAGGCGTACGGCAACGAGCTTGGCATTACTGCATCGCAGTGTTACGTAAAAACACCGTGTACACAGAAAAATAGGATTTCTTTAGAAACCCAGCAACAGGGGGTACACAGAGGATAGATAGATCATGCTTTTTCTGTGGCTTGAACATGTTAAAGATGTACGGAAATGCAAAGAGCACCGCATTATTGCACTGCAGTGTTGCGGAAAAAACGCCGGATACACACACAAAAAAAAAAGGATTTATCTAGAAACCCAGCATTAAACGGAACAAAGAAGGTAGATCATGCTCTTTCTGGGGCTTGAACATGTTAAAGACGTAGGACATAGAGCATCGCATTATTGTGCTGTTCGTTCTGCCACAAAACACCGTATTATCCAAAAACATAATTTCACTGGAAAGATCGAAACTATGAAGAGTGGTGTAAAACCAGAGGACATTTTGACGCCACAAACACATACCTCGAAAAGTTTTTAACCAATTGGAACGAGACTTGGGTGACTTATACATAATGAAATTAGGAGAGAGAGAACCATTTTCATTTAAAAAAAAGCACCTCAAAATCCGCAAAATGTTGCACACAACAGTATGACAAATACCCCTCGACATGATGTTAAAAAGTGAATTTTACCTATATTAGCGCGTACGGGGATTTTCCGTATCACGGCGATGCATGTTTGTGCGCTGACGCAGAGGTGAAGTCTTTGTTCCAGTGGATACCATGTCGGAGACAGGTTGAGTTTCAAAATGAGATATCATGAGATGGGCAGTGTTCTTCTTGGCGTCCTCATCATCGTTCCATTTCACTTGCTGGCGTATCAACCAGTTTTCTCCTGATGCGGGGGGGGGGGGGGGCTTTGAAAGTTTTCGTGAGAGAGAGGTTTCTTGTGTACAGGCCGGCAAGCATGTGGCGACATTACTTCTCGTTTTTTCCAACTCCACTTTTTTCACAACTGAGAAATTCAAAGGTTAAACATTCGCGACTTTGGTATCGATCTTATTTATTATTATGAAAGTGAACTTTGCAGGCTGTGTTAGCCTACTCTTCCGTTAATACTTAGCCCACACGCTTCAAATTTTACACACGTCGACAGTATTTACATACCCAGGTTTTAGTTACATAAAACATACAAATACTCCTGTCCCGGAATTTATCAAAATAGATTTTTTCGGTCATTCTATTTTAATTCACCATTAAAACCCCATTTTGAGTGAACGGGAAGAATGATACCATTTTGACGCGCCGACTGAACGCGGAAGTTTAGTTCCGCACCAAGAAACGAAACCGTTCGTAAAACGGGTAATTAAATAAAATAATTCTGTGTGAAATTGTGGTGTAACTGTAAGTTCTATTAGTCATAGCATGGAATCCAAATGCCGTTTAATGTAGCCTAGCTCTAGATATACGGTGGCGCTTAGTACATGGAAAATTTGCAAGATATATCTTGCGCGGGTCGGCTTGTTATTAATATGGAGTTCGAGTAAATGTGTAGGTTGATAATAGTAATACCACAACAAGTGTCAAAGTGTTCATTTGTTATACCTCTCCTATATATACTAGAAGATCTCCAGTTTTTTTCAGAACAAACAAGATACCGAGGTCGTGTGTCAAAAACATTTCTCCTTATAATTTCAATGCTATTAAAGATATCGATAGGTCAGTTTGTGAGAATACAGATCTCACCATGAGAAATGATAAAGTAGGCCTGACTCAAACCCACCAAAGACATTCATACGTCAGTACGTGGGGTGGACGATGGCATAGACCCTGCGAGATCCGAGAGAGAGAAACTCAGAGAGAGAGAGAGAGAGCGTCGGCGCGATAACGACCACTCTGCGCCTTTCATCGTCTTTGTTAACTTAATTTGGGTGAGTTTTCAGCTTTCACACTCGTATTAAAAGTACAACGGGAAAAGGACCGTACTATAACAGAATATATCACTATGTAATATGACGTTCGTAAACATGATAAAAAATCTGTTAAATCAACCATAGAGAGAGGAGAGGATAGGAGAGGAGAGAGAGAGAGAGAGAGAGAGAGAGAGAGAGAGAGAGAGAGAGAGAGAGGGAGATTTTCGTGCAGACGTTGTATCGACTAACGTCCTCTGAAGGATGAACAGTGCGTGTTTTGCAGCAGCCTCATCCCCTGCAGTAATGTACCCAAACCCTGCCTGTAATCCCTCATTAATCAGCTTATTACAGTACAAGAACATCCTCCACATCCACAGATAATCCGTTTAATCGTATTTACGCGGCGTCGCGTCCCGGGCAAGGCAATCGCATTAAGACACTGCATTAAGCTGGGATTCCATCGCTGGCATTTGCCTTTCTTTTCTCTTTATTTTTGGTGACTTTGATTACACAGACATTTGTCCTTAGAATTGTTTGTGTGTTCTACATCAATGTGACCGTGACACAGTCGAGCGTGTGAGAGTTTGTTTGGAGAAAGCGCGCCAGCACGAGAATGGTCACATTGTACTAGGATTTTAGGACACAGCAAGTCGACAGTCACAGAGCCGTCTTAACGCATGGGCACACGGGGGCAGCTGTCGCCCAGGGGCCCCATGCATGCACATTTCTGAGTAGTTTCTTAGGGGGGGGGGGGCGAGCCGCAGCCTGTTGCTTTGCCCCGGGGTCATGTCAAGACCGCCTTGGATTGACAGAATATAACAGAACGATAGGACATAGGGAGACCATACCAGAAGCATCCACCAACCGCCAACCGCCAGCGACTGTGATATAGAAGATCCTAGTCAAGGTCCTTTGAACAAGGTGTTCGGCGCTCTGTAACTCGTAAAATAACACAGAAAACCGATGATTTTAAAGTATGCTTAGAAATTATGATGGTAAGATCATTTGGTGACGATATCTTAATTAAGAATATTTCCTCCCCGTTTTGAATCATATTCTTTAACTCTTTGTGTGCCATGAATTTTTCCACATTCACCAATACAGGAAGAAAATAGGTGGGGGAGATGAATGAAGACTAACTGCAGCAACATTTATGAATAGAAAGTCGACATTCTTTCATCCTGAGAACAAAATAGCCCAGCATTCTTGTGCACTGATACACTGGCGAGTGGCACAAAGGTGGCCAGCGGGAGAACCGATTCATCGGCTGTTGGCACATAAAGCGCTAAGAATATTTCCCTCCCGTTTTGAGTCATATGTTTTAAATGCAACGAATATGATGTTGGGCGGAAAATTGCAGTTATGACGTTTAATTTATCACAGGCTGGGTTAGGAATTGTCCTCCTCGGCTCCAGGGCTGACCTCAGGGGGCCTGCTCCCCCAGGTGGAGTCAAAGGGGGCTGGGGGCTTAGCTAAATGTGGTTGCAATGATAATAATAATAGTAATGAATGGCATTTATATAGCGCATGTCCATTTAAAATGCTCTTTGCGCTTTACAGAAGCAACATGTCAAAGAATTGTAGAGAGAATGAAGAGGAGCCGTTTTTACAGGGAATGTTGGTACTGTAAAGAAGATTTAAAGAAAGATTAAAACATTAATACCAATAAAATACAGATAATAAACGAAATTGAAATAGTTAAAAAATTCATAATGAGCAGTGTGACGTTAAGGGGGGTGGGGGTGGTTACTCTTTTAATCCGGCCTGGGTGTGTTACCAGCTCTGCACAGGCTTGCGCGTCGTTCCGCCTTTAGTAGACTCATTAACCGAGAAAGCTGACTGAACACAGCTGAAGAGATCACCTATGTACACAGTGTATGTTTCTGAGGTACCGTACAGTGTCAGTGTCACACATGAGTAGTCAAGAGGAACGACTGAAGTGTACAGAACAGCCTTGCCTTAACTTAAGGCAGCCCTCTTATGAGCTCTTGTTTACATTGATGGAGTTTGAGAAATATTATTATCTATAGATACAAAAAAAAAAAAAAGTGGCGAAACTGATGCAGTTAGCTCCTCCTCCTCCCCCACCCCACCTATTTTTTTTTTGCTGGTAGATTTGCTGAGCCCTAGAGAGTCGAGGAGCGCCACAAGGCTGTGAAAGAGAATTTATCTCGTGGGATAAGGAAGTGATTCCTATCCTGTCTTGCCTTCTAGACTGAATGTCACTTTCAAAAGTAATAAAAAACAGTTTTCTGGGAAGTATCAGCTAACCTCACACAATCTCCTTTGTTGGGGCGTTTTGTCTTTCAGCCAATCCTACACAATCACCTTTGTACAGACCTTTTTTGTGTTTATATTCAAGTTTCAGGCAGAGTTTTAAATGTTGTTATGATGGTAAAATACGGCGATTTTCCATTTTGCTTCCCAGGATAGGGGTGGGGGGGGGGGTGGGGGGTGTCTTTATTTTGCAGGCTTTCAATTTGGTGTAATTTTCCTGCCTAGAAAAGAGTGCGTAGTCCCCTGGCACACGTGAAATCTGCAGCGAGAATGTCGATTACTATGGGAAACTTTCTGGATGAGAGAGAGAGAACATAGTTATCCCAATTGGATGGATGGAAATCAAACTGCAAGAGACAAACATTTCCAGGAAGAAAGCATTTTTTTTTTCTTGTTTTTCTGTGACTTATTAATACCGCGCTTCTCGTGATAAATATTATGTCTGTAGCCAGTAGTTTTTATTACAAGGGAATGATAAACATTGTTGCTTGAAGTTGCCCGTTCTTTTAATGGTAAATTAAAAGTCGTTGGTATTTAATGTTCGCAAAATGCAGAAAACTTTTACCAAACCTCATCATTAAGTGCCCTGCCGGCAGGCGTTGGCGATCATGACCCTCCATTTCTCGCGATCTTCCGTAGCCCTGATGACGTCGTTGGTGGTGTGCATTCCCAGCCAGGCCTTTAGGTCGTCCTGCATCTTTATGCCTTGTCGTCCCCGGCTTCTTCTTCCATTGAATTTCCCTGTTGTTACTAAATGTTCTAGTCCTCGTCTTCTCATTACATGTCCAAAGAATGTTCCCTGTCTTTTTCTGACCTTGTTTACGAGTTTACCAAACCTGCCAAGTTTTTAAAAACTGTTCTCTAATACCCCTCTCGGGCTCTGAAAAATCCGGTATTTCACCTCAAGCTGATTAATCTTTTTGTTTGTTTGTTTCTTTTTTTTTTTTTTTGCAAAACAACCGTGACCTGAATGCGCATCAATAAAAGAGGATTGGTTAATTCCCTTGTCGCCAGAGAACTTAAGCATCTCCGAAGTTGTAACTTACAGTATTTATATCGTAATGGCCGCGGAGCGTTGCATTGCGGTCTTCAGTACAGTTCGCTAACGAAAACGAAGCAGTACACAAGTCAAATGACTTAAAATTTTCAAACAGCAACAAGAACAGCTTAATTTCTTTTCAAATCTCTCTCTTTCTCTCACTTTCTTTCTTTCTCTCTCTCTTCTGTTCTTTCTGTCTCTCTTTCTGTGTGTGTGTCTCTCTCTCTTTCTTTGTCTGTGTGCCTGTCTTCCCTCCCCTTCCTTTCTCCCTGTCTTTTGATTTGTAATTTTAAAAAAAAAGAGTGAGAGTGAGAGAGAGAGAGAGAGAGAGAGAGAGAGAGAGAGAGAGAGAGAGACGTTAACACACACGCACCCTCGCTGTCCTCAGTTTCAACATGTTGAAGAATGATAAGGGTAGTCTGAACTTGAGACTGGTATAATGATCGACTTTCTCAAGGGCCACGTAAACATCTCTGATAACGTCAGACCGCATGTCTGTAGGTTTTGGTTTTCAGTTCACGCATACTTTGTTCACCTAGCAACGTAACAGTAATATTATTCTTTGCTTGGCTTGAGTAAAAGAAAAAGAAGAAAAAATCCAACACGTAAATAAAACGCAATGGAATTCAAACTGTTTTATTGACGGGAAAGTAGTCACCGTTGGGAAATCTTTGTAATCGATAGGCAAAGCGTGATGTGACGCCACAAATCTGCTGTGGTATGGAGAAAGACCTTATGTTTGCAAAGACAGTCATTTTTTGGAATCACACTATTTGGCATTACTTGATTTTCTTGGTAAATGTGGGAAGACTCTATCGTACTAAGCCCGGTCAGACACAGTCAGCTGCTGGCAGACAAGAAGGGCGCACTGTAGCGTCCTATACCTATATTATTATTTCCCGGTCAGTTACAGTCAGCTGCTGGCAGGCAAGAAGTGTGTGTGTGCACTGTAAGTTAATGTCCCATATTTTGATAGTACATGTAAATCAGGAAAGACCCTATCATACTAAACCTGACCAGACACTGCCAGCTTACGCCATTCTTTCTTTGGTAGACATTTTGCTGGCTGTGACGTTCCGGGCACTGTATGATCTCCCCCACTTTCATCTCCCCCCGCCCCCACCCCACCCCCCCATGCGCGCGCTAATTGTACGAAATCGTAACCTATGTAGAGCGATTGAGGATGTTTTCATTTCATGAAAAAAGAAAGAAGTGATGTCGAAAAGTTAATTTGACCTAAATTGGGGGTATACGGTGTTTTCCCGTAGCACGGCAGAACTCGGTGCTTCTCAATAAATAATGACTGCGGTGTAAGAAATTTATTTATGTCACCGTTAAGTACTTCTAGGACTACTGCCTTGGATACGGTCTTTGTTCTAGTGAATGGACAACCCACGGTCAATGAACAAGTGTGTTTCACCTGACGACACAGAATTTGTGCTCCTGCAAAATTTTGAATTTTATTTTGTCTTTCGTCGTAAGCTCCAGTCCAAGTGTACGGAAACGGAAACGGCAACAAATCCATCATTATTATAGTAAAAAGGAAGAGTGTTTCCATGTGTGCGGAAATATTCTTTCTGTTTCACTACTTCAAGGGTTTTTGACGCTTCCGTCGCCGTTTCCGTATACATGAGAACCCAGCCTTAATGTTTCGGTCTCCCAAGAGTTTGTTTCAGTTCATCTTTTTGGATTACAGACAATCTTTACAATGGAAAGCGAAGGAAAAGGAAAAGACATATCAAACTTTCGGTCGACTGACCCTCTTCAGGAGAGAGAAATGTAACAGGAAACAAAAGTAAAAAAATAAAAAACAAGTCGTGGAATGTTCACAAAAGCGAGTTCTAGATTTAGATTCTCGGAACGCAGTCTGTCCGTCAGTGTATGGTGTCTCATTACTGTATGGTGTTTCATTACTGTATGGTGTCTCATTACAGTTGTCGTGTAAGACAGACCTTTTCGTCGTTGCTGTTGTGAATGTTAAGTTCAATAAAGGTGTATCATTTACTTTGCCATCGGCAGTTTTGAGCTTGGTGGAAAGGATCGCATTAGGATTAGGTTCACGATGACTGTCTCGAGAGGTGTTTGCCTTATTGTTGTATGCGACAGTTTGCCGTTTTTGAGGTTTTGTTATGAAAGTGGTTCTCTCACTCCTAATTTTCTGATGTATAGGTGCTATATGGTTGTATTTTTTGTGGACATTTTTGAGTAAGTTTCGATTTTGAAGCGTATTGAACAAAACCCTGATTTTACACGTCCATTCAGTTTCAATCCTGATCTTTCTGAAAAAGGCCAAAATGCACATGTATACAGCAATATGGAAAACACCAGGCGATATGATGGAAACAACAACAACAACAGAAAAAATGAGAGCCCTAGAGGAGTCAAATCGGCGCTTCCCCCCCCCCCCCTCTGAACATGCGTACTTTATGGATAGTACCTAAGGACAATGAGCTGTTCTGTATTCATTTGGATTAGAAACGTGTGCTGTGCTGCAATGAATATAAGCATCAACGCCTAGGCTGGCACCCGCTATTTAGACTCTCATCACTGCGGCAATGTTAGGACGAGTGAGTGAGGACTTCTCCGTTCATTTGGATTAGGAAGGGTATATAAATCTCCCGTCCCACGTCAGTATTAATGTTTACAGGAATACCCAAATGTCTGTGGTGAGGACAACCGTCCCTATTGTCCATATTGCTTTAGAAACTGTGCGTAACGCACATACGGTAAATTTTGAGACACACCCCCCACCCCCACACAACACACACATTCCCGCCCCCGCCCCACGTACGCTTTGAATACGCCTGGCTTCAAAGCCCCCCCCCCCCCCCACCCGCACCCCACCCCCTTTCTCTGTCTCTGTCTCTCTTCCTTGTAGGAGCGTACGGGCGTTAGCAGTGGTGAATTTCCATGGGAAGTGTTTGATGCTCTTAAAAATTAAAGGTGGCATTTTGCATGGACTCTGATTGTTTCGTTCATTAGTAAGAGAGCCTTTGTTTCGATCTTTACATAGTCCTATATTAAGTTGAAAAACAAACTTTTTAATTATTAACATAATATAAATATATAATGTACATATTATATACAATTCTGACTTAAAACCAGTATAAAACAGGTTAAACTGCTACAATTTGATGTCATGGATATTAGCAGTATGACTCAAGCTGGGTAAAACTGTCCAGATTCGCTTCGAATCTTTCAAGGTATATAAGGGACAGACAAACAGTTTAAAAGCAAACAATACATAAAAAGTCAATTAACATAATTGCTTCCCAGTCCTCTATCCCCACCCCAAATTTGTGCCTTGTAATTGTATGTAAATTCACCGTGGCGCGTCAAATTCCGGGCAAAACCGCTTTCCCCCTCCCTGAAAGTGCGTACTTTAAGGTTAGCGTCCTAGGACAGATGGACTGTTCTTTATTCATTTGGAAATTGGATTAGAAACGGTTATCTGTCTACTCCATACGTCAGTATTACCATTTACTCTAACGTCAGTATTATTGTTTACTCTAACGTCAGTATTACTGTTTACTCTAACGTCAGTATTACTGTTTACTCTACAAGACTACGCAAATCCCTGCTGTGAGAACTGTCCACGCTGTGCGGTGCGGGACGGTGTTTTCACATGTGCGAGCGTTAACTGCCTTGCACCTGATAAATAAAACCTTTATGGGCAGTGTTTACGCGGGATCTGCGACGGCTGACGAATGTCGAGACGTCACGTAGGCCGGCCCAAGATTTGCTTAGGGCTAGTCGAGTAGTCGATACAGGCGTTGTTACATGGGAGGAAGGCAGTTTTGTTACCTCAAATTATGACACCCACGCCTTCGAGCCCATTCGTTAACACATGAATGTCTTTGAAGTCAACCAGGGGCGTATAAACATCCATCATGGGTCCCTTGGCAGTGCAATAGGCTGCGGGCCGCCCCGCGTAAAAAAACAACAACCAAGTGAATTTCCATGTGTGGGGCCTCTTAAACCCTTGGGGTCCCTGGACAAGCAATAGACTGCGGCCGAGGCGTTCTCACAACGTTGTGAGGCCCACCCCGTTTCAAAAACCAATGTCAATTTGCATGCATAGGGCCCCCGAAACCCTTGGGGCCCCTGGGTAACTGCCCAGTATGCCCAAGCATTAAGACGGCTCTGAAGTCAACACTGCAATGTTACGAAAAAAACACTGGTATTACTGGTATACGGCAGACTAGCTCAAGGTGACTTTACAACACGATTTGTATAGAACGTCCTTCATCTTTGGTCATTCCAATCTTGATAGTGAACAAAGAGTAAAACGGGGTATAAATAGAAATGGGTTTTTTTGTGGGGGGCGATTCTTGTATTAATTTTGATTTGTGGCATACGGTCTTTTGCCGTTATACGCTGGTTTAGTTGTGCGAAATCACTTACAAGCGGTTTCGTGATAGGGCCAGCATTCTGTTACTTGTTTTCTTCTTTGTATATTTATGTGCACTCAGTTGCCTACGTAAATGTCACAGTGTGCGTGTGTACTTGGAATGAACGTTACACATTGGCGGTTTTATTAGGATAATAAGGAGACGGAATAATTTGGAATCGTGAAACAGCTTGATAAGTGCCATAACGCATTTTAAACAAGACAGTGTCAAAGTGTGCATTTGTTGTACCTCTTCTACATACTAAAAGATCTCCAGTTGTTTCAGAAATGGAGATCAAACAAACAAGAACGAAGGTCGTGAAGTGCCACGATGCATTTAAAACAATTTTCAAAGTGTGCATTTGTTAAAGCTCTTGTATATTAAAAGATCTCTAGTTTTTCTGTGCATTTTGTTATACCTCTTCTAAATACTAAAACCAAAAGATCTCCAATTTTTCAGAAAATGGAGGTAGATCAAACGAGAACTAAGGTCGTGAAGTTCCACGCACAATGCATTTTGAACAAGTATCACAGTGTGCATTTCTTATACCACTTCTACATGCAAGAACTAAAAGATCTCCAGTGTATCAGAAAATGGAGGTAGAACAAACGAGAACTGCGGTCGTGAAGTGCCACAACGTATTCTAAACAAGTGTCATAGTGTGCATTCTACATAGTTATGAGAAAATCTCCAGTTTTTTTTTTTTTTTCAGAAATGGAGTTTGAGCAAAGAAGAACCAGGGTCGGGAAGCACATGACTGTGTATTGTGTATTAAGCCCTGATTTTGTATGGAGTGAGCATTATGTTTATTGTGGGAGTAAAGTGCGGAGGTGTCCAGTGCAACATCTGGCGCCTGTAAAAGAATTGCCACAAAAAAAAAAAACTGGAACGTAAGCCGAAAGTCACGTTGCTCTTAGTTAATCCTTTCCCGCTACATTGATTTGTTTCTATTGATGTCACAGAACTGTCTTGTGCTCCATGGACATTCCAAGGCCATAATATGTTTCGTTCTCTTAAGTGATTTAGTGTTTCTTTTTGGATTACTGCCATTCTTTGCGAGGGAGTAAGGATTGCAAAAAAAGCCGGAAAGTAAGCCGAGAGTCACGTTGCTCTTAATTAATCCTGTCCCCCTACCGTACATTGATTTGTTTCCATTGTCTTCAGAGAACTTGTGCTCCATGGAAATTTTGGAAATATTTCTCTCGTCTTTGATTGGAAGTTCCTAGGCCGTTATATATGTTTCTTAAGTGATTTAATGTTCAGGGTTCATAGCGGACCTTGAAAACCTGGAAAAACCTTCAAAAACGAAAATTGTTTTTCAAGGTCTTGAAAAGCCTGGAAAAAGCACAACCTTGAATAACCTAGAAAGAAACAAAAAAATGCGATCGATTTGATAAAACAAAAAAAAATTTGGGTCTAGGCGCTAGGCCTAACGGGAACGGAGACGGCGGTGTAGTCGCACAGGTTTTTACGGGCATAAGCAATTCACAGACATGGGTAGTTTTTATCGCGGTGTTTTGTGGCCTTGAAAATGAAAAACTTGACCTCGAAAAACCTCGAAAAACCTTGAATTTTCTCATCAAAGTCTGCTATGAATCCTGAATGTTTCTTTTCGAATTACTGCCGTTCTTTGCGAGTGGGCATGCTCGGCATGCATGCATGCATCAACGGCAGCAACAACAACAACAAATCTTTGCAGATGCGCATGCTCAGGGCCTGCACACAGGGTGTGTGTGTGGGGGGGGGGGGAGGGGGTGGAGCCAAGAGGGTTTGTGTCACAAATCCCAGACTGGGAAATGTAATAGTTTATGACAGGACGACAATCACGAACAAACAAGTTTAACACTTAACAAAACAACCCATCAGACTCACACATTTATTAAACATAATTATACATATAATAGCGCAATTACATATATTATATTATTGAAATGACTGCCGTACAACGGCCTTATTCTCACACACACGCTCCCTCGGATCCACAATCCGGTAGTTACTCCTAAAGGCACTTCGGCCTCAGCCTCTCCCCTCAGGGTCTTAATAGTACATTAATGAGTCACTGGCACCGCAGTCTCTCAATATCACCTTCCTAGTGTCATACACCTTAGCACTCCCCTAGCACCTCAGCAGGGCAATAACACATTATTTCCATAGCCATCAACATGGCAACAACATAATATCAGTTCACTAGCCTATCAACATAGCAACAACATAGTATCTCATTCACTCTCATATCTACGTCCCTGTCCGTGGCCTGACTGCCACGACTTTATGTGCCTCTACTGTCCTACACTGACAGCCTCACTTCTGGCCTATGTGTGGCCCCCGGCCCTATGCTGGCCTATCTCCTGGGCTCATCGAGGTGGCTCTGCGGCCCGTCCCCGACACCTACAAGAATAATATTACATTGGTATAATACCCTACCATTTCTATTCACTCCACCTCTCCTTACAACCCATGAAACGTACACACACTAGTTCACCTTTCGCTCACCACACATCTTACGGTAACACACTTCCATCGGAGTACACACTACTCACTCGCGCTAAAAATCCATGAACTCACTTTCATCTATCGCTCGTGGCGCACATTGCTATATCCAATATCAAGGACTTCCACATTCCTCACATATACTTATTCACATCATGGTAATAGACGAATATAATATAATACATCAATCATAATAATCAATCAACATTCTACATACCAGTCATAACTGGAAAGACTTTCTCCTAGTCTTCTCGACTGCTCCCTTTATGTCTGCCCGATGGGCTATTATTCACAGATCCGCTCCCTAGGACCTTCTAACTTGCAGTGATAGTTATACAGCGCTTTCGCCTCCTTCAGACCCCCCACTCATGACATGCACGACTTTCTCACTTGTCTCCGTGCGTTAATTTTACTCTCCTCTCCCCCCGTAATTATTAACTATCGCTCACTCCACTCGTGACAGTTTGGGCGTGAAGTCAGAGAAAACACGTCGACATTACAACAGTTACACTGTGCTAGGAAGAACCAAGACGACAGACAGAATAATTATATAAGGGAATGATAAGGCAGAAGACGACCCTACCAGAAAAGCCCGCCAACTGCTTGCAAGAGAAGAGAATACATCGCAGTTTCGAGTGACACAATTAAAACAAACCAATTCCCCAAAGCCCATAATAATATTACGGTATTCCTATCCACATTTCTCCATCCAAAACACAAAACAACTATCGAATTATAAAGCGATCTCTCTCTCTCTCTCTCTCTCTCTCTCTCTCTCTCTCTCTCTCTCTCTCTCTCTCTCTCTCTCTCTCTCTCTCTCTCTCTCTCTCTCTCTCTCTCTCCATGTGCTCTCTATCTATCTATCTATCTATCTATCTATCTATCTATCTATCTATCTATCTATCTATCTATCTATCTATCTATCTATCTAGTCTGTCTGTCTGTCTGTCTGTCTGGCTGTCTATCTATCTCTCTATCCCGTAGTCATGTGGACCGTTTGGGACGCCACAGGTGATCTGGTAACCAGCATTCTCCAATCCTCTCGGTTTTCTGACCTCCTGATTGTATCGCTCGACCTCAAGCCCGTCCATTCTGGGATATTAAAGCGATATACAGGACCTACTGCTAATTGTAAGGGAAATTGTGAAGTCCTCAACAGTGAAAAAAAATTGTATATTCACCCGAAGGTGAAGTAATACCTTATTTGAAACCTCTGAACTCGAGCTACCATTGACACATATTTTGACACCGAATGTAAATCGATACAGCCCGAGTGGGTCATAGTGACACACACCCCCCCGCCCCCCTATTTTAATATGCCGACAGCATTCACTTTTCATGAAGCCCCGCCCATCATGTTACGCTGGAGAGCGAAGGTGAGAACCTGGCGAGAGATTGCTAATGGAAATACACGAGCCCAGCTATAAAAGCTGTGCTTTAATTATACGCACTGTTCTTTACGTGAGTAACGGCTGTGCTCTAGCAAGGCCATTTCGACTCTCATCCCTTCGTTTGCTTCGTTTCCTTATCCGATCATATTCATTTAGGCTTATGTCTCACTCAGTCAAGTCTTGTTCTGTATCGGTTTAAGGCTCGGCGCGCACTATCCGACTTTGATGGTGTTATATATATTTCAGTAACTGGCAACTTTTGGCATGAGTCACTTACCAAACTATACACTTTTCAGGCCTTAAATTTGGCAGGAAGGTGGCAGTTGAGATAAGGAAGATGATGGCTATAATTAAAAGTTGTTTACTTCAAGCATGTATTAAAAAAAAAAAAAACAATGTTTATTGCTATATAACGTCTGTATTTTTGCATGTTTTTTTTATTCGTTTTACATCTATTACACTGTATATATTTCACAAAATCTCCACCTTTGAACGCAAAGGGCTTTTTTATTAGACCACCTATACTAACCCAATTTTACATGTTCATTTCAAATACCGCAGAGGGTGCACGGAAATTTTCATTATTTTGATTTGTTTAGTTCTTGAATTTATAATGCATTGTTTCATGGTGCTGTCATTTTCATCCCCCATCTTGGCTCCATTCTGTTATAGTACTGTGCATGTCATAAAAAGTAACCATATCAAGCTTGGTGCGCAGTGTCCTGGCGCTCATGAGTTCTGAGAGAGAGAGAGAGAAGAGAGAGAGAGAGAGAGAAAGAGAGAGAGAGAGAGAGAGAGAGAGAGAGGGAGGGAGGGAAGGAGGGAGAGAGACAGAGAGAGGGAGAGAGAGTGAGAGAGAGAGAGAGAGAGAGAGAGAGCACATAATCGTTTATTCCGGGCAATGTCCTGTACGTCATCTAGTTACTACTATGGCCCTCTGACGCGGTGAATACACAGATGTGATTTTGAAAGTTGGGTTTCCAGCACCAGTGTGTAAACGGAGGCGCAGAACGAAATTTCCTGTCATACTTTTTAATCCCACTGGAAAAGAATTACGTCCTTTTTTTTTCTTTTCTTGTTCTTCTGGCTCAAAAAGTCGGAACACTTTCTTCTGTTCACATCAGTTGTGGCTCAAAATCAACGAAAGTATTAAAAAATATAGCGAACTTCAAGCCCGTTTTAAATATGCCCACGTACACCTTTACGTCTTTCTGTGCATAGTATGAAAATTTTGTAATAGAATTTACGGCTCAGCGGTTAAAAAGCCTTTCATGATTACATTGGAGGCCTTACTTCCTTTATAATAATTATGATTATCATTATTCTGTCACACCAAAACCGAGACAAACCGGACTTGACTCGGTGTGTCACCAGCCTTAGTGCGGTTTCTGCCATTTCTCACCTACCATTTGCATGTAAACCGCGACTAATGAGGACAGATTAATAAGCATTATCGACAAGATAACCCCTGACATGGGATCGTGTGGCTGTTACTGATTCATTTACCCTGTAGAAATCTGATGACACCTTGGCACATGGCTCTGCCGTAGTGCGACAAAAGGCGGTATATGCCATTATAGATAAAAAGTTTAGTTCCTAACGTTATTCTATAGAATGAAATGTGCTATTATAATTATGTTTCTGTTCAGATTATAATGGTGTAGCAGGTATAGACAGAGATCTACATGTTGTTTTACTCGGGTATCACATAAGGCGGAAATGGAGAATGATGAAAGAAAAAGCGAACGTCTGTGTGTGTGTGTGTGTGTGTGTCTGTCTGTCTGACTCCCTCTCTCTTTCCCCCCCCCCTCTCTCTCTCTCTCTCTCTCTCTCTCTCTCCCTCTCTCTCTTCATCTCTCTCTCTCTCTCTCTCACTCTTTCACTCTTCATCTCTCTTTCTCTCTCTTTGTAAGAGAGTTTCTTGCGTATATAAATGTGTTTTTCCTTGGCAAGGCAGAGCTCCACTATAACATCTTTCTGATTGTCAGTGGCAACAGGTTGAAGGTGTATAGAGATACATTGTATTTTACATTTTTTGCAGACTGGTTTTTCATACTTCTGCCGCCCGCCCTGCATCTGTTATCATGCCTAGATGGAGGCTTATCAGCTTGAATGTGTGGTCAGTTCATGTGAAATAACTGGTTTTAGATTTGTTTGCAGCCTGGGCTTTCATACTTTTGCCGTACATACTGTGTGCCAGGCATGGAATATCATTAGCTTCAGGGTGACAGTGGTCAGTCAATGTGAAAAGCTTTTAAATTAATACTTTTATGTCAGGTTTGGTTGCAGTATGGCTTTCCATACTTCTGTCGTGTATACTTTTACCACGCGTGCAATATTATCAGCTTGAATATGACAATGGTCAGTTAAGCGGAAATGACCATTTCAGATTTTGATGCAGTTCGCCTTTCCATACTTTTGCCGTGTATAGCGTTACCACGTATAGAATGTTATCAGCTTGGATTGTATAATGGTCAGTTACTCTCAAAAGATTATTTCAGATTTGAATGCAGTCCGGCTTTTCATACTTCTATCACGTGTACTGTCGGTACAAATGCATGGATGTCCGTCATCAGCTTGGATTGTGACAGTGGTCAGTTAATCTGAAGACTGTTTTAGATTTCATGTGTAGCATGGCTATACAGACTTTTGTCTTATGGACTGTCAGACGCCACGCATGGATTTAGCTTTGATCGTCTCTGCTCTACGCTAATGGCATAACTCATTTTTGAGACATTTTAAAAGAAAAAACTTGTTTCATTTCCTGTCACATGCTGACTTCGCTGTTAGGATTCTGTTCGATAATTAAATTTTTCTCTTGGCATATTTCTTTTTCTATGATCTGATAATTCTCATGCCCAGGAATACAAACAAACCATTAGTAATTGCCTTTTGGCGTAAGTGTGACATATGCCATTAGCGTAGAGCAATAGCAGTGTCTATCCTAGACTGTTTGGGATTATGTGTTTGGAGCATTGGACTTGTTTTGAAAGGCATGGCCTGATCTTTGTGTTGGCTGAAACAACTGCCGCTGCATTTCTGAGGCTTGGCGAGACGTGCAGTAGTAATCGGGCCGTTCTCTGTGGTGTAGGATTGTACGTTTTTCAAAAGTGTAGGCTTGTGGAGTGCGGCGTTCGTGTCGTTTCGGCAGTGTATTGAGAAATTCAACCGTGTTAGTACGGCAAAAGACTGTGCATACACGCGAATCTACGTCACTTTTACTTTTTAGCATTGTTTTATATACCGAAATGTGCTCTACCTTTCCATCCATCCGTCCATCCATCCATCCATCCATCCATTCATCCATTCATCCGTCCATCCAATCATTCATTCGTCTGTCCATTCATTCATCCATCCATCCGCCCGTCCACCCATCCATCCATCCATCCATCCATCCACGATGGATGGATGGTTGCCCAACAAGAGGATGGCATCGTTCGACCGTTGTCCACCGCTTCCGCCCTGCAAGTGGGGCACGCCGCCATTTTGTTTTCAAATCACGTCATATGGAGGACGGCAAATGAAAAGGGTCCATAGGCAGATGCCCGCTTCTTACATAGCACAAGACACATTAGACGGTCATTCTGTAGGCTGGTCACTGGGGAGTCCAAGTCTGTCCAGTTTTGTACCCTAAAGTTGTCATTACCGGCTCGTATTATCTTCCTATCTCACATTCTGCCGTGATATGGAAAAAAGACTGTATCGGCCAAAAACCAAAGTTAACAGTCGGGGCAAACTAGACCTTGTTTTCAGGGTTCACACAGGTCTTTAAAAGTCCTTAAGGTCCTTAATTTTCATAAAAGAAAAAATAATTACCCAGAAAGTCCTTGAAAATGATGTAAAAGTCCTTAGAAAGTCCTTAAAATTTGTGGTTCAGTTGAAACATTTGAGATTCAAATCTTCCAGTTGCACACTGGACAATTGGTACTTTTAAAAAATGAACTTTTCAGAGTGAATTTACTATGTTTGAACTCTGGATACAGAAACATTCTGTTTCGATGAGTGCTGCACACCATATGTATAGTTGTAATATTTCTTGGTCACAGGCACACAGATCCTTAATTTGTTTACTGTGAGTCCTTGGGAAGTCCTAAAAAAGTCCTTAAAATTAGTTTTCAAGACTTTGTATGAACCCTGTGTTTTTGTTGTTGCTGTTGTTGTTGACTTTTCACTTTTTTTTTATTACCAAAAGAAACTATTAACCGTACAAATTTTAACTTTTTGTGTGTAATGGATTTTTCCACGTTTGCTGATACAGAAAGAAAATAGTGGGGGAGATAAATGAAGACTAACCACAGCAACATTTATGACTAGAAAGGCAACTTTCTTTCTTCCGGAAACAAAATAGCCCGGCATTCTTGTGCACCGATATATCGGTGATTGGCACAAATGTGACTAGTGGGAGAACCGATGTATCGGTGATTGGCACAAATGTGACTAGTGGGAGAACCGATGTATCGGTGATTGGCACAAATGTGACTAGTGGGAGAACCGATATATCGATGATTGGCACACAAAGAGTTAATTGAGGTAGAGCACATATTGCATGCGATAAAATGATGTTAAGAAGTGAATTTGACCTAGAATGGCATGTGCGGTGTTTATCGATAGCATGATGGTATAGTCAGATACCCGTTCATTACATAGCACGAGATACATTAGCCGAGCGTGCTGCTGGCTGGTCACAGGGGAGTCCAAGTCTGTCCAGTTTCTGTACAATTCCATCTTGGTCATTACCGGCTCGTGTTTCTTTCTTCTTGTCTTTCTGTCCACCGCCCACTCTTGTCTCGGCTTTCAGAGTCTAAGATCACAGTAATGGGCCATCCTTTAAAGCAGAGATACTGTCTATGGTAGGATGGTACATTAATAAAAAGATTGTGACATTGCTAGCACATTTAAAAAGGAAAAGCATTGCCAGAGGTTTCCTACAATGAACTACTTTACAATTACAAAGTAAGAGACTTCCAGCAAGGTCTGGGGTGAGAGCTGAACACTGAACAAAATTCGGCATTTTCCCTATTCGGCTTTGTAAAAGAGTCGCCAAAATCGAGTATACATAATATTTTAAGGATGGCCCCACCTACGTCCTTCTGGGAAAGATGGTTAATCACTAGATTTATGGAAGGAGTAAAAGATACGCGGGGTGTCGTGTTTGTTTTTCGCTAAAAGCAAGATGGTATGGGATGTGATCTGGGGAATAGATTACCCCCAGTAATTTGTTTGTGTGCTGCGAACGGGGTTTTCCATGGCCTTGCCATGCTAATGATAGGCTTAGGCATAGACTTGCTGCTAATATAAGAGATGTACGAGAAGAAAACTTGATATCTGAAATCGAGGACCGCCTGTTAAACTGTCGTAACTCGATTTTTATAAATTTTTTTCAGGAGAAGCCAAAGAATGACGTAGGTCGGGGCATCAGTAAACATAATATAATATGGTCCTCTTAGGACAGTTTCCTGTCCCTGAATCATTTTCTTATCAAATTTCATAGTTACGATATTAAAGAAAAAAATTAACTCTTAATTACTTAGTTTTCAGAATTTAAACTCCCAACTTGACACACAACCTGCGCGCTGTCAAGAGCTACAAAAACAAGACAAGTATGCCAAATAAATATGACATTTTTGTGTGTAAATTAAAAATAGAACTGACTGGGCTGTGACGTCAAACCGAAGATCTAATTCGGGGTGCTGAATAGTGGAGGCAAGGAGAGAAGTGTTGAGTCTGTCGACGTATGTGCCTCCTCTCCCCCCCCCCCCCTTTTACAACCACATACACACACACTCTCTTTATTATACATCTCTCTCCTCTTTCTCTGTCTGTCTGTCTCTCTCTCTCTCTCTCTTGTTCTGTCTGTCTCTCAAACCCTCTCTCTCCTCTTTCTCTCTCTGTCTCTTTCTTTTTCTCTCTTCCCCTCCATCTTTACCCGCACACACACCCTCTCTTCCTTTCTCTTTCTCTCTCTATCTCTCTGTCTGTCTGTCTCTCTTTCTCTTGTTCTCTGCCTGTTTCTCAATCCCCCTCTCTCCTCTCTGTGTCTCACTCATTCTCTTTCTATCTGACTCTCGCTCTCTCTCTCTCTCTCTGTTTGCCTGTCTCTCTCTCACTCTCTCTCTTGTTCTGTCTGTCTCTCAGTCCCTCTCTCTCCTCTTTCTGTCTCTCACGCATTCTCTTTCCATCTCCCTTTCTCTCTCTCTCTCTCTCAATCTCTAACACACAATCGCCCGCGCGGACACAATGATAAATTATACACCCAGTCCGCTCTTGTTATTATTGCGTGTAAAGATATTTGTTAATGGAAAATGGCTGCTCTGGGCATTAATTTACAGTTCTGGCTTTGTTTTCTTCTTCTTGTAATTATTGTTTTCGTCACCTTTTTTTTTTTTTAGCTTTCCAAGCCCTCAAAAGGGCTTCCTCCTAGCGGACTGGCCTCTTCTCTTAGTGTGTCTGGTCGTGTTTCCTTCTCTTGTTGTTGTTCTGTAGTCCTCAGAGGCTGTGGTTGGTGGACGCTTCTGGTAGGGCCTACTTCTTCCGTCCTACTCCTTTGGTCTCCTTTGGTGTAGAACCAGCCTCCTCGCACTCGGGACACACCCACACATGCTCATCTCTGCGCCATCATGTCGGACAAGGTCTTCGCACTAACAGTAACAACTCCAGTAAGATGTTGATTGAACAGTCGTCTCGCAGTACCACACAACCGGCTCTTGACTCCACAGCCTCTCTGATGCCCAAACAGTTTTATACGTTCGATGGTGTCCCCGTCTTCTTGTGGTGCTGTTTCTCTCAAAGCTGCGAGGTTCATTTTCCCCGAGACTAAGAGAGCCTTGCATTGGGGCCTCACCAGCAAGCTTATCCGCTCTCTCATTGCCAGATACTCCAGCGTGTCCTATCATTGCTGTTATATTCTGTCTTGGGTTTTGCTGTTTCCCAGCACAAAATGACCGCTATCGTGATGGCCGACTTTCTCCAAACTCAGACTCGAATTCTGTTCTATCATTCTATCATTCTGCTATATTCTGTCTATTGTCTTTGTTTTTTTTCAAGCACAATATAGACCTAGCCTTATCGTGTCTTCGTGTTTTCTCCAAATTCGAACTCGAATTCTGTTCTACCATTCTGCTGTATTCTGTCTAATCGTATAATTATGTCCAGCACAATGCGGCCGTTGTGTCGACGTGCTTTATTTAGCTTCCGACTCAGACTATTGTTAATTTGTAGCCCTGAAAAAGGCGGTGTCTTCTTACATCCCAAAATCTCGTCAGGTCACCGTGAGGCCGAGGTTTTCTGCGACGCCTGGCTGGTAGAGTGGTAATAGCATCATCTGGGGAAAGAAATAGTTGTGTAAATAGATGAGGCCTACTTCTACAGAACAGTAGTTCGGTAATGAGAGTTCACGAAAGAGGGGCCCGTTACTTCCAGGGGGAGGGGTGCACTGTTGGTGAATGAGGGCATATAAGCCAAAGGGGGCACCCCCGCCCCCCTTCCCACCAAATTAGGTCAAAACAGTGGGTGCGGGTGGAAATTCGGGATAAGCAAGAAACATTAATTTAGAAGCATAAACACGAAATTATTGATAGTCGTGATTTCATAATTATGCGTTAACTTTCGGGCAAATCAACCCCTCTGTCTCCCCCGTTTCCTCTCCCCCCCCCCCCCCCCATTTCCCCTGCTATCCTTAACCAAAGAGTTCTCATACACCCATGTTGGTGAATAGCACAGAAAGGAGAACTGCCGATTACGTAATTAGGTCGCTGGATTGTAGACACGGGGGGGGGGGGGGGGGGGAGGGAGGCGGCGCACACGCATAGGGGGAGCCAATGGGTTTTTATTTACATCACGCGGGAGTTGTAGTCAACACCAACATCCAGTTCTTCCTCATTTCCTTTCCACTCACGTTGAGGTAATGACGTGTGGTTTGTCCCCGGGAATCAATGTACTCGTGAGTTGTTGAGTTGTTTTTTTTTTTTTAACCATTTCAGATCTGCCAACTCTCCTGAATTTCAGGGAGTCACAACAGCAACAACAACTAAAAAAAAACAACAACTTTTAAAGTTTTGTCTTACTTGTAATAATTATCTATTCATAGGAATTCAACACAAGAGAGATTTTGTTTCCTCCACTTTGTAAAAAATCCCGGTGTTTATCACGTTCAAGAAGTTCGAGGGTAAACTGTCGTAACTGGACTTTTTTTTTTTTTTTTAAATTGAGATATTTGGCAAATATTTTGAGATATTTTGAAACCCAAGGGTCAAATAAGTTTTTTAAAAAATCTTTCTTTCTTTTAAATATAATAATAATAATAATAGTTCGTCCATCAGGTTTGATGATGACCTTAACAACACCAGAGGAATAAAGAACAGAAATTGTTGAGAATTTCAACACATGGACAATAAAGAGAACTAAAGGACACAGAGGACAGAATGAAAAGACTGTTCTTTCATGACTTATGGCTTCTCATGTGACTGATAAGTCATATTTTTGCCCTGCAGACCCTTCCGCATAAATGACAAGAGTGCTCCGTTGGTTCAGTACCACTGGGCCTTTTCTTGCGCCGTTCTCTTTTTTTGATAGCCTGCTGGACTCTGTCAGCTTCCCATGCTTTGCTGCCTCTGGTAAGGGCCGCCCTCCAATTTGCACGATCAAGCGAGAGCTTTTCCCACTCACTCACATCAATGGCAAAGGCCTTCAGTGATTGCTTGAGAGTGTCTTTGTAATGTCTCTTTGGGGCCCCAACATTCCTCGTTCCATTGGAGAGCTCAGAGAAGAAGATTTGCTTAGGGAGTCTGGAGTCGGGCATTCTGACAACATGTCCTGCCCAACGTAGCTGAATTTTTTTCAGGTGGCAGAAGATGCTCAATTCCTTGGCACGATCGAGGACCTCAGTGTCTGGAATTTTATCCTGCCATTTGATCCTTAGGATCTTTCTAAGGCAGGCCAGATGAAAGTGATTTAGCTTTCTGGCATGCCATTGGTACACTGTCCAGGTTTCAGCCCCATAGAGTAGGGTGGGAAGGACCACAGCATTGTACACTTTCAGCTTAGTGTCTGTGCGAATGCCGGCGACATCCCATACTCTCTTTCGAAGCCTGCCAAATGCAGAGCTGGCTTTGCTGGTTCTTGAGAGAATTTCAGTATCAACACGAGCCGCGGAAGACAGTGTACTGCCAAGATAGGTGAAGTTCTCCAACACCTTCAGAAGACTGTCATGGACTTTGATATTTGGGGTCACAGGATACTTGTCGTCTGGAGTAGGCTGATGGAGCACTTCCGTCTTCTTTGTGCTTATTGTGAGGCCAAAGTTGTCACAGGCACTAGAGAACTTATCAACACAGTTTTGCATGCTATCCTCATCGTGTGCCAGAAGTGCACAATCATCAGCAAATAGTAGGTCACAGACTTGAGTACTTTTGGTTTTGGTTTTTGCCTGAAGTCTCCTGAGGTTGAATAGACTGCCATCAGTTCGGTACTTGATGCTTACCCCTTGAGGAGGAGAGCTAAAGGCTTCTTGTAGCATTGCAGAGAACATGATGCTGAACAGAGTTGGGGCTAAGACACAACCCTGTTCTACCCCATTTGTGACAGCAAAGGGCTCTGAAACACTGCCGTTGCTTTTGACTGCAGCTTGCATGCCATCATGAAACTGGCGCACTATTGTGATGAATTCGGGTGGACACCCAAACTTCGCCAAGATTTTCCAGAGGCCTTCACGACACACTGTGTCAAATGCTTTTGTGAGGTCAACAAATGTGATATACAGCGCTTTATTTTGTTCCATGCATTTTTCCTGAATCTGTCTGGCAGCAAAAATCATATCCGCCGTTCCCCTCTCTTTACGAAAGCCACATTGGCTCTCGGGAAGCAAGTCATTTGACGAGAGGTGATCAAGAAGGCGATTCAGAAGCATTCTTGCCAATATTTTGCCGGCAATTGAAAGTAGAGAGATTCCCCGATGGTTGTCACAGACTTGGCTGTCCCCTTTGTTTTTGTACAGATGGATGATTGAAGCATCTTTGAAGTCCTGTGGCAGCTTCCCTGCTTTCAACATATGATTGAACAACTCGGTCAACCTTTCAATAAGCTTTTCTCCACCGAAGGCATACACCTCAGCAGGAATTGAATCCACGCCTGGTGATTTGTTAAAGGACATCTGATTTGTGGCAGTTCGGGTCTCATTTGCTGTGAATGGCTTGGCAAGAGCTGCATTAATTGGAGTCTGAGGGAGGCGGTCAATGGACTCAGTATTTATATTTGATGGCCGATTTAGCACACCTCCGAAATGTTCTGCCCAACGCTGAATTATGGCATTCAATTCAACAATGCGTGTTGAACCATCTGACGCAAGAAGTGGCGTAGTGCCAGAGCGGGATGGTCCAAACACAGCTCGGATGCTCTCAAAGAACTTTCTAGTGTTGTTTGTGTCGGCACATTTCTGAGTTTCCCTTACTCGCTCTTCAAGCCAGTCATTTTTCATTTTCCTCAGCTTCTTCTGGAGTACACCCTTACATGCACGCAGTGCATCAGCTTTTGCTGTGGAAGAGGGGTCACTGCAGTGAGCTTGGATGAGACTATTTTTTTCTTTGATGAGCACTTTGATTTCATTATCATTATCATTGAACCAGTCCTGGTGCTTGCGGACAGGAAAACCAACTGTGCTGCTGGCGCAAGAGTGTACAGTCGTATTTAGGTCAGTCCAGCTCTGTTCAATGTTCTCAGCGTCAAGAGTCACGCAATCCAATTTTGAGGAGAGTTCTGATGAGAGCTCGCTCTGTTTCTCAGCTGAGCAGAGTTTTGAAACATTTAGGCGTTTAGGTGGCGCTTTCCCTTGAGGGCGTCTATTGCGCCTCAATGTTAGTCTGAGCTTACAAACAATGAGTCTGTGGTCAGTTCCACACTCGGTACCACACATCGCCTTTGTTACAAGGACATCCATTCTGTCAGTCTTCCTCACAATGACATAGTCTATGAGATGCCAATGCTTTGAGCGGGGATGCATCCATGACGTTCTGTTTCTCACGGGGAGACTAAAATTTGTATTGGTAATGAACAGGCCAAATTCAGCGCACAAAGTAAGTAAGCGCAACCCATTGTTATTGCATGAACCAAATCCATGAGGGCCCAAAACATTTGGCCACGCTGAGATTTCGGAGCCAACCCTAGCATTGAAGTCCCCCAAGAGAATCAGCTTATCAGCTGCCGGGACAGAGCATATATGTAGATCTAGATACTAAGTCTGATAAAGTCATCCAGTCGTGTTGTTTTTTGTGTTTTTTTTTTTTTTTGGCGTCTACAGAAAATTTTGTAAATACCAAGATAGAGTCCACGACAGTTCATCACGCGGTCCTGGAAGAGTGAAGCAAAAGAATAATAATGAGCAGAGAACGAAGCGATGTAGCCGCCGTTTTGAAATGGATTCTGCAAATGAAGATTTTTCTTTTTCACTCAAGAAAAGTTAGTATTTCTTTCCAAATGGTCCCAAATCGCAACGTGCTGTGAGCGCTGGCTTCCCCAGGCCACATCTGGCTTTTGTCCAGAATCATATTTTTCCAATTTTTATCGTAAAATCTATAAATATTTTGCTTCTTTCTGTTGCTAGATACTCATCTATAGAGCTAAAACTGTTAGTGATTGTAAATCTCCCCTCGCGACCTTAGTTTTTATTTGTTCCAGCTCCACTTTTTGCACAACTGAGAAATTCCATGCTAAAGGTTTTTGTGGCTTTAGTTATTATGATAAGGTGTTCGAATAAATCGGAACAGTGAAACAGCTTGATAAATTTCAGACGGCATTAAATTTAAATGAGTGTCAAAGTGTACATTTGTTATATTGCTTCTACATATTAAAATATCTCCAGTTTTTTTTTTCAGAAAATGGAGATAGAGCAAACAATAGTTTTTCAGAAAATGGAGATAGAGCAAACATTAGTTTTTCAGAAAATGGAGATAGAGCAAACAATAATTTTTCAGAAAATGGAGATAGAGCAAACAATAATTTTTCAGAAAATGGAGATAGAGCAAACAATAGTTTTTCAGAAAATGGAGATAGAGCAAACAATAGTTTTTCAGAAAATGGAGATAGAGCAAACATTAGTTTTTCAGAAAATGGAGATAGAGCAAACAATAGTTTTTCAGAAAATGGAGATAGAGCAAACAATAGTTTTTCAGAAAATGGAGATAGAAGAAACAATAGTTTTTCAGAAAATGGAGACAGAACAAACAATAGTTTTTCAGAAAATGGAGATAGAACAAACAATAGTTTTTCAGAAAATGGAGATAGAACAAACAATAGTTTTTCAGAAAATGGAGATAGAACAAACAAGAACTAAAGTCGCGCCTTTTTGCTATAGAAAGAAAAAGTACGTCATTCATCATTTGAAACGTCACCAGAGTAATCGGTTTATTGGTGGATTTGTTTCCCCAGTATAGATGTTAGTAAAGACCAGAGTGCGTGTGAAATTTACTTTCACCTACAGCCGCAGGCTCGTGTGGAAATCTGGTATTTTGTACAGCTATCTTGGGTTTATAAGTGGACTCGCGTGTGAAAACTGGAGCACAGACATCAAGAAAACATATGTATGTTTATGCAGTGATGCGTTGGATGTGTATACCTTATATGTGCTGTTAAAGACTCTGTGAAAGAGAATATCCTTCGTGGGATAATAAAGTGATTCTGGTCTTATCTAGTTCTTATCTTAACATGACAAACACGGCATTTCCCAGTTTTGACCATCTGCACTCAAATGCTTGTGTAAAGAAATTTATATCCATCTTAAATGTCAGTCACCATCGCCTGTTTCATCAAATGTCTGCGTCATCCAGGAGCAATACAACAATACATATGAAAATAAACAGACAAAAAAGAGTACAGAAGATCGTTTTTGCCCACTGCAATTCGCCTCAACAAGGCGCGTTAACTAGATGTGTGCCATGTCACCTCATGTATGCCTGTTATTGAGTGTATTGAATTATAAGTGGTGTATACTTTGTAAGTGTTCTATTAAACGCTCTGTGAACGAATTTCCCTAATGGGATACTTAAATGATTCTTATCTAATCTTACCCGACATTGATTAAACCTTTGCAGTAGCCGCAATACATGGAGTTAATATTCTTCATGCCTTGTCTTTTTACAGGTGACAGCACCAGAGTGTCATGACAAAAACCAGTACCATGACGCTGTCATCCTGGATGTACTCAAGAGGATTTTGTATATAATCGTACAGCGGTAGACCTTCCTGCCTGTGGATAAATCGATCACCATATCATCGGAAAGGTGGATTTCTTTCTGTTTTATCAGTGTGTGTTCTATTTGTGTGAAATTTCTTACTGATCAAGTTCCGGGAATCAAGCTGCAGTAAGGTTTTCCAAGAAACTCATGAAGTGTCAATCACAGCGAAGTGGTCAATCGCAGCGAAGTGGCCGTTATCGTGCGTCGAGAAAGTCGCGAATTGGTCGTTATCATGCAGAAGCGGTGATAAACCCAAACTCAGTTCAACACAGTAATGCACCAGTGTCTGCATATCATTTAAGGGCTCAGATTGCGATGCGTTCATTCTGTGCATGACCCGCTGAACAGACCTAACTAAATATTGTAGATAGATAAATAATTACGCACGCCTACATATTAAGTAAGCGAACAGATAGAAACAAATTCAATAAATGGATACCTTTATGGTATGTTTGTATGTAGATAAGTAAAGGAATTCAAAGCGAATAAATAAATTAGTATGAAAGTACGTCGATAAACAGGTTAATGAATACTTAGCTGTCTGTAATTGTAAGGACTATTCTGAGGCTCAGTTGAATGTCCCACAGGTGTCGGTTACTGAGTTCTGCGTTGTCGGCTGTTCTGGAACCTTTTAGGTCTTTTCATTACCAGCTGACCAGTGTGCATTTTGTTATGGACAACAATACACGACATACCCCGAGTCAGATATTACGTGAAATTATGCCCAAAGCTCGCATTTTATTAACAGTGTTTGGTAAAACTCATATGAAACACCTAATTAAAATACGTGGCGTTTATAACTGAAGGCAGTAAATGTTCAATACAGTTAATACTTACTTACTTTCTCTGTTATTTAAAATACATGGGACACCGAGTATCTTTGCATTTTAGCGTGCATTTTGTGTAAGCTTACGAACATTCGGCCTTGTTTTGTTGATTCTGCAGTAATTGCAATATCTGTAGGGAATCGACAAGAACATAAACCCACAGAGACTCTACTGTGTCATAGCGGGGTTTGGAACAAAGTTAAACTATTGGGAAAAACGGGAAAAAATGAAATGTATGTTACAAAAACCTGGTGTCCAAAACTGTAAAAAAAACAGTACAACAGATCACAACATGTGAGATAAACCCCAAAAAAACAAGACAGAACAAGCTGTTTAAAGGAATGGATTATTTGGCGTTAACCCTTGGCCTGGGGCGACAGTTATTTTGCCAATTAGGGAAACGGTTAATTTCTCATATCGGCCAAAGCCGTTGAACGGGGCATAAATTCATATCTCTTGCAAAATAAAACAAAACTTAGTAATCACTATTATCCCATGAAAGGAAATTCATTCTCACAGGGCGGTTAAGAGCATTTACGTACCTGTTATGTATTATCATTACATTGAAATGTCATAACTCAATAAGAGACATGGCACATGAAGCGGCGTGGCACGGAACTTTAATAACATTATGGCTTAAATACCAAACACAGTGTATGTTTGAAGATTTTAACAGTGCAAGGGTTCATACTGGGGCGGTATTTGTAGTTGGAACTTTCAATCTATTTGTGAGTGATTCAGCAAGTTGAAATGCAAGTTAACTCAATTTTTGCGTGACTTCGGCAAGTATTTAGAATCATTTGTATTTTAACATGCAGTAGTTTGTCTAAAAACCGAATTTTCAAGCCGACAAATGGCGACCGTAGTTCTTTTCTGGTTCTATCACCAGAAGAAAAAAAGAGCAACTGGAGATCTTTTAGTATGTAGAAAAAAGTATAACAAAAATTAATGCATACTTTGACACTTGTTTAAAATACATTGACGAAATATCCTAAAAACCACAGAAAACCTGTGGGGTCGGAGCAGGGCGATAAGCAATTTTGACTTTAAAATACATTGTGGCGCTTATCAAGCTTTCCGATTTATTGCAACTCCTTATCAAATATCATAATACTAAAGCCGCAAACTTTTAACTTCGAGTTTTTCAGTTGCGCAGATAGCGAAGTTGGGACAAACAAAAACTGAGGCCGCCAATCATATATGAGTGTGCATGGGAAAACCCGGCATAAGTCGGCAACATGACATTTTGAGTTCTGTACATATAATAAAAGACAAGACATTTCTGATAAATTGAAGTCAGTGAACCCCCTAAAACAAGATTTTGAGAAAACGGCATTTAATCCTAAAAGTGGCAATAGCTAATTATTGACCCATTAATATTGGAGTGATTGCTGTTAGGAGACCACAGTCTAATCACAAAGCCGTTATAGAGATCATAGTGAGTAGTGTTCACTGCTCGTCTACAATTTACCCTGCAACATGCCACGGTCCCCTAAACAACAGCCAAGTTTGAAGTTTGTGTCGGACCCATATTTTCACTTCAAAGCCGTTTTTTTCAAAATCAGCTCTGTCGACATTATTGTGGGTTTTCTCATGCACACACTCACATATAGCTTCCTTTTAGTTGTTCTTGCTAGAACTTATTTGATCGTTTCATGTGGTACAAGGCTACATTCGCTTTTCATCCCGCTTGAAATAATAATTTTTCATTATTCTGTTCTTCCCAACAAGTCGAGAAAGTGTACACTGTTATGATAAACAGTGTAGATTTTGCGGTGTTGGATTTTTATGACGAAACGGGGCAGATAATAACAAAACAAGTTTTAATTATCAACCACGAATTGCAATCTTGAACAAATATTTATCAGTCCGTGTGTGCGTGTGTATCCAGTCTGGAGTAACTGGATAATTATGATCCAGCTGGATGGCAGTGGTTCCTAGTGTGTGATTTTTTTCATCAAGAATGTGGGTGTCAGTTATGGGCCCGCGCCGGCCCGTAGTGGTCCGGCCCGCCCCCTGGACGCGGGGGTCACCAGCTCCGTTACTGTCAGTATTGTTGCTGCTGTCTTTACATTTCTGTACCATTGGAGTATGCCAAGAAAACGGAATATCGTGTGCCCAGTCACAGATGCCGGCCGCGGAGAACCCCAAGGACGGCGGTGAGTACCTCAGTGTGTGTGTGTAAGTGTGTTTGTGAGCTTGTAGGGGTGTGGATGTTGGGGGATGGGGGGGGGGGGTCATTGCCGTTTGTTTGAGGATTAAAGAGGGTTAAATTTGTAAATTGTCTTAAGTCCACCTGGACTCCACAAACCAAACTGTCTGTCTGTCCGCCTGTTGTCTGTCTGTCTGTCTGTCTGTCTGTCCTTCTGTTGTCTGTCTGTCCGCCTGTTGTTTGTCTCTCTGTCTCTCCGCCTGTTGTCTGTCTATCTGTCCGCCTGTTGTGTGTCTGTCTGTCTGTCTTCTGTTGTCTGTCTGTCCGCCTGTTATTTGTCTCTCTGTCTCTCCGCGTGTTGTCTGTCTATCTGTCCGCCTGTTGTCTGTCTGTCTGTCCGCCTGTTGTCTGCCTGTCTGTCCGCCTGTAGTCTGTCTGTCTGTCTGTCACCCGGCCTTTTGTGAGTCTGTCTCTCTCTGTCTTTCTCTCTCTCTCTGTCTTTGTCTTTCTTTCTTTCGATCTCTCTCTCATTTTCTCTGCCTGCCTGTGTCAGTGAGTCTCGCTTTTTTTCTCTGCCTCTCTATCTTTCTTTCTCTCTTTCTCTCTCCCTCTCTCCATCTCTCCCTCATACACCCCCTCCTCCCCTTTACACACACACACGCACACTCTGCCCACATTTTAATTAGGCAGTGGCTACGGTTACGGCAGCCGGTGAACACAACTCACCATTTTTCTTTGTTCGGCTTTACTCCCGTTCGTACAGCAGCGCTTCCTTTCTTTGTTTTTTTTCTATGGGGGTATAAGGGTAATCTGCCGTAAACGTAGCCACTGCCTTTTAATTATTTAACACATGATAAAAGTGGCCAAGGACACAATCATCACGGTATGTTATGTCTTCATTGTTTTCCCCATTATGTCATAATTGAATGTCGCAGTCATATCTCTGTAGCATGTCACACATCTGTATCCCCACGGTGATCGTGCCATGCAACATACGCTGTTGACATTTTTACAGACACAAATGAATGCGCAGTCATTAATTACGTGTAGGAGGGCGCGACAAGTTAAGGCAATCACTGAAATAACAAGCTAGTAGGAATTAGGAATTCCTTGTTTATTGAAAACCACTGTAGTGTTGACTCCATGTGGGTTTGTTTGTTTTTCTTCTCCTCCCCTGTTTTCTTCTTTGTTTCTCCTCCTTTTTCTTTCTTCTTCCTCCCACACCTTCTCCGCCTCTTTCTCCTCCTCTGTTTCTTCTTCTTCTTCCAATATGGGAGATGGGCGGCGAAGTGTTTTATCTTCTTTGACTCCGCTGTTGAGAAACTTGCGGCTTCAAAGTTCTGTAATAAAAAGATAATGAAGATATAGAAAGAATGAGATCATATCATCACTTAATGTAGAACACTCCTAGATTAGAAATTTATCAGGAGATGTACCAGATGTCAGGTGAAGTCTGTTGATGACATGAACTTAGCTTGTTTTGGTGAAAAATGGCCATCGACCGACGACCAGAACTGACTGTGTCCACTTAGGCCAATTTTCTGATTGTAACCAGATTTGGCTTTTTGAACGGTCTTTTATAATCTATAAACATCTAGTGATCTACGTTGTAATCTTTCAGATGACCCCGGAAAGCCACTTCCTGATATATTAATGTCTATAGGTTCATAGTTATTGTCAGCAGGCCAGAATTGTTGACCGATTTTCTCAAAATGCTAACTCTGGACATAGTCAGTCCTGTTGGTCATCAACCGAGGACTTGTCAACGAGGATGGCCAGGATTATGATTGTGTACTCTGATCAGTATTCCGTATGCGTTACCCGATGTAAGGGCCAGTTCTTGATATATTTATGGCCATAGGTTCATAGTTATTGTCAGCAGGCCAGAATTATTGACCGATTTTCTCAAATATATGCTAATTCTGGACATAGTCCAGTCCTCTTGGTCATCAACCGAGGACTTGTCAACGAGTGTCGCCAGGGTTATATTGTGTACTCTAATAAGTATTCCCTATGGGTCATTCCAAAGTAACTGACGTGACATACACAGCCAAAAGTTGACAAACAAATATATGCCACACAAGACTATATTATTTTAAAAACTTTTAATTTAAAAAAACCAAAGGAGAAGAACCAGGAATACAAATTCAAACAAGAATTGAGTCAAAATACCTGAAACTTTGGATACAGAATCTTAACAAAGGATTGTAACTGACGTGACGCAGAAAAATCGGCTTTTTTTTGTGTCTCACGCGGATGCATAATTCTCTGAATTATGAAGGGTTAGCATCATAGAATTTTTTTTCTCAAGTCATTCAATATTCATAGATAAGAGGGAAGCTGTTACATACATATTTTAACATCACAGTTTAGTATAAAAACATTTTACAGCAGGTACCTGTGTAACTGACGTGACGTCTGAATTGCATTAACAAATTAACTGGAACTTTGAATAAAATTGTGGTATAACCATACATCTTCAGCATTATATTAAAAAACTTATGTATTAAAACATGTTTTGGTCCCCAGTATCACTATCTATGACTTCTGATAGTATA
Organism: Onchidella celtica; assembly: GCA_963931925.1. NCBI lineage: Eukaryota > Metazoa > Mollusca > Gastropoda > Systellommatophora > Onchidiidae > Onchidella > Onchidella celtica. The sequence continues at coordinate 51,648,534 of OZ007575.1, read as the reverse complement.
AAAAATATTGCAAAAAAAAAAAGTGTCAATGGTAAGAAAATGATAATAATACAGATTTCGATGTTTTTCAGTATAAATACATGACTTGATATTAAACTGATAGGCTGCACTGAGTGGCTCTTCCTAAGCAATATTTGCTTCTCAATTAAATCAAGGTTTAAAAAGGCTATAACACAAGAATGTACAAGTACCAATGTAACTGACGTAACGCCTGAGTTAAGGTAAAATTCAAAATATATAAAAACCTGCTGGTAAATTGTGGCATGTTCTCTTGCCAATACTACAATAGTAAAGTACAGTATAAATTCAGTAATTTATAACCCCTGTGTCATGTTAATTGTTTTATTGTTGAAAAATAAAAAAACAACAAAACATTTCTCTTATCAAACATGTTCATAAAATTTCTGTTATTAATATTAAGGAAAACAATAGAGCTTGTGGTCAGCAAAGCAAATGATAAATGATTTTGTTTGAACTTCAAACACAATTTACAGGACACGATCTAAAAATATTTTTTTTATTTTCTCAAAATCTGGAATGCTGAATTTGTGACATCCCTCAAGATGTACAGGTCCATGAAATATAGCTTGAGAATGCACAACGTCAATGTCATGTCTTTCTGGCCAAGGAAACCAAACAGGTTGTTGGAGATTTTGCCATTCTGCAAATTCGGAAGAAAAACAAAACTCGTTAGAAAAGCCTTAAAATAGAGAAGTTAGAGTAACAACGCTATTATACTATTAAATGGGCTGTCAGAAAGACGTAAAATGCCACAATTAAGGCTGAAATATGTACATTTATGTTTATGTCACGTCAGTTACATGTCACGTCAGTTACACTTCAATCCAAAAAGTTAAAAAGTCTTCAGTTAACTCTGATGTCTTATTACATTGAGAGTATAACAAAGGCAGAGAATATGAAGTTTTGATGTAATGGGTGCACTACTCTTGTTGTAAACTAAACTTCTACTTCTAAATTGTAACTGACGTGACAAATATTTCCTACCTATACTTTCAATTTCACTACAATACATTAATATGAAAGTCTGGAACTTCAAAGCCAGTCACAGTGTTCAGCAATACAAGAACAATCTCAAACAACAATTAAACTCACCTCAAAGTTGTTTGGTCTTCTCAAAACTGTCACTTTTCAAATCGTGGTCTCGTATGAATGTTGGCTTTAAAAATCACTCCAGGTATTAACATGGCTACAAAAACATGTGGAGGAACACAGGGATGCAACTCTAGTGTTTTCATGAACTTCAATGCCGGGTTTTATTAATCTGATAATCAAAATTAATAGCAGAAATAATTTTAAAAATTCAAAATTTTCAATTTCTGTTTTGGAATGACCCGTATGCGTTACCCGATGGAAGGGCGGGGCTGGAAAACCATGTGACCTGAAAATGGTGACAATCATAACAAGACGTCGACCAGGGGGAGAGGGGGAGAGATAGAGAGAGAGAGAGAGAGAGAGAGAGAGAGTACTTGTGCCCCCTTTCTCGAATGCGAATCCTGTCGCACGCAATGAACCTACATAGCTGGATGGTTGGGTTTTCGTGCTTCGGCTTACCAATGGCAACTCTCCTGGGGCGCTCGCCCCCCCCCCTCCTCTCCCCCCCCCCTCACCTCACCTCACTTCTTTTTGTGAGCGTCAACCTTTTATTTTTTTCTTTGCCAGCGTGTCCCATGTGGTCTAAGGCAGACAGAAGAGTCTAATTATATGGTATAATGAGCAGACTTTTTCTCCTTGACTACGGCATACCCTTCACTTGGTCTGATATTGAGTAATAATAAAGCATTGTGCATTTTATAAGATAAGGTGAGATAAAAAGCACTTTATTATCCCATGAGGGGGAAAGACAAAATCAGGTTTGTCACGGGTAGCTTTTCGAGGGTAGATTTGGTAAGTTTACATTTTTTTTTTCCCCTCGGGTTCGTAGAATGGCTACTTCGCTTGTATGATAATTTGTATAATTCTTTAATCCCATTTGGGAAATTTGCCTTTGTGCCATTGCGGCCCAGTTACAACTGGAGCAGGCACGTCGTTGCCACAGTGCAGCGCCGGTCGGCGGGTTGTGTTTTGGGGGGGGGGGGGGATGATAGGGACGAATTTTTATTTAATTTTGTAGATTAAGAAATTGTTGGACCTGCCATTCTAGGATATTTGCTGTGAGTGTTTTCATAGAATTGTTGGTGGGTGTAGAGGTAGATAGATGTGTAGAACGATGAGACAGACGAGCTTTCTATAGTCTAGGAAGGCTGGAGAGTTATTTGCTTAGCACTAGGATGAGCGCTCTCTCGGATCAGTTAATGGACACGTGAACAGGCGTTGAACACGACTGTGGGGGTCTCGTTGAAGTTGTCTGCTACATGGTTAAGTGTATGTGAATGAGGGGGGGGGTGAAAATGAACAAGAGAGAGAAAGAGAAATAGAGAGGAGGGAGAAGAGATGGAAATATGAGAGAGAGGCAGGCAGACAGACAGAATGACAACAGAGAGAGAGAGAGAGAATGAAAAACAGAGAGGTAGAGAGAATGAAAAACAGAGAGAGAATGAATAACAGTGACAGAGAGGGATAACAGGAGAGAGAGAGAGAGAGGGGGTGAACAAGAGAGAGATTGATCGAGAATGAACAGGGGGGTGGGGTGGGGGAGGAGGGAAGGAGATGAATGCATACAAATGCCCGAAATGAAGTCGTCAGTCATGTAGCAAAAACCATACACTACAGCTTGAGATAGACCACCACGCTGGGGGGAGAGGAAGAAATCCCTGTTGATTTTTCTCCCCCGGGCAACCATCAATCTTGTCATGCGATTAGACCGGGCCGAGATTGTCATATTTATAACACTTGATATGTCGCAGCGTGAGAAATTATACTATTACTCTATTAATAGTTTAAGGGAATACGATTTGCCAATGAAACTCTCCCGTCTTGAACGATCGGATAAAGCCGTGTCTTTATGTGTGCGGCAACTTGAGCGTCAAAAATCCATCAAGTAGTGAAAAGAAAGCGTGTTTCCATGTGTACGGAAATGGCCTTTCGCGTACACATGTAAACATTCTTTCTGTTTCACTACTTAGAAGGATTTTTGACTTTCCTGTTCACATGTGCACATGAAAACGCAGCTGAAGGCTGGTGACACACAGAGTCGGGTCTTGGGTGGGTTTGGTGTGAAATGTGAACTAAGGAGATAGACGGACGGGGCTTCTCATACTGGTGAAACCGAAACAAGACTGATCTCACTGGTTTTCTTGCGTCAAAACTGTCTTGGGCTTGCTAGTGGAAAGAGAGACCCCGCGCGCTGAGACGAAACCGACGCAAGGCGGACCTGGCTCAAGTGTGTCACCAGCCTTAGCCGTGCTATAGGGAAAAATGAAGGGGAGAGAGAGAGAGAGGAACTGCCTGTACTGTACATACAATGTGTGCGAATCAGATTTAGAACAAATATTGATAAGTTAAACTTCGCTGACTGATAATAATGGACAACCGGTCATGTCACAAACTGATGAATTTGAGAAAGGCAAACTTTTTTTGTCAGGGTTTCCTAAGACTGTAGTAACTGGTTTTGAATACTTTTCAGGAGAAGCAGAAAAATTTGTTTTGTTTTAGCACAAAAGGTGGTCCAGTGACCATGACTTTTTGAAAGTTTGCTATTCGACTATTTTTCGGCTTAGGAGTCTAGAACCGAGATCATCCGATGAGGCTGTGAATACAGTTGAACATAAATAAATAAACATTGATTTAAAAAATTTTTGGAGTTACGATGGTCTTAGTGAACGGTGACGATTTGGACTTGGCTGTTGTCTTGTACTGTGAAAAGTAAACAGGTTGCACACGCGGCTCTGCTCCAATGCCTGCTGTCGTTTTACTAGTGCCATTAAAATGCTTATAATATTATTGTTAATAGTAATAATGGTTTCCTGCCATAAGTATTGATTTACCCATACTAGGCCAGGGACATTCAAAATTACTTTCGTCACGGGTATTTTGCCATGTACATGAAATTACGAGAGATCAATAAATTATTTTTTATGTGAGCGGAAGTGGTAATGTAAGGCCCGAGAAGGTTCAGTTCGCCAAATTCCGTCCGTGGACTTAAGCGCGTATCATCCATGTCAACAGTGCAACAGTTGGCACCACACTCCTTCATAATTGAACGAAAAAGACTAGTACCACAGAGCTCTGTGAGTGGTACTTATCATGTTTATACGCGCGCAAGTTGTGAACATTAGAGTGAAAGAAAGAATGGCCTGTCTCGGTATTTTGCGTCTCGGGTGAGGCTAAACATGATCAGAGCTAGAGTGGTATTGACATAATATTGTATAGTGTATCGTTCGTGGTGTAGAGAACTCGTTAAATAATAAAATCAGATAAGAGAACCTGCCAGAAGCACCCACAAACCACCCACAAAAAAGTCAAATAGTTTGTGCAAAATATCGTGTGAATTTTACAAATCTGAAGGTTTTATTATGGACACTGAGCGTTCTAAATGACCGCATATTCGAACAAGGCGGGAAGGGGGTTGGAGGAAGCCAAGCTTGTGAAAACAACAACAACAACAACAACAACAACAACAACAACCATGCATGGGAGAGAGAAAAGAGAGAAGGTATTTGGGGAGAGGGTGGCAGGGTTAAAATCGGCAAAACCGAACTTACGTACTTCATCGATGGCCCCTTTGCCCCCTAATGTAAAAATTCCCCAGAAGTCGCGAGAACCAGTAATTCGATTTATTGGCCGGTATTCTCTGCAAGTTCCCAGGGCGGGTTGAAGACACCGGTAGCGGTCCCCATTGTGGGGATCGTCGTCCCCCCCCCCCCTCCCGGAGGGAGCTTCTGTATCTGGGGCTGTTGGATTGATTCCGCCATTTTCTGAGGGGTCACCACCGGAACGTAATGAGGTTAATGTTAGTAGCTGTTGTTGTTGTTGAATCTGAGGGTGTACTTTTCTAATTCTCTTCCTCTTTCTCTTTCACTCTGTCTTTCGCCCCCTGCGTCTGTCTGTCTCTCTTTCTCCTCATTCTCTATTTCTTTATCTCTTTGTCTGTGTCTCCCTCTTTGTCCGCCTGTCTCTCTTCCTCCCTCCCCCTCCCCCACTTCTCACAACGTCTCTTTTTCTCTCTCTCTCCTCGGGCCTCCCTCTGCATCCCTTGCTGCCCCCCTCTCTCTCTGTGTCCCTCTCCATACCTCTCTATGCCCCCAGTCTCTGTCTGCGTTTCTGACCCATCTTGCACTTCTCTCTTTCTCTCTCTCTCTCATCTATGTCGTGTGTGTGTGTGTGTGTCTTTCTTTGCCTTTCTGTGCCCCCTCTGTTTGCTTTCTCCCCCCTCTTGCCCCCCTCTCTCTCTTTCTCTGTCTGTCTGTCTGTGTGTCTCTCTCTCTGTCCTCCCCACCCTCCCTCAGACCGTATCGACCTGTCCAGTCGAGCGGTCTTCCGCTATCAATGTGGCTCTAATGATGTCTGTATATTGCACATGTGAGCCGTGTGATTGGCACGGTCACACCCAGCCAGCTTTGTTGCGAGTTTCAGCTGATTGTGATGGCCCTGGGGACTAGTATAGGACCGGGGCTAGGACTGGGATGTGATGGCTGGGACCTTGTCAAACTACGTGTGGTTTTCCAAACCGTGTGATGTTGTTAAGGCTCGTAAGACGAGTGCTGATGGGTACATTGTACTTGTACGGATGATATGGTGCTTGCTTGAGATATAATATGGATGGACAGACAGAATGAATGAAGGAAGGAGGGTAGTGGGATGAGTGCTGATGGGTAGGCCACATTGTAAAGATGATATGGTGCTTGCTTGAGATAATATGGATGGACAGACGGAATGAAGGAAGGAGGGCAGTGGGATGAGTGTTGATTGGTACATTGTACGGATGATATGATGCTTTCTTGAGATACAATATGGATGGACAGACGAAATGCAGGAAGGAAGGAGGGTAGTGGAAAGAGCGCTGATGGATAGATGGATGTACTGATCAGATGATTAGATGCCTGTTTGGGTGATATATAACATTTATATATCTATGGATGAATGGACGGCCGGATGAAAGGAAGGAAGGAAACTTGCTAGATGAATGCTGATGGTCAGATGATTAGTGGGGGGATATAATATAATCATGGATGGACGGACGGACGGACGGAAGGGAGGACAGAAGAAAGAAGCAGGCTTGCGGAATGTGAGCTGATGACCAGATGCTTGCTCGAGTAATCTATTATGTATTTCAGTAACTTGCAACCTTTGGCATGACTAACTGACCAAACTATACACTCTTCAGGCCTTAAATTTGGCAGGAAGGTGGCAATTGAGATAAGGAAGATGATGGCTATAATTAAAAGTTGTTTACTTCAAACAGGTATTTTTCAAAAATAACAATGTTCATTGCTATGTAACATCTGTATTTTTGCATGTTTGTTTCGTAATATATAGTACCGTACATGTCATAGAAAGTAACCGTATCAAGCGTTCAGTTTGGTGCGTAGTGTTCTGGTGCGCATGAGTTCTGAAGCAAGACTGTAGTTTATTACGAAGCCCCGCGTGAGAAATAAAACCCAAACAGTACAAAGCAAACTAAAGAGAAGACAGAAAATGCATAAATTTTCGGCTTTCGCCTTTGTCAAGTGAAAAAAAACAACAAAAAAACGAACAATAAAAGACTTCAACAGGAACGAAGTGAAACAGTTTACTTAGCTGCGAGTTCTTGCTTCTTTAGCAGCACCAAAGCACGTCCGTCCGCCAAAAGCATGGAAGCAGGAAGTGACGCAATTGGTTAGTAACCAAGATGAAGGCGCCATATAGTGCCTCACAGCACAAGACAGGGATGGTGCGCAATGTCAGGAGTCGCAGTAAATGAAAAGAAAAAGAAAAAGAGATTAAAAAAATAAAAATAAATAAATAAATAAATAAACAAATAGATAAATAAATGAAAGAAAATAATAATAATAAAGAAAATTATATATAATATATATATATATTGATAATTGCGTCACTTCCTGCTTCCATGCTTTTGGCGGACGGACGTGCTTTGGTGCTGCTAAAGAAGCAAGAACTCGCAGCTAAGTAAACTGTTTCACTTCGTTCCTGTTGAAGTCTTTTATTGTTCGTTTTTTTTTCACTTGACAAAGGCGAAAGCCGAAAATTTATGCATTTTCTGTCTTCTCTTTAGTTTGCTTTGTACTGTTTGGGTTTTATTTCTCACGCGGGGCTTCGCAACATACAACCTTTTCTTTTTGCCCAATTTTGACTTTGCTTATAGCCCTGCTGCGACCCCACAGTTTTTCTGTGGTTTTTATGATATTTCGTGTAGTTTTTTACGTTTATTATATATGAGAGAGAGAGGGAGAGAGAGAGAGGGGGGGGGGCACATTATTGTTTATTCTGGGCAATGCCCGGTTGGTCGTCTAGTGTAATATAATTTATGTGGTTGGACGGACGGACAGAAATTCAACAAACAAGGAGGAAGAGAAAAGAACATCAGCAAAGAACAAGGGGCCAACGGCATTAAGTTGAAACCAAAGGACCTCAGACCGAACTGACGGACGGACGGGGTGTCCTGTATTGAGATTCACCCCCAATCGCCCTTTATATATTGTCGTTGTCGCCCGCCCCCCCCCCCCTTCCCCGAAATTCACGTTAAGAACCACTGCTTTAAATGTAGCGAATAATGATGATAATGCAGGACAGCACCTTACAGCACCCACCGACCTTCTTCTGTCACGGTCTCAAATTAAAGCAGAGACGCACAGTTAATAAGCATGGTCTTTCGCAAAATGAACCAGCCCCCCCACCTCCCCCCACTCCATGTTGACTTCCCAGCAGATCATTATTCATCTAGATATCTTCCCTCCTTTGTTTTCATCCTCATCTTAAATTATTTGAGGCCAGCGTAGCTACAGCCAGATCGCGGGGATTGGAGAGAGACGGCCAGTTGACATTTTCGTTGCATAATTATTATGTTTGTCCAAGACACTTTGTCCTGTCAGCAAATGTGAATGGCTCTGGCAAAATCGGGCTTAAGATGAAATGTTTGTACCTCATTAAATAAAAATCAAAATAAAATATTTTTAAGCTTTGTATTTTTTTTTTTTTTGTATCTGTATAACTCGTTAATCCCATTTGGGAAATTTGTCTTTGTGCCATTGCAGCCCAGTTACAACTGGAGCAGGCATGTCGTCGCCACAGTGCAGCGCCGGTCGGCATTTGGGGGGGGGGGGCGGTAGGGATGAATTTTATTTAATTTTGCCCGGGCAGCGGCCTGTTCGGCCTGCTCTTTGCGGTTTCCAACTGCCAAGGTATGCGCAACGTGCACACGGGCCCTCCGAATTTTTTCGTCCTTATCCGAGAAGACTCGGTACTCGATCCTAACAACTCTCCCCCCCCCCCCCGCCCCAATAGGATCAGGGGCACGAAAATATGACCAAAAAAAAAAACCAAACTTCCAACATGCCTGCACTGGCCGGGTTTTGAACCCCGGACCCTTAGCACAAGAGGCGAGCACCGTGCCTCTAGACCACCTTGTCCCCAAACTGAATATTTTAACTGAATGCAAAAAAAAAAAAAAAGGCTTATCTATTATACTAGTATGAAACCCGTTCAAATGAACGGGAGAGAGGACAAAGTTATGGTAGAGCAGTAAAAGATAAAAGCCAGTAAAAGTAACATGCCACATTTAAACTTAACTTACCCCAAAGTAACAACTGGCCATGGCTGTAGGGTAATATATCCAAGTTTGTGCTACAGCACAGTCTTATACACAACATTCCGAGTTTGTCCTTTGGTTGGAACTAAAACTGTGATAGAATTAAAGTTCTTTGCTCTTGAAAGAGCAACATAGAGCTGGCCATGACTGAATACTGGCTCTGGCAAGTAAATCCCTACTTTGTTCAAAGTTTGCCCTTGTGATTTGTTCACTGTCATTGCGAAACATGTTCGCAGAGGAAATTGTCGTCTGCGTAATGTAAAAGGCAGGCCAGAATCAGAAGGCGAGAGGGTTATTCTTGGAATAGACACAAATTGACCCCTATTTCTCCCAGTAAGAAGCCGTCCCTCGATAACTCTGTCTCCAAGCTTTGTGAGAAGAATCCTTGTCCCATTCAGCAGACCCTGTTTTGGAGAGAGGTTCCTGAGGAGCATTGCTGGTGTGCCAATTTTCAGCGCCAGGACATGAGGGGGTAACCCTGACAGATTGAGGCTGTTAAGGAAATCTGTGGGAAAAAATGCTGGATTTTCAGTGTCACATACTGAATCAGCACTTAAGTAAATTTTTTCCTCTGTAGGTAGTTTCTTGAGGACTTTGTTATTCAGTTGATCAACATAGTCATTCGTGGTGGTTAGAATAGCTGCATCAGTAAGGTCTGCTTCACTTGTCTCTGAAAAGACTGTACTGACTAAAGCCTCTATATCTGCATTTTGTGGAAGGCAGACTTGAGGAGGAAGTTGTATATTTACAGAGTCAGGCAGAGTTGGCTCTAGCCCATTGCCAACCTGGAGCAACCAAGTGTCGAAGCCATCGTTGCTGTTTGTTCGCATATTTTGTGTCAGCTTCATTATCTTGACATACTGCCACAAATACGATGATTTCAAAGTTGCATTGACAATGTCACCCTCAGATCCATGTCGCACCACAGGTAAAACTTGACGAAAGTCTCCACCAAGGACGATAACTTTGCAGCCAAAAAGCTTAGTGTTACCCATGACATCTTGAAACGATCTGTCCACACACTCAAATACCTGCTTGTCTGTCATCGGTGCCTCATCCCAAATCAATAAGCTGCAAGCCCGTATCTGAGCAGCAGCTTCAGAGCCTCTGGATATGCTGCACATGCTTGATGCATTAATTGGAATAGGTATCTTCAATGTTGAGTGTGCTGTTCTGCCGCCATCGAGAAGTTCAGAAGCAATTCCAGATGATGCCATGGGTAATGCGGCCAGTCCTCTGCCCCGTACTTCTGCCAGCAATGTGTTGTATAAGAAAGTCTTTCCAGTGCCGCCTGGCCCATCAACAAAAAACAATGACTGTTGTGGATTTACAGAAAGTACAGCCTCCATCACTTGATTGAATGCTGCAAGTTGATCTGCATTCATAGAAATTATCCAGGCAGCAGCTTTCTGTCTCTCTTCATCTGCATTCCAGTTGTCTTGAGTGGTAATGCCAGCAGAATTCGTGGTTGGCTGCGGCAAAGAATAATCCTCTACAGACTTGTTATGAGTATGCAGAATTTCATTAATTTCATGGAGGGCCATGTTTGAGCAACATTGGTCAGGTTGTGCACGTGACTGATGAAACTTTCTGTGTAAATAATCTTCTGTCAAGGCTACTTCAAATTGTTGCCACAACAGTAATGGCTGCACAGGGTCACAGAAGACCAAAACCATTGCAAACAACTGTCGCATTTGAGCTGGCATAGCATACTGAGATGCTTCTTGAAGGCAAACCTTCCACTCCTCATCACTCTCGAGTAATCCTCTCATGTAGCAGGCCTCTTTAAAGGAATGTGATAGGTGGCCGTTTCTCACAGTCTTCAAGTCATTGAATGAAATGGCACCTTTAATATTGTGCAGTAACACTCGCAGATAGAAACGCTCTCCTTCCGCTGGAGTTGCACAGTATAATCTGCCAATACATTTTATATCCCTCTGTCTTGGTTTCCAGCAGCAGGCAGTTTTATCCCAAACAAAGTGCTCTGGCATCTCATGGTAGAACAGGTTCCTTGCCGCCTCATGGGCCTTGTTTGCTTCAAACCAAGCCATAAGTGTGGTGGCTTTGGGTGCAGCTAATGCATTCTGAGCTTGTCCCTCTCTATACACAACACTCTGCTGGTCAGGAAGATGAAGGGCAAGCCTTTGAATGGCAGGGTACCTATCCTGCATTTCAAAACTGAAGAGTCTCCAGCATGCCTCACTGGCTGAAACGTAGCGGGCATCCACGTATCTCTGGATTTCATCATCTGAAGTAGTGAAGTGGATCATTACTCTATCATGTCCCTTGTACACATACTTGTATAGGTATTTCACAGCAGTCACACTATTGCATACTTCAACATTGATTATGGGCTCTGTACTTTGAGAGGAGGTATGGGTTGTATGGCACTACCCACTTGTTATCCAAAGAAACACCCTGTTTGTCCACTGAGATGTCATTGCAAGGCCGTTTGTACTTTGGGTATGATGAAGTGGTGAATGATGTACTGTCTGCATAGGTCTTTGGAAATTCCTTACTGCATTTTCCGTCAACCATGCAGGGACTGTTTGGAAAGGCAGCACCACATGGCCCGTGCATCATGTGTGTCTTCACCAAATCCTTAAGAACAGGGTCGTTTGTCAGTTCAGCTTTCACTATCCTGTCTATATCCTCTGTTGTTCTTGGTTTGTGATCATTATCCAGTATAAGGAGCATGTGTGTGTGAGGAAGACCCCTTTTCTGAAATTCGATGACTCGAACATAGGCAATAACTGGTCCAAAGATTTTCTTCTTCAGTATGTCGTTCATAAAGCTTTGCATCTTTAATCTGAATATGCGAGCAATCAAATCTGGACGGTTACTGGCCTCCTGTCGACCCCTTAACTCCCTCTTTATTTCAGGCCAGGATGGATTACATGTAAATGTAATAAACAAATCAGGCTTTCCAAAGGCACGTACAATCGACATTGCATCCTGATACAACTGCATCATGTTACGCGGGCTTCCGGCATATGTTGCTGGCCGTATGACTTTTCGGCCAATAGATGTACCATCTGTGTCTCCAGCAGCCACAGCATCAGCAAGGCCCTGATAGAGTTCTGCACGCAAGGTGTTTTGGTTGAACCTCAAAAACCTGAGTCTCTGTTGTTCCATTTTTGCAAACTGATCGACAACATATTGCTGAAAAAGTCGGCCACTGTGATGTAATATGCTAAAGTCTCCCCTTTCCATTAATCGATAGGAATAGAACTCCATTGGGGTGACTTGTCCCTTCCTATTGGCCTGGTGTGAAATTCCAGTCTGCCATCCATCTTCTCCCCTCGGAAAGAGTAGAACATAATGCAAACTATCATAGTGAGGGTGATGTTCACAGATGCGCATGAGTGACTCACGTTGTGGATGATCAGTAGGATGACGATAGAGAACAATATCCCTGGGGCATGCACGTGTGTTGTCATCTCCTGGCAGCAGGACAGCAATTTCTGAAGCTGTTGGTAAATTATACCTTCGTGCATCCTTTGTAGAATCGGCTTTAAGCACCATTCGGACTTCACCTCCTCTGTCAGCTGCGAGACGGATTTGCTCGGCCGCATTCAAAAATTGACGGACAAATGGATTGACTGAGTGCAACATATCTTGAAGTTTCTGCATGATATCTACATGTAAATCCTCATTCCATGCACATCGATTTGCCATCTCATTTTCAGTGTCGTGAATATAAATTTGTGCGAATGCAGGTATGTTATTACCTTCAGGTAGAAGTTGTCCTATCCTATGATGCACAGCTCCTTGAATGCGAAAAGTGTACACTCCAGGTGGTAGAATATCCCCTGTCACACAGAGTGATGCAAATGCGAGACTGGCATTGAATGCTCTTATATTAGATCGAAAATGATTTGCCGCAGAAGTTGTTTCTGTGAGTAAGGTCTAATAGATCTGGGGGATCTTGCAGTGGTGGGAGGGAAACCTTACCATTGCCACAACACAGACTCTTAGTTTCCTCAGTAAATAACCTGGCATTGCAGTGACTGCATTCAGTTGACATTGTCGAAAGCACGTGTGCCTCTTCTGGTTTCTTCTCATTTTCATGACAGTCACAGCGTTACCTGCAGGGTCTAACAATGCCAGGGGCTGACGAATTTGTAGATCTAGATCTAGATTTTGGTTATCTGGTATTCTTCTCTGACGAACATTTCTGGCTTTTGGCGTATGCCTACCGATAGTACGTTTTTTAGGGGGCATGCTGCATCAGTGCATGCTAGATCTAGCTACTGTGATTATGAATCGAATTCCGGGCCGGAAGTGGAAAAGCGATTAACAAAGAAAGAGGTCATAGGTTAACGGACGTACAATTCGGATCAAACGCTCTCGCAAATTTACTGTTCCATTCTTATCGCATTATTGGAATAACTCACGAATCCCATAAGCTTTTTTATGCTTATGTACATAGGAACACTGGTCAGTATCGTACAATTGTGTGTGCCAAATTTCAGTTCAATACGTCCAGTAGTTTTTGAGTCCATAGGGAACAAAGGGGTTTTCTTACATTTTTTTTGTATAGATTATAAGCAAATACCAATTTCCGTAGGAAAAATGTTCCCCCTTTGGAAGGGGATTCTCAAGAATTTGATCTTTCACCCTAAACCCGATTTCGCCAGATCGACCTACATGTATGATGTGTCGCTCGGAAGTTCGGGTTGGCATTTCATAAGTGTTCTGGAAAACGCAGTTTCTTGAGAGTGGCGATGGAATGCTGAATGCATGTCCAGAATGAGTGGCTGTGTAAATGAAAAAAAGTTAGGGAAATAGAAATTACGGGATGTTGCAAAACATCCAGCGGAGATGAAGAAAATGTTACAAACTAGGGCATCGGCTCATCCAGCTAATGTATGGCGTGATCTTGTTTTCTCTTACCTTGCTATCTTTTCCTCCCAGTCTTTGTCAGTTTCCATCCTGTCTTAGCACTCTCTCTCTCTCTCTCTCTTCTTTGGCTCTCTCCTTGTCTGTCTATCTCCCACCCCCCTCTCTCTGTCCCCCTCCCTCTCCTTTCTATCTCTCCCCCCCTCTCTCTGTCTGTCTCTCTCCTTGGTCCCCTCCCTCCCTCCCTCTCCTTTCTATCTCTCTGTCTCTCTCCCTCTCTCTGTCTCTCTCCCTGGTCCCCTCCCTCCCTCTCCTTTCTATCTGTCTGTCTCTCCCCCTCTCTCGCTCTGTCTGTCTCTCTCCCTGTCCCTCTCCCTCCCTCCCTCTCCTTTCTATCTCTGTCTCTGTCGCTCTCCCCCTTGCCCTCCCTCTCTGTTATTCTTTTCCTCTTTCTTTGTTTCTGTCTTGTCTTTCTGGCTCTTCCCCCCCCCCCCTGTAGTTTTCTTCTTCTGTCTTTCTTCCAATGTTCGACCAGCTGTCATTATCCCCACCCTCTCGCCCCGCTCTCCTTTCTCATTCTCTTATGTTTCCCATCCATCATTATGACGCATTTTTTAGCTCATCCATCGACGTATTTTTTGTCGTCCTGCGTTCTGTAGTTTCATCATAACCCCCCCCCTCTCCCCCCACCCACCCGGTCTCCTTATTTGTTTTTGAACTGCCTCTCGTCCCTTCTTTCTCTCTGCAATTTTGTGTTTTATTTCTTTTCTTGTAATCCTCCAGCCTTACGTAATCCTGTGTGTCTTTTCCATTGTTTGCCCTGCCTGGATGCAAGTCTTGATATTGACCAGTGGTTCTTGACCTTTGAATTCTTTACTCTGTGCAGGTTATACAGCATGGTTCTCTCTCTTTCTCTCTTTCTCTCTCGTTTTGGGTTTTCTTTCCCTCCTCTCTCCTCCCCCCTCCCCCGTTTTTCTCCCCTCACAAATCGCAAGGAAATTGTCTGTCTGTCTGTCTGTCCGATTCTCCCGATTTCTCTTCTGTCTGTTTCTCTCTCCCCCTGACCCCCCCCCCCCTCCTTCGACCAATTTCTCCTTGAAATCATAGCGAAAACGTTTTTCTTTTTCTCACTGTTTGTATGCCTGGTGTGTCTTTCTCTCTGTGTCTGCTGCTTCTCTCGCCTTCTCTCCATCTCCCTCTCCTATTCCCACCCCCTCACCCCACTCCACTCCACTCCCCTGGACCACTTTATGTTACATATATATTTTTTATTATTATTATATAGATTGTAGATTCTGACATCGATGTTCCCAGTCTCCCCTATATGAACCCCATCCCTCACCACATCCCGTGTTTCCCCCTCCTCCATTCTCTGGCCCACAAACACACGCTCCCTCGTTATCTCTTGGCCGATCCCCCGGCATCGATCTCTGACCCGTCACCAAAAACATCACCGGCAATTTTCTGCCCTGTCTACACTGACTGTACTCTGGACTGTTTTAACCCTCAAATGTCTGGACAAAGATCGCAAGGGCCAGATCTTCTGCTATAAAACTGGTTTATATTATTTTTTTAAAAAACGGAGAAAATCTGTGGGGTCGCAGGAAGGCTTTAACTCTTTGTGGGCCATGGATTTTTCTACATTCACCAATACAGGAAGAAAATAGTGGGCGAGATGAATGAAGACTAAACTACAGCAACATTTATGAATAGAAAGTCGACTTTCTTCCTGAAATAAAATAGCCCAACATTCTTGTGTACTGATACATCGGTGATTTGCAATAACTTGACCAGCGGGAGAATCGATTCATCGGCTAATGGCACACAAAGAGTTAGAAGCATTGTCAAAATGTGGCAAAAAAGATATCGTTTCTGTATAGGTAGAAGGCGCATGGCGTCACAGAGTGTTTTTGTTTTGTTCTTCCGACACCCAAGATGGCGGGTGGATCAGCTGATGAGTGTAACTTCGAGATAAAAAAAAAAAAGCAAATAAACAATGTTAAAGATTATAATTAATTTGTCCAGAATGGCTGTTCCCAACGTAACGTATCGTCAAAAATCGAGATAATCCACGTTTTCATATTTTTTGGCCCCGTCTTCACAACATTTTAGATGCTTACGTATTCATGCTCTAGGTCCATTAAAGTATGATGATAATGTCATAGTGAGATTCTTAAAAAGTGAATTTGACCAAGAATAGCCTAAACGGTCTTTTACCGCAAAGCGGCGGCTTGAGGGTTAACGTACTCCGTCTGCATCCTGCCCAGTGGTGTGTGTGTTTACTGTTCAGACTTGCTTTAGCCTGTTCCATCCCCATGTCCTTGTAGGTCGTTGTGACCACAGATCCATACTTGACTTACCAGAGTTTCACTTGAAATATCCCCGGATTTGAGCAGCGGAATATGGTGGCAAAGGAGGGGAAACCCCACATCCTGGCTATTCACAGTACTTCAAAGCTTTCTTATCTACTGTGTTGCGTGTGATTGGTGGGCGCTTCTGTCCCTAGCGTTGTTGTTATTCTGCCTTGATGGTTTTGCTTCTTCTCAGCACAATGTGACCTTTATCGCGTCGACGTGCTTTCCACAAACTCAAACATATCCGTTCAGCTGATTAATGTGTTCTATGTAATTTAAGCCTATCTGCCCCAGATTCCCTGTATTTTCGAATATTTTGGCATTTTTCGCGACACTGAACAATACAGGGGGGGGGGGGGGGATAAAATTAATGTCAAGTGTTTTGGCTCGTTGACTTCTTGACATTTTTGGAAGGGGGGGGGCACATCGGATCACGACTTCTGGTGCTTCTTAGCTGTTGCTACTGCCTGGGTCTGAACTCACAACCCTCATCACATCAGCCCCGGCGGCTCCCATTGAACAAACATTTTATCCGCTAAACTACTGCGATAGCTGTTATACTTACAACTACGTTTTGAACTGGCGTCTTTCTTGCCCAAATCCAATTTCTTGGTGTGCTCTGATCATTACAGCTAAAAAGAAACAGAAGAATGGTACAAATTCTCCCAGAGAAACGCATCATCAGATCTTTCGAAAAGTTTGCCGTGGGTAAATGGGACGAAAACGGTTGGGAATCCTTTACTATAGAAAGTACTTTCTGGCCGTAACCGCCTTTGTATCTATTCTCCGTACCATCTTGTCTGATCACAAGTTTACTGTACATAATTACAGGAGCAGTAGAATAATATAAGTGAAAGCAAACATAGAATGATGCAAATGATCGTTTTTGCCTCCACCTCAACAAGACATTGTAGCTAGACCTAAACCCTTGAACCCGGTGTGGGGCATAGGTCGTCCACCAAGGTCCTCCACCTTGCTCTGTCCTGGGCTGCGGCCTCAATCTGGCCCCACGAGAGTCCCAGCATTTTTGTTTCGCTTGCAGTAGATCTTTGCCATGTTGTCCTGGGACGCCCTCGGTTTCGTTTGCGTTGGGGGGTTCCAGTTGAGGGCCTGGCGAACGGTGCTGCCTTGGGGTTGTCGGAGTGTATGTCCAAGCCACCCCCACTTTCTCCCTTTGACTTGAATTTCCACTGGCTCTTGCTCTCTCCATTCCCACAGCCATTCGTTGTATTCTGATGTTTTATAGGACAAAAGACCGTAAACGACAATTGAGATCAAATTCATTTTATAACATCATTTTCTAGAGGAATTGCGCTCTAACTTTCTATTTGGCTTATAATTCCGTGAGAAAAATGATGTCTTTTTGCCAACATGTAATGGAAAGACAACAAAAACTGAAGTAGACGGCAACTCCAAGTGCTTTCGTTCTTTGTTTTTGGTGTATACGGTATTTTTCCGTAAAACGGTAGTTAATTGTAGCTAGGTGGGTGCCATATTTGACGAAGGTTCCATGCCATGTTACCTCATGCAGTAAGCCGATTATTGAGTTAAAATGATGATTGTGTTTATGTAATGATGTTTTAGATGTGTGTACCATGTACATACTGTTAAACGCTCTGTGAAAGAGAATTTCCCTCATGGCTTGATGAACTGATTCTTACCTTATTTATCTCAAGTAATAGGTTTTAACGGGCATTGGCATCAAGTTTTTTTCTTTCTTATTTTTTCTTAAATAGAGGTTATTAAATTCAAAGTCCAGACGCTAGAGTCTCCAGCTTAATGGAAAGAGTTAGGAAATTGAAGGAAATCGCAGACACGTCTAATCCAGGAGACTTGGTAAATTCAATACATTATGTGAAACACGTCCGGAAGCCCCGGCGATTGGATAAAGAGACGCTTATCACCTTTTTCAATTTCAGCTTTTTGCAGATTTTCGTGAAAATAAATTTTTTCGCCTTTTTCGTCATCTTTTGTACTCTGTCTATCTGTTCGTCTGTTTCTTTCACCCTCTCTCTCTCTCTCTCTTTCTCTGTCGCCCCCTTTGTTTGTTTGTTTGTTTCTTTATTTCTTTCTTTCTGTCGTTCTTTCCTTCTTTTGTTCTTTTTTTCTTTCTCCCCCCCCCCCTCTCTGACTTTGCCTTCTTCTCTTTCTCCTCTTTCTTTCTTTCTCTCTCTCTGTCTGTCCGCCTGTCTGTCTGTCTGCCTGTCTCCTCCTGTCCCTCTGTCTTTCTCTACTTTATCCCCTCCTTTATCCCGACGTGATCAAGATTGTATATATCAGAAAGAATTAAAATAAGATAGAAAGAAGGAACGGCAATAAGAAAGAATGAAAATAAGTGAGAAAGGAAGAAGGAAGGAAAATAACATAGAAAGAAGGAATGGCAATAAGAAAGAAAGAAAGGATGGAAATAAGTGAGAAAGGAAAAGGAAGGAAAATAAGAAAGAAAGAAAAAAGAAAGAAAGAAGGAAGGAAGGAAAATAAGAAAGAAAGAAAGACAGAAGGAAGGAAAATGAGAAAGAAAGAAAGACAAAAGGGAGGAAAATAAGAAAGAAAGAAAAAAGAAAGAAGGAAAATAAGAAAGAAAGAAAGACAGAAGGGAGGAAAATAAGAAAGAAAGAAAAAAGAAAAGAAAGAAGGAAGGAAGGAAAATAAGAAAGAAAGAAAGACAGAAGGGAGGAAAATAAGAAAGAAAGAAAAAAGAAAAGAAAGAAGGAAGGAAGGAAAATAAGAAAGAAAGAAAGACAGAAGGGAGGAAAATAAGAAAGAAAGAAAAAAGAAAAGAAAGAAGGAAGGAAGGAAAATAAAAAAGAAAGAAAGACAGAAGGGAGGAAAATAAGAAAGAAAGAAAGACAGAAGGGAGGAAAATAAGAAAGAAAAATAAAAGCAAGGAAAGAAAGAAAGCGACGGTCATATAATTATTTCCAGTGCATTTCAGATATTGATAAATCATTATCACTTATCAGTAAACGGTGTCAGTGATAATATTGTCATGTGAACAAATCAACAAGACGGTGAGAGACATACAGCCGAATAAACAATACACGCACCACTTATTATCTGTTTTCACAGACACGATCTATTGATTTTAACTTTGTGCACGCAGCACTGACATCAAGGGTTCCCAACCAGGAGGGGGGGGGGTGGGGGGGAGAGTTTGACTGTCGTGTTGTCTCAGTGACCTACCATGGTTGGTGACGATTTACAGTTATCCCTGTCCATCATTAATTTGTTGTTCATGTTATTAGATGTGTTTTAGTATTTTGATCGTTGGTACAAATGGTAGAATTTCTGTGCCATGTCTAGTCATTGGGGTGTATATATATATAATATATATATATATAGAGTCAAGTCAAAATTGGGCAAAAAGAAAAGGTTGTATGTTGCAAAACCTCGCGTAAGAAATAAAACCCAAACAATACAAAGTAAACTAAAGACAGTTTTTCTGTGGTCTTTATGATATTTCGTGAATAGATATATAGATCATCTTGCTCATGCAGGTTATTGGATCAATGTTGAATAATCATGCACAAAGAAAACACAAATCGGAAAGGAATGATTGAATTAACACGATGACAAAAAGGCATATGTGAAAAAGAGCTTTTTGGCATTGACCCATATATGAAAGTGGTTATTATTTTTTTTTTCTCCCCGTATAGCGTCTTGAGCAGCCAGGAAAAGCGGGTTATGTAACTTTATTAAATTATTAAAAGTATTATTTGTTGATGGTAGTAGTGGTGGTAGAAGTAGCAGTCATCATAGCAGCATGGTTATCATAAATAAGTGCAATAACCACAATTTTTAGACCCCCTGCAGGACACTGTAGGCTCAGTGCTAACATGCACGGACTGAAGGCTGCACCATCTTCTTCCATGCGAATGCCAGACAAATGAGCAAAGTTAGGACATATCGAGGGTTGGCCACCAGAATGTTGTATGTCCAAAATAGTCAAATTGAAAGAAAAGAGTTTGAAATTTGTAATTTTAATGAAAAACATAGTATAATGAATCTTGAAGGCGAGCACATAAGCACGTAAAACTTTCGTGTTTGCTCGACCAAAAATTATGAACTTTGTGTGTTGCCTCAATTTGTGACAACTGGATGAAGTTCCCGGCATTATCCGGGATAAACATGTGAACCCACCGTTCCATCTCTCTCTCTTCTAGGTCTAGAAAGCTTCCCATATTCCACAGTCTTACTACAGATTTCATGCGCACCAGAACACTGTGCACTCATTTCTAGTAGGGAACTTGCGCGCACCGAATTGAACGCCTATTAATACATCGTTTCCGGTGCGGTGGGCTTACTACAGGGAGCCAAAACAAAGATCATTGTATTTTACATTTTTACAACTTTTTATTTAAAAATAACCGAAACTTGAATCAACATAGACGGTCGATACAAAAGCGATTGGGCTGGATTAGTTGACACTTAGGAAAATTAACTTTATATTGTTGAAACTGTCATTTAGGCTGTAGAGTCGAGCAAAATTAGTGGCGAAATTGCACCACAATGAATTACTCCCGCCACTATTTTTTTTTTTATAACTAGATGAAGTTCCCGGCATTATCCGAGATAAACCTGTGAACCCACGGTACCATATATCTCTTTTTTTTGCTCTAGAAAGTTTCCCATTGTCTACAGTCTTACTACAGATTTCATGCGCACCAGAGCGCTACGCACTCCTTTCTGGTAGGGAATTTGTGCGAACCGAACTGAACGCGTATTAATACATCATTTCCGGTGCGATGGGCTTACCACAGGGAGCCAAAACAAAGATCATTGTATTTTACATTTTCACAACTTTTATTTAAAAATACCTGAAACTTGAATCAACACAATCGGTCGATACAAAAGCGATTGGACTGGATTCGTTGACACTTAAGAAAATTAATTTTATAATTTTTGAAACTGTCATTTAGGCTGTAGAATCGAGCAAAAAAAGGGGCGAAATTGCACCACAATGAATTACTCCCGCCACTATTTTTTTTTATAATAAGATAAGACCAGATAAAGGTACCTGTGAATCCACCGTTCTCTCTCTCTCTCTCTCTCTCTTCCTCTCTCTCTCTCTCTCTCCCCCCCCCTCCTCCTTCCTCTCTCTCTCTCTCTCTCTCTCAAAACTGCACCACAATAAATTACTCCGGCCACTATACTAGATGAAGTTCCCGGCACTGTCCGGGATAAACGTATGAACCCACCGTTCTCTCTCTCTTTCCTTTCTTTTTGTCTGCAAAGCTTCCCATACTCTACATTCTTACTATAGATTGGCCATGCGCTCCAGATAAATTGCATAGACACTTCTATTTCTGGTTAAATTTAATCTTTGATATTATTTACTTACGATTTTGCTGTTGTTGTTTGTGCCGTGGAAAAAAGAACAACACGTTTTCTTTAAGTGCAATCGAAAAGTATGATCGGACATTTTTGTTCTTCGCCTCTCTTTTCACATTGAAGAGCCAAATGTGCAAGATGATGTACAAGTTAGCCAGGGGCAGGCACGGGGCTGCTAGTTCAAATACTTGCAATAACTCTGAGAAGACAGTTACATGAATAGTGTTACTGGGTTACGAAACAAAGGCACACCTTGTGTCTGGGATATCTACAGGCATTGAAGAGCCATGATGATTTAATGAATAAATTTGGACAGTAACATTATTGTATCATGCCAAACTGGCAACTAATTAGTAATATATATAGATAGCACATGCAAAGCGGCCCTGGCCAGAAACGGACGCATCCTGTTGACAATTAGAACCACTTCGATGCAAGACTGAAGGTCATAGCCTTTACATGGACATAACACATTCTGGTTGATAGCCCTCGATATATCGCAGACCTGTCCACCATTAAGCTGTTTTGAGACGGGAAACATTGCCCACTGAGTAAATTTACATTCCAGAAGTTTCCAGGGGTATCGGGACGATAAAGAGTGGTAACCCCTGTCTTACAGTCGCAGCATACTGACTTGCTGCTATGAATGGCAAGTAGAAAACTGGAATTTTTAACTACTTGTCGTGAAAGTATCGTGGATTGTTACGTAGTGGGTGTCAGTCAATAGCATGAGCTGCAGGGGCGTATCAAAGATAGGGCAGGGACGGCACGTCCGCTGGGCACCGTTTGAAAGAAAGGGAGTGGGGGTGGAAATGCACTGAACGTTTTCTGTTGGAGTCAGAGAAGCCATCCGGGGGGGGGGGGGGTGTTTTTTTCTTAACATGTAAACCAGGTGCGATTATGATTTTGATGTCGTGACATAATTTTGTTAGTTAAATGATTAACGAGCCTGACTTGTAGTTTTGAGGTGATATTTTAATAAAGTTTTATCCAAGAAATGGATGTCAGGTATTTCGATAAGGAGGTGCAGTTTCAGTGCCCGCCATAGGAGCTGTTTGCCGAAGATGCGCCCCTGAATGTACAAGAGTAATTGTGAACAGTGTCAGCACTGGGGTTGTTTGCGATAGATTTACAATGTTATGAATCACAGACCCCATAAACAGGTATAATTGTAGGTTATCTGTACATGTAACATGTGTTTGAACTTTGTTTGAACTCTGCTGTTTGGTGTGTGGGAGAACCCTGTCATTTTCTGTCTGTTCAGTGGCAGTACAGACAAATAAGAGGAATGGCTCACTATTCAGCATGAACAACTGTCAGCACCAGAAAACAAATGCTAACGTAGTCGCACTAGGCTGTAAAAACAACAACAACAACAACAAAACCGAACGTATGCATATGTAAGACAGCTTGATTGTCTGTCTGTCAGTCTGCCTGCCTGCCTGTCTGTTTGTCTTTTTGCCTGTTTGTCTGCCTCTCTGTCTGTCTGCTGTGCGCGTATGTGTATGTTTATGACTGTTTCTTTATTTATTTAAAAGTGCGAATTTGTAATAGTTTGCAATCTGTCAGGTTTGAGAATTGAGTTTCGTGTTTAAGTTATGAGCAATCACATCGACCCGAAAACGATCACACTGAGCTAGGAAAAAAGCAAGAGGATAGACAGAATATAACAGAATGATAGGACAGACTGAAGGGGACCCCACCAAAAAGGCCCACCGACCGCCCGCAGTAAGGCCGTCTCAAGGTCTACTATATGAAGTAGTCATAGTAGTCCTTGGCCCGTTTGTATATACAATTGTGGGACTTGGTGGCAAGACGTGGGAACCCCGAAGACAAAAAGTTAAGGGACAAATCAGTTTATATTGACCAGGACAGATTATTTCGTAGTGACGGGGGTCAGGTTTCCGCAGTGCTGGCATTCAGCATTCGGTTTACTGATTTGCACTAATCGACCGGCGCATCCACGCACGGGGCAGGGCTGTATTGGTGTCACGTCGGCCCTGGGTATCATTATGTGTGGAGTCGTTTGAAAAACAACAGCAATGCACCTAGGCACTTCCCCCTCTCTCTGGGATGTTAGTGGACGCTTCCTGGTAGGGTTTCTGTTATTCTGTCATATTCTGTCTGTTGTCTTACTTTTTCCTAGCACAACGTGACCCTTATTGTGTCGATGTGATTTCTCCAAAATCAAACTCAAACTCTTCTGTCTGTTTACCAGTTAACTCTTGAACTTGCTGGAATCCAGCTATCGTTTGTACATTATTTTACTTCACACCCAGAACGCAGCACTACTGTTTAAATATGAAAATCAAGTTCGGCGGCCTCTCACGAATGATCACCAGACGGAATTCCGAGTCCCATTTCCAGTTTTGAGCAATGAGCCACATTAGTATGCGATTGCAGGCCTCAGTGAACTCACTTTAAAACCAAATTTCATCTCGAAAAATATGCCAGATAAGCCTGCGTCCAGACAGAACGTCACAGACTATCAACATTTTCTTTGTCTGAACCGTGTGTCCTAATGTAAATGTAGAAATAATATCATCCTAGACGTAATATTATGTCACATTGTCTTGGATGATATAGATCTAGTACTTTTCCCCCGTAAAATTCATGTAATGAAGGTATTAAGATGCATATCTTCTCTCAAAGAGGTAAGATTTTGTCTATCTTTGGACGTAACGCGATGGTGGAGGGGTGGGGTGGCCTTTCCACACAAAGTGCGTACACGTACATTGGGAGGGGAGAAGAGAGGGGGGGGGGGAAGGGGCGTTTACTCCAGCGTATGGATGGCTTTTGAGAATGCCTAAACGGCCAGAGTAACAACCTCTCCAAACAAATTTTGGTATATAGTTCAAAGGAAAGAGGGGCGAGATGAAGAGAGGGAGAGAGAGAGAGAGAGAGATAGAGAGAGAGAGAGAGAAAAAGAGAGAGAAAGAGGGAGAGAGAGAAAGAGATCGGGAGAGAGAGACAGAGACAGGGGGGAGAGAGAGAAAGAAAGAGAGAGAGAGAGAAAGAAACAAAAGCAGAGAGAGAGAGAAAGAAAGAGAGAGAAGGAGAGAGAGAAAAAGAGAGAGAGAGAGAGCGAAAGAGAGAAATAGAGAGAGGGAGAAAGAAAGAAAGAAAGAAAGAGAGTTAACTTTTGAGTTCGGAGAAAGCACGCTGGCCCGATAGCGACCTCAATGTGCTAGGAAAAAAGCAAGCCAACAGACAGAATATATATTATAACAGAATGACAAAAGAAGAGCCAATCAGAAGTGGCCATCAACCCACCTGCGAGACAACAAAAAAAAAATCTACTACGCAGAGAAAAACACAGTGCGATTTTTGGAGCTCTTCGTGAGCTAAAATGACAATTGCGTGCACGCAGTTCCTAATCGAAGGATGCCAAGCAGATGTAATTGCAGATCGAGAGGAAAAGCGTGTCCAGTGAAGCGAGCTGACGGCACGAAAAATGACAGGATGCCGTAGACTGTGTCAGCCGAGCTTTGTGGCGTTTTTCTGCATTCCGCTGACTTCTGTTGTCTCGTTTTTATGTTTTTTTGTTGTTGTTTTTTTTACATCTCGCGACCTTCGACCTTGTTTGTTCCAACTCCACTTTTTGCACCACTGAGAAATTCCACATTGTCGATTTGCAGCTTTAGTATTACGACAAGGAGTTAGAATAAATCGGAACTGTGAAACAGCTTGATAAGTGCCACAACGCTCTCTCTCTCTCTCTTTCTGACCCCCTCTCTCTGCTTTATAGTCTTTCTCGCTCTCTGTCTCTCTCTCTCGCCTCCCCTTTCTCTCTTCTCCCCTTCCCTCCCCCTCTCTCTCTCTCTCTCTCTCTCTGCATAAGTCTCTCTCTCTCTCTCTCTCTCTCTCTCTCTGCATAAGTCTCTCTCTCTCTCATTCTCTCTCGCTCTCTCTGCATAAGTCTCTCTCTCTCTGTGAAAGAGACACAGCGAGAAGGCCTATTGCATAACCAGGAAATCCACGGCCGGCACATTTCGGCGGCATAGACAGGCATATAAATTACGTGTCACATCTGCGTAGTGACACGCATTCTACCCTACCCCTCCCCACCACACGTCCTGGCGTTTGCAAGTGCAAGAGTACTCACAAACATAAAATGCAAGACGAAAACAAAGAGAACATGAACATGAAACCAGGTCGCCACGGCTGGTACATTGTGCCGGCATAAAGTAGATGCCACATCTGCATAGTAACATACAATTCACTCCCGCCCTCTCCTCTACTCATGCCTGCTGGCATTTACGCCTGCAACAGCACTCATAAAAAATACAGCAATAAAAACATGTTTACGAATGTCGTGTGTCTGAGACCTTGAGACTTACAATAGGGTGCGACAGTAAAATTCTACCTACAATAAAAACCTCTTTAAAAGTATGGGGTCTGTGAGACCCCAGTACATACGTATAGTAATAGTAAAAAAAAGTCAAGTGCATTGATGAGCATGCACGTGCATATTTTAAAATTTTAAAACTATGGGAAAATGGGTAATGACGTAATTGAGGAATGCCTGGAATTTCAGGAAAAATTTCCCAGAAATAAGATCATTGCAAACGTTTTTAATTGCTTCTGGGTCCGTTAGACCCACGATGAACGGGCGAAGACAAAGAGAAAACGAAACAATAAAGCGTAATAGACTGGAATGTACAAAAAAACAACAAAAGAAAAACAACACCCTAACTTAACTCAGTACTCAACAGAGGAACGTGTCATGTCGTGCCATGCCACATTGTATTTGTTGTTGCGTATCGATCAGCTCCTGTTTATAAAAATGTTTGATAGAAAATTCAGCGTTCTGTTTTTCTCTCTTGTAGAAAAACCCAGTGGTTTTTTTTTTCCCGTTTGACGAGACATTGGAGTAGGCCTACTTGACGTCTGAGTTGAGTGTGGTGGTACGCTGTGTACATTTGTCCCCGGGGGGTGGGAGTGTAATGTAATGAGGTAGTTCTTGTCCTCTCTTTCTTTGTCTTTCGCTCCCTCTTTCTCTGATTCTGTCTGTCTGTCTTCCTTCTTCTATCACCGTCTCACTCATTCACTCACTCAATCACTCACTCACTCACACACACACTCACTCATTCACTCGCTCGCTCTCTCACTCAGTCACTCACTCACTCACTCAATCACTCACTCACTCACTCAATCACCCACTCACTCACACACTCAATCACTCACTCACTCACACACTCACTCAATCACTCACTCACTCAACACTCAATCACTCACTCACCCACTCACTCATTCATTCATTTCCCCCTCACCCTTCCACCCTCCCAACCGCCGCACATCTACCCGTAACAACGCACACGTGCCCGTCCTTATCTGACACTGTCTGCAATGTTTACCATGCAACCATCTGCATCCCTGATCAGCTTTTGCCGTGGCATCCAGGCCAGGGCTGCAGCTGCAAGGGGGTGGGGGTAGTCAGGTGGGGCATTTGGCATGGGCCCATGATTTTCAGGGGGCCTACTCCCCCGTGAGACAAAGGAGAGGGGGGGGGTGGGACTGATAAAGGAGATTGATATCGTAAGAGGGTTAAAGGGGATATGATGTGATGTTATATATCGATGGTGCCAGCGCAGACCGGACAAGTCCAAAAATTCCATATTACTTTATGTAGTACCAATTTATGAAGCCTGGAATCCTGTATCATATGTAAAAATAGCTGTTACCATTATCCAGTAGAAATACTCAAAATAAGCATGTGATCAAACCGGCTAGGTCCATTTCCCATTAGTTTTAGCGGCAGTTTTTTGTTTCTCCTGTAAAATTTGCTTATTTCGACTTGGCCGGTTTGCTCCTGGCACCATGGATATGCGTTTTGGCCCTTTTGCTGACCTGCTTTCAGTCCTCATTTTCTCGAAAAATTAAAAATGCAGGTACAGCAATATATTGATGAAGGAAAAATTTAATACCCTACGACATTAATTTTGTATTTATCACTAATTACAGAAATATTTCGTGAGCAGTTTAGAATAGGGGCCTGCATTCCCCATCTGACCTGGGCCCATTTCTAGCTTTGCACAGGCCTGCCTGCAATAAACCCCCCCCCCCCCCCAAAAAAAAAAACCCAGATGTCCCACACACACACGCACGCCTCGCATTTGTTTATCAAAGCATTGATTTACCAAGCTGGCGAGCGGCCCAGGCTGTATTGAACAAGAACAGAAAATGCGGAGGTTTGGGTTGTCAATGTCATTCGTTACAAAGATGGGGCAGATTTCCCAGCATGAATGTCATAATTTCATTATATCATTTGTGTTCAGCTCGTTTTCTTTCTGTTTTCTTTTTGTCTGCAGCTCGTTTTCTTTCTGTTTTCTTTTTGTCTGCCGCTCGTTTTCTTTGTTTTCTTTCTACCTGCCGCTCGTTTTCTTTCTGTTTTCTCTCTGCCTGCCGCTCGTTTCTTTCTGTTTTCTTTTTGTCTGCAGCTCGTTTTCTTTCTGTTTTCTTTTTGCCTGCCGCTCGTTTTCTTTCTGTTTTCTTTTTGTCTGCAGCTCGTTTTCTTTCTGTTTTCTTTTTGTCTGCCGCTCGTTTTCTTTGTTTTCTTTCTACCTGCCGCTCGTTTTCTTTCTGTTTTCTCTCTGCCTGCCGCTCGTTTCTTTCTGTTTTCTTTTTGTTTGCAGCTCGTTTTCTCTCTGTTTTCATATGCCTATTGCTGGTTTTCTCTCTGTTTTCATATGTCTGCCTTTATTTCTTTGTCTTGTTTTGTCTGTGGCTTTATTCGTCCACGTTTTCCATCTGCGGTGGCAGTGAAACAGAAAGTGCACACTAATTTGTAGGCAGAATTTTTGCTTTGCGCAGGGCAGAATTTGTTGTGAGTCTCAGTATGTAAGTTTGTATGGTGTTGTTTCTTAAATCTTTCTTTCTTTCTTTGTTTATGTCACATAAAATTAATTAGCTGTATCAGCTCCTTCCTTTTTCTTTCCATCTTTCTTTCTTTCGTTATGTTACATAAAATTTGTTAGGGTTTTCAGTTTTCCTTCTTTCTATGTGTCTTTCTTTCTTTCTTTCTATTTCTTTCTGTCTTTCCTACATTATCTCCTTCTTTCTATTTCTTTCTTTCTTTCCCAGATCATACTTTCATTCTTTCTCATGCCCCGCCATTTTCTGTTCAATTTTGACATTCGTCTCTCTTTGTTCATCCGCTTCTTTTTCTGTTCTGGAATCTTTCATGCCCTTCCCCCTCTGCGTGATCCCAGTCCGTAATCCACACAACATTAATTTAGACCAGCCATTTATCTTTCTCTCTTGAGACTCACGTAATCCGCACAAGTGTTTGTGTCAAGTGACCTCACAGGAAGCATCGACTTTCTCGGCCAGTCATTGACACCAGAATAACACTCTTTGCCTCATTTGCAGGCCCTAGCGCAAGGTCGGAGCGCTCGCTACTTGTTGGATTAATGCCATATCCTTATACACGGGACCATCGCTTAAAAGGGCATTTCATCATCCCGATAAGCTGTTAATATCACTATCTCAGCTAATCAATCATGAAGACAGGCAGCCCTTTTTTTTATGGCTGGGAAAGGGAGGAAAAGGATAAAAACCGCAGGAAGAAAAGACAAGAAATGTGAGGTGACAATGCCCCGTGCAGCGGATTCTTCAGAATGAAAGATCTCCGCACGACGATGAAGACATTGCGCAATCCTGTTGTCACATTCACAACGATCGCCCAAGAGATAAAAACTGCCTTGTGGAGTTAAGTTTAATTTCAAGAATGAATGGCAAAAAAATTCTTTTGTCCTATCATTCTGTTACATTGTCTCTATCGTCTTGCCTTTTCTGTGGTTACGATGTTAAACTGGGTAAAAAGGCAAGATGATGGACAGAATATAAGTGAATGATAGGACAAAAGGAGAATCTACCAGAAGCATCCACTAGCTAGTCGCAAGCGATTGATGTGTCAGATTTCTATGATTATATAAGAGTGTTTACCGAACAACTCCAGGCATTTCAGATTTATCTAATAAAGATGACAGACCCGTGTCGCTTCTCTGCTGACGAAGACCACTGCATGCACGGGCCTGTGCAAGTATATCTTGTATTGTTAACTCACAGGGAGGAAGAGAGGAAATTGCAATTGAACTGTGCACCCTAGGGGGTTTGAGGAAGAGGGTGTCATACTTCAACCTCAGTTGTTGTTTGGTCTATCTCCGACCCATTTTCTGAATAACCGGAGATCTTTTAGGATGTAGAAGAGGTAAAACAAATGCACATGTTGACACTTTGTTTAAAATACTTTTTGGCACGTATCGGGCTGGTTCACAGTTCCGATTTATTCAAACTCTTTATCATAATAACTAAATCCTCAAATGTGGAATTTCTAAATAGTGCAAAAAGTGGAGTTGGAACCAACAAGAACTAACGCCGCGAGACCATGTCACTGGCCATTACATTAGTAAACACGGACGCTGATTCTCTTGCCCAGGGATCATGATAACCCGTGTGAACAGGAGAGTGGATTAAACAAAGGTTAATGGCCACAAAACTAATTACATTATGTAAATATATTATCTGTTTGTCTTTGGAGCTCGTGATCTGGCACTTCCGTATATAACTTTTGTGTCTTGATAGAGTCAGTTAAATGTTCTGTTTAACATTATTTTGTTCCAAGGCAGGGCAAAGTTTGAATACTAGATGAATGTAAAGAATACTAGACGTATAATTACAGAGTACTAGATGTATGTACAGAATACTAAATGTATTTACAGAATTCTAGATGGATGTACAGAATACTGGATGTATTTACAGAATTCTAGATGTATATACAGAATTCTAGATGTATTTGCAGAATAATAGAAGCATGTACAGAATTCGTCTTTAAAATGGGGAAAATCGTATGTTTTCAAATTTGATGGCGCACTGATTCAAGTACAATGTTTAGTTTCGGTTCTAGTGTGGTGTGAACTGTAGAATTAAACGGGGAAACCCACACGGGCGGGCCTGAAATAAGTCTGCCGCTCAAGTTTGGGCACGCCAAGACGGTCTTGGGCCAGTTGGCAGAAAGAGAAACGTCACGCAACTGAGTCAAAATAGTTTTCAGAACGCACTGATCGCATGTGGCCTGAGCCTCAGGGTTTCCGAGAGGCCTCGACTCAGAACCTCTGCTTCCGTCCTGGACTTTTGCGGACTCTCACTGAGGCCCTGTCTCGACTTCCATACAAATACGTGGCCCGTTTCGTACACTGTTCGTTTATAAAATGCGAAACGCTTTATGGACCCTGACGATATACACCAATAAAGCGGGTGTGTCTATTTACAGTGGCAGGAGTCCAGTAGCGGGAGAATTAGGACTGCCGCGCCTGCCCTGACCACTGCATTTACGTCACGTTGGGTTGTCCGAAACAAAAAAACAAAAAAAATCCCTTTGTCCAGTGTAGCGTACGTTGACCCCTTGTTTTGATCACGTACAACAATTTGGCCTGCTACTCCTGGCTATTCGGTTACCTTGCTGCCAACTCTCGCTAATTTGTCCAGGTAGTCGGGAGAGATTTTCGGTCGGAACTGGTGATTAGGATTGGCAATGGCGGAACTGGTTGTCAGGTTTTTGGGGAATATTTTCGTCACTGATATTTGCCAGGCCAGTAATTGATGTATGAAACATAACGGCCGACCTGTGTTAGTTATCGTTCAACCCGGGCTAGGCCTAAAAGCGGGCTTCACAGAGGTCCTTAAAAGTCCTTAAAGTCCCTAATTTTCATAAAAGGAAAAATAAGTACTCAAAAAGTCCTTAAGTTCTGAAAATGATGCCAAAATCCTTAAGAAGTTCTTGAAATTTGTGTTTCAGTTGAAACATTTGAGATTCAAATCTTCCAATTGCACACTGGCTAATTGGTACTTTAAAATAACTAAACTTTTCAGAGTGAATTTACTATGTTTGAACTCTGGATACAGAAACATCCCGCATCGATGAGTGCTGCACACCACTTTGTATAGTTGTAATATTTCGTGGTCACAGGCAAACAGGTCCTTAATTTGTTTACTGTGAGGCCTTATTAAGTCCTTAAAAAGTCCTTAAAATTAATTATGAACCCTCTAAACGGCATATTATTATTCATTATTTTGTACAGGTAAAGGACAATGGTGGGTGAAAAAAAAAAATCATTGGGCTTGAAAATTATGAATCAAACAAAGTTAAGAAAAAAAAATTGTCCTGGCCAAGACCACGGATGAAATGAAATGTTCAAAAGGCACCCATTCAGACCGAAAGGCGCCTGCTCAAAACCGTTGCATTGAAAAGGTGCAGAGATGGTTGCGCACGTCGGTCAGAAATAATAACAATTTTTGTGTGCGTGTTTGTTTTTGAATACGTATTTATTTATTATTTATTTGTATATTTTAAGGAATGTCTATCTTCATTATACAGTGCGAAGGGTTAGGTTTAGTAATGATAATAAGGAATAGAATAACAGCAAAAACAATAAATTAATAATAATAATAATAATAGCAAAGAAAATAATATGGAGCGTCTATTTTCACTTCTTTGAAAAATGTAATATACTATAATTATATTTTCAGTTTAGTATAATATAATGTTAAAAGTGGTGTCCGTTTATAAATTTATTTTCTATTTGTTTACTTATTTATTTACTAGATGACCTACCGGGCATTGCCCGGAATAAACAACAATTTGCTGCCCCCCCCCCTCTCTCTCATATAATAAACGTAATAAACTACGGTCTTGCTTCAGAACTCATGCGCACCAGAACACTACGCACCAAACTGAACGCTTGATACGGTTACTTTTTATGACATGCACGGTACTATATATTACGAAACAAACATGCAAAAATACAGATGTTACATAGCAATAAACATTGTTATTTTTTTAAAATACATGCTTGAAGTAAACAACTCTTAATTATAGCCATCATCTTCCTTATCTCAATTGCCACCTTCCTGCCAAATTTAAGGCCTGAAGAGTGTATAGTTTGGTCAGTTAGTCATGCCAAAGGTTGCAAGTTACTGAAATATATAATAGATTCATTCCGGTTTGCTAGAGTTTCATTTACAAAATCCAAGCAAAAAAAAACCCACAAAAGCATCAGGGGATTCCCCAGGAAGATTCATGTAATAATAGCGGTTTGGACAAAAAAAAAACAACAACTGGCTAAAGTGGATGAGACAAACTTGAAATCCTGTTGTTATTCAGAGTAGTCCTAAAGGGATTTCTGACGGGGGATCAATAGGGATTTTGAATGTCTGCGGTTTTGAAATTGGGGATGAACAGTTTTTGATACGGAATTGTCAAGGTCAGTCGTGGTTTTGTGTGCGTGTGTGTGTGTTTGTTTGTTTGTTTTCACGTGGGAGATAACTCAATAAATAATCATGAGTAAATAAATGAGGGAGAAATTTGAGAGAGAGGGTGTGAAAGGGGTGGGGGGGGGGTGTGAAGAAAGAAGAATTGTTATGGCCGCATACTGAAATGACCTTGTCAGTTTTTGAGTTGCGAACGGAACATCATGGTGACGTCGCTTTGACACGAACAACGAACGCTCGATTATAGAGATTATTAATAGCTATCTCTCTCTCTCTCTCTCTCTCTCTCGCTCCCTCTCTCCCTCCCTCCCTCCCTCCCTTTTTACGCTTTTCATACGCTTCCTCTACAAAATGTAAATAAAACGAAACTTTTGTTGTTAAATTCATGACCGCAATCTTCTTCATGCACAGCGGATGGTTGTTCGGGCACTTCTGGTAGGGTTTGATGGGACAGAATAATGTCCTATCGATCTGCTACGTACTAGTCTGTCTGTCGTCTTGCTTTTTGCTAACGCAGTGTGGCCGCTCTCGTTTCGACGTGTTTTTTCCCCCCAAACTCCAAACTCAAATTTAAGAAATACAAGCAGAGCGAAACATTTTAATACGTTATCAAAAAGCGTGCGGACGCTTAATTTTTTTTCAATGTAGGATTTTCATATGCTGGATGCATCCCCTCCCCACCATTCCCTCCCCCTCTAAGCGGACGTAGGCGACTTTACAGATGGTCCGGGTTATGGAGAGTGGGTTGGTGTGGGCGGTGCACAGACAAGACAAAAATTCCGGTCTCTCAAATGTCATAATTCTGTTTGCAGACTGGGTAGAAGATTACATTTTGTGTAGGAGAATAGCGAATGGGTGGGAGAAAGGCATAGGTCGAAGTTATTTCAGGTTCCGCCTGTCTATTATTATTAACAGTCAAATTTCCTCATATGAAAATCAGAGGGTGTGTCAATTTCTGCCACGAAGAGAATTTGAACCCAGTCATCCTGGCAGAGAGTATGATAGTTCTAGTCTAATGTGATCTTATAGAAAAACAACTCCAAATTGGTGTCATACATGGAGGATTTAGGAGATGGCTGGTGGGCGCTTGTGGTAAGGTCTCCTTCTGTCCTGTCATTCTCTTATATTCTTTCTATTGTCTCGCTTCTCCCCAGCACAATGTGACCGCTGTAGTTTCGACGTGCTTTCTTCATCAGACTCAAAGAACTCGAATTCAAAGTCTCATTTCTGCACTTATTCACTTGAAATTTTCAATATGGTTTACTGTCAGACTGAGAAAGACGATTCTTTGAAAGGTTGACAGTCCTACGGCTCGTGTACGACGTTTGAGAAGTTCGAGTTTTTCCCCAGAAAATTGTTTTCCGTTGGTCCACTTTTTAATTTTTAATTTTTTTTAAGGCACTAATGATGGACGTACGGTAGGAGACTGTACTTAACCCATGTTCAGTTGGGTGTAATTTCCCTGCAAGCAAGGAGAACTGAGAGAGAGAGAGAGAAAGAGAGAGAGAGAGAAAGAGAGAGAGAGAGAGAGTCGGACAGAGAGACAGACAGAAAGAGAGAGAGAGAGAGGGAGGGAGGGAGGGAAAAGGGGGGGGGGCGGGGCGGTGGGACGGACTTATCCCGGGCAACACCGGGTACCCCTGACAGTTGTTGAGAAGAAAAAAAAGTTCGTTATCGAAGAGTTAAAGTTGGGAAGCTCATGTTAAAATCTTCACAACTATCCTTCGATTGTCGCTCCGTCCAAAATCCATTAATTCACATGTTAGCTATTCACACAATAGGTATGCTTGTGTATTAAATTTTTTTTTTTTTAGTTGTTGTTCTAAATCATAATTGATATTCTGTGATATCAGGGCGAAAATATGAACCCGGTTTGTTTTTTTCCCTTAAAAATATGATATTGATTGCTAGATAATTATGCTTTTTAATCTGGCCGTTGTCCAAAATACCCTTACATCAGTGGATTTCCCCAAGCCAACTACTGATAAATGTATGGGAGTTGACAGGGAGCCGAGGATTCTGTTGTTGGCCACAGGTAGGTAAGGTCTCCCTAAAGGCTGTGGTGTTTGGCTGGCCAGCGAGCGCCCTCCAGTGACCTTGCGACATACCCGGTAACTCTTGCGATGGTTACACCTAAATTTGGGAAGTTGTTTACTCCTGGGATCAGGCTGCTGGAGTAGGGGTTCTCAGCTTGCAATGGGGGGAGGGGGATCAGTGGGCGTGGGCCAGTGGCGGACCTACGGTTTTTGGTACCCTGAAGCTTGAACTGTTACGAGGCCACTTGGCAACAAGCAACAAAATTCACTCATTAAAAAAAACGTTTCTTCAAGGCCCCTCCGGGATTTCATGGTAAATCCGCCGCTGGTGCAGGCTGCAAAAGAGTGGGGGCCGGTTAAGGGGCAGCCTTTTGCGTAGTACTGGGGTATTCGACAAGAAGGCGGGAGTTAACGTTTCCCTTACATTTGGTTGGTGTAAAAGACAAGTGAGCCATCGTGCAGTTTTTTCTTCGAAATTCAGGAGTTCACTATGTGTACGTCAAAATTGGGCGCTGGCCTACCTTTATGAGAGGTTTCACTTCCAATCCATAGTAACAAGCATGGGTTTAAATAAATGTTTTCCTGTTAAGGCTTACACAATTCTGACAGACGAGACTACGGAGACACCGGCATGGAATTTGTTGTGAGGTTTTACATTAGCCCGATAGATAAAGAGACAGATAGAGGGAATACGGAGAAGTTGGGCATGGGATTTTATTGTTAGGTTTTACGTTAGCTGATCAGGCAGAGGGAATACGGAGAAGTTGGCATGAAATGCTATTGGTAGGTTTTACGTTAGCTGACCAGGCGGGGGGAATATGGAGACGTTGACGTTGGTATGAAATGCTGTTGTTAGGTTTTACTTTAGCTGACCAGATTGAGGGAATACGGAGAAGTTAGCATGAAATGCTATTGTTAGGTTTTACGTTAGCTAACCAGACAGAAGGGTTATGGAGAAGTTGGCATGTGATTTGATTTTTAGGTTATATATGCCTGCCAGACATAGCCAGGAGTGCGGGGAAGTTGGCATGGGCTTTCACTTATTAAATTATTCATTAACCCGGCGGCGAGTGAGAAGATCTGCCAATCAAGAGCAAAGGCTAGACTGGCTGCCTGGCACTCTCTGGTGACCATTACATAAGCCAAGCTAATTAATTTTTCATCCGTGGTCGGCCGGGCCTTCCGTACTGTGTGAGACATCACCATAATGGGTGAGCTGATACACGGTTGGTTTATGTAAGGGCGTTACTGCATGGTAATTATGGCAGTCCGCAGAGGTCAGAGTACTAGGTAAAAAAATGGGGAGGGAGGGAGAGAGAGAAAGAGAGATATATATATATTAGATTATCGTATCAGTATGATTATAACTGGGTATTTTCCACACCATGTTCACATAATTATAAGGAGAGAGAGAGAGAGAGAGATATTAGATTATCGTATCAGTATGACCATAACTGGGTATTTTCCACACCATGTTCACATAATTATAAGGAGAGAGAGAGATAGAGAGAGAGAGAGAAGAGAGGGATGTTTTCTGGTTGACCGATTGCATCAGATTCGTTTTAAATTATGTGAAACTTAATTTAGGAGAGCGAGGGATAAGCGGAGGAAGAATTACCCAAGTCTTCTTGAATCACTTTCGGTTCACATGTTCTCCCCCCCAAAGATCAATGTCCTGCAGCGGGTGTTGGAGATAAGACCCATGGGGTGACGGCGCGTGAGGGAATGCTTGTGTAAGCCTTACTTAATGCAGTGGTCTCTCCAAGTCTGTTTGTATAAAATTAAGCCCAGACAGAACAGCCCGGACAGCCTACGCTTGGTGCCGCATGGTAAACTGTCGTAACTCGACTTCTTTTCTTGTTTCAAAACTTGAGATATTTGGGATGCTTGTAGCCCGTGACAACCCACCGATTGCGTTACAAGTTTTATATAATGGCACATTTACAAGAAAGGGTGTTAATATTTACACACACACACACCCCCCCCCCTTTCCTCTTTTCAAGCCAAAGTGGTCAATATCGTGCCGACGCGCCGTTGAACTCAAACTCAGAGTGAAAAACTCCGCCATCCATGCCTACGAACTTTACTGATGGACCATTTTGTGGTTGTCCGGGGGGGGGGGGGGGGGCTCGCCATAAGTTTTGCAGATGTCTCTTATCTTGCCAAGGGTTACGTGTCATATACAGTCTGGGTCTCTTGAGATGCCCAGTGGTGTGAAACAGCCCGGTCAGTGGACTTTTGCTTGGTCCCCCCCCCCCCCCTTTCTCTTCTCTCCCCACCCCCAGCGCACGTACTTTTGGATGACGACCCCTTTTGAGGTTGTCCCCAGAGTTTTGGGGGAAATTTTGCGATGCCTTCTTTATTTAATTTTGTCAAGGGTTACGTTACGTTTCGTACCTAGCCTGGTCTCTTGAGATGCCCAGAGGTTAAATAGCCCGGTCAGTGGATTTGCGCTTGGCCTCGCCACCCCCTCCCCCCCGCCATCTCACCCCACCCCTCGGGGCGTACGTGCTTGTGGATGATGCCCTTTGTGGTTGTCCCTAGAGGTCTGGACGTAAGTTCCGTACTTTGCTCTTTATCTTGCCAATCGTTACGTTGTCGTTCACTCGAGATGCTCAGAGCTGTGAAATTGCCCGCTCAGTGGACTTACACTTGGTCGCTTCCCCCCCCCCCCCGGGCATACGTATTTTTTTGGATGTCCCCTGTTGTGGTTGTTCCGGGGGGGGGGGGTAAGTTTTGCAGTTCACTCTTTATCGTGCCAAGTCTTACGTTTCTTAGTCGGCCATTTGAGATGTCCAGAGCTGTTGTGAAATTGCCCGGTCAGTTTGGTGTCTCTCACCGACCCCTCCCCCCCCCCACACACACACTCCTTGGAGCGTACGTACTTTGTGGGTGTCCCCTGTTGTAGTTATCCCCGGGAGGGTTTCAGTGTAAGTTTTGCAATTCGCCTGTAAATCTTGTCAAACATTACACTTCGTGCGTACAGCCCTGGTCACTTGAGATGCCCAGAAGTGAAATCAGTCTTGGCCGGTGGGGACTTAATAGACTGGGGATATCGGAGAGATTGAAGGGCATTAGTGCTAGCTGTCAGGTCGATAGCTGACCTTGATTGGCCCTCAAGGGGTGGGTGGACAGTACTGGACACCGGTGTCAGATTCGTTTTTCCTGTTCTTTTAGGCGCTGTTCGGATATTTGATAATACGTGATTTTGCAAATACTTGGGCGAGTGCTTGTGAAAAAGCAACTCTCAAATATGGGAAACCGTTTAATAATAAAAACGTTGAAGAAAATATTCAGTACTGATCGAGTTTTGATGAAAAGTGATTGTGTACCTGTATTCAACATGTCAACAATAACAACAATAATAATGTCATTTATAAAGTATAGACTCACTCGTTCAGCTCACATTCACCCTATATGTTTATCTCGCTAGCGCACCCGTGCACACATACGCGCGCGCGCACACATACACACTCTCTGTCCCCCTCCTTCCCTTCCCGTACACTCTGTCCCTCTTGTCCTCACTTTGTCTCTCTCTCTCTCTCTCTTGTCCTCACTTTCTCTCTCTCTCTCTCTTGTCCTCACTTTCTCTCTCTCTCTCTCTCTCTCTCTCTCTCTCTCTCTCTCTCTCTCTCTCTCTCTCTCTCTCTCTTGTCCTCACTTTCTCTCTCTCTCTCTTGTCCTCACTTTTTCTCTCTCTCTGTCTTGTCCTCACTTTCTCTCTCTCTCTGTATTTTGTCCTCACTCTCCCTCTCTCTCTCTGTCGCCCACCTCTCCGTTTCTCTCCTCTCTCTTCCTCTCTTCCTGCACCCCTCACCCTTTGGCATGCTCAGAT
Source organism: Onchidella celtica (assembly GCA_963931925.1). Classification (NCBI taxonomy): domain Eukaryota; kingdom Metazoa; phylum Mollusca; class Gastropoda; order Systellommatophora; family Onchidiidae; genus Onchidella; species Onchidella celtica. Next base: position 51,610,161 of record OZ007575.1, on the reverse strand, counting down.
CAGACGACCTCAATTCGAGAAAAGAAACATGATCCCTACAAAATTAATACTGACTACAAAACAACTCAGAAAGTCTTTTTTTGCGTTGCTGAAACTGAAGGGGAAAAAATCTGTTGTTTTCCTGTGATCACAGACTCCGTTTCCATGGAAGACGGACGTTCACCCCCTCCAAACTGGTTTACTTTGCATATAAACAGACATTGACATCACCCAAGTCGCTTGTAGAACGACAGCTCTCGTGGTATCGCGATTGCAGCGAAGTGGACTAGGGGCGATCACGATGCCTCTCCACACGTTACATATCTGAAATATTTTTCAAAAATTTCAACCCCCCCCCCCCCCCCCCCCAAGTATATTATGTAATCGAATTTTTTACCTTGTTATTTCTTATTCTTTTGTAGCACATGTATATTGCAACGTTTCTTTCTTAATAGATTGCTTCTGGCATTGGGCTTTGTAACACACAACTCCCTTTTTTTGGTTGTTGTTTTATCGTTTGACATCTGTGATCACAGAATCCGTTTTGCACGATTTGCACGCCAGCTCAGTTTCATCCTCGAGACGTTGGTGGTAGTGGACGCTTCTGGTAGGGCCTGCTTCTGTCCTGTCATTCTACTATAATATTCTATCTGTCTTCTTTGCTTCTTCCTAGCACAGTAATATGACCATGGTTCGGGTCGACGTATCTTTCTCCAAACTCAAAACTCGAACATCATCATCGAGACAGCATCTGTATTGTCGTACGCGTGACACTCGCACTGCCTGTTTGTCACGTTTGTCCTTATTTCGGCGATTCTCAAAACCATTTTTCTGTAACATTATCCGTCTGTAAACGGATCAATAGCTGGGCTGTCCAGGCAAAATGATCCTCTTGTTTATCCGTCCGAAAATGGCAATGTACGAGCTTGTTTACCTGGTACGGTTCTCATTTCGAAAGAAGGTTGTTAATTTTATAGTCTTCAAATAAACAGTCTGAACTCTCAGCATGTCCAGATAATAGGCTGTTTGTGCGTCTACTATTATTTCGAGGGGTATTTTTACCATATTGTTGTAACCAACATTTTGCCGATATTGAGGTTTTGTCATGAAACTGGTTCTCTCACTCTTAATTTCATTATGTATAAGTGTTATTCCAATGGGTTAAATATATATGAAGAGTCCAGAGGAAAAACGGGGCCTCAGTCACAGATTTCATGTGTTGAGAAAACCGAGTTTTTAACTTTGACTGAGCTCCTTCTTTCATAGATACGTTATTTTTTTATGACAATTTTAGGGGACTGAGCCCATTTCTGTCAAAGATACTGAAGTACGTTGTACAATGGGATATTATCTTGGGCCTCCTTTGCAAGATTTGATGAAAATGGAGGGAAGTATTAAAGGAGAATTTTTTATTCTAAAACCAACAAATCCAGCTTCAGAGATGAGTTCGAGTTTGAGTATTGAGAGAGTACGTCGACACAATAACGACCACATTGTGCAAGGAAGAGGACAGACAACAGAAAGAATACATCAGAAGGATAGGACAGAAGGAGACCGTACCAGAAACGTAGACCAACTACCCGCTGCTTTAGAGATATAACCCACACAAAAAAATTCCACTGCAGCCTTCGAAAGGTCGTTTAACCATTGAGTGAAAGTCTCCAGAGAGGAAAGCCATTATAAGATTCACATGATTACAACCTGTCTAAGAAAAAACAAACAACGCTGCTATAACCCGTGTTTCACGCATTCCAGGGTACGTACGTACCCTTCAACAAAACCAGCAGCAACGGCATGCGCAAGATCACAACAACATCGGCAGAAAAAAAAAATAGTACCAAGTAACACTGCGTAGTTGTTTTGCACCGTCTCAAGGTCACCTGCCTCTTCAAGTATTATAGAACGGTTTGTGGGCGGTGACGTGAACTATTTTTAAGCGTATGAATATAATATATATGTTTCCTGTGTTGTTGGCAACCACCGAGCGCAGGAGCCAATCAATTTCCTCAAAGATTGTCTCTGGTATAGAAGTGCAGATGTCTGGAGGGGTTTTAACCTAATTTTACACCCGGGGTGTGTGACAGCCCCCAGACACTCACTGTTTTCATCATAACACCCCCCTCCGCACGAAAGTAAAAATAGGGTTAAGCTATTTTACTGCTCACCAGCTGTCTTCACGTGGTGTCAGCATACCAGCCGATTTTGATCGATCGTTTAGTTTGATGATGATGTTACGACGTTGAGTTTTTGGTGAGAAAAAAAAATAAAAAATCAAGTGGCTAGTGCGTGAGAACTTATGGAAGGTCAGTGTGGTAACGTCATCATCGAATTAGTCGGCCGATGTAAGTCGGCCAGTGCACGCCTAGGCTTGTTGAGACCTTTCGCCCCACCCAATCAGTTGGATTCCATTAAAACTCAATATTGTGACGTCATCTTCAAACTAGTTGATCGACCGTAGTCGGCTAGTGCGCCCCTAGGCACAGTGCGACCAGGCGCAATAGCCAACCGGTTGGCTCATTGAAACTCGGTATTGTGACGACGTCATCATCCAACTTAAATAATCGATCTGAATCGGCTAGTGTGAGCCTAGGCTAGGCGAGACCTGTGGCACCATCCAATTAGTTGGGTTTTTTTTTAATTGAAACTCAATATTGTGACCGTCACCATCCAACTTGAAGACCAAGCTAAGTCAGCTAGTGCGAGCCGAGGTTCATTGCAGTGAGACCTTGCACTCTAGCCAACTACTCGGATGCCATTGAAACTCAGTATTGTGACGTCACAGTCGGACCAGTCGGCGGCGATCAAAGTTGAGACCTCTGGCACCAGCCAACTAGTTGGGATCTTGTTGAAACGTAAATATCATGACAGTCACAATCCAAAACAGTCGGCCTGATATTAAAATCGGTCAGGGCACTCTGGTCCCTTACACACCACATTCCTGCCCCGCTGTGTTGCAGTGCAGCAAGGTTGAACGCCCACGTTCCAAACGCACGGCGCTCCCGAATCAACGCTCGTACCCCGCCCTACATCTTCACACATCGTTGCATAATTAAGTTTCGAGTTCGGAGAAATTAACGTCGACACGATACCAGTCAGACCGTCCTAGGAAAAAGCAAGACCATAGACAGAATTGATAACTGAACGATGGCACACAAGGAAACTCTACCAGAAACGCCCACCAGGCACCCGTATAAACAATGTGTATATTTTACATAAATTATATATTTCACAAATTCTCCACCTTTGAACGCAAAAGGCTTTTTTATTAGGACACCTGCAGTAACCACATTTTGCATGTAAGTTTCAAATATCGTGAAAGGTGCACGGAAGTTTTTATTTTGATTGGTTTTGTTTTTGAATTTATCGAAAGTTCATTGTTTCTTCGTGCTGTCAACAGTTCTAATTTTCATTCTCCATCTTGGCTGAATTCAGTCATAGAACCGTGCATGTCATGAAAAGTAACATACCAAGCGTTCAGTTTGGTGTATAGTGTTCTGGCGCGCATGAGTTCTGAAGCAAGACTGTAGGCGAGAGAGAGAGAGAGAGAGAGAGAGAGAGAGAGAGAGAGAGAGAGAGAGAGAGAGAGAGAGAGAGAGAGAGAGAGAGAGAGAGAGAGAGAGAGAGAGAGAGAGAGAGAGAGAGAGAGAGAGAGAGAGAGCACGTTTATTCTGGGCAATGCCCTGTACGTCATCTAGTTTTACATATAAATAAGAAATCACCAACAAGAAACAGGATTTAAAGTCTGAATTTTCTCCTCTGAAACCATGTTAATATTACGTAATTGCCTTCTTGGTTCTGAAATTGAATATCACAGTACATTCTGTGGCTCTGAACAATTCATACATGACCACAGAATACAACTTAAAATCTCTACTTCAGTTTGATCATACTGTACATCTTTTCAGATGCCCGTGCCTTAGTAGTAATACTCTTTAGTCTTGCTTGTAAGCTATAAATAAAAATGGATAATTGATGCATACCTGTTGTCACTATAATGGAGGCAAGCCTATAACTGTGTTTAGCGAAAAGGCTCCGAAATTGGTCACTGAAAAAATATGAAAATTGGTGGATAGGATACAAGTTAGCTTTACCGGTTTAAGTGCACGTTTCCGTTTTATTGTATCTTTTCGGTATTATTTCTTACGCGAGGTTTTGCTACATGTATACAATTTTTTATTTTTGCCACATTTTTGCTTTGCTTCAAGCCTTGCTGCGACCCTACAGATTTTCTGTGGTTTTTATTATAATATTTCGTATTTATATGACACGCCACAAAGCCGGCAATAAAATTTCGCCAATTTGAACCGGAAAAACATCACCACCCGAATCCGCCATTTTAAGAAAGAATTAAAAACTTGGATTCTTGTTCCCTGATGTCATTCTTCTGTCGCCGCCGAGTGGTTTATTGTCACCTGTCACTGAAACTGAAATTGATATCGTGGTCAAACTCCAAATGAAACTGTACGATTGTAAAATGGCAAAATTGCACTAAGATGTCCGTGACAAACCGGCAAAACGGAAAGGTTTGAGGGAAGAGTATGAGTACAAAAAGGGAATCGATCATCTTCACCTTGAAAAAAAAAAACCACTAAGTAAACATGCCAGATCTCTTAACACGGAAGAACCACAGCCCATATGGCGAGTTCAAACAGATGCTATGACATAGCCCTGTAGAATCGATATAGCCCTGGGGCTGTGACCGGGGAAATGCTGAAGATTTCTATGCCAAAAAGTAATCACGGGTTGTTAATTGAATTTGACTGGAGGAAACAAATCCCTGGCTAGAGAAACAATTTCAACATGTTTGAAAAAAATAAAATAAAATGAAATACTGCAGTAAGAAGGAGCTCTGGGCCAGATAATGCTACGAAAACGAGGCCAGTTCGACAAGAGGAAAAACAGAGAGAAAAGGAAAGCTTAGGCGCGCAGCAGCCGATTTTGATTTGCCGGTTTTAATGAGACCTTCCTCACCAGTGGCTTCGTTGGATGCCATTGAAACTCTGTGTTGTGACGTCATTACCCAGCTAGGTTGCAGATCTGAGTCGGGTAGTGCGCTCATTTTGATTTGCCGACTTGTTGGTTTCAGTGAGACCTTGCACTCACCAGCGGCCCAGTTGGATCTCATTGAAACTCTGTGTTGTGTCGTCACCATCCAACTAGTTTGCGGATCCAAGTCGGCTAGTGCGCTCATAGGCTTAGTCAGACCTCGGGCACCAGCCAGCCAACTCGCTAGCTCTGTCTGAAAGTCAATATTGTGACGCCACCATCCAACCAGTTGGCCGACCAAAACCGGCTGGCGGGCGCCTAGGCTTAGAGAAACGGAGGTAATTTGGCATTCTAGGGAAATCAAGTCAGCTTAAGATTTAGAGTCATGAAACCATTTATTTTGTGTTAGCTGACTGAGACTGGATTGACCAACTCACGCTTTCGGTAGTACATATTTATAAGTTAGCAGGTCTCATGCATGTACAAAGTAAACCCCGAGGCCAAATTTCGTCCGTCGACTTATGCGCGTATCATCCACGTCAACAAGGCAACAATTCGCAGCACACCCCTTCAGAACTGAACAAAAAAAGACTAGTAACAGAGAGCTCTGTGAGTAGCACAGACCGTGTTTGTACGCGCGCAAGTTGTGGACATACATGTATAGTGAAAGAAGGAATGGCCCGCCTCGGTATTCTGTGTCTCGGGTAAAAACTGTCTCTGACAATTCAAGTACAAAGTAAACGAAATTCTTTCACAGAAACGGGAGTCTTTTATGTGAAAGCTAAAGGACAAAAGATTGGCCTAGGGCATCACAAAAGAGACATTCTGAGTTTTATATTGAGTATTAATTTTAATCTGGAGATCACTTTCTTCCTCATGAGTTGCACTGGCCTGAGGTCGTAAGCATGTCTAAGGCAGGCGTCACACAGTGAAAGTTGTTCGACACTTACCACTCGCCACTCCTTACGGACTTGTAAGCAGGGCCAAGCGGCGAGCGGATGTTCCTTTCTCTGTGTGACTGCTTTCCTTTGCTGAAATGTGTCCATTGACATTAAGTCGCTAAAATGACGAATGGCGAGCATTTCTCTGTCTGACACCTGCCTAAGAGGATTGAAGAAGCGCTGAATGGTGGGAGATCCAATGCTAGTTAAAAATAAACATAATAAATATTTGATTACTGTCTCTGGTATTTTGGATGCAAATGCACAATAGCTTTTCACAAAGGGAAAACCAATTTTCTCAAACCTATCGTTTTACTTAACATCAATGGACTTTGCGCAGAGCACTTCTTTGTATGAAATGGCAGTTATTTGTGGTTGTAACTTGTATAGATGTTTAACTGACAACTGTTTGTGGGCAGATCTATAGACAAACTATTTCCGGAGATGTATTAAGTCTAGCCCAGTGATTCTGAAACGAGAGGCACTTGGGCTCCTCGGGCTGCGTGATTTTTTTTTTTCCGTACGAGCTTTAGCAAATTCAGGAGCGTGGCAGCAACACACCCCCAAACACAGGACAGCTCCAACATATCCCAGAGATTTTCGGTGACGTTCAGGGTCATATCAGGCACAGACCAGAGATTGCAGCACCCATGGCAGTGTTCGATAGGACGAAAAATCCCTTAGCCGATGACCTGTGTTTGGAGGTGTGTTGCTGCCTCGCTCCTGAATTTGCTAAAGCTCGTACGGAAAAAAATCACGCCAGATATATTTCAAATTTTAAGGACGAATTTGAGCCAGGGGAAGAATTAGAGAGAAAATATTTGGAAAAAGTTAGTTGTTACTGAAATAGGAAGAGTAAGTATCGAAGATGGAGTATTTTGGCTCCAGGTGACCTATTTCAAGTGTGAGATTGTGGGCGCTACAGGGTTAAAGTCGAGCCATTTCCATTTCAGATTACGTAGAAGTCATGTGATTCTCTGGGGCCATTGGGACCTTTTGGAAAGTAATGAGTTTTCATGCAGCATGTTAATATTATGTCTGGGGCAAGTTAATGATAATAAACAATGAGTTTATATATGCTGCAGGCCAGGAGACAGGGGTAAGGGGAGGTATGATGATTATATGTTTGTTTTATTTATGCAGCAGCTCAGACGTAGAAAATCTGTGTGCAGAATAACAAATATGTAGAGAGAGAGAGAGAGAGAGAGAGAGAGAGAGAGAGAGAGAGAGAGAGAGAGAGAGAGAGAGAGAGGCGGGAGACAGGCAGGCAGGCAGGCAGGCAGACAGACAGATAGACCCATGTATACAGATCCGACAGACAGACAGACTGACACACGGACGGGCCGGACAGACGGACTTGACATTGATCATTGATTTTAACACGCCAAGACCGTTGGGCATACAAAGTCTGAACGGAAAGGGCCGTAGACTGTACTAAAGTGTTGTGCCCACCGAGTGATACCGAAAGACGGATCTACCGGCCGATGTTCTCAGACCCGTAAACATTGTGTGCGAAATACCGGGGTACACTCGTGCTGATGTGTTGATCTTAAAGCGTGTTACCTTATATCGTGAATTCAACAAACTCTATCTCGGAAGGGAAGTGGTGTAGCTTTTATACCATAAATTTGTGCCAGGTATTGGCTGCCAGGTTGACTAATGTACGCCACAATCTAATCTCTCTCTCTCTCTCTCTCTGTCTCTCTCTCCCTCTATCTGTCTTTCTCTCTCTCCTATAAACATCGCTTGGAAAAATACCCGGTAGTACTCGTACTGATATGCTAATCTAATCTCTCTCTCTCTCGCCCCCAGTCCCTCCCTATCTCTCTGTCTCTCTCTCTCTCTCTGTCTCTCTCCCCCCTCTCTCAGACCTGTACACAAGGTTTGGGGAAATGCCCGCTGTACACTCATACTGACATGTCAATTCCTTAAATTCTCTCTGCCTCATGTGACTGCTTGATTACCTCAGACATGTAAACAGAATCGCTAGCGTAATGCCAGGACAGACAGGAAACCTCGGAGAGTTTATCTGGCAACTGGCCTGTGATGTTTATTGTTATCAAATATACCGTGACATTTGCTCTTGTTTGTTCCAACTCCACTTTTTGCACAGCTGAGAAATTCGCCGTGAAATGTTTGCGGCTTCAATGCTATGCTAATGTCTAGCTGACTGTGTGAACTAGTTCAATCTCCTGGCGAGAGCCATTGTGATAAAGAGTTAACCCTTCAAAAACGATAGGAGGGCCGATGATGAAAGCAGTTCTGATTGGTCGCGTCATGGTCATGTAGCCAATTAGAATGCTTGTTTCATGAAATCTACGGATTGGTACAACCATATCAGAATCTTCCTGCTGTTGTAAATGTATTCAATCAAAATTTTGTTCTGTAAATCTCTGTCTGTGTAGAGGGGTAACATTCAAAACAGCCCCGGGGCGTCTCCAAAAGGTTAAAATAAGAAAAAATTGGAGCTGTCAAACAACTTGATAAGTCGCGACGTTCTTCTTGTTTGTTCCAACTCCACTTTTTACACAACTGAGAAATTCGACGTTAAACGTTTGCGGCTTTAGTATTATGATAACGAGACAGAGTAAATCAGGACTATGGAACAGCTTGGTAAATGCCATAGTGCGTTTTAACTCTTTGTGTGCCAATCATCGATACATCGGTTCTTCCACTGGTCAAGTTTGTGCCAATCACCCATGTATCAGTGCACAAGTATACTGGGCTATTTTTTGCTTCAAGAAGAAAGAAAGTTGATTTTCTATCAATAAATGTTGCTGTAATTAGTCTTCATTCATCTACCCCTCTAGTTTCTTCCTGTAGCGGCAAACGTGGAAAAATTCATAGCACACAAAGAGTTTAACAAGCGCCAAAGTGTGCATCTACACACTAAAAGATCTCCAGTTTTTTTAGGCGGATAGAGAGTGGGCGCTTCTGTTAGGGTCTGCTTCTGTCCCATCGTTCTGCTCTATTCTGTCTATAGTCTTGCTCTTTCCTAGCACAATGTAGCTGTTATCATTATCGACGTGATTTCTGCAATCTCAAACTGAAAACCCAGTATTTCGGAAGACGGAGATTGAACGAACAAGAATTAAGGGTCGCGATTTGTAACAAGAAATGATTGCACGGGTCAAACCAGCCAGGAGTGCCCTCGAACCATATCAGTTCTTTGCTCGAACTTTCGAGGCTGAAAAGTGTTTATGCCATACGCGACTGTTGGTGGCAGTTTAGACATCATGGTGAAGGCCGTTGGAGCAAGGCCGTGCCTTATCAGTACGGAAGGACACGACTCGGTAGCGCGGTAAGGGACCATCACTAAAGTATAATGTCCTTGATTTTGGCTTTGCCTCCCTTCCCCTCCGTCGTTGCAGACTTTTCGCAATCTTGGCTTCAACCCCTCGATGGTGGATGGTGGTAGGATCTCCTACTGTCCTGTCGTTCTGCTATATTCTGTCGATCATCTTTGCTTTTTCTGAGCACAATGTAGCAGTTATCATTATCCATACGGTTTCTCCAAGCTCAAAATGAAAACCCAGTTTTTCGGAAGACGGAGATTGAACGAACAAGAACTAAGGGTCGCGATTTGTAACACGAAATGATTGCACGGGTCAAACCAGCCAGGAGTGCCTCGAACCATATCAGTTCTTTGCTCGAACTTTCGAGGCTGAAAAGTGTTTATGCAATACGCGACTGTTGGTGGTTGGTTATCATGGTGAAGGCCGCAGGAGCAGGACCGTGCCTCATCAGAGCGGAAGGGCACGACTCGGTAGCGCGGTAAGGGACCATCACTAAAGTATATTATTATGTGCTTGATTTTGGCTTGACCTCCCTTCCCCTCCGGCCGTCCTGTCGATCTGTTACAATATGCTGTCGATCACCTTGCTTTTTCTGAGCACAGTGTGGCCGTTGTCTGGTCCACGTGCTTTCTCCAAACTCACCCCCCCCCCGCCGCCCGGCCCCTTCCTCCTAGCCTGTACACGCGTACAACCATTAAATAAACCGCTACATAAATGAGGAGAACTTGTGCAGTGTGATGTGAGAGAGGATTTGAATGTTCTTGAACAAAATTTAACAAACACAGGATTTTCTAGCAACTCGCTTGGCATTTATTCTCTAAAAATCATAAGGAAAATTCTTGAACTTCTGGGGGGGGGGGGGGGGCTCCGCCGAAGGCTGTTAGCCCCCATTTTATAAGGATGGACAAACAAGTAGGCGAGACCAAGGCTGGTCAAGCTGGCCGGAAGGGCCAGGCGTATGGGCGGAATCTTTATTTAAGATAACCGCTCCTTTGCGACCCTGGCCTTGAGGGACGGGATGTGTGAGACGGACCACCCAGTAGGTGGAAAACCCAATGTGGGAAACTGATATTATAACATTTAACAGCAGGGAAAACGTCCCACAGGTAGACCACAGCTGCGATTCAAAGACATATAATGCAAGAGGAACCTAAAAGCTTTGAACATCGACCAGAACAACTGGGAAGCAACAGCCCTCGAACGGTCAGCCTGGAGACAGACTGTGCAGAAAGGTCTCTCTAACTTCGAAGGGACATTTGTAATTGCTCAGCAGTACGAGACAAAGAGGATGGGAAGAAATGCTGCGGCCCAGGCAGACAGATCAGCCTCAGACTTCATCTGTGCCCTCTGCTACAGAGACTGCCATTCCCGCATCGGACTGGCCAACCACACCAGACGCTGTACCAATAAAAAAAAAAACACCCAGAGCGCAACTCCATAGTCTTCCGAGACTGAAGGATGTCTACTACTATATAAATGTTCTTCATTATTATTATTATTATTACTAGTAACTGCCCCATTCTTCGAATGGTAAGAAACAAAGCTCACCACTCCAGACCGAAAGGAATCAGCACAAAGACATTGATGTCGAGACACTTTGGGTTATCCACATAAAATCGGAGATCAATAGATAGATAGGATAGTATTACAGTAGTACACAGTGCACAGTAGTGCGCACCGAGGATTTTTCATGGGCTCATGTGTTCGTAAAAAATGATCTAAATTATATTTACGCACAGTTTTCTTGGTATGAATGAATGGCACTCACCTCATCTGTATAACACTATACTCGGTATCACTATCAAAGTTTTCTTGGCGTGGCTGGATCGCGAACTCTAGTTTACATTTCCGGTAAGAGGTGGAAATGACGAAATTGACGGAAGTACATTATCACGTCGTATTCGCAATCATGAATTGATAACTGATAATTATAACTGAATTTCTGGGAAAAGTAAAGAGTTTCGGGAAAAAATGAGCTCGACACGTACGGGCTTAATAAATTTTACATACATGTGCCAAGTTTCATTTCTCTACGTTGCGTAGTAAAAAAGCCTTTGCGGGAACAAAGTTGGGCCCAAGCTCCATTATTATATGATTATTATTAAACTATTGAAGGTCCACGAGAAGGTCTTGCTTTAAAGTTTTTAATGGCATTTTGCATTAACTATTTGACTGTTTCGTTAAAAATAAGGCATGCATTTGATTTTTTTTAATGCAGTTCTGCAACTTATTCTCTGGTATGATCAATTTTGAACGACCATACAAAAAGAAAACACAAACCGGAGGAAAAATTATAGAAATAATAATATAGTTACAAAGTAAGAAAAACAAAGCCTTTTGGCATTGACCCATGAATACAACAATCAAACTTTTTAATTCATTCCCGTAACTGTAAACTGTACGGGTGCTTTACATCTCCTCCGTCCCGCTCCTGTCTCATGTCAGCTTTTCATACCCCCTTCTCTCTCTTCCCCCCCCCCCCCTTTCCGAGCGCATGTACTTTATGTATGCCCCCCTAACCCGTCCTCTCTAGCCAAAAACAAGCGCGCCAGGCAGGAAGTGGCGGGCTGTTTCACGATACTTAAGCAAATCCTGTGATCGATACCGCGGTTAATGCCTTGGTCGATATCTTTAATGGTTCCCTGTTGTTGTTGTGGACTGGCAAATGGTAAAACACTGAAATTTATTGGGAAGATTCAAAACGGCAAATTATCGTTTTTGAACTCAAATGAAGCCCCCCAACCCCACCGTTTTTATTTTTTGGGTTACACTTGAAAACGGTCAAGAGAACACAGATTTGCGGGCCTTTTCGTAAAATCGCTGTACTTAAGCATTTTTTTGTTTGTTTGTATTTTTATTATTATATATATATATGTGTGTGTGGTTGTGTGTGTTGGGGGGGGGGGGGTTAGTATTTTTGGTTTGAAATAAGATTAATAACGGCGGGGTCGATCGACAACAAGATACGGACTGAGATGAGAGTCAGTAATTACAGTTACAGTGATGTCAAGGTCGAGTAGTTCTGCAAGGGTTTGAATGTGATCATGGTACTGCCAGCAGACAGGAGCACGTATATAATCCACGTGCAGCTTCAAGTGTGTAACACTAATAGGATGAGCGGAAACCATAACATTCCGCCTTGTTGTGGCGAAATAGCGTATACGTCAAAAAGAAAATTGTACCTGAGATGTGAGACATGAGACATTAGTCGCGTTGCTTGCCGCTTTGTTGTCTGGTCAGTTTTCACGTTGTTAATGAAATTTAAAAAACCCAGAAAGAAAGATTGCAGCATGATAATTTGTTTATAAAATAATTCTAGAAAGTGAATTTGACCCAGATTGGTATGTACAGTGTTTTGTCATAGCAACACAGTATTGGTTGCCTGACAGCAGAGAATGTGCAGTGGTTACTACTTTACATTGTTTGCTGATAGTCTACAGTACCCAAGGCACGTGAGTTGACAAACAGACAGACAGGCTCATGGATGGTTCTGTAAGAACACCCTTTCTTCGTGTTGGCTGATGGTTGGTTGATGGGCGCTTAATTCTGGCGGGGTCTTCTTCTGTCCCACCCTTCACTTATTCTGTCTGTTGTCTTGTTTGTTCCTAGCACAGTATGGCAACCTCAGTTCATGTTTGTTCCAACTCCACTTTTTGCACAACTGAGAAATTCGACGTTAAACGTTTGCGGCTTTAGTATTAGTGAAGAAGAGTAAGAATAAATCGGAACTGTGAAACAGCTTGATAAGTGCCACAACGCATTTTAAGCAAGTGTCAAAGTGTGCATTTGTTATACCCTCTTCTACATACTGAAAGATCTCCAGTTTTTCAGAAAATGGAGATCGAACAGACAAGAAGTCAAGGTTTCGACTTGACCGTATTCGTGTCTACGTGCGGTCTCAAAACTCAAAACCTTTTCAATTTCACCCGTTAACATCATTTTAACATCACTTCCGTTCACAAGTTCATTATCCACCATCATTACCAGCGCCAATGAGGTCGTAAACTGTTTAAAACAAAACAAAGGTTGAAACCATGGTATTTCAGGTGACCTAATTTCATCCGTGTTTCGAGGTGACGGCCTGGATTTGAGATAGATAAATCTAAACAGCGTTTGCTGAGTCTGAACTTGAAAGTCGTTCTTCCAGCTCCTGGGAGTGAAACTGAGCGATCTTGCTTACTCTGGGTGAAAGATGAACGGGCTACTTTGCTGGCCTCCTCAACACGCTGTATACCCAAGAGAGAGAAAAATCGCTATGTTGATCTCGGAGGTTCTCAGCCTTTTTTTTCAGTCAGTCGCCCCCTTAGGCTCCAAATTTTCATTCATCACCCCCCCCCCCACCCAACCTTTTCTCTTTTTGTTTGTCTCCCGCCCCCTTTCTGTCTCCCCCTCCTCCCTCCCCCCCCCCCCCCCCCAAACAATATCCTTTAATCCCTACTCTCACCCAGCATATATTTGACAAGAAGACAGAAGGCTGCACACAGATTACGATGTTATGTTTCTCAAAGCCTTATGAACGACAATGGGCACGTCGATTATTCATTATAAAAAAAGAAACCATTCTTCACCAAATGTACTAAACACAAAATCGGCCTTTTCTGCTCATAAAACTCTTCTGTTCGTGTTGTTGAACAAGTCAGGAGGTGTCCGTTTTTTTTTTTGGCCCCCCCCCCCCCCAAATCGTCCTCCACTCATGTTTTCTCCCCCTCTTGTCATCCCTCATTCGTCTTTTTGCCTCCCTGTCGGGATTTCTTCGTTTTCGGCTACCTGGAAATCAGAACGGCTCTACTACGTGGGACGATATCGCTCACATTGAGAACCACTGCCGTATACCACAAGAGAAGACACAGACCTCTGCGTTTATCCTTCCTTCCCCCTAGCTCTCTCCACGTGTGACCTACGAAGGGCAGGAGTACGGGGGTCCCCGTTGACCTAATTCGCCGGGGGATCATAAACAAAGATGGGGAGGCTGGTAGTGATTAATTGCCACTGGTGAACACCAGGCGAAATCATTAAATATTATATCATTATTCAGCGCACGGGGTGGTGCGGATTTGAAAATGGTGTGGCGAGTCGACAAGGTAACTGCTACGTTTTGCCTTCCACCTGCTTATATTTGTTACTCTATTAAAAGCTTGGTACTTACGGCCTCATCAGTTCAAATTTCACAAAAACCCCTAACATTTCCGCATCAAATTGTTCCACTGTTATATGCGAGAGGATTTAAATGTTCTTGAACATAATAAACGAACTCAAGAATTTTGAGCAACTCGCTTGGCATTAAGTTTATTCTCTAAAAATCATAAGGAAAGTTCTTTGATTTCTCGGGGGGCCTCAGCCGAAGGCTGTTGGCCCCCAAGACTACTCCCGAAACACAACTCACTAGGGCCGAGACATAATTAATTTAACTAACGGGTATCTATGGTCATTATTTTTATAAGAATGGTCAAACATGTTGGCGAGACCAAGGATGGTCAAGCTGGCCGGAAGGGCCAGGCGTGTGGGCGGAATCTTTATGTAAGATAGCCGCTCCCCTGTGACCTCGGACTTGTAGGGTGTGAGCAAGACCACCCACTGAATGGAAAACCCAATGTGGGAAACTGATATTATAATACCACGTGTCAAGTTCTCAAAACGTGTAAGGCATAGATCTAGGAGTTTTGTAAATTAAATGTGTTTTTAAAAAAATCTTTAAATCAACTGGTAGTTTTCAACCACCTTCAGAAAGGACAAAACGCTCTGCGTGTCCACTTTAGAAAATAAAATTAATAGTTCTTTTCATGGATTTGCGGGCATTATGCCTGTAGCGTCCCACTAGTTGAACGATCGATATTTTCTCACCCCCCCCCCCCTTGGCGAGTCTCACTCGGCGACCTTTCTCCCCCCTCTCCCCAGCAAGGCCGGTATTTCTCTTTGATGTGGCTTGTTGGTTTCACTGTAGAAAATCTAGAAGGTCTGGAAGGAACTGCAGTGTCCGAGATTACGCTAGGTCGACCTTGAGTGATGTAATTCTGTGACGTGTCTGTGTACGATTGGGTGGCTTGTATGTGTCCCGAACGATCTAGGTCTGTCTCGTGCTTATAGGGCGGTTAAGCCGCTTCCTGAACGTTCCTGGACAGAATATATATATAAGGAGGGCCAGGCGAGTAGGAGTGGTGCAAATCGTGGGTGAAAATTGTAAGGTGCAAATCGTAGGTGTGAAAATCCAGTGGTAGTTAAAAGTGTGTCTTCCCGGCTGGCTAGGTGTAAGTAACTTGTGGATATCAGCTCTTGTTTACAGTTATTAAACGTTAGTATTAATTGTTCATCGGATCCTGTTATTTATTTCTACAACAGTTCGAGACAGTTTCGTTTTTTAAGGGGTAGACGATCAGTTCATCTGACTCTCCCCATTATAACGTGCTGAAATTTGCATCAACTGTTACAGTGCCTTCTTAAGCTTCCGATATAGATTTAATTATTTGCTTGAAAGCCACACATTCAGTAAACAGAACATCCATCGTCATCTGTATCTAGCCTTTTTTTTTTTTTTCCAGTTGTGCTATACTCCATTCCCCCCCCCCCCCTCCTTTTTCGTGGGGGAGAGGAAGAAGAGTGCATCGTCAGTTGTTAGTGAAACAAAGGAAAAGATACCTCAAGAAGGATTTTCACTTTTTTTTTTCCTCCCTGGGGCAACTTATAATAAAGATCGTTGTAAAATATAATGGACGTGCTGAACGCCCTGTGTGTTTAGCCGCAATGGTGAAATAAATTATATCTAGCAGAAACAGGTACAGTAGTCTATGGCCTCTCGGGTCTCTTTCCTCTTCTAACCAATAGCTGTCTCTTCGGGCGCCAGACCAAACAGGCCTTTTGAGGGCTAAGTGGAAGAAAGGCAAGAAGAACAAATGTGAGTGTGCATGGGAAAACCTGGCTTAAGTGGGCAACATGACATCTTGAGTTCTGTACATATAATAAAAGACAAGACATATCTGATAAACTGAAGTCAGTGGCCCCCCTAAAACAAGGTTTTGAGAAAATTTAAAACGGCATTTAATCCTAAAAGTGGCAATAACTAATTGACCAAGTAATATTGAGTGATTGCTGTTAGGAGACCGTAGTCTAATAACTAAGCCGTTATAGAGATCATAGTGAGTAGTGTTTTCATTGCTCGTCTACAGTTTACCCTGTAACAGGCCACGGTCCCCTAAACAACAGCCAAGTTGGAAGTTTGTGTCGGATCCATAATTTTCACTTCAAAGCCGTTTTTCTCAAAATCAGCTCTGCCGACTTATGCCGGGTTTTCTCATGCAAACTCACAAATCTGAAGAAAATGAAGAAAAAGACTGGGAAAAGAAGACAAAGAGGGAGCGGAGGTCTCGGCAAAAAGTACGCAAAAGCCAACAAACAAACAAACAAACAAACAAACAGCAGAAACAAAAAAAAAAGACAAACATTGTCATGTGAAAAACAAGAAAAGCTGTAAATCGTCGGGTGTTTCCCATATTGTTGTTGCGTTTTTGCCTTTTGTCAGAAAATGAGGATTGAAAGGTTGAATAGTTGTGTAAAATCAGGGTTTTGTTCAATATGCTTTAAAATCATACCTTTGCATAAAAATGACCACGAAAAATACACCCATATGTCACTTATACATAATGAAAATTAGGAGTGAGAGAACCACTTTCACAGCAAAACCTCAAATTGGCAAAATGTCGCATACAACAACATGGTTATATGGCAAATGCCCCTGGAAATGCTAAGAGCAGTGACCCACCTGAAACAAAAGACCTCAAACTTATGGCGTGATTTTTTTTTCCGTACGAGCTTAAGCAAATTCAGGAGCGGGGCAGCAACACACCCCCAAAACACAGGTCATCGGCTAAGGGATTTCTCGTCCTATCGAACACTGCCATGGGTGCTGCAATCTCTGGACTGTGCCTGACATGACTCTGAACATCACCGAAAATCCCTGGGATGTGTTGGAGCTATCCTGTGTTTGAGGGTCCGTTGCTGCCACGCTCCTGAATTTTCTAAAGCTCGTACGGGAAAAAAAAAAAAAATCACGCTCCCAGGTCGGATGTGGCCGTCCAACTACCCAGCAAAGTTGGACGTCCTGCGTAAAAAAAAAAAAAATTGGGGGGCGGATTCGGTTTTCTCCCGTATCACAGCATATTTACCCCGCGTGCAAGTCAGTCCAGTCTAGTCATCTCGCCAGCGATTCTTTGTCGGATTATGTTCATTAGAATCCTTTGCAATGGCCCCGTTGGGACAACGGAAGCCAGACTGCGGCCGCTTGGAGCTGGCCCGGGCGTGCTGTCGGGAAGTTGAAATTTGTAGGACTTTGGTGGATCCATGATTCCGGGAGAGAGATAACCTACATTTTTACAGTATTGATTATTTGTTTATATAATTGAGCTGGCTGGAGGAAAAATGAAACTGGCCCCCGGGGGGGGTGGGGGTGGGAGGGAGGAGGCATAGAGGGAGGGGTGGAGCCTGCCGTGTTATGATGAAAGACAACATATGCCAAAACAGAATTTTACAGGACGCGCCGAAGAACAAAATACACCGAAGAGTATTTGCCATATTGTTGTATACGACATTTATCCGATTTCGAGGTTTTGTCATGCAAGTGATTCTCTGACTCCTAATTTCATTACGTATAAGTGTCATTCCAGTCGGTGAAAAACTTTTCGAGATGTGCGTTTGTGATGTAATGTTGTATGCGTTTTGGCCCTTTTGCCGACATACATTCAATGCTCATTTACTCGAAAAGGCCAAAATGCACATCCAACAGTACAGTATGGAAAAGACTCGATATGTTACCCATATTTCGATGTCTGCTTTATTTTATCTTCAATTACTTTCATTTTGTGCTGACCAAAAAGAAACTAGTAGTGGTAGAAAACTGTATCCCGGGCAGAAAACCATACTACATTGAATTCATTCTATAAAATGATATTAAAAAAGTGAACCGATCTAAATTGTCCAATACGGTGTTTTTCCGTAAGGCGGTAAAAGGGTAGGAGGGAGATGGAAGAAAGAGGAATCAATAGGTAATTTCTCTCCCAAGCTTATTCAGATATTGAATTTTGATGTTAATACGCATTAAGGCGAGCCGGCGTGAAAAAGGTCTTGTCTATCGCTGTGTGTGTCACATTTATATGGGTGAAGCGTTGTTTTGAAAAGTATGACAGACGTGCGTGCATTTTGGTCCATGACCCCTGTTGCCATGGAGATAGGCCAGTCAGACTGTTGATTTGTAAAGCCTGGGTTTCATATTGTACGGAAACGGCAACGGAAACGTCCAAACTCCTCCAAGTAGAGAAATGGACAGAACGTTTTCATGTATATATATGGAATCAGAAATGCCATTTCCGTACACATGAAAACTCTTTCTTTTTACAACTTGATGGATTTTTGACGTTTCCGTTCCTGTTTCTGTTTCTGTACACATGGAAACTCTCTTTCTTTTTACTACTTGATGGATTTTTGACGTTTCCGTTCCTGTTTCTTCTTTTTACTACTTGATGGATTTTTGACGTTTCCGTTCCTGTTTGTGTTTCTGTACACATGGAAACTCTTTTTCTTTTTACTACTTGATGGATTTTTGACGTTTCCGTTCCTGTTTGTGTTTCTGTACACACGAAAACCCAGCTTAAGGTTATAATTATGTTCAAAAGATGTGAAAGCGGAGATTTTCTGTGATCGAATGTATCTTTATAAATGACTTTTGGTGAGAGGTTTATGATATAATAATTTTAGTATAAATCATCAGGAAAATGAAATGAAAAGTGCCATTCGTTATTAGTTGTTTGTTTTCTCTTCCTTTTTCCCCCATTTTGTTGTTTTTAAATTATGAAATTTTTATTGATCAGGATCTGAACATCAAGCTACGGAAGAGTTAAAAAAAATAAAAACGTTAAGGCTCAGAGTGACCGTTATCGTGGGGGTGGGGGTTGTGACGCACGTAGTCGTGGACCACCCCGAACAAATTCCCTCCTTGCCCGACATTTTTCTGTCTGTTCTGTTCTTTCTTTCTGGCTTCGACCTTTCAAAACGTTTGACTTGGCTCCTGTCAGGAAAAGATACCGTGAATGACGCAAGAGCAGAGAAGGAAGATCTGGTCATTGTGGTGCTTCACAGTTTTATTTCATTCATTAGATTGTCGGCTTTGGACAAAGCTGGTGTGACTGTACGTGTGTAAATGTGGCAATTTTGTGTGTAAAATTGTCTGGAGACGGGCACGGGGAGATGAGAGTAAATTGATGCGAAAAGTAGAAAATTATACAAGTTGAAGCAAGACTAAAGTGTAACATGACCAAATACCAAAGACAGAATTAAATCCCAATGTCCGTGGTCCGTATTTCTTTTTTAAGCGTTCTACGTACGTGTGATAGTCCGAAACTGCAAGTACAGAAGACGGGGACTGAAATAAACCCAACGATCAAAACATCTGGCCTTCACGTCTCCACCTGAAAAGAAAAAGTTTCGTATTACGGAACAAATATTATTATTATCACCATTAATATCTGTGGGTTTCCTTTGTGAAGAGCTTAACTTACAACCGAGCGCTTGACTGAACACGGCCGAACACTTTCATCTCGAGATTAGATTTAGATGACCCAGTGAACATGTCGGAGGGACTCTTCGGCCTAACAATGTTAAATCGCCCCGCGCCAGAGAACATCTCGCCATCGTTAACTCCTCTGTGGCTCTTACTCTTTAGGCTCGGATCAGACAGGATAAGGAGTAACCGCGGTGAGCAGCCGAGCCGTGTTCAGCGGCGATATTCAGGCGGGTTAGGGGCCAGCGATAAATTCTGGGGAATTCTGGGCAGCGTTCGTTGGCTTTTCAGCGGCGGTGATGAATGAGAGAATGTGCTTTCATGTACCCTTGCCAAACAAATTAAGCTGTTGGATTGTAATATAAAAAGGATTTTGAAAAAAAATGAAATTGTTATTTATTTATTTTTGCGTTAATGAAACAGTCAAAAAGTCCATGCGAAATAACTCCTAAAATTTTGGAACGTCAGAGCCTTATCATAGGTATAAAAGCATATAAAAAGTGTAGGGGGGGGGGGGTGTGTGTGTTAGAAATCGCCAAAATCGGGCGTACGTACTTTTAAGGATGAAGCCCTGTTATAATTACGTATTTCTGTGTGATGGGATCGACTACTTTCCTCTCTAGTGTTTTTTTTTTGGTTTGTTTGTTGTTGTTGTTGATGAGACGCCTTGACCTAGCCCATCACAGCCTATCGCTGTTACCCCTTCCGCTGTCTGATTCGGGGCTTAAGCTTTTTTCTGCCATCTATTTCTGTCCTGTTAAGCTTGGTCCCCTCCACACTTTCATGTTTCACACTGTTTGACAAACTGACAAATCCGATGGTTAAGCCCCACTAACAACTGTCATCCTCTCCCTCCTTTGGAGCGGCGGACCCACACTGTAGCTTTCAGAATTCCCGAGACAGTTTGTCCCTAAGACCCGAAGACCCTCATTTTTTGTGTACCGTAATCCTTCCACTTATTTGGGACCTGAGTTCTTGTTTGTTCTGTCTAATCTCCATTTTCTTGAAAAAACTGGAGATCTTTTAGTATGTAGAAGAGGTGTAACAAATTCACACATTGGCAGTTGTTTGAAGTGTGTTGTGGCACTTATCAAGCTGTTTTACAGTTCCGATTTATTCTTTCTAACTCCTTTTCATAATAACTAAAGCCGCAAACGTTCAACGTTGAATTTCACAGTTGTGCAAAAAGTGGAGTTGGAACAAACACGAGCTAAGGTGACGTTAGGTCTACTTCAGCTGGTCGTTGTTGGCTGCTTCAGGTGGGATCTCCTGCTGTCCTACCATACTGTTAGTTATATCCTGGCTATCATGTTGCTTGGCCTCAGCATAATGTGAGAGTTAGCGTTAGTTTTGTGTCCCCTAAGCCTTCTACTATTATTAATGTTTAGTTCAGCTTTGCTTTAGAGAAGGGGATAGAAAGAAGTGAGGGTGGAACGTCAAGGTGTTAATGGTAATAGGGGTGGGGGAGGAGGGGAGGGAGGGAAGGGGAGGGAGGGAAGGTTCGTAATGAACCGGCCGTCATGAAAAGAACTTAAGTAACAGAAAGCTCTTTGGGAAAGTGATTAACTACTGCATGTAGCATTTTTTTTTGTCTGTCTCTGTGTGTGTCTTTATCTCTTTTGTCTCTTTCTCCCCCTCTCTTTTGTCTCTTTCTCCCCCTCTCTTTTATCTCTTTCTCCTCCTCTCTTTTATCTCTTTCTCCCCCTCTCTTTTGTCTCTTTCTCCCCCTCTCTTTTATCTCTTTCTCCTCCTCTCTTTTGTCTCTTTCTCCCCCTCTCTTTTATCTCTTTCTCCTCCTCTCTTTTATCTCTTTCTCCCCCTCTCTTTTATCTCTTTCTCCCCCTCTTTTATCTCTTTCTCCCCCTCTCTTTTGTCTCTTTCTCCCCCTATCTTATCTCTTTCTCCCCCTCTCTTTTATCTCTTTCTCCTCCTCTCTTTTGTCTCTTTCTCCCCCCCCCCTCTTTTATCTCTTTCTCCTCCTCTCTTTTGTCTCTTTCTCCCCCTCTCTTTTATCTCTTTCTCCTCCTCTCTTTTGTCTCTTTCTCCCCCTCTCTTTTGTCTCTTTCTCCCCCTCTCTTTTGTATCTTTCTCCCCCTCTCTTTTATCTCTTTCTCCCCCTCTCTTTTGTCTCTTTCTCCCCCTCTCTTTTGTCTCCTTCTCCCCCTCTCTTTTGTCTCTTTCTCCCCCTCTCTTTTGTCTCTTTCTCCCCCTCTCTTTTATCTCTTTCTCCCCCTCTCTTTTGTCTCTTTCTCCCCCTCTCTTTTATCTCTTTCTCCTCCTCTCTTTATCTCTTTCTCCTCCTCTCTTTTATCTCTTTCTCCCCCTCTTTTGTCTCTTTCTCCCCCCCCTCTCTTTTATCTCTTTCTCCCCCTCTCTTTTATCTCTTTCTCCTCCTCTCTTTTATCTCTTTCTCCCCCTCTCTTTTATCTCTTTCTCCCCCTCTCTTTTATCTCTCTCTCCCCCTCTCTTTTGTCTCTTTCTCCCCCTCTCTTTTGTCTCCTTCTCCCCCTCTCTTTTGTCTCTTTCTCCCCCTCTCTTTTGTCTCTTTCTCCCCCTCTCCTTTGTCTCTTTCTCCCCCTCTCTTTTATCTCTTTCTCCCCCTCTCTTTTGTCTCTTTCTCCCCCTCTCTTTTATCTCTTTCTCCCCCTCTCTTTTATCTCTTTCTCCTCCTCTCTTTTGTCTCTTTCTCCCCCTCTCCTTTGTCTCTTTCTCCCCCTCTCCTTTGTCTCTTTCTCCCTCTCTCCTTTGTCTCTTTCTCCCCCTCTTTTGTCTCTTTCTCCCCCTCTCCTTTGTCTCTTTCTCCCCCTCTCTTTTGTCTCTTTCTCCCCCTCTTTTGTCTCTTTCTCTCCCTCTCCTTTGTCTCTTTCTCCCCCTCTCCTTTGTCTCTTTCTCACCCTCTCGTTTGTCTCTTTCTCCCCCTCTCTTTTGTCTCTTTCTGTACCCTCCCTCTTTAAGGAACTTAAGTAACAGAAAGCTCTTTGGGAAAGTGATTAACTACTGCATGTAGCATTTTTTTTGTC
Source organism: Onchidella celtica (assembly GCA_963931925.1). Lineage (NCBI taxonomy): Eukaryota > Metazoa > Mollusca > Gastropoda > Systellommatophora > Onchidiidae > Onchidella > Onchidella celtica. The sequence continues at coordinate 51,587,396 of OZ007575.1, read as the reverse complement.
TGTCTCTGTGTGTGTCTTTATCTCTTTTGTCTCTTTCTCCCCCTCTCTTTTGTCTCTTTCTCCCCCTCTCTTTTGTCTCTTTCTCCCCCTCTCTTTTGTCTCTTTTTCCCCCTCTCTTTTATCTCTTTCTCCTCCTCTCTTTTATCTCTTTCTCCCCCTCTCTTTTGTCTCTTTCTCCCCCTCTCTTTTGTCTCTTTCTCCTCCTCTCTTTTGTCTCTTTCTCCCCCTCTCTTTTATCTCTTTCTCCTCCTCTCTTTTGTCTCTTTCTCCACCTCTCTTTTGTCTCTTTCTCCCCCTCTCTTTTGTCTCTTTCTCCCCCTCTCTTTTGTCTCTTTCTCCCCCTCTCTTTTGTCTCTTTTTCCTCCTCTCTTTTGTCTCTTTCTCCCCCTCTCTTTTGTCTCTTTCTCCCCCTCTCTTTTGTCTCTTTCTCCCCCTCTCTTTTGTCTCTTTCTCCCCCTCTCTTTTGTCTCTTTCTCCCCCTCTCTTTTGTCTCTTTCTCCCCCTCTCTTTTGTCTCTTTCTCCCCCTGTCTTTTGTCTCTTTCTCCCCCTCTCTTTTATCTCTTTCTCCCCTTCTCTTTTGTCTCTTTCTCCCCCTCTCTTTTATCTCTTTCTCCTCCTCTCTTTATCTCTTTCTCCTCCTCTCTTTTATCTCTTTCTCCCCCTCTCTTTTATCTCTTTCTCCCCCTCTCTTTTGTCTCTTTCTCCCCCCCCCCGCCTCTCTTTTATCTCTTTCTCCCCCTCTCTTTTATCTCTTTCTCCCCCTCTTTTTTATCTCTTTCTCCCCCTCTCTTTTATCTCTCTCCCCCTCTCTTTTATCTCTTTCTCCCCCTCTCTTTTGTCTCTTTCTCCCCCTCTCTTTTGTCTCCTTCTCCCCCTCTCTTTTGTCTCTTTCTCCTCCTCTCTTTTGTCTCTTTCTCCCCCTCTCTTTTGTCTCTTTCTCCCCCTCTCTTTTGTCTCTTTCTCCTCCTCTCTTTTGTCTCTTTCTCCCCCTCTCTTTTGTCTCCTTCTCCCCCTCTCTTTTGTCTCTTTCTCCCCCTCTCGTTTGTCTCTTTCTCCCCCTCTCCTTTGTCTCTTTCTCCCCCTCTCCTTTGTCTCTTTCTCCCCCTCTCCTTTGTCTCTTTCTCCTCCTCTCTTTTGTCTCTTTCTCCCCCTCTCTTTTGTCTCTTTCTCCCCCTCTCTTTTGTCTCTTTCTCCTCCTCTCTTTTGTCTCTTTCTCCCCCTCTCTTTTGTCTCCTTCTCCCCCTCTCTTTTGTCTCTTTCTCCCCCTCTCGTTTGTCTCTTTCTCCCCCTCTCCTTTGTCTCTTTCTCCCCCTCTCCTTTGTCTCTTTCTCCCCCTCTCCTTTGTCTCTTTCTCCCCCTCTCCTTTGTCTCTTTCTCCCCTCTCTTTTGTCTCTTTCTCCCCTCTCCTTTGTCTCTTTCTCCCCCTCTCCTTTGTCTCTTTCTCCCCTCTCCTTTGTCTCTTTCTCCCCCTCTCCTTTGTCTCTTTCTCCCTCTCTCCTTTGTCTCTTTCTCCCCCTCTCTTTTGTCTCTTTCTCCCCCTCTCCTTTGTCTCTTTCTCCCCCTCTCTTTTGTCTCTTTCTCCCCCTCTTTTGTCTCTTTCTCCCCCTCTCCTTTGTCTCTTTCTCCCCCTCTCTTTTGTCTCTTTCTCCCCCTCTCTTTTTGTCTCTTTCTCCCCCTCTCGTTTGTCTCTTTCTCCCCCTCTCTTTTGTCTCTTTCTGTACCCTCCCTCCAAGCTAGGGTCTTTTGTCTCTTTCTGTACCCTCCCTCCAAGCTAAGGATTTTAGACACTGTCGAGCTCACATTTGCTCCAAGCTAGGGTCTTTTGTCTCTTTCTCCCCCTCTCCTTTGTCTCTTTCTCCCCCTCTCTTTTGTCTCTTTCTCCCCCTCTCTTTTATCTCTTTCTCCTCCTCTCTTTTGTCTCTTTCTCTCCCCCCCCTCTTTTATCTCTTTCTCCCCCTCTCTTTTGTCTCTTTCTCCCCCTCTCTTTTGTCTCTTTCTCCCCCTCTCTTTTGTCTCTTTCTCCCCCTCTCTTTTGTCTCTTTCTCCCCCTCTCTTTTATCTCTTTCTCCTCCTCTCTTTTGTCTCTTTCTCCCCCTCTCTTTTGTCTCTTTCTCCCCCTCTCTTTTGTCTCTTTCTCCCTCTCTTTTGTCTCTTTCTCCCCCTCTCTTTTGTCTCTTTCTCCCCCTCTCGTTTGTCTCTTTCTCCCCCTCTCCTTTGTCTCTTTCTCCCCCTCTCCTTTGTCTCTTTCTCCCCCTCTCCTTTGTCTCTTTCTCCCCTCTCTTTTGTCTCTTTCTCCCCTCTTTTGTCTCTTTCTCCCCCTCTCCTTTGGCTCTTTCTCCCCCTCTCTTTTGTCTCTTTCTCCCCCTCTCCTTTGTCTCTTTCTCCCCCTCTCCTTTGTCTCTTTCTCCCCCTCTCCTTTGTCTCTTTCTCCCTCTCTCCTTTGTCTCTTTCTCCCCCTCTCTTTTGTCTTTCTCCCCCTCTCCTTTGTCTCTTTCTCCCCCTCTCTTTTGTCTCTTTTTCCCCCTCTTTTGTCTCTTTCTCCCCCTCTCCTTTGTCTCTTTCTCCCCCTCTCTTTTGTCTCTTTCTCACCCTCTCGTTTGTCTCTTTCTGTACCCTCCCTCTTTAGGGAACTTAAGTAACAGAAAGCTCTTTGGGAAAGTGATTAACTACTGCATGTAGCATTTTTTTTTTGTCTGTCTCTGTGTGTGTCTTTATCTCTTTTGTCTCTTTCTCCCCCTCTCTTTTGTCTCTTTCTCCCCCTTTCTCCCCCTCTCTTTTGTCTCTTTCTCCCCCTCTCTTTTGTCTCTTTCTCCCCCTCTCTTTTATCTCTTTCTCGAGAGGAGGAGAAAGAGACAAAAGAGAGGGGGATCTTGGCTTTCCGTCTTTTGTTTTTCCGATTTCCCCCTTCGAAACGTTGTTTGTTTACACTGGTCCGTTTCTGAATGAGAAGCGATGCGCATCGTTGGTTATGGTCATGTTTTGAAGGGAGAAATCGGAAAGCCAGGAGAGTTCTTCCCACATAGTCCCCCATTCCTTTTTTCTATTCCTAAAACCTACCAGTGTAAACAGGCCTTCAACAGTGAATTTCACCAATTTGGCGCCTACGGTCTTTCTCCGCAGTACAGGCAGAGTGTTGTTGAGTAATACATTGTTGTCTTGTCTGTTAGTCTTAAAGATTCTCCGGTTTCCCCCTTTAATTCCGGCCAAGTGAAGTATTTAACATCGCCATCGATCAGTCATTCGTCCCTGTTCACAAAACCTTTGTTAATCTCCAAGCTCGTAAAACCAGGGGTTCTCAACATTTTTCGGTCCCGTTTACCCCCAAGTGATAAACTTTTCTGCAAGTAAATTTCTACTGTACCGTTTGCCGGTGTTTGATGGACGTTTCTGGTAGGATCTCTTTCTGTCCTTTGATTTTTTTATTTTTTTTTTCTTCTTGCTTTTTCCTGACTGTTTTTGATCGTTGCCGCGTTGACGCTCTGTCTCCAAACTCATGCTCAAGACTCAAAACCCCACCCTGCCTAAGTGTTGTAATTTTTGTTTGTTTTTTTGTTTGAGTGTTGTAATTTTTCTTAATTTGAGTGTTGTAATATTTTATTTTGAGTGTTGTAGTTTTTTAATTTGAGTGTTATAGGGCGTTGGCACAATAACGGCCACTTTGCGGCTTTCAGGGCAATTTGGGTGCTTTACTTATGTTTGTATTCAGAGCTTTATCAGTATTTGAGTCTACACTTTTACCATAATGAAACAACCGGAAGCGGGGGGTGGGATGGGCTGTGCGTGGGAATTTTTAAATAGTAATTGTTTTTAACATTATTATTTGAAGTTCAAGTAACAATAATAACCGCACATACCAATATTATTACACATAATTATGAAGAACTAATGGTGAACAGATACTACTTGTACCAGAACCAAACACAGTCGTACTGTAGTATCTGTAATTGAAAATACGTCAATCAATGAGACATTCGTTTATGCCAAAATAGGCCTACTTCAGATTTTCTTCTCAACTTTTTAATAAAGTAATAATAATTTTAAAAAATATAGTTTAAAAAAAATATATATTATGTGCATACATACAAATAGATGTACTCCCTGGGTAGGCAATTTAGCTGTTGAGGGTAAATTTGGCCCCGGTTGGGAACCACAGTCGTCAAGCTTTTCAAACCCACGGACGTCATTTTTCATCAACAAAGTACGGGCATCTTCTGTCTCACTGTTTTAAGTAGAAAGATTTTAACGGTGGCCCGTAATCTCTTTGCCATACAGATGACAGACGCGTTGACTGAGAGTAATGAGGCCTTTTTGCCTTGGTGTGTGATGGAGGAGATGGGAGATTTAGTTCCGGCGGCGTCTTCAAGAAATGATGATGACAATGGTGAAACGATAATCCATTGTGTAAACATATAATCTTTCACATGATTTCACCAAAGCATTGTCCATCCACTGCAGGATGTAGCTTTCCGGCAACGACTTCCAATTCCATTCTTTCCTGTCTCATGTTTTCCCCGTCCAGGTTGTTCCCCCCTGTCTGTTTAAAGTCACCCAAAAGTCACCCAGCCATCTTCCTCCTGGTCGTCCTCGTGTTCTTTCTCCTGCCCATGGCTGCCATTCAGTGCAGCGTTTTGTCCATCTGTTGTCATTCATCAATATAATCTATATAAAAATATACGCAAAGCCATTTGTTACTAACAGGCTGGAAAATAAGGGAAGAATCTTCCAGAAAGTTTGCGAGAAGACGTGAAATATGATCATGGACCTAAGAGGTTATATTGGCATTACTTTTGGGGGGGGGGGGGGTGTCAGAAGTGGGATTTTGGGGATGTTTGCGTTATTGTGGGTCCCCTCTAGATGTCAACGAGGGGTTGGGTGGATGTAGTAGACTCACACTCGAAACATTCATATCACAATAACTAAGCAACACAGGATTACTTATGTTCAGGCCTGACGGGCCATGTTATCATAATACAACATTCGACTGCATAATTTTTGGTAATCATAATCATAGCTATTACATAAAAGTCATCCACTACTGAAACTCTAGCAAGTCTATCTAAAATAGGGTATAAGAAAAAGCATACTACTATGCGCTCTTCAAGTGCGCCTATCCAGGACTAGGGTTCCTAAAGGATACCGGTATAAACAAATTCAATTTGGTCGATCTCGCTTTCATACAATCCGTAATAGCACCTAATCAGATAACTGACTGACTCATAAAGTGTAGTAGCACTCTCTAGTAAATTCACAGTAATACACTTCACAAAATATCTATGCTGCACCACTCTAATAAGTATACATATAGGAAATGAGCATAGTTCAATCTCAACACAATCTAATAGCGCATTACACATCTAGTAAATATTCAATGTCCTTCTCTTCGTCACAATGGGGTGACGGAAAAAACCGTCACAATTCCTGGCACAAACACACAAGAGGGATCTCTCACCATTTCCTCGCTCGCGATGGTTTGCGAGCGAGAGAGTCCAATGTAAGCGGCGTGCACACTTAAGCCTGGTGCACAGAGGTGTCGTCACTGTCTAGTCTCTTCACAGCGCGAATCTTTCTTTTGTCTGTCATCTCCACTCAGGTAGGAGGCCCCCGTGACTCTTCTTTTCGTCAATGCTCGAAATATGAATCCGCTGATCTTAGTACGTGTGTTAGCTTTTATACCCCCCCCCCCCCAATGGTTGCTAAGGGTCTCCCTCCCGATTGGACGATCAAGGACCTAGCTACGTCAAACACAAGTTTGTCTTTCAGTTAACCCTAACTGCTTTCTCAAAAGGGTATGGACACAACTCAAAAACCTACACTAAAACTTCTATAATCCCACGCTGTAAACAAGAAAATCCCACACGCACACCAAAATCAATGGGTTAACTTAATGTTTACAAACTTCACTCACACATCCCTCATCACGAAATCCGTGGCTCGATTAATAACTAAACGCGTTTCATATTCTCCCAAAATAAAACCCAACCCATGACTAACAGAAAAGAGCTCACGCGGCTCGTGACAGGGGGGTCGTTTTAAGTTCAGTTTGACAGCAAATTACGTGAGCCCGTCGATTATGGACTCCAGTATTTATTTATTTACCTTTTTTTTTTTGCGAGCCGCAAAAAACAAATAAATAAATAGATAGATAAGAGAATGAACGAATGAATAATGAATGAATGAACGAACAAACGATGAATGAACGGACGGACGGATGGATGAATGAAAGAATGAACGAATGAACAAATGATGAACGGACGGATGAATGGATGAATAAATGAATGAATGAATGAACGAACGAACAAACGATGAACGGACGGATGGATAAATGAATGAATGTAAGAACGAAAGAAAGAATGAAAGGATGGATGAACGGATGAATAAATTAATAAAAGAACGAACGAACGAACGAACGTACAAACGAACGAATGAATGAATGAGTGAATGAATTTAAAAAAAAGAAAAGGACATTTTCGTCGTCTAATCTCGAAAAGAAGTATTAGAAATTTCGTGTTTGGCCTCCCGTGCAAGCTGCTTGAACACGGGTTGTCTTGTGTTGCTAATGAATAGTGTGTTCATGATCACCATGGTGATGGGTGGGTAGTACTAGTATGGCCTACTAGTAATACTGGCGTGTCTGATATTATCAGTTGGATGAAGCGCAATATTGTTTTTCAGACTGGATGTACTGGTAGTGTCACAGAAGTAAAACATTCACTCAGTCTGTCTGAGTGGTTCTCAACCTTTTTCAGGCAATGACCCCTCCTAGGTTCCAGTTTTTTTTTTTAATCACCATCTGTAGTTTATCTAGATGTATATTCATCTTTTGTAAATCTTTTTTGATACGTGTTATTTTGAAGTGCACCCCGCCCCCTTGACCTTCTTTAACAATACTAAAGTCTCTCTCTCTCTCTCTCTCTCTCTCTGTCTGTCTGTCTCTCCCTTTCTCTCTCTCTTTCCCTTTCTCTCTCTGTTCCCTTTCTCTCTCTCTCATCCCTTTCTGTCTCTCTGCCCCACGTCTCTCTCTCTTTCTCCCCTTTCTCTCTCTCTTTCCCTTTCTGTCTCTCTGCCCCACGTCTCTCCCTCTTTCTCCCCTTTCTCTCTCTCTTTCCCTTCTCTCTCTGTTCCCTTTCTCTCTCTCTCATCCCTTTCTGTCTCTCTGCCCCACGTCTCTCTCTCTTTCTCCCCTTTCTCTCTCTCTTTCCCTTTCTGTCTCTCTGCCCCACGTCTCTCTCTCTTTCTCCCCTTTCTCTCTCTCTCATCCCTTTCTGTCTCTCTGCCCCACGTCTCTCTCTCTTTCTCCCCTTTCTCTCTCTCTCATCCCTTTCTGTCTCTCTGCCCCACGTCTCTCTCTCTTTCTCCCATTTCTCTCTCTCTCTCTCTCTGCCTGTCTGTCTCTCTCTTTCCCTCATATCTCTGTCTCTCTCCTTCTCCCTCCCCTCTCTCTGTCTGTCTTTCCCCTCTCTCTTTCCCTCCCTCCTCTATGAGGGGGTAAAGGCCCCCATGAAAATCGTACGGCCATGCCAGCTGGCGTTAACCCAAGTAAATAAAACTGAATAGTTCATTAATTTTTACTTGAATATTGATGTCTCAAATATTCTCTTCATGAACCGCGGGTGGTTGGCGGGCTTTTCTGGTAGGACCTCCTTCTGTCTTGTCAGTCTGCTAGATTCCCCCTATGTCATGATTCGGATATTGTTAAAACTCACGCTGAGAGTGAGGAGTTGTTTTACCAGGGCCATGAGAAATTGGCTGGTGGCCTTGAACGGTCCTCGCCAAATTATAGTTGGTGAGTAAATAAATGTAAAGTTAAACTGTTAGATTCACGCTTGTCGGGTTTAATGTTCGTGATTAATAAGTAATGGAGTAGGGGTGAAACAAGGTGGGGACAGTTGACATTGTTAAGTATGACTAGACAAGTTTTTGCACGTTAACTGGCTGGTAGAATAGTGCAGACGTATTACTACAGTTAAAATGGTGGGAGGTTTCGACCTATGAGATAGCTGAACTAATTGGGCCAGCGGACTAGCACGCTGGGTAGTTAGATAGTATAAGACATCGTGTAACGTTCAGATTTAGTGAATACAGACGAGAGAAGCATCGTTTCGTGAAGTATCTCCGGTTGGCCAGTACCTGAACTGTGTGGTCTGAAGACTAAGAAGTCCTTGCTAACGGACTGACTGAGCTCTAGAAAGAAAGGTCTGAGTGGGCTGACCTTTGAAAGCCCACGCTGCGCTACTTTGATGTTCGCGCCTCTCAGTAGGCGTGAGCAATGGTAATATATCTTAATTATTCAAGTATAATAGAGATCGGAGATAGAGAGAGAACTACAGCCTCATAGGAAGACTAAGGAAACCCCAGCTGGCACTCGACCACGAGTGTCCTGTATGATAGATCTATTGCCATAGTATGATTGGAATAATATAGCACATTGTTGATGAATTGAATAGTGATTGTGCATAAAATATAGTCTTTTGGCAACTGCTTAAATTACCTACAAGCCGAAGAGTGCTTCTGTAGGCTTTGAACGTACTGGGCTCTCCTAACATTTAAGCCCATATGATTTATGGAGAGTTTGCCTGGCGACTGGCCAGTGGCGACTCAACTGTCACTTTAAATTGATATCCAGTTTCGTATAATATACCTATTTACTATTGATTGCAGTACCTCCATAGTTACATGAATATCATTGGTTAAGTTATTAATTAGAGTTTTTGGTTTGAATATATACCTCTATTGTCTTTTGTTTTGTTATTAATATTTATGTAAACTATGGCCTGACCGGCCTGACATATATACGCTCTAGTTATTTAGTACTTTTCTTGTGTGGTTGTGTCCGAGTGTGAGTTAGCTGCCTCTCGTGCAGTCGTAACATCCCCAAGACCCTAACTCTGCTCGTGACATCTGGAGGGGACCCCACTGACATCTGAAGAGGACCCGTCACCTTCTGACATCTAGAGAACACTACCATCATCGGAAGAGGACCCCGTCAACAGCTGCAGGTCTACCACTCTAAGACTCCACTGTTATTTATGTAATTTTTGTAGTTTATAGTTGTGTATACTGCTGATTTTTTTGTTTTTGTTTCTCCCCCACATGTCTGGCATGTCCTCTCGTCATTGATCCTGGGACCACTACGAGGGACTGACAGCTAGCATCAGGAAAAGACAAGACCAGCGCTGTTGACCAAAGGAAAGAGCCAGTCCATTTTGCCCAGTTAAGTGAACCATCTGTATTTGTCTTCGTTTGAGGGGTTCGTCGTTCCAGCTCCCCTACTTTTGACAGGCATTATTTTTTTCTTTTGTGTTAGATTAGATAGGCGGGAGGTTGGAAGGGATCGAGACTTAGCATACCTCTTTTTGCCAGACTAGCAGATCTAGATGGCGTTTAAAACGGATAGGAGATACGCTTTGCCTTGAATAGTTCTGTAGGGACCTGTTATTCGTATAGATTGTTAGCGTTCTATCTTCCTCGTATTTTAGGAAGACGTCTCTCCTGTTCTTTTTCTTACCTTTTTGTAGATAGTTTCAGGTTAGTCAGGTCTGTTGTCGGTTGTTCTTTCTGTTAGTCTCGTCTTACTCTCCATGTAATTCTTTTCCATTATAGTGTTGCATTATTATATTTTGTATTCATACTTGCTATATTATTGCCTGGGATAAATCACGTGTCTAGGGCACGTTGAGAGATAATCTGGATATTAGAGTTGTTAGGCTGGTATAGCCAAGGAAGTTCATATCGTGAATATTGATTTATTCCGATTTATAGCAGAGGGAACGCTGCTAGGAGTGTACGGAAAATACACTGGGAATATTACATTGGTATCGTTAGTAACGACCAATCACGGAAGCAGTAGACTCACTGCTTGAGGATTAGGAGAAATAAGTGGAGTTAAGTGATCACTGAGATAGCTCAACCACTACTTGGTTGACTAAGACGTACAGTTTGTTGTTGATTTCGTTAATTTCGTTCATACTGCAGGAACGAGCACCCGCAGAGTGCAATTGATAAATTGCTTCAAGGGAGAATAAAGTTGGAGATTTTTCAGGAGCTGTCCTCGATTAGGACATTATTATATCGTATTATCGACCGATATCATGGCCGAACTACAGAAATATTTGGAACTGGCCCAATCATTTGGCATACCGGAAGCTCAGCGTGCTTCTTGGGTAGACCAGAAACTGAAAGAAGAACGAGAAGAAAAGGCCGCGGAGAGATTACGAGAAGAAAAGGCCGCTTCGAGATTACGAGAAGAAAAGGCCGCGGAGAGATTACGAGAAGAAAAGGCCGCGGAGATATTACGAGAAGAAAAAGCCGCGGAACGAGAAGATAGAGCCGCGGAACGCGCGGAAAAACAGGCTCAAAGAGAGTACGAGCTCGCTTTGAAACAGTTAGAAGCGAAGCAAGCCCAACCTACCGGGGCTCCGGAAGTTACTTCCAATAATAAAACGAAGCCTAAATTGCCAACCTTTAATGATAAGGTTGATCGTATTGATTCCTACCTACACCGCTTCGAACTCCATGCCGTTTGCGCGGGATGGCAGCGTAGTGAGTACACGTCATGCCTCGCCAATCTTTTGACAGGGAGAGCGTTGGAAGTTTTCCATAGCCTCACTATTGATGACGCTAGGGACTATGACATTCTAAAGACCGCGCTATTAAAGCGTTTCCAACATACGGAAGATGGATTTCATAAGCGTTTCCGCGATTGCAAGCCGGAGGCATCTGAGAATTTCTCTACTTACGTGGACCGCCTCCGCCACCTACTCAGCCGTTGGACTGAGTTGGCCGGTGTGGAAGAGGGAAACTATAAGAAACTATATGATTTGATAATTAAAGACCAAATATATATGTCCTGCCACACGGACCTGGTGGCGCATTTTAAGGAACAAGCCCCCAAAACTACCGTCGAGATAACATCGATAGCGGAACGGTATGCTGCAGCTCACCCTAATCGATCGTTAGCTAAAGCTAAAGTAAACGAACCGTGTTACGCCGGCGCTGCTACTAAGACACCGGTACCGTCGAGACAATCAAGACAGCCCTTTCGACAGTCGCCGCAGGTTCGTCCACGGTCCGAGCCGCCGGTTAGCAGGAGGCAACCGAATCCCCATAAATTTTCTCGGGACTGGGAACCCCGATATACACGTCCTTTCCCTACCGGAGGACCGCGTAACAACTACTATCAAGCGCCCACATTTCCTTCTTATCGAGGTACACCTCGAAGGGATGATAATCCAGTCTACTGTTATAGATGTGGCGCCGGAGGCCACATTGCGCGACAATGCAGAGTTAGATTAGATGCGGCAAATGCATGCTCTGTAGCATTCACCGAAAACCGCGGTTACAGAACTAGGAATGCCGAAACCGTAGATAAAGTTATTCCAGTGATGTCCGCCCTCCACGAGCGAGGCGCGCTGACATTGTATGAGGGACGAGTAAACGCCATACGAGCATCCGTATTGCGAGATTCAGGCTGTACGACCGTCGGTGTACGTGAATCCCTGGTCCGTCCTGCACAACTCCTGGATCGCGATGCGACTTGCATTACTTTTGGTGGTTCAGTTGAACATTTTCGTTTGGCGGAAATATATGTTGACACACCGTTTATAACTGGTGTTGTCACGGCCTGCGTGCTACCAAATCCGGTCGCCGACCTAATCATTGGGAATATTCCCCACTTAAAGGACGTCTCCGATTGCGAACTCGGGATTTGGGATGATAACGACATTGCGTGTGTCACGACAAGACAACAATCGCGTCGCCAGAGTGACGACACATTACGATCGCCTGTCGTCGATTTGGATGTAACCCCCGAGATTTTTCGTAACGAACAGCGCACAGATCCATCACTAAAGCCCCTCTTTGCTAAGATTGATCCGGACAACCCGGATACATCCAGGTTCTGCCTTAAAGACGACCTCCTATATCGCGTTTTTCGGGGAAAGCGCGAAACTATTTTGCAATTGGTCATACCGAGATCATTTCGCCGAGACATCACCCGCCTCGCGCACGACACGCCATTGGCGGGCCACCAAGGCAAAGCGAGAACAAAATCGAGAGTCCTGTCTCAGTTTTTTTGGCCCGGGGTTTACGGGGACATAAATAGCTATGTGTCGCGTTGCGATACATGCCAGAAAAGAACCCCCAAAGGAAAAACTTCGCGGGCGCCTATACAAGAGATGCCGCCGGTTTCCACTCCATTTCAGCGAGTTGCCGTCGACATCGTCGGGCCATTACCGAAGTCGGATAGAGGCCATCGGTTTATTCTATCAGTAATCGATTATGCCACCCGTTGGCCTGAGGCTGTCCCTTTAAAGGAAATATCGGCCGATCACGTCGCCGAGGCATTGGTGACCATATTCACACGTGTCGGATTCCCGTCCGAATTATTATCTGATAGAGGTCCGCAATTCACCTCTGACCTTTTCAGGAAAGTATTGGAACTCACGGGCATTAGGCAGAAACTTACGTCGCCATACCATCCACAGTCCAATGGCTGTTGCGAGCGCTGGAATGCCACCATGAAAACTATGCTGGCACGCGTTTCCGCCGATAGACCTGGTGACTGGGACCGTCGACTTCCGGCCATCTTGTTCGCATATAGGGAACTCCCAAATGCGACAACGGGTTTTTCCCCGTTTGAACTGTTATACGGTCGAAAACCACGTGGCCCGATGGCCATTTTACGCGATTTATACGCCGGTTCTGATACCGACGTTCCTGATACGCGATCCGCGTATCAGTACATAGTCGATCTCCGACATAGAATAGTTAATGCATGCGACCTGGCTCGACAATTTGCATGCGTACGGACCAGGTCATTTATAGGATATCGCGATCAGGGTAGTCGGTTAAGAACCCTGTCAGTCGGAGATCGGGCATTGGTGCTGTTACCAGAAACGAATAACAAACTACTCCTCACTTGGAAAGGCCCCTTTCTAGTTAAAAAGCGACTCTCGAGAGTTAATTATCTCATTACCATACGTGGTAACGATAAGGTGTACCATATTAATATGTTGAAAAAGTATCTTACCGATGATCAAACTCATCACGATCATTCATGCCATGTTGTGGCCCAAGCAAACGCAGCGATGGTCACTATCGATGACAACGACCGGGAGCCATTATCTATGACAAGATCGCTCCTATCCTTGCAAGCCACAGAGGACGCGACTTCCGTTAATATCAATCCAGAGCTGGATCAAAGTAAGACACAGGACATCATGAATCTTGTTCGGGAGTTTTCGCCAGTATTCACTGATTTGCCGGGTAAAACATCCTTAGTTCAACACGTCATCCGGTTGCACTCGGACGTACCCGTGTTTGTCAAACCCTACCCGCGCCCGCTGCAAGCGCACGACACCATACAGTCCGAGGTGGAAAAGATGCTCAGCTTAGGAGTCATTGAGCGCTCGACGAGCCCTTACTGCTCGCCGATTGTACTAGTAAAGAAAACAGACGGTTCCGTTAGATTTTGTATCGATTACAGGAAGCTTAACGCCCTAACCATTTACGATGCTGAACCTATCCCGAATCAGGAAGATCTATTTGCGCGATTGGCCGAGTCGTCCGTGTTTTCGAAAATAGATTTGGCTAAAGGCTACTGGCAAATCCCAATGGAAGAGGCCAGTAAACAGTACACAGCGTTTCAGACCCCTATGGGTCTCATGCAATGGAGATTCATGCCATTCGGTCTCGTAACGGCACCAGCGACATTTGCGAGGATGATGAACATCCTATTGCAGCAGACACCATGCGTCCTAAGCTACTTTGACGACATTTGCGCTTTCCATACGGATTGGAAAGGCCACTTAGAAGCACTTCGTCAAGTGCTTAGTAAACTTCGAGATGCCGGGCTTACAGCTAAGCCTAGCAAAGTCTTCCTGGGTTATACGCAGATTAACTTTCTGGGACATACTATCGCCAAAGGCGTCCAAACACCGGACGACAGTAAGATAAGTAAGATTTTAAAACTCCAGGCTCCTCATACTAAGAAGCAGGTTCGTAGCCTGTTAGGCTTCTTAAGCTATTATCGGAAATTTGTTCCTAATTTTTCGGCCCTTACGGCCCCGTTATCCGATCTTACAAGAAAAGACAGACCCAACAAAATTACCTGGAATACGCAGTGCGCCACCGCGCTCGCGACAGTGCAGCAACTGTTCTCCAGTTCGCCGCTGCTTATACTACCGAATATTAGGCGCACCTTCACCGTCCGAACTGACGCGTCGGACCAGGGAATTGGAGCTGTTTTGCTTCAGGAAAGAGATGGCTTATTGCGCCCTTGTATGTACGCTAGCCGGAAATTACTTCCGAGAGAGCAGAGATACGCTATTATAGAGCGAGAATGCCTGGCGATTGTATACGCCGTAGACGCGTTTTCCCGCTACCTACTTATGACAGAATTCGTCATCGAGACAGACCATAAACCGTTGTTATTTTTAAAATCGAACCGAGCCAAGAACGCTCGTTTGACCAGATGGAGTCTGGCCCTTCAGGAATACCGCTTCATTATAAAGGCCATTCCTGGTGGAGATAATGTCCATGCCGACCTATTATCACGGTTACCTTAATCTTGTTGTATTTTAGTCTGTCATATGTATTGGCGTTGGATACTGATTAGCACCTCATTCAGAGACCGAGGGATGGTATCACATATTGTTCACCCATTGTGAACACTTTTCACCTACCCCTGTGCTTTCCTTTGTTCCAACAGCTATTTTACTGACGTCGACCCGTATTTTGGCCACACCAGACGTTGTTGCCCAGGGTCGAGGACGAGAAGATCATGGCAGACCAGGAGTCCAGATCCACTAATGCCATCGATGCTACTATAGTTATCTTTTCTTGAGTATTATTCATTGTATGTATGCATTCCTGATGACATTCGCACAGGATCAGTGTTGTACTCTAAAATTTTAGAGTTATGATTGTTAATGTCTACCTATTTAGAGGTAAGATTTAATCCTCAGAGAGATATATACTTTTGGACGGAGCCTTAAGATTTTCATGAAGTTTTGTCCATCAATGATACCCGTCCTGTAGGTTTTTTTCAACTTTAGTACTAGTCTTAGTTATTACCTAGTATTCTTAGTTAAGTTAACCTTTCGAGCAATTTCTCGACTCATGCCTTCCCTTTACGATAATAATTTATATCGTTAAAATTGCAAATTTTAACTGGGGTGGGGGATATGTCATGATTCGGATATTGTTAAAACTCACGCTGAGAGTGAGGAGTTGTTTTACCAGGGCCATGAGAAATTGGCTGGTGGCCTTGAACGGTCCTCGCCAAATTATAGTTGGTGAGTAAATAAATGTAAAGTTAAACTGTTAGATTCACGCTTGTCGGGTTTAATGTTCGTGATTAATAAGTAATGGAGTAGGGGTGAAACAAGGTGGGGACAGTTGACATTGTTAAGTATGACTAGACAAGTTTTTGCACGTTAACTGGCTGGTAGAATAGTGCAGACGTATTACTACAGTTAAAATGGTGGGAGGTTTCGACCTATGAGATAGCTGAACTAATTGGGCCAGCGGACTAGCACGCTGGGTAGTTAGATAGTATAAGACATCGTGTAACGTTCAGATTTAGTGAATACAGACGAGAGAAGCATCGTTTCGTGAAGTATCTCCGGTTGGCCAGTACCTGAACTGTGTGGTCTGAAGACTAAGAAGTCCTTGCTAACGGACTGACTGAGCTCTAGAAAGAAAGGTCTGAGTGGGCTGACCTTTGAAAGCCCACGCTGCGCTACTTTGATGTTCGCGCCTCTCAGTAGGCGTGAGCAATGGTAATATATCTTAATTATTCAAGTATAATAGAGATCGGAGATAGAGAGAGAACTACAGCCTCATAGGAAGACTAAGGAAACCCCAGCTGGCACTCGACCACGAGTGTCCTGTATGATAGATCTATTGCCATAGTATGATTGGAATAATATAGCACATTGTTGATGAATTGAATAGTGATTGTGCATAAAATATAGTCTTTTGGCAACTGCTTAAATTACCTACAAGCCGAAGAGTGCTTCTGTAGGCTTTGAACGTACTGGGCTCTCCTAACATTTAAGCCCATATGATTTATGGAGAGTTTGCCTGGCGACTGGCCAGTGGCGACTCAACTGTCACTTTAAATTGATATCCAGTTTCGTATAATATACCTATTTACTATTGATTGCAGTACCTCCATAGTTACATGAATATCATTGGTTAAGTTATTAATTAGAGTTTTTGGTTTGAATATATACCTCTATTGTCTTTTGTTTTGTTATTAATATTTATGTAAACTATGGCCTGACCGGCCTGACATATATACGCTCTAGTTATTTAGTACTTTTCTTGTGTGGTTGTGTCCGAGTGTGAGTTAGCTGCCTCTCGTGCAGTCGTAACATCCCCAAGACCCTAACTCTGCTCGTGACACCCTATACTCTTACTTCTTCCTAGCACAGTACAGCTATTAGCATGTCGACGTGCTTTTTAATAAACTCCTCCATGAACCAAATATCTTTACGTAACACTGTCGCCATAATATTTTTGTTGTTTTTTTTTTGTCTTGGAAACGAGACAAGGCGTGGGGGAAAAATAGTTTTTGAAACAAAGGGCGAAGGTCAACGAACTTTTCAAATCATGAGTGTAATCGGGGTCAGCGCGTGTGCGGTGGGCGAGGCGATGGGAATCACAACCCATTAGCGGCAGCTGCTCCAGGTCGACGTCAGCTGGCTGCATTTAAACGAGACAGACATACACTCAATTAAGCGAACATGAATAAAATGACGTTTCCCAGGCCATAAAGTTTGACATGTGTAACATGTTTTGTTGTTGTTGTTTTTTTTGTATCTTTGTTTTAACTGAGCTAGTGTGCTGTGTGTGTGTAGATTGACGAAATATTATGAAAACCACAGAAAAAAAAAAACTGTGGTGGCCGCAGCAAGGCTTAAAGCAAAGTCAAAATATGGCTAAAAGAAAAAGTGGTATAGCAAAGTCTCTCGTAAGAAATGATACCGAAACGATACAGTAAAATGCCAGAAAGAAAAAAGGGAAGGCAAATCAACATTTCGGTTAAGAATCTTCTCCGGGAAAACAAAAACAATAACAGCAACAACAGCAGAAAAGAAAAGATGGAAAATTGAACAGATAACGGAACAAAAATTTTGTTCTTAAATAGAACATGACTGTGTATGGTCAGGCATGTATGGGAATTTAACAGGGATGGAAATTCTCCGGAAATGTCCTTTTCTGAAATGTCCTTATTTCCGGATTTTTTTCAAATCAGTTTATCTTCTTTCCTAATTAAAGACTTCTTGTATTTTGTCTGTTGTCGAATACACGAAATGGCCTCAGTGTATACACGTGTGTGTACTGCAGTTGGCAGTGATGCGTTATGTCAAAAGTTCAGGAAATTTTTCTGTCAGTAATTCCCATCCCTGGAATTGAGTGTATAGGGAACGAGCTTGAATGACACAGTTACTATAATTTAGATTTACGTCATGGGACAGTCTAACTGTTCAACCGCGGCGGTTAAGCACAGTTATGGACTTTGTACACACTTTTCATGTGCAGTTGATCTTTGTGCCTCGAATCTCCCTTACAAAGACCATAACAACTGTGTGCTTAACCACGGCATTGAACAGTTCGAATGTCCCATGATGTCGTCGGTAAATTTAAATATAGAAACTGTGTCATTAAACCCCGTTCCAAATACACGTGCAGGTTGTATGTGTGTATTAGGTTGAGTTTAGAGCAAGCACGTCGACACGGTGGTGGTCACGTTATGCTAGGAAGAAGGAAGGCGAAAAGATAGAGTATGGCAGAATGATAAGGCAGGAGGATTGCAATTGTGATTGTTCATCCTCTGTTGCCGTTGAGCGTCGAGGGGAGATGCAGTTTTTTTAAATTTTTTATTGTAGGCCAACTCTGCCGCTCTTACAACTGAGATGTTGTTTCTCAGGGTTCCTTTGACTCCTTCAATCCATCTTTTGCGTGGTCTGCCTCTTCCTTTGTAGCCTGAGAACTTAGAATCAGTTCGTTTCATCTCCTTTTTTTCTTTCGTGGCAAGATTTATCCGCCGTCGGCCTGCTAGGCCAATCACGGTTTCACCAGAGCCCTGTTGGCCAGCAACAGAGCAGAGAAGACAGAATCTCTGTTCTGCCCTGTTTCCGCCTTCCTGGACGTGGACCGAGGGTTGGACAGGCGGAGACCCTACTAGAAGCGTCCACCAACTACCAGCTTGTATGCGTGTATGAAAATAACGTGAATGAATTAATTATTGTACGAGTGAGTGAGAGAGAGTGGGTGAATGAGTGGGAAGAGAGAGTGAGCGAGCGAGCGAGTGAGTGAGTGAGTTCGAAACAGTTCAAGACACAATCAAATAAGACATCTTCACCAGATACCCTGAAATCTAGTCCAGGCGTAAACATGAAACTGATATCCTTGATCCTTCTGGTTAGGACATGTAAACATTTATTGGACATAATTATAAACACTCACATTCCACATACCTGACTCCGGGTAAGATACACACAGATGCAATACCAACTCCCTGTTTGGTATAGAATGGGACGGGATAGGAGGGAGGGAGATTGTACCTTCCAGATGCATGGGAGTATAAACTGTGAGTTTGTCTTGTTTTAGATTTCTGATAGAAAGGCAAACCGTAGAGAGAGAATAGAGAAAGATATATTACTAGATGACCTACCGGGCATTGCCCGGAATAAACAATCATGTGCTCCCCACACCCCCTCTCTCTTTCTCTCTCTCTCTCCTTCATATAATAAAAGTAATAAACTACAGTCTTGCTTCAGGACTCATGCGCACCAGAACACTATGCACCAAACTGAACGCTTGATACGGTTACTTTCTATGACATGCACGGTACTATATATTACGAAACAAACATGCAAATATACAGATGCTACATAGCAATAAACATTGTTATTCTTTTAAAAAATACATGCATGAAGTAAACAACTTTTAATTATAGCCATCATCTTCCTTATCTCAATTGCCACCTTCTTGCCAAATTTAAGGCCTGAAGAGTATATAGTTTGGTCAGTTAGTCATGCCAAAGGTTGCGAGTTACTGAAATATATGATAGATAAATAACCACAGAAAAGCTGTGGGGTCTCAGCAAGGCTTGAGCCAAAGTCAAAATATGGCAAAAAGAAAAAGTCATTAGATGTGGCTGCTTCCCCCCCCCCCCCCCTTTTTTTTTTCTCTCTCAGGGGTCCTGACACCCCGGGTGCAGAGCTGTCTCCATAGAGACCTGTCTTGCGTGCGAGCTTCCCCCATATTGTAGTGTTCATGTCACACGCTTTTAGGTCCTCCTTCAGGGAGACTTTGTATCTCCTGTATGGGCGTCCAGTGCTGTAGGTCTTTATTTTAGGAGGTTCGCTGCTTTTTGGCAATTACACCTCACTTTTTTTAGTTTTTCATTTTCCTTGTTCTTGTTTTTGTATGTGTTTGTGGTGGGAATTAGTTTGTTTGTTGTTGTTGTTTTAAATTTTGCCTGGGCAGTGGCCTCGTTCGGCCTGCTCTTCTCGACTTTCTACTGCCAAGGTATCTTTAACGTGCGCAACGTGAACACGGGCCTCAGAGTTTTTTTTTTGGGGGGGGGGGGGAATCCTTATTCGAGAAGACTAGGTGCTCGATCTTACCTTACTCAGGGACAGGGATTTTCCCCCAAAATTCCAATATGTCTACACCTACCGGGAATCGAACCCAGTACCTTTGGCATGAGAGGCAAGCACCTTGCCTCTGGACCAGCGTGTGCCCCGCCTTTACATGGTAGTGCTTAAATCACACGCTTTTAGGTTTCCATCCAGGCAGTCTTCGTAGCGCCGGTAGGAGCGTCCAGTTGTGCAGCGACCCACTTTTATGCTAGAAAATGATATTGATAAGTAAAGTGAATGTGACCAAAATTGGCGCCTACGGTGTTTTACCAAAGCACGGCAGAGCTGTGAGATTAATTGCGTTGTTTGTTTTGCTTGCTGGCACCAGCCCATGTTTACCTCCGGTGAGCGGCATCATGGTACATCTCTCAGACGTACACATTCTTTGAGCCCGGCTAACTAGTGGCTTGCTCTTCAGATCTAATCGAATTACAGAACTAGAAGGCTTGGATATCTCGAGCGGTCAATGACACGCGAAGACCACGTGTTGAAAGTGAAGAAGAAGAGGAGAGAGATGAGCGGAAATTACCGCATTCGAAACTTCACCAGCTGAGCTCTGGCGAAAATGTTTTTCCAAGTTTTTTTTAAGTGTTAGTTTTCCATGGTCTTTGAGTGGGTGGTAGGTGGGCGCGTCTAGGAGGGAAGGGGTTTGTGTTTCTCCTCCGTCTGTCCTTTCATTGTTATATTCTGTTTGTAGCCGTGTTTCCCAGTCTTTTTTACCCCAAGCCCCACTTCCATTTTTAAACAAAGAATGTGTGCCCTACCCACAGATGTCACAAAACAGCGAAAGGTCCGCCATTTTAGGTTTACGGTTGCGACCAACGCTTCAGCATAACTACAATGCAGCGGTCGCTAAAAGTCCATACAGTCATCATTTATAACGATAATAATAATAATAATAATAATATATACATTTATATAGCGCCAGGACTAAAACATTAAAAGCTCTAGGCGCTGTACACAGTAAAAAATCATAAAAGCACATTCAAATAAACTTACACACACACAGACAAACTAGTTTTATACATCTGTACACAGTAAAAAATCATAAAAGCACATTCAAATAAACTTACACACACACAGACAAGCTAGTTTTATACATCCACATTGCAAGCTATAAAATTCAGTTTTTAAAAAGAAATGTTTTTAACCTGTTTTTAAATATGTTTAGAGAGGCAGAATTTCGAACCTCTTGTGGTAAAGAATTCCACACACAGGGACCAAAACAACTAAAAGCTCTATCTCCATAATTTGATGTTTTACACCTGGGAACAACCAGTTTGTTTTCTGTAGTAGATCTTAAAAATCTATCAGACTCATGTTTTTTCAAAAGTTCCGAAAGATAGGAGGGAGCTGAACCTTCAAGACATTTGTAAACCAAAACTGCAGCTTTAAATTTTATTCTGTTTTCAACAGTAAGCCAGTGAAGTTGGTCAATAAGGCTTGAGGCAGATTCTCTTTTTGATTTTCTAAAAATCAGTCTAGCTGCATTATTCTGAATTATCTGAAGGCGTTTTATTTTGTTGCTCGGAATTCCAAAGAGCAGAGAGTTACAATAATCAAGCTTTGAAAACATAAGTGAAGTGATAAGTATTCGAGTTGTCTCTTGGGATATGAATGGACGAATAGAGCTGATGTTTTTTAATTGAAAAAAAAAGGCAGGTGTAGACAATAAAATGAAAGGATAGGCAAGTTAATGCATTTTATTAATACATGTACAACCAATCTTGACAAATAAAAAGAACTTTCTGCTGCAGATAGAACTAGAATCGGAATTTCCCGAGCGGTGGCCATGTCGGTTATACGGTTGCCGCTCGGGAAATTCCGTAAAAAACGACACAGCCCGAAGCTCGTGTTTCCAGTCTGGTTAATTTATTAGTCTGTGGCCCTACCATGATCGGGCGGACAAAGTTAGTACATGTACATGTATACAGTATCCCTAAGTCCCATTCTGAAGTCCCACGCCGCACCAGAATAGTACCACGCCCCACTTTGAGAAACACTGGTCTTTGGTCTTCCTTCTTCTAGAACAGTCTGTGACCGATGTGCTTTTTCCAAACTCAAAATCAAAACTTTTTATGTACTTTGACAGCGTTATGTTCAGAACGTTCCCGAAAACATGGTTAAAAACCGACACCCTCCCCCTTCCCTCTCCCCCATAAAAAGAGTTCATTAAGGAACTGATCTTTCACTTCTTTACCGCTACTTCTTGCCGTATCCATTTCTCTTCGGCAAAATCCTCCAGATTCCGGGCTTCCCGTGATTATGATGCATGCCTGGGGCTAAATGCATGTAATACGGTGTCCGGAATCTGGGGTTCTTCTTGTGCCGTTGAGATATCGCCACCTCAGTTCTTGTTGGTTCTATCTCCATTTTCTGAAAAAAAAACTGGAGATCTTTTAGTATGTAGAAGAGGGTATAACAAATGCACACTTTGACACTTGGGTAAAATGCCTTGTGGCACATATCAAGCTGTTTCATCGTTCCAGTTTATAGTAACTGTCATAATAACTGAAGTCGCAAAGTAATGTTTAACGTCTAATATGTCAGTAGTGCAAAACGTGGAACTGGAACAAACAGCAACCAGGGTTGCGATATGACATCTGCGGACATCTGAGCTGCCGGGTCAAAAACTCAGTGTGTGGGCGGCGGGGGGTTGGTAAGATTAAAAGAGAAAAACGACGCCCAAAAAACAAGAAAATAATATCGTCGCAAGATGTAATTCTTTAAGGCCTGCATTTTCTTTTCTTACACATTTTGCTACATCAATGTTAAACAACTGGGAAAGATCAAGAAAAAGCGGATTATTGCCTCTCATAAAAAAAAAAAAACATAAAAAAACAACAACGACAACTTAATATGTACATACCCTTACAAAATTACATGTGTTGTATGCCCAAAAATGAATGAAAATTAAGGAAATCCAAAATGGCAAAAGTACAGGAGTGGAAATAAAAGGCTTGGCTAATATAATAATAGTAATTATGTCAGGAGACGATAACTAAATGAGGATGTACCGAAGTATTGTACTAACCCTTCATTATTACTCCTCACTGATGCAAGTGAAATCGGCCAGATACCGTCAGGAGTCTGGATAGTGATTGTAAGATTCACGTAAGTATGTCTGGCAATGTAGTTTTTGTTCGCCTAGAACGGGTAAACATTTGATGAATATTTTGTGTAACTGTTAACAAAGTACTGAAGTAAACAAAATTATATTAAACGCTCTTTAGGGGGTGGTTGATGGGTGCTTCTGGTAGGTCTAATCTGACTGTCCTATCGTTCTGTTACACTTTCTTTCTATCGTCATGCATTTTATTTCCTGGCACCGTATGACTGTTACAGTGTCAACGTGCTTTCTCCAAACTCCAAACTTCAAGCCTCAAAACACTCGTCAGTAGTGTTTGGCATAGTCCAGTACTGTTGAAATGTTCATTTTTAAAGAAATTGACGGAATATTATAAAAGCCACAGAAAAACTGTGGGGTCGCATCAGTTCTATAAGCAATGTCAAAATTGGGCAAAAAGAAAAAGTTGTATGTAGCAAAGCCCGGCGTAAGAAATAATACCCAAATTTTAGTTTGCATTGTTTCGTTTGGGTAGTATTTCTTACGCATGGCCTTGCTACATACAACTTTTTCTTTTTGCCCAATTTTGCCATTTTTAAAGAATAATAATTTGGTCTATTTGTTGTTTTTAACAAAGAACAAAGCAGCAAGCTCAAAATCAGTCAACAGTCCAATAAAAGATGATTTCCAAAAGGTTGTGGGTGAAGTGTGAGGCCATGCAAAATTTCAAATCAAACCAGCAGACAGTTTTCGAGCAAATCGATGTTGATGTTGATCTCCCTCATTCTAAAAGAGACGCGCTGTAGCCGGGCTTTTTAGCTGTGTCGGATTGTGTAGACGGGTACCCTTGGACTTTGGCCTTTTGTCTACTCTGGACTATTTGAGATGTGAGGGGGGGATGGGAAGGGGTGGAGGAGAAGGAGAATCATGCCAGGAAAATTGGTTTATCGATTCCCGTGGACTGGACGCTGGCTACAGCAGCTGGTCAAACACAAGACCTCGTCAATAGCCTTGTATGCTCTTGTGTCCCCTTTATGGACTTTGGCGTTCCGCGTCCGTCACCATTGGTAGCCGTGGTAACACCCTGGGTGAGTTGCATTACAATAGAACTCTGGAAGCTTCAGGCTGGGTTTTCATGTGTACGGCAACGGCAGCGTCAGAAACCTTTAAGTAGTGAAATAGAAAGAAAAAGTTTTCATGTGTGCGGAAAAACGCCGTTTCTGAATTATTAATCACGTGGAAACTCTTTCTGTTTGTTACTGTGATAGATTTTTGACGTTTCCGTTGGCATTTCCGTTTCCGTACGCATGAAAACCCCTTTTCCCTTATTTCATTCGGGTGGTTGGTGGGAGCTTCTGATACGATAGTGATAGTGTCTCCTTCTGTCCTATCATTCAGTTGCATTTTCAGTTCTGTCTATCGTCTTACTTTTTTTTTCCATTGTACAATGTGACCGATACCGTGTCGACGTGCTTTCTGCAAATTCAAACTCATCTTCATCGTGGTCTTCTTGCTAGCCTTCAATAGCCCTCAAGTGACCCTGACGTAAGCCAGTCAAAGTGTACGTTTATGTGCTCCCGTCTTCTGGGTAGAAATGCCTAATGACGCTAAGTTAATGATGTTCATAGGATGAAACGGCAAGGTGGGATTGAAGATGTAGATGTAAATTGGACTTCTGGGCGAGGTCTGTAGTAGGCCTACATAACACGCCATACACACATACCGTACAGGCAGTTCATCAGATGAAATTATGTCTAATGAGACACGTAACATAATAATTGGCCGTCCAGGAAATCTGTCGAATGTCAGCTTTTCAGAAAAATTTAAAGTCTGATAATTTTATAATATATTATGAGTCAAATGGAATACAATGAAGTAAACACATTAGGGTTTATCGCAATTGGTAAAACTACTTAAAATTCATTACTGAAAAGAGGTAATTTTGGCATACGTCAGTTTGCCTGCTGGGCGCCGGTATGAACATGTGTATTTACTTACCTGCGGGGATGCGCAATTAGGGTCTGACATTTGGCCTATCCGTTATCCCTGGCCCTGCGCCCTTTTTCTTTAAAAAAAAAAAAATTCTCTCCATCTGGGCGTGATATTCTAATTTGTTACATTTGATTTAATTAACACGGTAGTTCTCAAAGGGGAGACATTTTTGGTTCCCAGCGGAAGATTTTCGTGTTCATTTAGGCCTGTGATCCTAACGCAACAGTTGATTTTGATCAGCTTGACCAGTTGGATGGTGACTCACAACACTGAAGTTCAGAGAGACAAAAAAAAACTGTTGGCTAGTCGGCGAGGTTTCATTGAACGACAACGTCGTGACGTCACTAGCCAACTCGTCTCAGGTAAAAAAAAAAAATCAGCTACTTGCTCGCCTAGGCGGGGGGGGGGGGGGGCTTTAGCCATGGGAGGAGCTCCAAACTGGGAAGGAATTGGGCATTAAATCAGATAGGAATTGTGTTATCCATTGAAATTTATACGGCTTTCGTTTTTCATTTGATTGCAATTAATTTAAGAAAGTTAGCTTCACAAATTGTTCCAATAATTAACCACCGTAATGGTGAATGAATTATTAGATGATTATTCAAAATGGCGAAGGAATTGAGGAAATGTGGGACAGCAAGGGGAGCGGGGCCGTCCTGACATTATTTTGGGCCCCCAAGGTAAAGCGATAGGCTGCTGCCCCTCCTCTAATGCAGCTACTCAGAAACATCCTTCAGAGGAATTTAGCCAAGCATTTCGGGAACCACTGGTTGAACACTAATGAAACCGAGCATCGCCTCCAGATGATCTGCACAACCAAAATTATCATCATTAGCATTATTAATGTAATTTTTCCGGGGTGGGCATGTTAATGAGATCATCGTGTTGCATTTGGAACTCCGGGGTTTAGGATTCCTGATCTGCCGGATTTTTACATTTGTTTTTCTCGGTTTTGGTAGATTTAATGAGGCGATCATTTACGTCATACGAGTTGCCAGAACTTGGTAGGGGATTGGCGGACGTCAAGGGATCGTCCTCTTGGAATGACAGGGTTTTAACTCCCTTCCGACACCTTTTGAGAAATTGTCGATCGAAGTTTCATGTGCTCATAGCTTTTAAAGGAGGGCTTGTGTTCTTTTTGGTAATTCTTACTAATTATACACTGAATCCACTTGATACTTTGACACACAGTGGAGAAGGCCTGGAGAAGTAGTGTGTAATTCAGTTCAGTCCAAAAGTGGAGATGGAATCTTGTCATTCTAAGGGGACGGAATGTTGTTTTGACACGAATATTTGACGCTTTGTGGCGGATTTGGTCTTTGTAATGTTATTGTTTTTGTTCCTGTGGTATTTTGTTGTTTGATACAGGAATCTTTGTTTCCATTGTACAAGATATTGGGAAACAGGTAAATAACAGCATGAGAATAATTGCAATTGAGAACAATAGAACCACTGAGAACAACATTGGCCCAAGTGTCACTTGTCTAGTTTTAAGAAAATCAAATGTAAAGGGGACAACTGTTTGCGCTCAAATCAAATTATTTAACAGAATTTCAGGCTTCGTTTTTTTTGCCAAAAGTAGAAAGTGATGAGATTCACATGTCGGAGTGATTTTGGCAGTAAAAATCATGGTCTATAAGGGAATTACGGGACCCTTTGAAGTTAGACTAGCGTCATGCATCTCCAATAAACGACATTAATCTGGGGTATTGGAGTTCTAGGACTTGCGCCATTATTCACTTGATACATTAAAACCTTTTGAACACCGCGGTGTCCGTAAATCGAAAATGACCCACACTGGACTTAGACCAGTGTTGTTCCCAGTTGCTCAATTATAGTAGTCCATGAACCAATCGTTATTTAAAGCGTACAAGGCCGGGGAGGGGAGACATAGCCAAAATCGAGCGTACATACGATCTGAATATGCCCATTCTGTAACATTTCGGATAATTATGTAAGCACCTCAGATCATGAGCAGATGGACGTGCGCGTTTCATCAGCGTCTGAAATGAAGCTTAAGATGGAATCGATGAAAACAGGGGTCAACACTCTTGCTTTGTTGTGCAACCTGTTCGCTGGTTCGAAGTTGTTGCATCAAATCCTTCAACTCAAGAACGTGTTCTAATCTTCGTGGCGGTGATGACATCGTCGTTTCTTTCTTTCTTCTCTCTCTCTCTCTCTCTCTCTCTCTCTCTCTCTCTCTCTCTCTCTCTCTCTCTCTCTCTCTCTCTCTCTCTCTCTCTCTCTCTCTCTCTCTCTCTCTCTCTCTCTCTCTCTCTCTCCCCCCCCCTTCCCCTCATTTTCCATTACAGAAATTCGAAATGTCTGAAGCAGTGGTTCTCAGCCTTTTTCAACCCTACCCTCAAATCCAAATCCCTACGCAGACCCAACAGATACATTTCAGAAGAGATAATAGACTGCAAACAAATTATGATGTTAACCCTTTGAACACTGACACCGTGAAAGCTAGATTTTCCGAAGTCCAGTTTATATGAAGATTCACGTGTTTCAGTTATTTTCAATGGTAAATATGAATCTTAATCAGGCTGCTGATCTATATTTAAAAGCCAGTAATGGAGGAACATAACCTGTAACTGATGCAGCAGTAAAGAGTTAATAGCTCAATGTTGTTTCACTACTGAAAGGATTAAGTTTTTCAAAGCCTTGTTAATGGAGGGCGGGAGGATCGAGTACCTAGTCTTCTCGGATAGGGACGAAAAAATTCGGAGAGACCATGTGCACGTTAAAGATATCTTGGCAGTTGGAAATCGGAAAGATCAGGCCAAACAGGCCGCTGCCCGAGCAAAATCAAAATAAAATGCATTCCTCCTCTCCCCCCCCCCACCCCCCCCCCCCAACGACCGGCGCTGCGCTGTGGCGTGCATTAGTGCAATGACATAAAGGCAAATTTCCCACATGGAATTAAAGTAGTATACATTTTATACAAA
Source organism: Onchidella celtica (assembly GCA_963931925.1). NCBI lineage: Eukaryota > Metazoa > Mollusca > Gastropoda > Systellommatophora > Onchidiidae > Onchidella > Onchidella celtica. Next base: position 51,559,733 of record OZ007575.1, on the reverse strand, counting down.
ATCAGTGGCTACCCCGTATTTGCTCCCAAATAATCCTCCATTCATGTTTTCACCCCCCCCTCTCCTCCTCCCGCGCCCCCTTTTAATAGGAGCCTTTTCTCCCGCTAGATCTTTCAACTTCACTTTTATCTGATCTTATCTCTAGGCCACTGAGGGCTGAAAGCTAGCCCAGAGAGAGAGAACGAAAAATACCATGAGAAGCGCAAAGTGGCTGTTATCCTGCCGACGCGCCCTTAAACTCAAACTCAAACTCAGCCCCCCCCCCTTCTTATCGCTCCTCTTCATCGTTTTTGCCCCCTGGTCACCCTTTTCTTCGTTTTGGCCCCCACGGAAATCAACCCCCCCCCCTCTTCCCCGGGGGCTACATCGTCCACGTTGAGAACCATTGGTCTAAAATGTTACAGGAGGAGAGATTAGAAGATTCCATCGACCCGATAGCCTCCCTTGTCATGCGACTGGGATTATGGGGAGAATTTCGGAGAATTCCGTTCAATAGAAAACAATCGCGGCAAAAGGGCGATCACTGTGGAGCAACTGAAATGATTGTTATTGAGTCTTGAAGCTGTCAGTATTTTATAGTTTGTATTAAAAGGGGTGGGGATGGAGCTCTTGAGAACAGACAGACGTTTTCCAGCTATGGTGATGAATTCAACACGAAGACTGTGAGACAGAAAGAGACCTTAACAGAGCCCACGCCAGAAACAGTCCAGCCAAAAGGGCGATCACTGTGGAGGAACTGAATTGATTATGATTAAGAGTACTGTGGCTGACCATATAGTTTGTATTAAAAAGCGGTGGAGAAGGAGCTCTGTGAAAATACATACTTTTTTCCAGCATGGTGATGAATTCAAACGAAAATGGTGAGACAGAAAAAGATCCTAACAGTGCCTCCGCCCAAAACAACCTTGTCAAGAGGGCGAGCACTGTGGAGGAACTGAAATGATTATGATTAAGAGTATTGTAGCTGTCAATATAGTTTGTATTAAGGTGGCCCACGCACGGAGAGTTGGGGGGGGGGGGGAAGAACATACGTCCTTTTTTTTTTTTTCAGTGCTGGTAATGAATTCAAATGAAAATGGCGGGACAGAAAGAGAGCATACCTGAAGACCCCGCCAACCCACCCATTGCGGTAAAGAAGATATTAAAACTCTCAGACAGAAAGGCAAACAGTCTGACAGACAGATAGATAGATAGTAAACAGAGGGATGGGGGCATATCACAGCAAGATGCCTCTCCACATTGTCTGGCCTAGTGTCAACAGTAACATTCACAATCTGGCGATGGATGCGATAGTGTTCCAACCACAGCCAGCACACTTGCACACACACACTCATGCACACACTTTTTTGGTGTGAGTTTGGTTTAATGGCGCCTTGGCCTGATAACAGCCACTTAGCCCCAATGATATGATGTTGTTGTTTTTTTTTGAGGGGGGGGGGGTACCTTACCGTTGCTTGATGTTTAGAGCGTGATCAATGAAAATTCAGTGGGAAATATGTCCCGTATGAAGAAACAGTTGTATCTGTTAAGTGTTTAAAACATAATGTGTATATTAATTATATATATTGCAAAGTAGAATGAATTTTGTAATTACGTAACAAAAATATTTAAATTAATTTGCATGTTTCAGCCTCCTTAAGTAAGGGCAAAAATGCTTTCAGGGTCCACGTCGGAAATAATTCTGTCATGGATGATCTGCACAGACATACACATACGCCGAGTTGACCTACATAACCACGACAAACAAAAGAAACAGCCTCTATGGCTGTACCGTGTCAAGCATGCCAGGCCACACGTGCGATGAATGGCTGGCCTGAATCTGGCATACCGGAAGCGAGCGAGAAGATAACAATGGCTCATAATAAACTCAAGCACGGGGAAAACTCAATAATGACCCAGTTACATTGACTCAGGTGCGCATCCTTACTAGCCGGACGGACGGAAGGAAAGCCGTGCCACAATAAACACAGGGAAAGCCTGAGCCACCACAAAAAATGCTTAGAACCTCTCAGGAGACAATAAGTGTACCCATGAATAAAGCGTCAGATATTTTTGACATTGAGGGTTCACACAGGTCCTTAAAAGTCCTTATTGTCCTTAATTTTCATAAAAGAAAAAATAAGTACTCAAAAAGTCCTTAAATTCTGAAAATGATGCCAAAGTCCTTAAAAAGTCCTTAAAATCTGTGTTTCATTTGAAACATTTGAGATTCAAATCTTCCAATTGCACACTGTGGGTAATTGGCACTTTGAAATAACTGACCTTTTCGGAGTGAATTTACTGTGTTTGAACTCTGGATACAGAAACATCCCGTTTCGATGAGTGTTGCACACTCTTTGTGTAGTTAAAATATTTCTTGGTCGCAGGCACACATGCCCTTAGTTTGTTTACTGTGAGTCCTGAGGAAGTTCTTAAGAAGTCCTTAAAATTAGTTTTCAAGACTTTGTACTATGAACCCTGGACATTGTTCCATATGCATTTTTGCCTTTTCGAGAAAATTAGGATTGAAAATTGTGTAAAATCAGGGCTATGCAACATTACACCACTAATACATTTCTGGAAAAGTTTTCAACCGATTGGAATAAAACTTAAATGTACCTAATAAAATTAGAAGTGACAGAACCACTTTGATGACAAAACCTCAACATCGGTAAACTGTCGCATGCAATAAAATGGCAGATACCCCTGGAAAGAAATGTCGAAACTGAGATAACCAGTGCTGAGCGAGAGTCCAGATTTAGATATCCGGTTAAACGGATCAATCCAGTAGTGTGAATACAAGCGGGGGAGCAGTTTTGCGGCTTGCCTTTAGAAATCTAGATCAGAGGTTCGTCCTGTAATGATGCAGTATGTCTGCCCGCCACGACGCAGCCATAACAATTAAAAAACAACAACTTCACCTCACCCCCACCCCACCTGCACGGACATTCACAACGTTGCGTGTGCAATAAAAAGGAAGCCCCCGCCCCCCCTGAAAAAAAACAACAATAAAAAAACCCCGATCAAATGAATTTCTTTAAAATTGTCAGTCATATGACACGGGTTTATTTTAAAATGTCAGTCATATGACACGGGTTTATTTTAAAATGTCAGTCATATGACACGGGTTTATTTTAAAATGTCAGTCACATGCCACGGGTGCCTTTAAAACGGAATTATAGAACATGGTGAAAATAGCCAGATGCAAGACACGCCCATGTTTGTGTCTTTCACCTCGTGCAGCGCGACATTTTACGACCTGCCCTCTCTTGGATTTTAAGTGTCCAGCGTCGCTCAATCGATATCGAACCGCGTCTTCTGTCTCGATAAACAACCTTTCAGAATCACGAATCCCATCTTGAATTCCGGGGAACGTGCAGCCCTTGCAATGCTGGATTGTAATGTGTGTCTGTGTCCAAAGCTGAGTTTTCATGTGTACGGAAACTGAAACGGCAAAGAAAAAACCCGTCATGTAGTGAAATAGAAAGAATACGCCATTTCCGTGCATATGGAAACACTCGTGCTTTTTATTACATGACGGATTTTTGCCGTTTCCGTTTCCGTACACACGAAAACACAGCTTTAGCCTAGGCATGCAACAGCCGCCCCGCCGATTAGTTGTATGATGATGCCATGGCCCTCTTTATCATTTCTTCATCCTATCTTTCTTCACTGTTTACCACTTCTCCAGTCCACATCCAGCGGCCTTTCTACCGTTTTGTGAAAGAACACCGTACATGCCAATAAGATCATCATACGAGAGACGCTTTTGTATTCCTTCAGCTTGCATTTTGTGATAATCTGAAGAAACCAGTGATCACACATGGTTATAAACCAGAAAGAAAGACAGGGCACATTTTTTTCTGTAAAATGAAAGTTAAAAAGTGAATTTGGTCTGGTTTGGCATGTACTGTGTTTTCTCGTAGTCCAGCAGTTTTATGTTTGAGTGACACGCGTCTGTGCTGAAAGCATCACTAGATCGATCATCATTCTAGAACTGGGTGATCTTAAAACGTTCTCAGTTTAATTTTGCCCAATGGGTTTTGGCATCAGGGGCTGCAGGGTGTGTTGACATGACGGAGCTAAGTGGGTAAACGGGTATGTGGTGCCGAATCTGGAGGCCGCAGACACGCAGTATTCTTGGAATTAGGTTTTGGTTTACTTACGTCACCGAAAATTGTGGTGCAACCCCCCCCCCCCCCCACCCCCACCCAAATGCACGACAGCTGAGCATTCGCACAGTGGGGGGGGGGGGGGACTGTCGGCTGAGCATAGCTGTACTCCAAAGAAGAAATATTGAACCTTTTGTGGGAACGAAACATAATCCTTATCTTGCGAGGAAAGGCGAAATAGAATTCAAATTCCGTAGTAGCACGGGTTCTGTGACGCCATGTGAAACTAACCAATATCAGGGGTTAAAAAAATTGCAGAAGAGAAAGAGGGAGAGAGATTTCTTTACAGCTATAGTTTGCGCTGCAGTGTAACTTTTGCGATAGGGACCGTAACGTGGTAGTTCTACTACTGCATCGTATTATAAAGGAAGTAAGGCCTTCAGTGTAACCATGAAAGGCTTTTTAACCGCTGAGACTTACATTCTACAAAATATCGTATTACGCAGGGAAAGACGTAAAGGTGTACGTGGGCATATTTTAAAAGATCTTGACGTTCGCTATATTTTTAACTAGCTGAGGTCCCCAGCCCTGCCCGGGATAAATCGGTTTGAATATTGGTTTCAGTTCTGGGTGGTTATTATGGACCTGCTTCATCTGGCCTGTTCCTATTTGTTTATTTTATTTTTGTTTGTTTGTTCTTAAATAAGTCTTACTGCTCTGTGAGTTGACACCCTGCGCATCCCGCACAATAGCATGATTTGCGCACGGGTTAGTGTGTTGTTGTGTGTTTGATAATGAACACATCGCAGGAAGTGATAACGAGACCTTAAAATGGCGAACTATGATTCGAAATAGATCTAAATGATGGCGAAACAATAAATTTCCAATAAAAAAAAACTACACCGATTTGAGACTTCTATTAAAAACTGTGCACCCTTACGTCCATTCTGATGCACCATATAAAATTTGAAGTCTGAGTGTTGAGTGGTTCAGAAGCCTTTTGCAACGAAAAATCTCAAGTCCACAAATATGTAAGTATAGATACCGTCATCGGTTTTGAGCCCCAACTGAGTTGAACAGAAGAAAAGTCTTCCGACATTTTGAACCGGAAAAAAAGTGGCATTTTTTTCGAGTAGAATTAAAAAGTATCACAGGAAATTTCGTTCCGCTCCTCAATTTACACACTATGGGACCTTAGTCTTGTGTGTATAATTACTACGTTATACCGTCCGAATCCGAAAATGACTCTGGACTGCGATCTATAGAGTTGTTAGTGAGGCGTTAAGAACCAAACGGACACAGGCTGAAGTGCAGGTCAAGACCCACCCCAGTTTGGGCGTTTGTTCAGAACGTGGTCAATTCGGACATCGATCACGCTAATGTATGCGCCACGGACCCCAAGTATCGTTAAATTCCACTTGTTTCACCCCGACGGTCCTTGTAGTCCACGTTTCTAATGATAAACAAACACAAAATGTGCCCGTTCTGTGCACGGCTGGGATGGAAGACGAAAATGTTCAAAGGGAAAATGTTACTTTGAACATTGGTCTATAGTGCGTCTTCCTAGAATGAGTGGAATCAGCATCGATTTTCTCGGAACTTGACCTTTTAATTTATTTGAATTTAGAGAAGCGTATAGTTCACTCTAAACTTTACGAAACTGACTTTTTATTTGTTCGACTGTAGCCCGAGTTTGAGTTTGCTTCTTGGCTCTTTGTAAAACATAATGAGGCGGAAGTACTAAAAAAAAAGAAACCAAAAAAATCAACAGCATTTAGCAGTTCTAAAGTGTGAAACAGCATTTAGCAGTTCTAAAGTGTGAAACAGCATTTAACAGTTCTAAAGTGTAAAACAGCATTTAACAGTTCTAAAGTGTAAAACAGCATTTAACAGTTCTAAAGTGTGAAACAGCATTTAACAGTTCTAAAGTGTAAAACAGCATTTAGCAGTTCTAAATTGTGAAACAGCATTTAACAGTTCTAAAGTGTAAAACAGCATTTAACAGTTCTAAAATGTGAAACAGCATTTAACAGTTCTAAAGTGTAAAACAGCATTTAACAGTTCTAAAGTGTGAAACAGCATTTAGCAGTTCTAAAGTGTGAAACAGCATTTAACAGTTCTAAAGTGTGAAACAGCATTTAGCAGTTCTAAAGTGTGAAACAGCATTTAGCAGTTCTAAGGTGTGAAACAGCATTTAGCAGTTCTAAAGTGTGAAACAGCATTTAACAGTTCTAAAGTGTGAAACAGCATTTAACAGTTCTAAAGTGTGAAACAGCATTTAACAGTTCTAAAGTGTGAAACAGCATTTAACAGTTCTAAAGTGTGAAACAGCATTTAACAGTTCTAAAGTGTGAAACAGCATTTAGCAGTTCTAAAGTGTGAAACAGCATTTAACAGTTCTAAAGTGTGAAACAGCATTTAGCAGTTCTAAAGTGTGAAACAGCATTTAACAGTTCTAAAGTGTGAAACAGCATTTAGCAGTTCTAAAGTGTGAAACAGCATTTAGCAGTTCTAAAGTGTGAAACAGCATTTAGCAGTTCTAAAGTGTGAAACAGCATTTAGCAGTTCTAAAGTGTGAAACAGCATTTAACAGTTCTAAAGTGTGAAACAGCATTTAGCAGTTCTAAAGTGTGAAACAGCATTTAGCAGTTCTAAAGTGTGAAACAGCACTTAGCACCACTAGAAAAACACTTTTACAGCTCTACAACTGTGCGGCAGGATGGCAAGGGCCAACAGTTTTAGAATGTCTGCTTTTAGCGTCACCATTAAATCCAGTTGCCGGTTGTATAAAATGATGTTTGCTAAAGCTAACAATTTGAGAATCATTGTTTTTAGCATCGCAGTTGCCATCTGTATACAATGATGTTCTCAAATGCTAAGAATTTTAGAATGCCCTGCTTTTAGCGTCACCATTGAATCGAGTTGCCATCTGTATAATTATAAAATGATGTTTGCTAAAGCTAACAATTTGAGAATCCCTGCTTTTAGCGTTTCCATTAAAACCCGTTGCCATCTGTATATTGATGATGTTCTCCAAATCTGACGGTTTTAGAATCCCTGCTTTTAGCGTTTCCATTAAAACCAGTTACCCTCTGTATATTGGTGATGTTCACCAAAGCTGACGGTTTTGGAATCCCTGCTTTTAGCGTTTCCATTAAAACCAGTTGCCATTAAAAGAATGAGATGTCCGTGTATTTCTGTTACTCCGATCACTTCTGTCGCGTGCTATACAGTAAAATCAGAAATTACGCTGCTTGCTGTTCGAAGTTCCATGAGGTCAGACAGGAGTGGTCAAAAAAAAAACAAAAAACAAGGAAACAAGGCAAATAAAAACGTAAGTGACACTGAGTGTACAAGTGTTAAAGTAACTGACATTTTTAAAGAGTTGTTGTTTTCTGTAAGTTTTCAAGTGCAATAGAGATGTGTGGTGCTTCTCTCGAGGGGTGGTGTACTGCGGCTAATGGATGGGCAGCATAGTCTTGAATTGTGGTTGTGGGAGGGATTAGTGCCTGAATAGTGGGAGGGCGGGATAAATTCTGAAAGGGGGGGGGGGATATTAATTCTGAATGGAGTAAGACGGATGGTTCAGTCCTGAGTAGTGGGAGGGCGGGATAAATTCTGAAAGGGGGGGGGATATTAATTCTGAATGGAGTAAGACGGATGGTTTAGTCCTGAGTAGTGGGAGGGCGGGATAAATTCTGAAAGGGGGGGGGGGATATTAATTCTGAATGGAGTAAGACGGATGGTTTAGTCCTGAGTAGTGGGAGGGCGGGATAAATTCTGAAAGGGGGGGGGGGGAGGGAGGAGATATTAATTCTGAATGGAGTAAGACGGATGGTTTAGTCCTGAGTAGTGGGAGGGCGGGATAAATTCTGAAAGGGGGGGGGAGGGAGGAGATATTAATTCTGAATGGAGTAAGACGGATGGTTTAGTCCTGAGTAGTGGGAGGGCGGGATAAATTCTGAAAGGGGGGGGGGGAGGGAGTAGATATTAATTCTGAATGGAGTAAGACGGATGGTTTAGTCCTGAGTAGTGGCAGGGCGGGATAAATTCTGAAAGGGGGGGGGGGGGAGGGAGGAGATATTAATTCTGAATGGAGTAAGACGGATGGTTTAGTCCTGAGTAGTGGGAGGGCGGAATAAATTCTGAAAGGGGGGGGGAGGGAGGAGATATTAATTCTGAATGGAGTAAGACGGATGGTTTAGTCCTGAGTAGTGGGAGGTCGGGATAAATTCTGAAAGGGGGGGGGGGGAGGGAGGAGATATTAATTCTGAATGGAGTAAGACGGATGGTTCAGTCCTGAGTAGTGGGAGGGCGGGATAAATTCTGAAAGGGGGGGGGAGGGAGGAGATATTAATTCTGAATGGAGTAACACGGATGGTTTAGTCCTGAGTAGTGGGAGGGCGGGATAAATTCTGAAAGGGGGGGGGGAGGGAGGAGATATTAATTCTGAATGGAGTAAGACGGATGGTTTAGTCCTGAATAGTGGGAGGGCGGGATAAATTCTGAAAGGGGGGGGGAGGGGGATATTAATTCTGAATGGAGTAAGACGGATGGTTTAGTCCTGAATAGTGGGAGGGCGGAATAAATTCTGAAAGGGGGGGGAGGGAGGAGATATTAATTCTGAATGGAGTAAGACGGATGGTTTAGTCCTGAGTAGTGGGAGGGCGGGATAAATTCTGAAAGGGGGGGGGATATTAATTCTGAATGGAGTAAGACGGATGGTTTAGTCCTGAGTAGTGGGAGGGCGGGACAAATTCTGAAAGGGGGGCGGGGAGGAGATATTAATTCTGAATGGAGTAAGACGGATGATTTAGTCCTGAGTAGTGGGAGGACGGGATAAATTCTGAAAGGGGGGGGAGGAGATATTTATTCTGAATGGAGTAAGACGGATGGTTTAGTCCTGAGTAGTGGGAGGACGGGATAAATTCTGAAAGGGGGGGGGGATATTAATTCTGAATGGAGTAAGACGGATGGTGTAGTCCTGAGTAGTGGGAGGGCGGGATAAATTCTGAAAGGGGGGGGATATTAATTCTGAATGGAGTAAGACGGATGGTTTAGTCCTGAGTAGTGGGAGGACGGGATAAATTCTGAAAGGGGGGGGGATATTAATTCTGAATGGAGTAAGACGGATGGTTTAGTCCTGAGTAGTGGGAGACCGGGATAAATTCTGAAAGGGTGGGGGGATATTAATTCTGAATGGAGTAAGACGGATGGTTTAGTCCTGAGTAGTGGGAGGGCGGGATAAATTCTGAAAGGGGGGGGGGGGAGGAGATGTTAATTCTGAATGGAGTAAGACGGATGGTTTAGTCCTGAGTAGTGGGAGGGCGGGATAAATTCTGAAAGGGGGGGGGGAGATATTAATTCTGAATGGAGTAAGACGGATGGTTTAGTCCTGAATAGTGGGAGGACGGGATAAATTCTGAAAGGGGGGGGGGGGGGAGATATTAATTCTGAATGGAGTAAGACGGATGATTTAGGCCTGAATAGTGGGAGGGCGGGATAAATTCTGAAAGGGGGGGGGGATATTAATTCTGAATGGAGTAAGACGGATGGTTTAGTCCTGAGTAGTGGGAGGGCGGGATAAATTCTGAAAGGGGGGTGGGGGAGGGAGGAGATATTAATTCTGAATGGAGTAAGACGGATGGTTTAGTCATGAGTAGTGGGAGGGCGGGATAAATTCTGAAAGGGGGGGGGGGGGAGGGAGGAGATATTAATTCTGAATGGAGTAAGACGGATGGTTTAGTCCTGAGTAGTGGGAGGGCGGGATAAATTCTGAAAGGGGGCGGGGGAGGGACTAGATATTAATTCTGAATGGAGTAAGACGGATGGTTTAGTCCTGAGTAGTGGGAGGGCGGGATAAATTCTGAAAGGGGGGGGGGGGAGGGAGGAGATATTAATTCTGAATGGAGTAAGACGGATGGTTTAGTCCTGAGTAGTGGGAGGGCGGGATAAATTCTGAAAGGGGGGCGGGGAGGGAGGAGATATTAATTCTGAATGGAGTAAGACGGATGGTTTAGTCCTGAGTAGTGGGAGGGCGGGATAAATTCTGAAAGGGGGGGGGAGGGAGGAGATATTAATTCTGAATGGAGTAAGACGGATGGTTTAGTCCTGACTAGTGGGAGGGCGGGATAAATTCTAAAAGGGGGGGGGGAGGGAGGAGATATTAATTCTGAATGGAGTAAGACGGATGGTTTAGTCCTGAATAGTGGGAGGGCGGGATAAATTCTGAAAGGGGGGGGGGGGGATATTAATTCTGAATGGAGTAAGACGGATGGTTTAGTCCTGAATAGTGGGAGGGCGGGATAAATTCTGAAAGGGGGGGGGGGGAGGGAGGAGATATTAATTCTGAATGGAGTAAGACGGATGGTTTAGTCCTGAGTAGTGGGAGGGCGGGATAAATTCTGAAAGGGGGGGGGATATTAATTCTGAATGGAGTAAGACGGATGGTTTAGTCCTGAGTAGTGGGAGGACGGGATAAATTCTGAAAGGGGGGGGGGGATATTAATTCTGAACGGAGTAAGACGGATGGTTTAGTCCTGAGTAGTGGGAGGGCGGGATAAATTCTGAAAGGGGGGGGGGATATTAATTCTGAATGGAGTAAGACGGATGGTTTAGTCCTGAGTAGTGGGAGGACGGGATAAATTCTGAAAGGGGGGGGGATATTAATTCTGAATGGAGTAAGACGGATGGTTTAGTCCTGAGTAGTGGGAGACCGGGATAAATTCTGAAAGGGGGGGGGATATTAATTCTGAATGGAGTAAGACGGATGGTTTAGTCCTGACTAGTGGGAGGGCGGGATAAATTCTGAAAGGGGGGGGGGGAGATATTAATTCTGAATGGAGTAAGACGGATGGTTTAGTCCTGAGTAGTGGGAGGGCGGGATAAATTCTGAAAGGGGGGGGGGAGATATTAATTCTGAATGGAGTAAGACGGATGGTTTAGTCCTGAATAGTGGGAGGACGGGATAAATTCTGAAAGGGGGGGGGAGATATTAATTCTGAATGGAGTAAGACGGATGATTTAGTCCTGAATAGTGGGAGGGCGGGATAAATTCTGAAAGGGGGGGGGATATTAATTCTGAATGGAGTAAGACGGATGGTTTAGTCCTGAGTAGTGGGAGGGAGGGATAAATTCTGAAAGGGGGGGGGGAGGGAGGAGATATTAATTCTGAATGGAGTAAGACGGATGGTTTAGTCATGAGTAGTGGGAGGGCGGGATAAATTCTGAAAGGGGGGGGGGAGGGAGGAGATATTAATTCTGAATGGAGTAAGACGGATGGTTTAGTCCTGAGTAGTGGGAGGGCGGGATAAATTCTGAAAGGGGGGGGGGGGGGAGGGAGGAGATATTAATTCTGAATGGAGTAAGACGGATGGTTTAGTCCTGAGTAGTGGGAGGGCGGGATAAATTCTGAAAGGGGAGGGGGAGGGAGGAGATATTAATTCTGAATGGAGTAAGACGGATGATTTAGTCCTGAATAGTGGGAGGGCGGGATAAATTCTGAAAGGGGGGGTGGATATTAATTCTGAATGGAGTAAGACGGATGGTTTAGTCCTGAGTAGTGGGAGGGCGGGATAAATTCTGAAAGGGGGGTGGGGGAGGGAGGAGATATTAATTCTGAATGGAGTAAGACGGATGGTTTAGTCATGAGTAGTGGGAGGGCGGGATAAATTCTGAAAGGGGGGGGGGAGGGAGGAGATATTAATTCTGAATGGAGTAAGACGGATGGTTTAGTCCTGAGTAGTGGGAGGGCGGGATAAATTCTGAAAGGGGGGGGGGAGGGAGGAGATATTAATTCTGAATGGAGTAAGACGGATGGTTTAGTCCTGAGTAGTGGGAGGGCGGGATAAATTCTGAAAGGGGGGCGGGGAGGGAGGAGATATTAATTCTGAATGGAGTAAGACGGATGGTTTAGTCCTGAGTAGTGGGAGGGCGGGATAAATTCTGAAAGGGGGGGTGAGGGAGGAGATATTAATTCTGAATGGAGTAAGACGGATGGTTTAGTCCTGAGTAGTGGGAGGGCGGGATAAATTCTAAAAGGGGGGGGGGGGAGGGAGGAGATATTAATTCTGAATGGAGTAAGACGGATGGTTTAGTCCTGAATAGTGGGAGGGCGGGATAAATTCTGAAAGGGGGGGGGGATATTAATTGTGAATGGAGTAAGACGGATGGTTTAGTCCTGAATAGTGGGAGGGCGGGATAAATTCTGAAAGGGGGGGGGAGGGAGGAGATATTAATTCTGAATGGGGTAAGACGGATGGTTTAGTCCTGAGTAGTGGGAGGGCGGGATAAATTCTGAAAGGGGGGGGGGATGCTAATTCTGAATGGAGTAAGACGGATGGTTTAGTCCTGAGTAGTGGGAGGACGGGATAAATTCTGAAAGGGGGGGGGGATATTAATTCTGAACGGAGTAAGACGGATGGTTTAGTCCTGAGTAGTGGGAGGGCGGGATAAATTCTGAAAGGGGGGGGGGGATATTAATTCTGAATGGAGTAAGACGGATGGTTTAGTCCTGAGTAGTGGGAGGACGGGATAAATTCTGAAAGGGGGGGGGGGGATATTAATTCTGAATGGAGTAAGACGGATGGTTTAGTCCTGAGTAGTGGGAGACCGGGATAAATTCTGAAAGGGGGGGGGGATATTAATTCTGAATGGAGTAAGACGGATGGTTTAGTCCTGAGTAGTGGGAGGACGGGATAAATTCTGAAAGGGGGGGGGATATTAATTCTGAACGGAGTAAGACGGATGGTTTAGTCCTGAGTAGTGGGAAGGCGGGATAAATTCTGAAAGGGGGGGGGATATTAATTCTGAATGGAGTAAGACGGATGGTTTAGTCCTGAGTAGTGGGAGGACGGGATAAATTCTGAAAGGGGGGGGGATATTAATTCTGAATGGAGTAAGACGGATGGTTTAGTCCTGAGTAGTGGGAGACCGGGATAAATTCTGAAAGGGGGGGGGGATATTAATTCTGAATGGAGTAAGACGGATGGTTTAGTCCTGAGTAGTGGGAGGGCGGGATAAATTCTGAAAGGGGGGGGGGGAGGAGATATTAATTCTGAATGGAGTAAGACGGATGGTTTAGTCCTGAGTAGTGGGAGGGCGGGATAAATTCTGAAAGGGGGGGAGGGAAATATTAATTCTGAATGGAGTAAGACGGATGGTTTAGTCCTGAATAGTGGGAGGACGGGATAAATTCTGAAAGGGGTTGGGAGATATTAATTCTGAATGGAGTAAGACGGATGATTTAGTCCTGAATAGTGGGAGGGCGGGATAAATTCTGAAAGGGGGGGGGGGATATTAATTCTGAATGGAGTAAGACGGATGGTTTAGTCCTGAGTAGTGGGAGGGAGGGATAAATTCTGAAAGGGGGGGGGGGAGGGAGGAGATATTAATTCTGAATGGAGTAAGACGGATGGTTTAGTCCTGAGTAGTGGGAGGGCGGGATAAATTCTGAAAGGGGGGGGGGAGGGAGGAGATATTAATTCTGAATGGAGTAAGACGGATGGTTTAGTCCTGAGTAGTGGGAGGGCGGGATAAATTCTGAAAGGGGGGGGGGAGGGAGGAGATATTAATTCTGAATGGAGTAAGACGGATGGTTTAGTCCTGAGTAGTGGGAGGGCGGGATAAATTCTGAAAGGGGGGGGGGGAGGGAGGAGATATTAATTCTGAATGGAGTAAGACGGATGGTTTAGTCCTGAGTAGTGGGAGGGCGGGATAAATTCTGAAAGGGGGGGGGGAGGAGATATTAATTCTGAATGGAGTAAGACGGATGGTTTAGTCCTGAGTAGTGGGAGGGCGGGATAAATTCTGAAAGGGGGGGGGGGAGGGAGGAGATATTAATTCTGAATGGAGTAAGACGGATGGTTTAGTCCTGAGTAGTGTCAGGGCGGGATAAATTCTGAAAGAGGGGGGGGGGGAGGGAGGAGATATTAATTTTGAATGGAGTAAGACGGATGGTTTAGTCCTGAGTAGTGGGAGGGCGGGATAAATTCTAAAAGGGGGGGGGGGAGGGAGGAGATATTAATTCTGAATGGAGTAAGACGGATGATTTAGTCCTGAATAGTGGGAGGGCGGGATAAATTCTGAAAGGGGGGGGGGATATTAATTCTGAATGGAGTAAGACGGATGGTTTAGTCCTGAATAGTGGGAGGGCGGGATAAGTTCTGAAAGGGGGGGGGGGGAGGGAGGAGATATTAATTCTGAATGGAGTAAGACGGATGGTTTAGTCCTGAGTAGTGGGAGGGCGGGATAAATTCTGAAAGGGGGGGGGATATTAATTCTGAATGGAGTAAGACGGATGGTTTAGTCCTGAGTAGTGGGAGGAGGGGATAAATTCTGAAAGGGGGGGGGGATATTAATTCTGAATGGAGTAAGACGGATGGTTTAGTCCTGAGTAGTGGGAGGGCGGGATAAATTCTGAAAGGGGGGGGGGATATTAATTCTGAATGGAGTAAGACGGATGGTTTAGTCCTGAGTAGTGGGAGGACGGGATAAATTCTGAAAGGGGGGGGGGATATTAATTCTGAATGGAGTAAGACGGATGGTTTAGTCCTGAGTAGTGGGAGACCGGGATAAATTCTGAAAGGGGGGGGGGATATTAATTCTGAATGGAGTAAGACGGATGGTTTAGTCCTGAGTAGTGGGAGGGCGGGATAAATTCTGAAAGGGGGGGGGGGGAGGAGATATTAATTCTGAATGGAGTAAGACGGATGGTTTAGTCCTGAGTAGTGGGAGGGCGGGATAAATTCTGAAAGGGGGGGGGGGAGATATTAATTCTGAATGGAGTAAGACGGATGGTTTAGTTCTGAATAGTGGGAGGACGGGATAAATTCTGAAAGGGGGGGGGGGATATTAATTCTGAATGGAGTAAGACGGATGATTTAGTCCTGAGTAGTGGGAGGGCGGGATAAATTCTGAAAGGGGGGGGGGGGGAGGAGATATTAATTCTGAATGGAGTAAGACGGATGATTTAGTCCTGAATAGTGGGAGGGCGGGATAAATTCTGAAAGGGGGGGGGGGGGAGGAGATATTAATTTTGAATGGAGTAAGACGGATGGTTTAGTCCTGAGTAGTGGGAGGATGATTTGTTGTGAATAATGGTAGGGAAAGGTAGTAAAACTAACAGCGAGAGAAACGTCGTGGTGGAGTACTAGGGCGGGAGGCCTATTATAGTTTGATATGTCAGGGAGAGAGAGAGAGAGGGGGAGAGAGAGAGAGAGAGGGAGGGAGGGGGAGAGAGAGGGGGAGAGAGAGGGAGGGAGGGGGGAGAGAGAGAGAGGGAGGGGAGGAGAGAGAGAGAGAGGGAGGGGAGAGAGAGAGAGAGAGGGTGGGAGGGAGGGAGAGAGAGAGAGAGAGAGAGTGGGAGGGAGGGAGGGAGGGAGAGAGAGAGAGAGAGAGGGGGGGGAGCAAGGAGTTCGAGTTTGGAGAAAGCAGGTCGACAGACATGATGACCGCGACAAAGTAAGATGATAGCCAGAACGCAGCAGAACAAATAAGACAGAAAGAGGAGGGAGGGAGGGAGGGAAAGAGTCAAGGAGAGAAAACAACAACAGCAACAAAATGTTAGTGGCATAAATATGTATGGGGAGTCGGAGAGGAGACCCAAATAAAATTTAAAAAAGAAGGGACAGAAATTTGGATAAGACCCAATGGATGCCGGGGTTTACGGGTTTACTGCATGCTCTGTCGGTCCATATCATTCCTCTGTGCCATTCATGAGGAACGGGGGCGAGGAAACATATTCAGAATGGGAGATGGAGAAGAGGTACATGAAGTATAGTAATTGGGTTTGAGAGATAGAAAGAAGAAAAAAATGAGAAAAGGGCGGAAAGAGTAAAGAAATGGAAGGAGTAAAGACATAGATGGGAGAAATAAATATATCTTTGGAAATGAGGATGTGAGGGAAGCTTGTCATAATGATTGATTTAATCTTCTCTGACCTAGATTTGGGAGAAAAGACAGATTTTGCAAAAGCTTTGAAACCCGTTTTTGTCAGCAATTCTAATGCCATGTCGCATCTTCGTTCAATCAGATGCTTTTAGCAAATTGCGGTAAGTGCGAAAAGTGTGCCCTTCTGAAAGGTTTTGCTCTATGTTAAAAAAATTTGACAACATAAGTATCTCCCGCCATTAGTCTTATGCAAAGGTACGTCAGGCTTTGGAGCTTTAAAGAACAAATTGGAGGACAAAAGAAGGTGAGGATTTACTGGTAACGCAAGGAGAAAATTGAGAAGTGGGAAGAGATCCAGAGGAAGACCAGCAAGAAGATGACAGGATGACATCAGAAAGCGTGAGGGCACAACGTGACAGAGACTGGCAGAGGATAGAACCAGATGGAAGAAACCTGCGGATGGCAGTATCCTACAGTGGCCACAGACTAATAAAATACCCAGACTGGATGATCCCATTGTGTGACGTCACAAAACAGCGAAAGGTCATGAACCATTCACCATGTTAGGTTTAAGGTAGCGACCGACGCTTCAGCATAGCTACAATTTTGAATGACACCATTTTGACGCGCCTACTGAACGCGGAAGTTTGGTTCCGCACCAAGAAATTAATACATGTACAACCAATCTTGACAAATAAAAAGAAATTTCTACTGCTGATAGAACTAGAATCGGAATTTCCCGAGCGGCGGCCATGTTGGTTATACAGTCACCGCTCGGGAAATTCCGTAAAAAACGACACAGCCCGAAGCTCCTGTTTCCAGTCTGGTTAATTTATTAGTCTGTGACAGTGGCTGAACAACGGCGCGAGGGCTCAACATGGCAGAGGACAGAACCAGACGGAAGAAATCGACGGAGGGCTTCATCCTGCAGAGGATGGACAACGCTTAGAGGAAGAAGAATCAGAAAGAATAAGCAGAAGAAAGCATTAGGGGACAACGTGACAACGACGGGCTGAAGACAGAACCAGAGGGAAGAAGCCAGCGGAGGGATTCATCCTGCAGAGGATGGACAACGCTTAGAGGAAGAAGAATCAGAAAGAATAAGCAGAAGAAAGCATTAGGGGACAACGTGACAACGACGGGCTGAAGACAGAACCAGAGGGAAGAAGCCAGCGGAGGGATTCATCCTGCAGAGGATGGACAACGCTTAGAGGAAGAAGAATCAGAAAGAATAAGCAGAAGAAAGCATTAGGGGACAACGTGACAACGACGGGCTGAAGACAGAACCAGAGGGAAGAAGCCAGCGGAGGGATTCATCCTGCAGAGGATGGACAACGCTTAGAGGAAGAAGAATCAGAAAGAATAAGCAGAAGAAAGCATTAGGGGACAACGTGACAACGACGGGCTGAAGACAGAACCAGAGGGAAGAAGCCAGCGGAGGGATTCATCCTGCAGAGGATGGACAACGCTTAGAGGAAGAAGAATCAGAAAGAATAAGCAGAAGAAAGCATTAGGGGACAACGTGACAACGACGGGCTGAAGACAGAACCAGACGGGAAGAAGCCAGCGGAGGGATTCATCCTGCAGAGGATGGACAACGTTTAGAGGAAGAAGAATCAGAAAGAATAAGCAGAAGAAAGCATTAGGGGACAACGTGACAACGACGGGCTGAAGACAGAAACAGACGGGATTCGTCCTGCAGAGGATGGACAACACTTAGACAAAAAAGAAGAAGAAAACATGTCAAAGATTCTGACCAACAGAATGAGACGCCTCAAAGAACAGTTACGCCTTTAAAGGTCAGCAGGAACCAGTTCCCAGTAGCCATCGGCGCTACCATTTAGTGACTTGATTGACTTGTAATGTGTCCTTGTTATTGGGTGGGAGTTGGCAGTAATGGCTCTGTAGGAGTTGGCAGTGATGGCTTCGTGTCTAGCGTCAAAGGGTAACCGTTGAAAATATGATGTGGCAGATATGACATTTTCAAACGGCAGTTTTTACCCAGGCCATTTTTAAGCTTGGTTTGTTTTGAGACACTTTTGAAAGAGATAGAGAGAGAAAAGACAGGGAGAGAGAGAAAGACAAAGAAAGAGAGGGAGAGAGAGAAAGAGTAGAGGGAGAAAAAGAAAAAGGGAGAGAGAGGGGGAAAGAGAGAGAGAGAGAACTAATGAAAAAATGAGGAAAGAAAGATAGAAAACATATTCGGAGAATCTGGACAATTGAGGTTCCGGGTGTAGCGACAGAAGGTAACGTTAAAATATCATGTGGCGGGCCTGACATTTGAAAATTTGATCCGGTTGAAGCCCCTGTTATTTTCTCATATTCCCGAGAGAAATATAGAGAGACGGACAATACAGACAAACAGGCAGATAGAGGAAATATAAATAAATACAATAACTCAGCCTAAACATGGCCAGTTTTCATCTAAGTCTCTACCCACGGTGGTTTTTTTTAGTCTCAGTACCAATGGCTATTGAAAATACACACACGCAGAGAGAGAGAGAGAGAGAGAGAGAGAGAGAGAGGGGGGGGGGATTAATAATAAATATGTAAACTAAATAAATAAACAAATAAAGAATGAATAGACCGAACCAAAGTCCTTTTTGGTTTTCCCAGTGGTGGTCGCAGTCTTAGTAGTAAGAGCTGTTGAAAACACACACATACATGCAGACAGACAGAGAGAGAGAGAGAGAGAGTGTGTGTGTGTGTGTGTGTGTAGAAGTTGCAATGCAGTACATTCAAAACAACACTGACATTGTAATGATTTCTTTCACTCCGACGATTTCTCCACCCGCATTGTGTTGTGCTGTATTCAAATCTCAAACAAGAGACTGAATATACCCAGTTTTACAATACTGTGAGAGAGTTCTCAGTCGTTGGTGATTTATCATGCTTGGTTGGGAGCAGTGACCTATATATATCTATACATAACAATAGCACGTCGCTGGTTGGTTGAGATCAATTACTGACCCACTTTCTGTCGTTTTTCTCTTGCCAGCGATTGGTTGATTCTGTATGAACTGGGTAATGAATGGGGGTATCTCGTTTGTCTTCTCCTTGTCAGTTCATCAATGTCTATTATGTTGGCGGATTGGTTATGCTTGTAGAGAGTTAGAAGAGAGAGAGAGAGAGAGAGCTAAAGTGCATTCACAAAAGCAGTGCAAACTGTTGTCTATTATGATGTGTGAATGGTTTTGTTAATGCGATGTTGTGGGTTTGAGTTCGAGTTTGAAGAAAGGACGTCCACATGATAGTGTCCATATTGTGCTGAGAAGAAACAAGACCTGACAGAATGTAGCAGAATGATAGGAGAGAAGGAGTCCCTACCAGAAGTGCGTTTCGCTTTTTTCTATGTTCAATTTCCATTTTGTGCTGACCTGAAGACACCGTTAAGCTGTGTTTTCATGTGAACGGAAACGGCAAAAATCCGTTAAATAGTACAAAGAGAGAGTGTTCCCATGTGTACGAAAACGGCGTCTCTATCCATTATATGAAAACATTATTTCTATTTCACTGCTTGAAGGGGTTTTGACGTTTCCGTTTCCGTTTCTACTTCCGTACACGTGAAAACTCAGCTTTTGGCCTTGTCGTGCAAAATTATAACTTAGATTGAAGGATAGAGTGCATTTTAATACATAACGTGATGTTCAAAAGCGAACTTGACGTGTCTTGGAGTAAATTATTACGATCTTTTCCCGGTAACATGGCAGAAAAGAGGGCTGCTGCTTTGAGTTTCCTAGGTTGTGGAATTGGCAAACCGATCATCAACAATATATATATTTTTTTTTTTTCAACATGGTTTAAAAAGAACATAAAATTGAGTCAGATCAGTTGGCGAGGTCTCACCAGTGGAGAATCTAATCTCCAAAACACGTGCAACAGCCAAGAAATGATGTTAATAAGTGCGCCATGGATTATGTAAATATGTGTAATTTTTTTTTCTCTACACTGCTCTGCACGTTTACCCCCCAGAAATGAGGTTAATAAGCGCTACATCAAAGCGGGTTTAGGGGAAAACGGAAAGCGCTTGATAGCAGACCCGCCAACTGGCCCTTGTGTCTTGCATTTAGATTGTTGGAAGGTCATGACGCGACTTCAGTTCTTGTTATGTTCCATCTCCACTTTTTTTTCCGCAACTGAGAACTTCGACGTTAAACATTCGCGGCTTTAGTATGACTAGTTGGACTGCTGACTCGGGGAATACACAGATGTGATTTATAAAGTTCTGTTTCGATCAGCAATGTGTAAATTGAGGGGTACGGAAGACTGAGCCGGTTTTTCACTGTTATGCAACGCATTGCGCAATAAGCTGCCGACCCCTGCTGGAAAACTGAGCCGGTTTTTTGTCGTAGATATCGACTATGTTGTTTTCGAACTTTAGATCGATTAGCCTGATGTACCAACCCTTAAGTCACTGGACTGTATAAACATGATAGATCTTTGCATTTCACCACAAAAAAAGCAAAGAAACAGTCTCGATAATTAGTGGTAAACGGAAGAGGTTGACTAGTCGTTAGAAAAATTAAGTATAATCGATATGCCAAAAACCGGCCCAGTCTTCCAACAGCTTTTACGAGCTACCTTTGAAGTTTTGAACAATAGGATTAAAAATCCGGCTCAGTTTTCCGGTACCCTAAATTGAGGCGCAGAACGAAATTTCCTGTCATACTTTTTAATTCTACTCTAAGAAAATGCGTCTTTTTTTTCCCGGCTCAAAATGTCGGAATATTTTCTTCTGTTCAACTCAGTTGTGGCTCCAAGTCAACGAAAGTATTCAAACTATAGCGTACTTCAAGATCGTTTAAAATATGATCAGCTACACCTTTTCGGCTTTCTATGCGTAATACGATATTTTGTAAAATTTAAGGCCCAGCGGTAAAAAGCCTTTCTTGATTGGAGGCCTTACATCCGTAATAATATGATGGCAAGGAGTTAGAATAAATCGGAAGTGTGAAACAGCTTGAAAAGTGCCACAACGCACTTTAATCGTGTCAAAATGTCCGTTAAATTTGTTATGCCTCTTCTACATTGTAAAAAATCTAATAAGAAGTAAGGGATGGGACATATTTTTGTCTTTTCTGCCCTCCCACTGCCCAACCCCCAAGATTCCTTCAGGTTTGAGGATAAAGACCAGTCCAGTTAAGTGCAAGACAGTGGTGACAGCAGGCACATTGTACGTGAACTAACAGTACATTATATGAAGTGTGTGGGCGTGTTTTGTGTTCTCCTTTCTATGGAGCGGATATCGTATGGTGGGCGTGTCTGGTTGGGGGGGGGGGGGGGGTCTCCTCCAGTCCTATCGATCTGTTGTTATATTTTGTGTTTTATCTTTTTCTCTTCTTTGAGATGGGGGGGGGGGGGGGCTCCTGTAAAATTTTTGTTTTTGGCATATGCCAGTGGTTCTCAACGTGAGCGATTTTGAATTGGGGGGGGGGGGGGGACTGAAAATAACGAAAAGCTGAAATAAGGTTAGCTTTACAACCATGAGGGGTGTGTGTGTGTGTTTGTGTGGGGGGGGGGGGGGGGGCGATGATAGAAAAAGTTAGGCCCAACGGGGAGCGATTGCCTAAGGAAGGTTGGGAACCGTTGGCATAATACGCGGTCTTCTGGTACGTAAATCAGCAGAGTTTTGTCGTTCAGTGTGCTTCTAGGCTTGTGTGTGTGGCTGTAGATCTTGAAGATTGAATAATAGTGTCTTCTAATCAGTGCTCATTCACCGGCTTCCATGTTAGCAAATGTTTGTCATTACATTATACACGCGGGGGATAAATAAATCCAGATGATTAGAACTGGGCGCCAGGGAAGACAACTGTCTTAATACGTCACAAGTAACGCCAGTCCCCGTCTGTGTTAATGCTGTGGGGTATTTAATACTGTAATTACTGTCCATAGCTGGTATTTCATATCCGTGATTACCTAGCAATGGAGGAAGTGCCTAATGGCGGTGCTGAGAGATTACTGATGCAAGCAATAGATGGATATGGTGATGATTAAAGATGTTTGAAAATCGTGGCTTCAGATCTATAGCGATTGGCGTGAACTTTGCAAGGCTCTTTCTGTGGTACTTCATATTCATTACCACGGAGCATCGAAAGATGATGCTTAGTGTAGTGGAAATACAAAATTGTGATTGTTAATGGAAGCAGTTGGTGAATACGTGGATGATTGAAGATGATTGGAAAAGTTGGCTTCAGGGGAGCGTGGAGGTCAAGCATGACATGAAAGGCGTACACGGGAGATAATAAAAAGCGGTTGGGGGGGGGGGGGGTGTGAAAGGGTGTCCAACATCCCAAAATCGAGCATGCGTACTTTTATGGGTAGGACCTAAGGGTAGTTTACATAGAAAGGGTATAATTCGATGAAATCAAAAGAGTCCTCGTTTGTTCCAACTCCACTTTCCTCACAGCTGACAAATTCGACGTGACACGTTTGCGGTCTTGCTTATTATGATAAGGAGTTAGAATAAATTGGAACTATCAAACAGCTTGATAAGTGCCAAAACGGGTTTCAAACGAGTGTTAAAGTGTGAATTTGTTATACCTCTTCTACATTCATCTCCCTCCCTCCCCCATCTCTCTCCCCCCCCCCCCCCAAAAAAAACCCGCCGACCGGCGCTGCACTGTGGCGACGACGTGCTTGCTCCAGTTATAAGTGGGCTGCAATGGCACAAAGGCAAATTTCCCAAATGGGATTAAAGAGTTATACAAATTCAAATACAAATACGAATACATACTGAAAGATTTCCAGTTTTTCCCGAAAATGGAGATAGAACGAACAAGAACTCAGGTCACGAGTTGTCGCATTTGCAATTTTTAGGAACCAGTTTTTTGCATGATCAGATCTGTCACGATTCCTCCGTTGTCACGCAATTCTATCAGACAGTCATTAAACCAACACCGTGCCGGGGTTCATGTTTATTGTGATTTTCAGCAATTTCCATATTTACATTTCCCCGCTTCTCAATACACGGAAACTGAGCATGCGCACTATCAAAGTTTTTTGTTGTATTTTTTTTTTTAACTCGGGGTGGTTGGGGTCGGATGCATAGGGGGGGGGGGGGGGCGCTAGTCTGAGCATGCGCACTGGCAAAGATTGGCTGCAATCCAAAAAACCTATTGGCATCTGAGAGCTGAAAGCTAACTCAAGGAGATATAACGAAAAACCTTGAGAGGCGCAAGGTGACCGTTATCGTGCCGACACGCCGTTAAACTCAAACTCAATCCAAAACAACAACAACAACAACGAAAATTGAAACACTTTGGAGAACAAAACATAATTATGTCCGGAACTCCTGATTGGTGGGCGCTGCTGGTTGAGATTCTCTCTGTCCTGTCGGTCTGTTCTATTCTGTCTGTGGTATTTGCTTCTTCTAAATCCTAGCACGATGTGACTGTTCTCGTGTCGACGTGGCTTCTCTAAACTCGAAGGGAAGACGGGAAAAAAAAACAACAACATAGGAGCACAAGTTATGTGACGTCACGTGGACCAAACCAACAGACTGTCATCTCTGTCTCTACCCCCCTCTCTCTCTGTCACCCTCTCCCTGTCTCTCTCTCTCTCTGTCTGTCTGTCTGTCTGTCTCCCTCTCTCTCTCGCCTCCCCCTCTCTCTGTGTCTCTCTGCCTCCATCTCCCTCCCTCCCTCTCCCTTCCTCTCTCTCTCTCTGTCCCTCTTTCCCCCGCCCTCTCTGTTTTCCCCCTCCATCCCCCCTCTCTCTTTCTCTCCCTCTCGGTCTGTCTCTCTCTCTCTGTCCCTCTTTCCCTCTCTGTGTCCCTCTGTTTCCCCCGCCCCCTCTCTCTCTCTCTCTCTCTCTCTCTCTCTCTCTCTCTCTCTCTCTCAGAGTACTACCGACTGTTTCTAATTTTTTCCTCCTCGGGCACTTCCTCTCCTGTCCCCCCCAGCCAGAAAGAAGCCAACACAAAGTTCTTGGCGTTGGAGCCGAAAGATCAAGCGGGTTTCTCGATTGGCATTTCGCGTGTTTCTGGTGACAATCGAGTGGGCCATTGGTACAGATTGTGTCGTCCACACTGTCCATTTGTTCTCTGCCTCTCTCTCCCTCTTTCTTTCTTACTAATCTTACTGTCTCTCTCTCTGTCTGTCTGTCTCTCTCTCTCATTCTTTTTGTCTGTCATTGCTCTCTCTTTTTTTCTTTCTTTCTCTCTCAGTCCTCTTTCTCACTCTGTCTCTCTCTTTCCCTCTGCCATACTCTTTTTGTGTTTCTCCTTTTGTTCTGTCTCTTTCTCTCTCTTTCTGTCTGTCCCTCTGTCTACCTCTTACACTCACTCTCCTTTTTCTTCTTCTCTCCCTCTTTCCTTCTCTCTCTCTCTCTCTCTTTGTCGGTCCCTCTCTCTTTTTCTCGCTCTCTGTATCTTTCTCTCTCTCTCTCTCTGCCCTTCTGTCTGTCTGTCTCTCTCTCTGTATCTCCCTCTCTGTCCTTCTGTCTCCCTTTCTCTGTGTCTGTCCATTTGTCTGTTTCTCTGTATTTGTGTACCCTCTCTGTCCACCTGTCTGCCACTCTGTATTTCTCTAACTCTCTGTCCATCTGTCTTTCTCCACCCCTCTCCACCTCTCTCGATCTCCCTCCTCTCTCTTTCCTTTTTCCCCTCCTGTTGTTGAGATGTCTGGTATCCCGCACTTGTCACTTGTTATGACCTCCCAGTGACATTTAAAGGCAAGAGTTCCCCAGATTGGCTGGCTTCACACTGGGCAATGGGTTACTGGTGAGGTTTTGTGTAGTCTGGCACAGTCAACAGGAACTGTCCAGATTGAAGGATCACGCATACCACAGTCCATCTCTCTCTCTCTCTCTCTCTCTCTTCTACGCCTCACCTCTGTCTCTCTCTTCTTTGTCTCACCTCTCTCTCTCTCTCTTTGATCTTCTCTCTTACCTCTCTCCCTCTCTTCTCTGTCTCACTCTCTCTCCCTCTCTTCTCAGCCTCACCTTTCTCTCTCTCTTCGCTCTCTGTCCGTCTTTCTTTCTTTGTCTCTCCTCTCTCTCTCTTTCTTTATTTCAATCATATTTGTTTGGTCGTCCTTTCCAGCCAGCGCCCTTCCTCTTTCTCTCTTCTCCTTCATCTTTCCTTCTCTCTCGCCTCCTCCATCTCTCTGTCTCTCTCTCTCTCTCTTTCTTTCAATCATATTTGTTCCTTCTTTTTCCAGCCCCTCCCTCCTCTTTCTCTCTTCTCCTCTCTCTCGATCCCTTTTCCTTCTCTCTCTCTCTGTCTCGATTCCCTCTCTTTCTTTCTCTATTCCCCCTCTCTCTCTCCCACTCTTCTGTCTCTCCGTGTTTCTGTCGCCCTCTCTTCTTCTCCCCCTCTCTTTCAACCCTCCTCCTGATACTCTCTTTCTGTCTGTCTGTCTGTCTGTCTGTCTGTCTGTCTCTGACTCTGTCTCTGTCTCTCTCTCTCTCTCTCTCTCTCTCTCTCTCTCTCTCTCTCTCTCTTCCTTCCTCTCTCTGTGCTTTCCTTTGTCCCACCCCCTCAGCTCCATTATGATAATCATAACTTTCTAGATCCTTCTCACTTCCGACATGTTCCATTTAATCTTTCTCTTTTCTTCCTTCCAGCCTCTCTGTAATTACATTTGCACTTTTCCTCCATCCTTCCATGCCACTCCACAGAGACACGTCCACGGGCCTCTCCTCCTCTTCCTAATGCATGTCGTCATAATGATCATCCCAGTAACTGAATTATCTAGAACATTTCCTGGTTTTCCATGCGAGATTCTTACAGGGGAAAAAATTCCATTATTCCTGCGGTTATGCAGCAAAAAGACGTATCAAATAAATTGCATTGCAGCCTTTCTGAAATCAGTTAACCTTCCTTCTGCCAATAGCCAATTAAATTATGCCATTTTTCAGCATTGTGCTGCCACAGCCAATGAAATCGCCTCCCCAAAGGTGTATGTTTTTGTTGGGATTTCCAATTCAATGCTAGCTGTAGTGGTCCTAAGCTGACTATTGGATTAAGGACAATAATTCTTCTCTGGCATCAGAGGGGTGTTTCAGCTCTTTAGTTTAGGAGGTTTCGCTGCTCTTGGCATTTACACCTCACGTTTCTTGGTTTTATTTTTCTTTGCTAAGGTTTTCTGTGCTCTTGTGTTGGGGATTTAAAAAAAAAAATGTTCCCTGGCCAGCGGTCTTGTCAGGCCTGCTCTTTTCGATTTCCAACTGCCAAGATATCTTTAACGCGCGCAACGCGCACACGGGCCCTCCGAGTTTTTCGTCCTTATCCGAGAAGACTAGGTGCTCGATCCTACTTACCATGGGATCGGGGACAGGAATTTCTCCCCAAAATTCTAACATGCCTGCGCTGTCGGGGAAACGAACCCGGTACCTTTAGCATGAGAGGTGAGCACCTTGCCTCTGGTCAAGCGTGTCCCTCGGCACCAGAAGGGTGAATGTCAACCTCGTTTTTAAATGCGTGTGTTCTTGATATGCGTCTGTTGAAAAAATTTTGTTTCTAATATGAGATGCCCAAAGATGTGTTGGCCTTGCAAGTATAAAATGATGGAATCAGTTCCGTGTATTGCAAGCGTTGGGGATTTCAGTGAGACTTTCCTATCATCTTTGCCACGCAATCAATTTGTTGTTCAACTGGTGTACTGGTGTATCTGTGACTTTGGCGGAGTTGAATTACGGCTGCCTTGTCACTGCCCGTGGTGAGATCTGTATTTGTTTTCTTCTGTCCTATCGTTCACTTGTATTCTGTTGATCGTCTTGCTTTTGCCTAGCATTATGTCATTGTGACCGTTAAAGTGACGACGTGCTGACTCCGAACTCCAAGACTCACAAAGAGATGTGTCGATATCTTTAAGGCAGGCGCCAGACAGACAAAGATGCTCGCCTTTCGCCGCACGCCATTCGTTATTTGAGACGACTTAATGTCAATGCACACACACGCAGTCATATAGGGAACGAGATTGAATGATACAGTTACTATATTATATTTAGATTTACGAGATGGGACATTCGAACTCTTCAACGCGGCGGTTAAGCACAGTTATGGACTTTGTACACAATTTTCATGTGCAGTTGATCTTTGTGCCTCGAATCGCCCTTACAAAGTCCATAACAACTGTGCTTAACCACCGCGTTGAACAGTTCGAATGTCCTACGATGTCATCGGTAAATTTAAATATAGTAACTGTGTCATTAAATTCCGTTCCCTATAGAGAAAGGAATATCCGCTCGCCGCTGGGTGCTTACTACAATCCCGTAATGAGTGGCGAGTGACATGTAGCGAACAACTCTCTCTGTGTGTGATGCCCGCCTAATAGTGTTGAAGTTATTTTACGCAGCAACATTTATGCCACATGCTTGTCTGTACATAAGAAATCTCACTCGTGCCAAAACCTTTGAAACTCCCTCTTGTGACATGGGGACATTGTTGGTACGGCTGTACGTAAAATGGACAACGATTTGATCCATCAAATAATTGATCGGACAAAAACCTCTCTGACTCTGGTCTACACAACCAGCACACTTCTTGATATATATATACGAAAACAGTGGCAAAATATCGCAAAAAGTGCATTTGATAACAATGGCGAAGACGATAAAAACGAAATATGTAATGAAGGTAATAACAGAAAGGATGTCACGGTGCAGTGTGAAAATAAGGTAAAAATGATTGTCCCCGATACAGCAGGAGGATCAAGCTGCTATCATCTGATTATGGGCGACTTAGGGGGATATATCAAACTTAAGCCCAGAACGTCACAGCCAGTTGTTGCCAGCAAAATGTACACCCAAGAAATATTCGCAGAAGCTGACTGTGTCTGAGCGGGCTGCGTGATGTTTTTCTGTACGAGCTTTAGCAAATTCAGGAGCGGGGCAGCAACACACCCCCAAACACAGGTCATCGGCTAAGGGATTTCTCGTCCTATCGAACACTGCCATGGGTGCTGCAATCTCTGGACTGCGCCTGATATATGTCTCTGAACGTCACCGAAAATCCCTGGGATGTGTTGGAGGTGTCCTGTGTTTGGGGGTGTGTTGCTGTCCCCGCTCCTGCATTTGATAAAGCTCGTACGGAAAAAAATCCCGCGACTGGGCTTAGTATGATAGGGTCTATCCGGATTTATTACGAAAATATAGGAAATTATGGTCTGCACTTCTTGTCTACCAGCAGCTGTCTGTGTCGTTCCGGGCTTAGTATGATAAACCATAAATTCGTGTTCAGCCTGGAAGATTTGTGGTAAATCCACATATGCGTGCGCATGTACAGATCATGCACATATTATTGTTATATTACATGTATATGTAACTTGTGTAACAGCATACAAGAGGCAAATGAAAAGGGAGATATGAAAACCGCCTTTAGTCAGATGAAAGTAGCCCTTGGGCCAATCATCACCAAAAGCGCCCCACTTAAGTCTATAAATGGTGAACCCATCACAGATAAAAATGAACAACTGAATAGGTGGGTAGAGCATTACTCTCTGTTGTATTCAACTGAGAAAAATATTCCACCAGATTTTGAGGAACACCTCCAAAAACTGCCAATAATGGCCGAACTTGACGCTGAACCTTCCTTAGTCGAGCTTTCCAATGCAATCGACCACCTGTCTGCTGGAAAAGCCACAGGAAGTGACAACATTCCTGCAGAGGTATTAAAAGACCTAAAAGGCCCACTATTACCACACCTGTATAATCTGTTACTGCAGTGTTGGAAAGAAGGCGTGATACCACATGATATGAGAGACGCCAAAATTGTCACACTTTACAAGAACAAAGGAGACAAAGGCGACTGCAACAACTATCGAGGCATATCCCTCCTCAGCATTACTGGAAAGGCTTTTGCTCGCGTCATCCTCTGCCGCCTTCAACAACTGGCGGAAAAAGTCTTACCAGAAACACAATGTGGCTTTCGAAGCAAACGATCAACTATTGACATGATATTTGCACTTCGGCAAATCCAAGAAAAATGTAAAGAACAAAACAGGCCGCTTATAACATGCTTTGTGGACCTAACAAAGGCTTTCGACACCGTAAGCCGATCTGGCCTGTATGCAGTCCTTAAATCCATAGGCTGTCCACCAACATTGCTAAAACTTATTGCATCCTTCCACACTGACATGAGGGCATGTGTCAACTTTGAGGGCTGCACATCCAATTCATTTGCTGTAAACAGCGGTGTGAAGCAGGGATGTGTTCTTGCTCCTACCTTATTTGGTATATATTTTGCAGCCCTACTCAAGAATGCCTTTGGTCAATGTTCAGGTGGAGTACTTATTAACACCAGAGTGGACGGCTCCATTTTTAATGTTGCCAGACTAAAAGCAAAATCTCGTACAGAGTATATTATGTTACAAGAGCTCCTCTTCGCAGATGATGCTGCAATCGTGGCCCACGATGAAACCACGCTCCAGGCTCTCATCAATAGCCTTGCCAAAGCCTGTGACAAATTCATGCTAAAGATCAGTGTCTCAAAAACTGTAGTTTTGACACAAGGCTTGAGAAACCCCAACCCAATCATGCTGAATGGCTCTCCTCTGGAGCAGGTGGGAAAATTCTGCTACCTAGGCTCAACCATCAGTGGTAGCACAGACATAACAACTGAAATAAATGCCAGAATAGGAAAGGCGGCCACAGCTTTTGGCAAACTCTCAAAAAGGGTGTGGAACAATAGCAAGCTGACCATCAAAACAAAGGTACTCGTGTACCAAACTTGCGTCCTAAGCACCCTGCTGTATGGCTCAGAGACATGGACCACCTACTCCAAACATGAAAGATCCCTCAACTCCTTCCACCTGCGCTGCCTACGCAAAATTCTCAAGATCAAGTGGCAAGACAGGATCTCAAATATCGAAGTTCTGAGCCGAGCCAACATTCCATCAACTCAGGCTCTCCTAGGCAAAAAAAGACTGCGGTGGCTTGGACATCTCCACCGTATGGAAAATGATCGCATCCCCAGACAAATTCTCTACGGGGAACTTGCTACTGGCAACCTACCCAGAGGTAGGCCACATCTGCGATTCAAAGACACTTGCAAGGTCACGATGAAAGCATTCAACATCGACCCCAATGAATGGGAGAACCTTGCAAATGATCGAAGCAGATGGAGACAAAAATTGCGCAGTGGCACGCTCGCAATAGACTTCAAGGCAAAAGAAACATACCTGACAAAACGACAGAGGCGGAATGAAAACACTCGCCAAAGTGAACCCAAAAGACTGACCTGCAATCACTGCCATCGCACTCTCGGGTCAAACATTGGTAGAATAAGCCACGAGAGAAGCTGTCAGTCAAAGTGAAAGTGAATATTCCAGCTGCTAAGACCGTCTGTAAAGACGCTAAAGGCCATATATACATGTATATGATATCGCTGGCCCTATCGTGAGTTCACACAAATGCGAAGGGCCACGTTTCCAAGTAGTAGAGGGGGGGAAAGGGTTTACTTGAAAATATATAAGATAAGATAACAGGCCCTTTTGCAGACCTGTTTACCCTCCCGATTTGAGCGGGAGACTCCCGATTTTAGACCCCATCTACCGACCTCCCGCTAGCATCATAAATCTCCCGATATTTTTTTCACCGATCTCCCGAAAATGAAATTAGAATCTTTAGAACACTGCACGCCGCCTGAGTGGCGCGCAGTCGCACTATTCCACGAGCTGCACGCCGCTCAGGTGGCGATCCGACAGTACCTTACGATCGGTGCTTCATAAACAAACTGGTTGCTATGGAAGGGAAGTAACTCTGCCCAAACTCTTCAGATCGAGGCCTGCTTCCGGTTTACCGAATTATGACGTCGATCAGAAAAAGAAGGAATCGTGGAACCGGCTCCGAATCCTACACAGAGGATGACAAAAGAAAGTCGACGAACGTTGGAAGCAGAAAGAGAGTAAAGTACTCCGCAAAATGGAAGTCCGAATGGAAGTCAGATTACCCGGCATTTCGCCAATCTTCAAAATCAAAGTCGCACGCGTTTTGCACGTTCTGCAAGAAAGATATCAACGTGAGTCATGGATGCATAAATGACATTTCCAAACACGTGAAACCGGAGGCCCACAAGTCTAATGAAGCAGCTACATCTACAGGGTCCATTGGAGATTTTTTTCTAGCATCTCCCTCTTTTTAATGAAATCTCCCTATTTTTTAGCAACCGTCTCCCTATTGTGCATAACTTAGGGTAAACAGGTCTGCTTTTGTGAACAGTGGTCAAAAGCGCCAGAAATATTGCAGATCAAAGCCTTTCATCTTCTTGTGCTGGGGGTTGGTGGACGATTCTGTCAGGGTCTCCTCCTGTCCAAGCTTTGTTTTATTCTTGCTTTTTTCCTAGCACAATATAGATAAGATAAGATAAGATAAGATAAGATAAGAATCACTTTATTATCCCGTCGGTGTAGAACAACACTCCTGTAACCCACAAAATAATATGTTGATGTGGGTTACAGGAGTGTTGAATCTCACCGACGATCCCATGGGGGAAATTCTCTTTCACAGAGCGTTTAACAGCACATTACATGGTATATAATATCTTACGTATCATTACATAAACATATATCATAACTCAATAACTGAGTAACAGGCATACATGTAGTGACATGGTAAAGAACCTTGATGAAATGTGGCACACATCTAGTTCAAGTGACTTGTTGAGGCGAATTGCGGAGGGCAAAGACGGTCTTCTGTGTCTTTCCCAGTTGCCTTGCGTGATGATTTTGTATGCTTGATGTTCTCTCTGTGAAATGCCTTTCATATTGATTTTGTTCCTTCCTTTCCAGCCCCCGCTTTCTCTTTTATCCTCTATCATTCCTTCTCTCTCGCCTCCTCCATTTATCTCTCTTTCTCTCTGTCTCTCTCTCTGTGTGTCTCTCTCTCTGTCTCTTTCTCTCTGTCTCTCTGTGTGTATATCTCTCTCCCTCCCTCTCTCACACCCCCCCCCCCCCGCGCGCGCTGACGGTGACGTAAATTGTCCCTAGGTAAACAAACAACTGTCATGATTTGGGGCGGTAATTTGTGTGATCATCCCCGGTTGTTTGGACCAACACAGGGGGGGGGGGGGTAATTATGACAGGGTGCACCGGAAAGGTGACCCTCCTGAGACGTGACAGTTTCGTCAACATAACAATTTTCTAGAACAGTGGTTCCCAACCTTTTGTTTTTTTTTGTTTGTTCCGTTTAGCAATGACAACTTTTCGAAAGTAAATTTACCGGGGGGTGGGGGCGGGAGAGAGAGGAGAAATCATATTAAGTCCGAAACGTGACAGCCAGTTGCCTCGGCCTCCAGCAAGATGTGCACTCAAGACATAATGGCAAAAGTTGACTGTATCTGACCGGGCTTAGAATGGTAGGGCTTTCCTGGATTTACGAAGAAAATATATGTAGGAAATTATGGTGTGCACTTCTTGTCTGCCAGCATCTGACAGTGTCTGACCGGGTTTGGTATGATTTCTGGGGGAAAAAAAGTAAAGAGTTTCGGGACAAAATGAGTACAGCGCCTACATGCTTGATACATTTTACATACATGTCATGTGCCAAGTTTCATTTCTCTACGTTGCGTAGTAAAAAAAAATCTTTGCGGAAACAAAGTTGGGCCAAGCTCCATTATTATATGATAACCCCCACACGCCCACACTGTTTTGTTCACTTCTGATTTTGAGTTAAATTATATGCCGTTCTTTCCTTGATGTATTCTCCTCTGAATTAGACTACTACACTGGCAACACAGTTATTAAGAAGTATAAAATATGGATCGTTAGAAAGATACTTTTTTTTTTCACTAAATAGACTCAAATTTTCTTCCTGACTACGGGTTTCTTTGTTTTGTTTTGTTTCGTTTTGGAGAAATGTGATTAATAATTAAAATATGTAAAAATCCAGAATCAGGAACTTTACACACCGGGGCAGGCGAAATTTAGCCTCTGGGGGTAATGTTAAGCTCTAGGGGCAAATCTAACTCAGCTTGGGAACCTCTGAGCCAGGATACCTTACATAGCTGGGACTTGTCGCGGAGCGGCTGTCCGGTGTTGTCTGTTATCTGGGCCTGGGTATTGTGGTCTGTTTCCTGGGTTGTTGTTGTTGTTGTTTTTCTATTTGCTATTTATCTCAGGTTTTGTTTGAGCTTCTTGTGCCTGGCGAATCTTTTCTTTGTTCCCTTCACTACCTGAAACAATATTCTTCCACTCTTCTCAAGCTACACTCAAAGCGATTCCTTTCCTGCCGGGAAATCTGTCCCAACCCCCACATCTCTTTCACCCCCTCTGTCTCTCTCACTCACCCTGTCTGTCTCTCTCTCTTTCACCCTCTCTCTCTCACTCCCTCTCTCTCTGTCTCTCTCTCTCTCACCCCCTCTCTCTCTCACCCCCTCTCTCTCTCTCTCTCACACTCTCTCCCTTACCCTCTTTCTCTCTCTCACCCTCTCTCTCTATCTCTCTTCACCCCTCTCTTACTTGCTCTTTCCCTCTTTGTCTCTCCATCTCTCTTTTTCACACGCTTTTTCATTCTGTCTCCCTTCCTCCCCCCCCCCTCCCCCTCTCTCTCTCCTACTTGCCTCTCGTCTGTCTGCCTATCTACCTGTCTTTCTGTCTGTCTATCCGCCACCCTCCTCCTCCTCCTTGTCTTTCTGTCCGGATGAATAGCCCGAACTCATGTGTAGAGATATCTTTGTTTTGCCAAGGGTCGCGGCACAAGGCATGTCTGCACATCGAAGCCCTCACAAATGAGTTAGCAGATAAACACCAACGGTATGGCGTAATTAGTGGACCCTACAGGAGGGTTTCACAATAACATACAACACCAGGCTCCGTGTGCAATCTTATTGTCTTCTCAGTACATACCTACCCGTTTGCCAGCTTGTGTGTCTGCAAGTCTGTCAGGTTATCTGTTTTTTGCACTGGTGGCCAAAGCGCGGGTCGCGAGCCACGTGTGACTCGTTTACCATCCATATGCGGCTCGCGGAAATGTGTTGGCTGAGGTAGTTTTTTTTTTGTTTTTTGTTAAAGATATGTGGTATAAACGATTGCTCCCGTCCCTTGTTCCATCAGATAGTCCGATCCCAAAGAAGTGGACGAATACTATATTTAAAAACAAACAGAGAGCGCTATAGTCTAGAGTCTAGACCATAGCTTTAATGAAATGTTGCTTAGGGGCCTAATGGTTAGAGCTTTTAACTCATGTGCGAGAGCCCTCTAGTTCGAATCCAGCTTGGGGAAAGGGCCAGCTTAACGAATTGGCGTCTTGGGGCCCTCACGGTTAGAGAGTGCTGAACTCCGATGCTAGAGGTGTCTGTTTGGAGCCCAGCTTGTGGAAAGGGCCAGCTTGACGAATTGGCGACTTACGGCCCAAATGGTTAGAGCTCTCGTCTTACGTGCCAGAGATATTTAGTTCGAATCCACCTCGGGGAAAAGGCCAGCGTAACCATTTGTTCTGCCATATTCAAGGAGAGGCCCAGCGTGAAGAGGTATCCAGAGAGAGAGAGAGAGGAGAGAGAAGGGGACGGACATACATACAGAGAGAGAGGGCGGGGGAGAGGAAGAGAGAGACACACACATATTGAGAGAGGAAGAGGGAAAGAGGTTTGGAGATGGAGAGAGATTTAATAAGTGAGAGAGAGAAAAGGGGGGGGGGTGGGGGGAGAGAGAAAAAGAGAGAGAGACAGAGACAGCCAGAAAGCATGTAAGCTTACCCGGAGAAATTTAGAAACTTGGAAATTCCAGATGGGAAAGTGGAGAGGCCACTTGAACTGGAAAATGTAAACAAAAGTTTGGACTTTGAAACCAAATTTTGCAGATGCCTCCATCGTCAACTCCTATCTTCATTTTTCCTGTTTTAAAATAGGTTTTATGTTTACTCGTAGCTATGGAGAACTTTGGCCTGTTCTGTATAAAAGAAAGCCATGTCGTGATGTCGGCGTGAGAGCAGCTGCAGCCTCTTTCATTCTTTTTCACTCTTTAATTCCGAGCATGCTCTCCCCCCCACCCCACGTTCACCTTTTTATTCGTTTGTTTTCAAGCAGAAATAAAATGGGGGGGGGGAAGAAAGAAGAAGTGACGTTGTTTTGTGATGCTTTTTGCATGCCCTAACCAATATTTTCACTACTGGTGCTTTTTTATTGCTATCTTTTTATTGTTAGACTGAAACTAGCGCATGTGGGAGCAGCTTTTACAACAGCGGGCCGTAAACATTGGTGTAGATACTGCTGGGAATTGAGGGAAGGGAGTTGACAGAGACAGACGGAGAGAGAGAAAGAGAGACAGGGCTAACGAAAGACAGACAGAGAAAGAGAAATGGACGTCAATTTCAGGAGGATTCGTATTGCAGTTTTCACCGGCTGGTGTTACAGTTTCAGTTTGAGTTCGGAGAAAATACGCCGACACAACAACGAGTCCACCGTGTGCCAGGATGGAAAGAATGCAAAACAATGTAGGATAGGAAACAAACACAAATAATTATGGTGGTTTTAAACAAGTTTTGGGGGGAGAGGAAACACGCTTCGCTGCGTTTGTTTATTGAACTTGCATTGTTTTCCCTTTAAAGGGGAGACTACTGTCAGACAGAATTGGCAGTTATCGCCCTTTTGTGGTCTTGATTATGAGCGATAGGGGGTTAAATTATGCGTAACCCGCACAGCATTCCCGCAGATAGTTAATGTATTAATGCAAATCCAGCAGAACTGATGATCTGTACTGATTATTATGCACAAAGGTCTGCCCGCATTTTTTTGGCTAGAACAGTGTTTGTCAAACGAAGGGTCCCTTGGCTCCCTGGGGGAGAAATTGGAAATCTGAGAGAAGAAAGTTTAGCCAGGGGAAGAATTGACCTTTTTCTTTATCCTACTGTGGTGTGAGAGAGGATTGAATGTTCTTGAACAAAATATAGCAAACACAAGAATTTTTAGCAACTCGCTTGGCATTAACTTTATTCTCTACTAATTTAGTAACTACAGTTCAAAACAAGAGTGATACTCTCTTTAATGTTGAAATTGTAACTAACACCGAAACACAACTAACTAGGGCCGAGACATATTAACTAACACTAACTTGTACCCCTGGTCATTTTATAAGAATAGTCAAACGAGTGGGCGAGACCAAGGATGCTCAGCCTGGCCGGAATGGCCAGGCGTGTGGGCGGAATCTTTACGTAAGGTAGCCGCTCCTGTGCGACCTTGGCCTTGAGGGACGGGGTGTGTGAGAAAGACCACCCAGTGAGTGGAAAACCCAATGGAGAACCTAATGTGGGAAACTGATATTACTTTTTCCGGTCTGTGTTTTTGCTGTGTGTGACGGTAAAAAACACATTCACTAAATAAATTGCTTGGTATGGCCCGGCGCGCACTATCCTGTTTTGTCTGCTGCACGGCGTGCAAACGCAGATTTTTGCTTGCTTGGCAAAGAGTTTACAATGCTGCACGCCGCGCGAAAGATTGCTTGCATTGAACGGATGGTTAATTTTAACATAGTGCGCGCCGGGCCTATGCGGTGCACAGACTCCAGTAAATGTGACAGTGCGTGAATGGCAGAAAAGAAAAAAAAAACCAAACCAAATTGACATCCATGGAAATGAGCCACTGTTGTGTCCAGGTTGTGTCAGCAAGAATTGACAAGTCAAACCTGCTGTTTGCCATTGTTTGCTCAGATGATAGGAAGTTCTTGGATAGAAGTAAATCGCGCTCCCGTAGACCCCTTGCCTGTCAGATAGATTTCCACTCATGTGCTGGGTGCAGAAGGGGTCAAAACAAGCAGATCTAAAAAATTACGCATTTTCAAAATACATGTACACGCAAGTGACGCGAGTAAGTAGGGGAACCAACTGGGAAATACAAAACGATCATAATTTGGGAATTGTTTTCATGAAATGCCCAGGGCCCAAGGCAGTACAGCGACAGTAGTAGACAGCGCGGAACAGTTCCGGGCAGCGTGATTTTTTTCCGTACGAGCTCTATCAAATTCAGGAGCGGGGACAGCAACACATCCCCCCCCCCCCCACAGGACAGCTCCAACACATCCCAGGGATTTTCGGTGACGTTCAGAGTCATATCAGGCACAGTCCGGAAATTGAAGCACCCATGGCAGTGTTGGATAGGACGAGAAATCCCTTAGCCTATGACCTGTGTTTGGGGGTGTGTTGCTGCCACATAAAATGAGACAGTTCTCTCCCCACTTTTAAGCCGAAATGAGTTACACACTACGCGCTACTTCTACGGGCCACTTCTACGGGCCTTCTAAATTGCATGTCTAAGTATACATCGAATTCGGTGTGTAATTCATAAGTGCTGCTTAAAAGAAAAACAGTCGTACCTCTATAAGCTATGAGCACCTGAAACCTCAATCATCAATTTCTCAAAAGTTGATGGAAGTTTGAAGCCGGTCATTCTAAGGGGACAATTTTCCACTGCCTTTCCTGATTTGGGGTCGTCACCTGGGCAACGAGTCCTTGATCCGTCGGCTGAACTTCCTTAATCATGTCGGTTTGTTTGTTGTGGCATACACAAACATGGTTCAGCTTGTGTGTGCATGCAGGGAAGCCATTGTTATCGCCGCCAACTCCCGGCTTTTCAGAGGGAGCTGGGAAACTAATTTCTCTTGTCCCCGGTTTGTTGTTGCTATTGTTGGCTTTTAGTCATTATTATTAGCGTATTGTGATTATTTTTAAAAGCGGTTGCATTTTGCATGAAAGAGTTTTGTTTCTTCTCGTTTTTTCCTCTCTTTCTTCTTCTTCTTTGCCATCTCTGTCTTTCTCTTTTCTCTCCCTCTCCCCTTCTGTCTTCCTTCTTCTTTCCCTCTCTCTCTCTT
Organism: Onchidella celtica; assembly: GCA_963931925.1. Taxonomy (NCBI): domain Eukaryota; kingdom Metazoa; phylum Mollusca; class Gastropoda; order Systellommatophora; family Onchidiidae; genus Onchidella; species Onchidella celtica. The sequence continues at coordinate 51,522,016 of OZ007575.1, read as the reverse complement.
TTGCTCCCTCCCTCCCTCCCCCTCTTTCTCTCCCTCCCCCTCTCTACCCCTGTCCTTCTTTTTCGCCCTCTCTCTGTCCCCCCTCTCTTTCTCCGCCCCTCTCTTTCTTTCTCCCTCTCTCTCTCTCCCTCTCTCTCCTCTCTCCCTTTCTTTCTCCCTCTCCTCTCTCCCTCTTCCCTCCCTTTCTTCCTCTTTCCCAGTCTTACTATCCCCCTCCCTCTCTCTCTCCCCATGTCTCCCCCCCCCCATTCTCTCCCCTCTTACTCCCCCTTTCTCCCCTCTTTCTCTCCCTGCCTCCCTGCCCTCCCCTCCCCCCCTCTCTCTGTTCTAATCTAATCCTGAGATTTTGTCATTCCCCGAGGCCTGGCAAGGACAAAATTGGTTTTGTTCAAATCTCTTCCTGGCCTGGGTGAGGAAGGAAACTGACAAAAGAAGAAAAAGAAATAATAATTACAATTAAACAGAAATAGAGCATTAATTATTTTGAATTCGCTTGGTGAGCATGATGAAAATTGAGAGGGCATTTATTTTGCAATTCAATTGTTCGGGCATGATGGAATCTGGTTAAACGTAATTATAGTTTTCTTTGATGGTGTTCCAGAAGCTTCTTTGTTCCCCACATGTCAGGGGGAGCTCTTCGGTTGTCAAGGCTTTTGTGACATTTGTTTCTTTTCTTGGAAGGACAATAATTTGTGACTCTATTGTTGTCGACCCGGGATGAATAAAACAGTGTTCAGAAAAATTAATGGTTTACTTGTGTTCAGAAAAATTAATGGTTTACTTGTGTTCAGAAAAATTAATGGTTTACTTGTGTTGAGAAAAATTAATGGTTTACTTGTGTTGAGAAAAATTAATGGTTTACTTGTGTTGAGAAAAATTAATGGTTTACTTGTGTTGAGAAAAATTAATGGTTTACTTGTGTTGAGAAAAATTAATGGTTTACTTGTGTTCAGAAAAATTAATGGTTTACTTGTGTTGAGAAAAATTAATGGTTTACTTGTGTTCAGAAAAATTAATGGTTTACTTGTGTTCAGAAAAATTAATGGTTTACTTGTGTTCAGGAAAATTTAGCCATAAGCTAAGTAAGCCAAAAGCCTGGGGTCTCACAATGTTCAGGGGGCCCAGAAAAGGGAAGATTTTTTAAATTATTATTATTGATTTTTTTTTATATATCGCGACCTTAGTTCTTGGCTGTTCTATCTCCATTTTCTGGGAAACAACAAAACCGGAGATCCTGTAGTGTGTAGAATGGGTAAATGCACACTTGTGACACTTTGTTTGAACAAGTTGAGAGAGAGAGGGAGAGAGAGAGAGAGAGAGAGAGTCAAAAACAGCTTTCTAAATCTGGGCATATCTCGATTATAAGTCTTACTCTTCTTTGTCTGTGTTATTGCAAGAAGCATTGCGATTAAAACCAGTTTACTGTGAATTGTGACGTCTCCCCATGGGGTGGAAATATCCCCCCCCCCTCCTCCCCCAAATGCATATTCTATAAAAGCAATGCTTTTGTTAAGCTAAGCTTCAAATGTGGCATGTGTAAGTACTTCAGGTAGTTTGAAATGTTCATGCCAATTCTTAAAGTGCCACAATTGCTGAGAAAATATGTTGATTTCTTTCTAAGTGCTACTACAGTTACTGAAGTTAGTCAGTTCCTTCCGCTGTTGCCGGGGAAGCGTACCGGGAAGATTCAAGCGTGGGTCCAAAGTGAGATGTCTGGCCATTGTTGGAGTGAGGTTGTGTTTCTTCAAAATCTCAGTCACTCCTTGTATCCATCGTTTTCTTACTCTCTCTCTCTCACTAAATCCGATGGTTTTGGTGGTTTATGGGTTTTGAACAAACGTGTTAATTTCTTTCCAAACCCTCATAATTGTATATAAAGTACAGGGTGTCCCAAAATAACGTTTACACGCTTTGGATCGTTATAACTTTCCTCGTTTATTGGTTGTAACAATGGAACATGATACATATGGTATTCAAAGGATTTGTGTAAAGATTTATTACGGAACTCAAGAGAAAAAATAAGAAATAAAATTCTTTCCAATGACAACTCTTCTTGGTTGAAATTGTAAAATGTCACATTTTACTTGCTTCACTTCAGGTGTTCAAACTGAAATCCGTTCTGCTCCAGGCACATCTCATAACGGGAAGAAATGGAAGTGCACATATCAAATACCATCTCATCTGGTATTAAAACACATTGTTCTTCAATTGCAACTCTCAAGTCGTCAATTGTTCTGCTTCTTCTGCTGTAAACTTGATCTTTCAGAAACCCCCACAGAAAAAAGTCCATGGGTAGCTAATCCATGGTAGCTAATCTGGTAGCTAATAAACCGTTTATTTTGTTTCAGATTTGACCTGTGTCCAATGATGGCAGATAATCATCTTACAATACCATATGTATCTTCTTTCATTGTTATAACCAATAAACAAGGAAAGTTATAATGATCCAAAGAATGTAGACGTTATTTTGGGACAGCCTGTATATTAATGACACGATTTCAAGTGAATAAATATTGCCAATCTTTTTCTCTTCGCGAGGAATTGTAACTGAATCTGTTCATTTCTGTTGATGAAAACTGGAGTGAACCTGACAGGACCAGCGGCCTAATTATGTTAGCTAACTCGTTTCATTGATCAGTTGATGACGTGAAGGGCTCATTATCATCCCGGGGCCTAGGGAGGGAGAGCTGCGAACCATAGCCAGCTGATTGCTGTCTCTTCAGACTCCGCGTTGATGAGACCACATTTTGAAGAAAAAAAAAAAAAAGAAGTCTCAACTTTATGAAGCAAAGACCGAGGAAGATGGAAGCTTGGGAGGATGGCTGGAGTTTCGAGTGGGTGGGGGTGAAGAGGGTTGTGGAGAAAGAAATAGGCTGATGAACGCCCAGGTTTTGCCTCTTTAAAGATTGAGGAAGACGGGGGTGAGTGGATGGAAGGAATAGGATTGGGAAGAAAGAGGATGGGACTAATTGGCCAGTTGGCGAGATCTCATTGAACCGCAATGTCATGACGTCACCATCCAACTACTCGGTCGATTCACACTCGGCTAGTGCGCGCTGGGGGGTCATTGGCCAAATCTTGGGTTTTCACTATCAGCCGGCCTCTAGTCTTCATACTGGAGCTTTGTTAACACAACATTGCTTTACTCTGAGTAGGCGTACTGCCTTGTTATTGCTTTGGTCTAGAACGTCCATTCTCAGTCCTGTAGAGACTGGTTTCGCAAGTCTTTCATTACGTGACGCCGGTCCGTACTTAAATGAGGCAGTTACTATCGATTACTTGAATAGAACCTAGTTTGCTTATAATAGCCGTTGTAGATACAGCCTTTTGTGCTATAATGTACACAGGTGAAAAAGGAGGACTGAGGAGAGAGAGAGTGATGAAGGAGGGAGAATATATTTTTCAAAAGGCGAAGTGATAGGAAAGTGGCGAATTTAGAATCTTGTTTTGAAAGGAAGGGGGGGGGGGGAGATTGAGAGAAAAGAAAGACTGGAGAAAGCTATGTACGCGTGTGAAAAGATTGGAGGAGAGGTAATGGAGGAGGAGAAGTGTTATTTTGAAAATGTGGGAGGAAGGGAGGGAGTTATTTTGAATGGGGGAGGGAGAGTTGTTTTGAAAAGAGGGAGGATATCTTATTTAGAAACGTGGGGGGGGGGGGGGGGACACAGTGTTGCTTCGAAAAGGGCACGGCGCTGGGAAAGAAGGATTTATCCAGTACGCTGAGTGGCAAACGGAAGTTGAATACACCGTCTTCAGTGTGATGCGATCAGGAGAGATGAACGCTTGAGTTAATGGCATGGCATTTGAGGAACGCTTAAATCAGGAGTTCCCAGCCCGGGGGGGGGGGGGTAAATATAACCCCAGGAAGTAAATTTGGCGTACCCATAGGGGTAGATTTGCTGATTCTGGATTTGTGCATATATTTTTTTGGCACCACTGGTATCTATTCATCAATAGCTGCGGGTGGTCGGTGAGCCCTACTGGTAGGTCTTCGTCTGTCCTGTCATTGTTATATTCTGTGGGAGGGATAAATTTTTACCCCGGGCAGCGGCCTGTTCAGCCTGCTGTACTAGATTTCCAAGTGCCAGGGTATTTTTAATGTGCACACGGGCCGCCCGAGTTTTTGGCCCTTACCCGAGAAGACTAAGTGCTCGATTCTACCCACCATAGAAGCGGGGACGGAAAAATACGAGAAAAGTCCTAAAGTTCCAACATGCCTGCACCGACCGGGATTCGAACCCGGTACCTTTGGCATGAGAGGCGGGCACCTGGCCTCTAGACCACCGTGTACGCTCATGTTATTATTGTAGAAGTGTAAATGTTGCCCAACAACAACGCGGTTGGTGGTAACTTGACTGTCGAGAAGTGGCCAAAGGTAAACGGGACGAAAAGGGCTGGGAACCTCTGGCTTCAACAGCTTTGTAGATGTAGGCGGGGTAGATTGAGGTCTTGGAAATGTAATTGAAGCTGTCGAGTTTCTCAGAAAGATCAAGACAAGTTCTCTCTCTGACGGTGTACGCTGTTTGGCACGAGATGTGGGTTTTATTCTGTCCGGGTTAAAGACAAGGAAGTTAAATACATGGAGAGAGATTGACAGTATCCATCTGTATCTGGAATTTAGGGAAAGATTGCTTGTTGATGTAGTTGATGATGTCGTTGTTGCTGTTATTGTTGTTGTTGATGATGGTGATGTCGTTGTTGTTGTTGATGATGGTGATGTCGTTGTTGCTGTTGTTGTTGTTGTTGATGATGATGATGATGTCGTTGTTGCTGTTGTTGTTGTTGATGATGATGATGATGTCGTTGTTGCTGTTGTTATTGCGCAGGTAGTTTTTTTTTCGTAATCTGTTTCATGATTTCAGCCAAGATTGGTCATTGTTGATGTTGTCGATGTTATTGTTGTCGTTTGTTGTTATTATTGTTGCAGTTGTGATTGTGCGTGTGATGTGTAATCTGTTTCATGAGATTAGCGAAAGATTGGTTGTTGTTGTTGTTGTTGTTGTTGTTGTTGTTGGTGTTGTCTTTGTTGTAATTGGGATTTGCTGTTGGGGCTTGCTGTTATTGCTGCACGGGTGGTTGGTAATCTGTCTCTAGAGTTTAGTGAAAAATTGATTGATTTTGGTGGTTGTTGTTGTTTTCGGTGGTGTTTTTGTAGTTGTAGTTCTTGTCGTTTATTGTTGGTGTTGCGGCGGTGCCAGGGTCAAGCGTGTCAAGAGCGCTTAAGGGGTTAGGGTGGTCGGAAGTGTGTGTGGGTGTGTGTGTGTGTGAGAGAGAGAGAGAGAGAGAGAGAGTGAAAATCCCCAAAATTTAACTAAATGCGCTTTGGATGACCCCTGGTGTGTTCGACGTTGGAATGAATCAATTATTGCTTATGCTGGTTGGCTGGTCGTAAAAAACAACCATCCAATAGTTTGGCACGCAAAAGGACGTGGGGAATAGCAGGAAAGTGGAAACATGGTCATTTCAAAATATCGAAATGTGTTTGCTATTTTAGCCTTTCTTTAATTTCGCTTCTCAGTGCTTGCCTGGCATCTGTGTACAATAGTGGTTCTCAGCGTGGGCGATATGGTCGGGGGGGGGGGGGATAATTTTGATTTCTAAGGGGACGAAAGCAAGGAAAAGGGCGACAACGGGGCGAGAATGATAAAAGGTGTGTCTGTGGTGGGAGGGGGGCGGGGGGGGGGTGCGATTTGGGTGCAAAACCGGGAGAGCCGTTACTTGTTCAACGGCACGCCGAGGTGGGTTTTATGAATAGAAAAAGCCTTTAAATTTTTATATAGTGCATTTGATAGAGAATACTTTCTGTTTTATATTGAATAATCAACACGCCTATTGACATTGGTAAAGCTTTGAACTTAATAATATCATAATTTGTATGTATTCTATCTTCTTGTGGAAACATATCTGTTGGATTTGGGTAGGCTAGGGATAGGGGGAGGGGAGGGGGCGATGAAAGAAAATGTGGAGTCTAAGGGGGCGATTGCCTGGAAACGGTTGAGAACCGCTGACCTACAACATAATTACCATTACATTTACTCTAGGTCTTGTCATAACATCATGTCTTTTCATTCAAAACAGGCCCATGTTGTTTTGCGAAAGGTTTGCAATGCTCTTTATTTATTTATTATGATTATTTTTTCTCCACCTGCAGCAGTACTGGGATAGACTTTCAGTTCTGTACGTCGCCCATCTGACGTATTGGCGCGTCAACAATTTTGTCATTTTTAAAAAAAAAGGGGGGGGGGGAAGGGTGGTGATTGGTGGGTGCTTCTGGTAGTGTCTCCTGTGTTTAGGTCTTTATTTCAGGATGGTCACTGCCTTTGGCATTTACACCTCACTTTTTCTTGTTTTATTTTTCTTGTAGTGGTAGGGATTTGTTTTGTTTTTTTAGAATTTTGCGCGGGCAGCGGCCTTGTACGGCCTGCTCTTCACGATTTCCAACTGCCAAGATATCTTTAACGTGCGCAACGTGCACACGGGCCCTCCGAACTTTTCATCCTTATCTGAGGAGACTAGGTGCTCGATCCATAGGACCAGGGACAGGAAAATATGAGAAAAGCCCCGAAATTCCTGTACCGACCGGGATTTGAACCCGGTACCTTCAGCATGAGAGGCGAGCACCTTGCCTCTAGACCACCGTTGCCTCTGGTAGGGTCTTTTTCTGTCCTGTCATTCTTTTGCATTCTCTTTGTCGTCTTTCTTCTTCCAGTAACTTGAAGACTGTTGAAGACATCAATACGTCACTTTGTGAGAGAGAATAAAGATCTCACCATGAGCACATTTAAAGTAGTCATAATTCAAAACTACCAAAAACCATTGGTACACGCCAGTATGTGCGCCATGTCATTCTGGCTACGTATTTGGCGACCTTGTTACCGACTCCACTTTTTGCAACTTAAAAATTCGGCATTAAATATTTCGCGGTTTTTCTCAATTCAGCTTTGTTATTAGACGACGATCCCCTAAGAAAGTCCATTATGATAAGGAATTAGAATAAATCGGAACTGCGAAACAGCTTGGGTAAGTGCCACAATGCATTTTCAACCAAAGTGTGCCTTTTTGTTATACCTTCTACATACCAAAATATCTCCAGTTTTTCAGAAAATGGACATCGAACAAAAAAAGAACTGAGGTCGCGGTATGTTGAAAATACTCGGCCATCTAGGGGAAAATAGCTTTGTGGAAAACCAGGAAGACTTCAGACGTGCGGCATACACACTGCGGCTTCCCCTTTCATTCAGCTTCAGATGTCACGCTGTTTAAGGAAAAGAATGGAAACATTAGACGGTCGAATCTCCAGGTTTTGCAGTTAAAAATGGCAGATGTTTCAGTTGCAGTGGAAAGAGTTGGCGTTTTCCCCTGCCCCTCATGTTATTTCCAACAACCACCATGTCAAGTGGATAAGAATGGTGTAGAAACTTGTAAATTATACCGAATCTCTGGGTTTTACATTTTTACAAAGGCATTTTTTTTTTTTTTTAGTTGCGGTGGATTGTGTTGGGCTTGTTGTCTCTCTTTCTTTGTCTGTATTTGTCTCTCACTTTCTTTCTCTTTCCCATGTGTGTGTGTGTGTGTGTGCGCGCGCGTGTGTGTGTCTATCGCTTTCTCTGTGCCTCTTTCTCTCTTTCTGTCCCCCCCCCCCCCCGTGTGTCTGCTTTTCGTGCTCTCTCTGTATCTGTGTGTGTGTGTGACTATCCCTCTCTGTTTCTGTCTCATATCTCTCACTGTCTCTGTCTCTTTCTGTCTCTCCTTCGTCTAGTTCTATTTCTCTCCTTCCCCGCATCCCCACCCCTTCTATAACTTCTTTGGTCTATACACCTGGACATGTTGCCCCCATCACCCGAAAAAAAAAAAACCCACCCTCCCCCAAACGCGGGAAAAAATGTTGCCTGTTACAACCTAGGAAAGGTCACCCAACAAAGCACATCGCCCGGCGGGATGGGTCGATCCAGTGGCCCGCTGACCTACTTCAGTGCTTTCCTTCCTCGGGGCCCAAGAAAGAAAACGGCGGTCAATTGCCGAATTGCTGGGATGTCTCTTCTCCCCGGGGCTGGTCCGTGTGTGTTACTGTATAATCTCTGTCAACATTCGGTCTGCTGGACGATAAACAAGTTGGGCAGCCGGAAAACAGGGCTTTGAGCCGGGCGCTTTGTAGTGAAAAACGCGCGTTCGTGTGAAAAAGAGGAGATGAGTGCATTGAATTGCGCTCAGTAGCCGCGCATCTACATGCGTGTGCATTGGTGAGTGGATGCGTGTCTAAATGTGGCTCAGGAAGCATCAATCGTGCCCTGAAATGCCTTTGAGGTTGCATTTATCTTCAGCTGAATTGTCCTTTCATTGTGTTTGACCAGTCGACCCCCGTCAGTTTCGTGAATAATTCTGTCTGAAAACCTGCCTGTCGAATTTTTCTGGTGCCAGGTCGTTGGTTGTTTACCATTGTCCTCCCGCTGCCCTGCACACTGTGACCTGCAAATACAAACAGGGGTCTCTACTCAAGCGGCATTTTTCACACCATTAATGACAATCAACTCCCAGGCTCTCGGTATTGTTTTCAGGGCTGGGTCATTGACCGACTTGATTTTATCCGATCAGAATCTGGGACAGTTCATGTCGGCACAGCCACTTATTCATTTTGCCACCATATAATTAATTATGCTTTGCGTAATGACAAGGTTCTGACTCCCTTCCATCAACTTTTGACAGATCGATCATTGAAGTTTCATATACTGATATATAGCTTTTAGAGATCGAGGTTTTTTCTTTCTTTCTTTTTTCATTTTGGTAATACTTACAACAGGGTTCATAGCAGACCTTGAAAACCTGGAAAAACCTTCAAAAACAAAAATTGTTTTTCACGGTCTTGAAAAGCCTGGAAAACAGAGCACAACCTTGAATAGCCTTGAAAAAACAAAAATTGCGATCGAATTGAAAGAACAAAAAAAAATTGGGCCTAGGCGCCAGACCTAACAGAAATGGAGACGGCGGTGCAGTCACACAGGTTTTTACGGGCATAAGCAATTCACGGACATGCGTAGTTTTTGTCGCGGTGTTTTGTGGCCTTGAAAATGAAAAAGTTGACCTTGAAAAACCTTGAAAAAAAAAACATGAATTTTCTTATCAAAGTCTGCTATTAACCCTGTTACAAATTACACACCGAATCCGTTTGATACATTGACACATAATGGAGAAGGGCTGTAGAAGCAGTGTGTAACTCAGTTCAGCCTGAAAGTGGATATAGGACCTTGTCATTCCAAGGTCACGATGTAGGTATTTGTAATCTTCCCGACCCAGAAGCTAAAAATAATGTGAAACAACAAAGAAAGGAAGGGATACCGTAATTATGAGTCACACAACTGTAGTCGGGCACAATCATCTATTTTATGCTGGAAGTGTTCATTGCGGAACCGCGCTTTTACTATGAAAACGTCCATTTACAGCAGTGTTCCTCAACCTCTTTTGTCAACCTCAACCCCGCTTCAGTTTTTAAAAAAAAACACAAAAAAACGTGCCCCGCACCGTGATCAGACAGCATTAGTATACAGTATGTACCCCTGCACCTCATTCTAAAGTCCCGTTCCCGGCCTTGAGACACACTGATCTTCTAGAGGACTATCTCGCGCGACCTCCAGCTTACGGACGGTCTTGAAGTTACAACCCTGCAGTATCCCATTTCTGTGACTCAAATGGAACTCCTCCCCCAAAGAAAAGTCGAGCATCTTCTTTTTAAAAAAATGACGTTAAAAAAATGAATTAGAGATGGATTGGCATATACGGTCATTTACCGTAGCACGGTAGAATTGTATCCCCACAGCTGAACCAGGTTTAGGTGACCCAGGTTGACCTTTTAACTTTCATTCCGGTGACCTACTTTAGTCAGGCGAAAGAACACGTGTAGGACAGGTGCACGGGAAATCAAGCACGAAAACAAGATGCGAACAAGGCTGATAGCACACTGCATCGAGTCAAGTCTGGTTGTGTCCTGGTTTTGAATTTGAGATGTGAACTGTGGTGTTAACAAGGACCTGGCGCACTTGCGACACTGAAAACAGTTTGCCTCACTAGTTGGGGCGCGTCCCAACTGTCGTGAGTTAGCCCGAGGAAAGGCAGGCTTCTCGCGCTAGATGTAAATACCATGGTTTAAACGGGACATCGCGCACTTGCAAGACTGAAAAAAAAAGTTTTGTCTCACTAGTTTTGGCGCGTCGAAACTGTTTTGAGTTAAGGTAAGGAAAGAGCGCACCTTAAAGATACCTTGGCAGTTGGAAATCGAGAAGAGCAGGCCGAACAGGCCGCTGTCCGGGCAAAATTAAATAAAAATGTATCTACTGCCCCAAACAAACCGCCCGACCGGCACTGCACTGTGGCGACGAACTGCCTGCTCCAGTTGTAACTGGGTTGCAATGACACTAAGGCACATTTCCTAAATGGGATTAAAGAAGTATACAAAATACACACACACACACACACACGCACACACATCCACACACCCACACACACACACACCCCACACACCCACACACACATCCACACACACACGCGCACAAAATAATAAACAAAAAGTTGATTTGTTTTTAGCTTTGTTTATCCTTAGCGTTTTGTTGTGTCGCTCTTGTATTATTTCCTACGCGAGGCTTTGCTACATACAACGTTTTCTTTTTGCCACAGTTCGACTCAGATTCAAGCCTTGCTGCGACCCCACAGATTTTTCTGCTGTTTTTTTTTTGTTTGTTGTTTTTTTATATTTTAGTCGGCTATTTTCCATATTGGCGTATGTGCATTTTCTTGCCTTTTGGAGAAAACGAGGATTGAAAGTTTGAAGAGTCGTGTAAAATCGTGGTTTTGTTCAATACATTTCAAAATCGAAACTTGCACAAAGAGGCTCACGAAAAATACACCCATATGACACTTATACTTAATAAAATTAGGAGTGAGAGACCAATTATGAAGAAAACAGAAGCTTTTACTGGCCCAGCCCAATACCTATAGATGAAAAACTAAATGGAAATGTAAACAATTTACTACAGACAGTTAATTTTATTAGAAAATCGGGAGTTCTAGTGTGATGACTTAGTGTACGAAAGAAGAAGGAGAAGGAGTGAGAGAACCAATTTCATGACGAAACCTCAAAATCGGCCAAATGTCGCATACAACAAAATGGCAAATGCACCTCGTTATGTCAATTTGCATTTCACTAAAATGGCAACAAGGCAATAAACGAGCGACAGCACGAAGATCGGATGGTTATTTATTCATCTTAAATTATTTGTTGGTGGTGACGGCTTAGAAAAGGGCCAGACCACAGAGTCGACACAGTACAAAGGGCCAGACATCGTTGAAAAATGTATGACAGATTGTGGGTAAACGGGGCTGTTCAGACTGTAATTAGTGGAAACATCTTCCCCGTTTCATGTGGACCAGGAAGAGGAGAGATGCCTATGTGTTGACAGTACAAGTTGTGTTTTGGACTCCTTGGCTGCCAGTTTGCGGTAAGAAACGGCAGCTACGCCAAAAATATATTATCTTACAGGAGACTTAAGCTGGGTTCTCATGTGTACTGAAACGGAAACGGTAACCTCAAAAACCCTCCAGGTAGTGAAATAGAAAGAATATTTCCGCACGCCGTTTCCGCACGCATGGAAACACTCTTTCTTTTTAATATATGATGGATTTTTTGCTGTTTCCGTTTCCGTACACATGAGAACCCAGCTTTAAAGGTTTGAAGATTTATAAGCCGCCTTGCGCCTTACTTCATTCTTGGCTCAGTTTCCACTTTGTGATAACCAAAGGATTCTAGCAGTTCCCACGAAAGTGTACGCTGAACAACAACCCTGTGTCAGGCCGACGTAGATTTGTACGGGATTTACGTACGGTGGTAGGAATACCGTGGGCGGACGTCCTACATCAAACTGACGTAGGCGCGATGTCGAAACCAGCGGCTTTACGAAGGAATGATGTCATGCCAATTTACAAAACTTGACGTAAATACTACACTAGAGGGTTTTTGGATGGGATAATTATAACAAAATGATAGAGCGTATCATACACATCATTCTGTAAAATGATATTAAAAAGTAAATGTGACCAGATTGACGTATACTGTCTTTTCGCGTAACACGGTGGTATGTAGTAGTGGGTATGCAATTTGGTATTCCAGCAGAAGAGCCTGAGTAACGCCAAGGTTTGCAAAGGTGAGGGTGGATCTGACAAACCCAGGGCTAAAGGTGACATTTTCACATGTCTTTAAAAATCAAAATCGAAATATATTCCTGAAACATATTTCGCCCACGTTGAGATGAGAACTAGTGGCTTCGATCATCGGCTGTAGGCGCTTTAAAAAAAAAAATGAAAGAAAATTATATTTCCAAATGTTTTGTTTGTTGTAAGGGCCTCAGATTTGGAATTCTATGTCTCCGTTTTTGAGAGAGATTGAAAATTTTATGACTTTTAGACAGCAGCTGAAGAGTTATCTTTTTATATTGTGAATTAAATGTCCATGAAGTTTTCATAAATCACTCTCTCTCTCTCTCTCTTTCTCATTCTCTCTCTCTCTCTCTCCCTCTCTCTCTCTCTCTCTCTCTCTTTCTCATTCTCTCTCTTTCTCTCACTCTCTCTCTCTCACTCTCTCTCTCTCTCTCTCTCTCTCATTCTCTCCCTCTCTCTCATTCTCTCTCTCTCACACACACACTCTGTCTCTCTGTCATGTGACCCAGTTGTAGGACTGTTCCCCCCCCCCCTCCCCTTTCTCTCTCTCTCTCTCTCTCCTTCACTCTCTGCCTCTCTCTACTTAACCAATGTGATAAAATTATTTGAATGTATTTAATTCTATGTTGAACTTAAAAGCTCTGAATACCAAAACAGAAATAAAGAACGGTACCCAAGTAGGCCGTGAAGGGCGCAAAGTGGCCGTTATCGTGCCGACGTGCCGTAAAAATCCAAACTCTCTCTCTCTCTCTCTCTCTCTCTCTCTCTCTCTCTCTCTCTGTGTATATGTGAAAATGAATGGGTGAGATTCAGTATATATATGATACCGGTATAAATTTTGTAAAGCTTTTTGAGCCTGGTCGTTAACGGGATGAAGAGTGCCAAGCAATTGTTATCATTATTATTATTTTTTTTTGCCGACACCACCGTCGTGCCGTGGGTGGGAGAGAATCTAGAAGCGACATCTCTTGGCCCGATTGTGGCCGAGTGTCATGATGTCTGCAGATGATTGTGTGACAGAGCGGTCGATGGGAACTTTGTTGATTTTCTTTGTGAACTGGTCAGTGCTCTGGGAACCTGCAATTTGTTGTGCCCCTGCCCCCGGGAAGGGGGGGGGGGATTAGTTGACAGACCAGAAGTCTGCATGAAGACACAGTCTGGGGGAAGAGTGTGAGAAAAAGGTCATGTTGACATGTCATTGACCTGAGCAGAAGAGGATTTTAAGCCGGGAGTCCATAATTAGAGCCGACACCGACACGGCACGGCGCAACGACCCGATTTGACCCGATTACAATAATGATGGCAGTCTGTTCAACGTCATGTTTGTTTTCAGCTGATTGTGACAGAATGCCTATGGGAATTTGTAGCTTTGTCTGTGAATTGGACAGTGGCCTGCGAGCATGCCATTTATTGTGTTTACGGGATGGAAGAGGGGTGGAGGGGAAGCAGTGAACCGACAGGCCAGTCAGAATGAAGAAACAGTGTCTGGGGAAGATGGGAAAAAGGTCGTGTTGACATGTCAGGGGTGCCGATTAGTTGGTTGATGACGTCGAGATATTTATGGGCGGATCTGACAAAACCGGCTAAAGGTGAAATTTTTAGAGCTCTTTAAAAAAAAAATCAAAATAAAATATTTCTAAGACGATTCCAGACAAAATATGAGGTAAGATAAGATATGACTTTTATCATCCTGTTTCCAGGAAATTTATTGTCACAGCATCAGTAACAGTACAAATACAATATCGAAGACCTACAAGTCTTTAACGCACACCGCACACACGCACATTGCTCACACAACATTACCAACAAGTAAGAACATTGCTCACACGCACGCACTGTAAGAACACTCCATTAGGAAAAACTAACAACAGCATAGTACCACATCAGGAATATTTGAATGAAGAAGAATGGCAAATCGTTTATATTGTAGCCAAATTTCATTTTCCACAGAGGTAAAATTCTCCAATTGGAGGGATTTTGTCAGGAATTTGACCTTTCACCTTACGCCCGATTTCATCAGATCCACTTACATTTAGTTTCCATGAACGAAGTGCATATCCGTACAACATGTTGTGCACACAATTCGGTGACGTGGGCTGGGGTAGCGCTACCTGATTGGTCTAAAATGTAAGCGCTCTTCTATGAATGAAGAAGATTCATTCACATTGTGTGTTCTACGTTATCGAATTGTGTGCACAACAGGTTTACGGATATGCGTTTCCAGTGAAACACCGCGCCCTAGCCTATCAGTTGGACCTCAGCAAAACGCAGTGACAGGTCACATCCACCCGATTGACCGATCAGAATCGGCTAGTGCAAGCCTATATATATGGCCTTTAGCGTCTTTACAGACGGTCTTAGCAGCTAGAATATTCACTTTCACTTTGACTGACAGCTTCTCTCGTGGCTTATTCTACCAATGTTTGACCCGAGAGTGCGATGGCAGTGATTGCAGGTCAGTCTTTTGGGTTCACTTTGGCGAGTGTTTTCATTCCGCCTCTGTCGTTTTGTCAGGTATGTTTCTTTTGCCTTGAAGTCTATTGCGAGCGTGCCACTGCGCAATTTTTGTCTCAATCTGCTTCGATCATTTGCAAGGTTCTCCCATTCATTGGGGTCGATGTTGAATGCTTTCATCGTGACCTTGCAAGTGTCTTTGAATCGCAGATGTGGCCTACCTCTGGGTCGGTTGCCAGTAGCAAGTTCCCCGTAGAGAATTTGTCTGGGGATGCGATCATTTTCCATACGGTGGAGATGTCCAAGCCACCGCAGTCTTTTTTTGCCTAGGAGAGCCTGAGTTGATGGAATGTTGGCTCGGCTCAGAACTTCGATATTTGAGATCCTGTCTTGCCACTTGATCTTGAGAATTTTGCGTAGGCAGCGCAGGTGGAAGGAGTTGAGGGATCTTTCATGTTTGGAGTAGGTGGTCCATGTCTCTGAGCCATACAGCAGGGTGCTTAGGACGCAAGTTTGGTACACGAGTACCTTTGTTTTGATGGTCAGCTTGCTATTGTTCCACACCCTTTTTGAGAGTTTGCCAAAAGCTGTGGCCGCCTTTCCTATTCTGGCATTTATTTCAGTTGTTATGTCTGTGCTACCACTGATGGTTGAGCCTAGGTAGCAGAATTTTCCCACTTGCTCCAGAGGAGAGCCATTCAGCATGATTGGGTTGGGGTTTCTCAAGCCTTGTGTCAAAACTACAGTTTTTGAGACACTGATCTTTAGCATGAATTTGTCACAGGCTTTGGCAAGGCTATTGATGAGAGCCTGGAGCGTGGTTTCATCGTGGGCCACGATTGCAGCATCATCTGCGAAGAGGAGCTCTTGTAACATAATATGCTCTGTACGAGATTTTGCTTTTAGTCTGGCAACATTAAAAATGGAGCCGTCCACTCTGGTGTTAATAAGTACTCCACCTGAACATTGACCAAAGGCATTCTTGAGTAGGGCTGCAAAATATATACCAAATAAGGTAGGAGCAAGAACACATCCCTGCTTCACACCGCTGTTTACAGCAAATGAATTGGATGTGCAGCCCTCAAAGTTGACACATGCCCTCATGTCAGTGTGGAAGGATGCAATAAGTTTTAGCAATGTTGGTGGACAGCCTATGGATTTAAGGACTGCATACAGGCCAGATCGGCTTACGGTGTCGAAAGCCTTTGTTAGGTCCACAAAGCATGTTATAAGCGGCCTGTTTTGTTCTTTACATTTTTCTTGGATTTGCCGAAGTGCAAATATCATGTCAATAGTTGATCGTTTGCTTCGAAAGCCACATTGTGTTTCTGGTAAGACTTTTTCCGCCAGTTGTTGAAGGCGGCAGAGGATGACGCGAGCAAAAGCCTTTCCAGTAATGCTGAGGAGGGATATGCCTCGATAGTTGTTGCAGTCGCCTTTGTCTCCTTTGTTCTTGTAAAGTGTGACAATTTTGGCGTCTCTCATATCATGTGGTATCACGCCTTCTTTCCAACACTGCAGTAACAGATTATACAGGTGTGGTAATAGTGGGCCTTTTAGGTCTTTTAATACCTCTGCAGGAATGTTGTCACTTCCTGTGGCTTTTCCAGCAGACAGGTGGTCGATTGCATTGGAAAGCTCGACTAAGGAAGGTTCAGCGTCAAGTTCGGCCATTATTGGCAGTTTTTGGAGGTGTTCCTCAAAATCTGGTGGAATATTTTTCTCAGTTGAATACAACAGAGAGTAATGCTCTACCCACCTATTCAGTTGTTCATTTTTATCTGTGATGGGTTCACCATTTACAGACTTAAGTGGGGCGCTTTTGGTGATGATTGGCCCAAGAGCTACTTTCATCTGACTAAAGGCGGTTTTCATATCTCCCTTTTCATTTGCCTCTTGTATGCTGTTACACAAGTCTGTCCAGTATTTGTTGGCGCAACGTCTTACCTCCAGCTGAAGTTTAGCTTTTGCATTTTTCAAACAAGTTTTTGTACTCTGATTGCAATTTTTGTTATACTCATTGAAAGCAGATTTCTTTTGCTCAATGAGAGGTAGGAGAATTTCGCTGTTCTGGGCTACCCAGTCGTTGTTTGAAACTTTATGCTGTCCAAAAGACTTGATGGCACAGTCATGAATTTTTGAACTGAGAGTGTTCCATGTTTCATCTACCGAGTCACATTGGGTGACATTATCCATGCTTTCAGCAAATAACTTTTCAAATGACTTTCTATTTGATTCATCTCTGATTGCTGTTACATTGATCTTAGGGATTGAAGGGGCTTTTGATCTGTATATTTTCTTGGCCGAAATTTTGATTTTGCTGACTACCAGTGCATGGTCGGTGTCACAGTCAGCACTGTGGAGGGAACGAGTTATTTTTATACAGCCCAAACTCTTCCTCCTTGAGAGAATAAGATCTAATTGATGCCAATGGCCAGACCTGGGATGGCGCCATGATGTTCTTTGGCATCTCTTAAGGTCAAAGTACGTGTTTGTAACACATAATGAGTTTACAGAGCATAGCTCCAGAAGGCGCTGCCCGTTTTCGTTGATGTTGCCAATGCCGAAGTGCCCAATGCACTTTGGCCATGCGGAGTGATCTGCTCCCACTCGAGCGTTAAAGTCACCCAGAATTAGCAGGCCTTCGGTGAGAGGGATGTTGTGGAGAGTCCTCTGCAATGCCTCGTAGAAAATGTCTTTGGTTTCGTCAGAGGAGGTAAGTGTTGGGGCATAGACACAGATAATGTTGGTAAAACCAGACCGGGTGTTCAGTCTGAGTGTCATGATGCGTTCTGACACTCCAATTGGAGTTGCGATCGAATTGATAAGGGAGTTTTTTACGGCGAAGCCCACGCCGTGGATTCTCGGCTGTTCGCTGCTAAGGCCCTGCCAGAAGAAGGTGTAGTTTTCTTCTTTGACTGACCCGGAGTCGGGAAGTCGAGTTTCTTGAAGGGCAGCGATGTCGATGTTTAGTAGCTGAAGTTCTCGATCAATAATTTGGGATTTCCTGATGGAGTCAATATTAGTGAGATCTTGCTGTTGCAAGCCTGGGCGCATTGTTCTGACGTTCCAGGTACCAAGTTTTAGTATTTTTCTGTTTTTGCCAGGTGCACACTTTACGTCAGCTTTTTGACTTTTGGTCTAGCTCCAACCACCTTATGAAGCAGGCTGACGTGGCGGAACAACACCCAACTGCCTGGGGGCTGCCCAGGTTACGGCGGGCGGTAGTTGATCAATGCAGCTGAAAAGCCGCTCCCACCGACAGAGGGGACCCCTGGCGCTCATCCGTACGCCAAATGGATTGAGCTTATCACCGGTAACTGCCACCTCCCGTGTTGTGCCCATCCGTAACGGATGGCTGGAGTGTCCTCTCCAAATCGGAAATGGGTGGGCTTATAGAGGAGAGACAGACGCTTGCCAAGCCCGAGCAAACGCCTCCTCGTTTTGCTGCCTTGCCTGGGCTATTTTTAAGAGATGGTGCTTTGCCCAGAGGCACCACCCCTCTCTCTGCCATTCTAGTTAAACCCAAGGGAGAGACCAGGTCAATACATTTGGAACTAGTCCGGCTGCAGGAGATGCTCGAAGCCAGTTTGATGCAGTTCTCCCTGACAACCACCTTCGGGTCTCCACTCCTGATTTTCTGTCTGGGTTTACTCCCATAGCCTTTGCTATCATAGCAACACACAAGGCAGTGTGGTATTTGTATTCAGGGTTACCTTCCCCTAGTCTTCCTCTCTCCCGAGATGACCCACAAGACAGTGGGCTACAGTATAAAGGAAAGAGACTGTGTGTGATGTTGAAAAGAAAATAAAAAGATCCGTAAGAGAGGCATTTGTGTGGAGCTGGGTGTGACGGATTCAGAAGGGAGACAGGAACAACGCCGAAACAAAAGCTTCACCACATTAATTTTTGTCGTCAATAATTCATCTGGCCAAATCATGTAATAGCGTTTTTGCTTTTTTTTTCGTTTTATAATTTTATTTCTGTAAACTTGCTTTTCCCTCTTCATTACTTCATTATAGTTACTGCATTTTTACGGAGAAAGGCCTTATATGCTCACTGCTCTATGATAATGGCTTATGTCAGACTTATGCCGAAAGGCAACTAGCGGTTCATCGAATTTCTGAGCATGATGGCTAGCAGATAATAATAATATTGTAGAACAAGAAATGTGCCAGTAGGAAAATGTAATAATCCAATAGAATCACAATGGCATAAATGAAAGGAAAAGAAACAGTTTTTGTCCTGATATCTCAAAAGTGTCAAAAATGACTTACGCCATTAGCGTGAAGCAGTGACGGTATAATTATACACCAATGTACATCAGATTCACTGTTTAACACCACTAGCCGAGCTGAGCAAGATAATCTGGCAAATTCTTTCATCCTTCCCCCACATGTCCGGCCCAATTCCACTTTTGTTGTAGCATGAATTTTACTATGTCCGTTAGCTTTGTTTGCGTATTTCAGCATTTTTTTTTTATCTTACCCCTGAAAAGATTGTTTTTTGGCGTATATTTGTTTGCGTATTTCAGCATTTTTTTTTTATCTCACCCCTGAAAAGATTGTTTTTGGCGTATACAGGGTTTTGTCTATATTTGTTTTGCGTATTTCAGTATTTTTCCCCCACTCCCGAAAATTTTGTTTTTTGGCGTATACAGGGTTCTGTCTATAGTATGGCAGTATACAATTCATAATGTATACCAGTTGCGTATTGATTGCGCGTAGTGTAACACCTTCTATAAAACACAGACCCAATCAATTAATCTGCCAGGCGTGAAGAGTGCAGCCTTTTGTTTTTAGTTTCTGAACAGCGTCGGAGAAGAAAAAACAGCAAAACAAGTAGAGGGGGGAATAAATTGATAAGTTCGAACTATATAAAAACCAGGAGGTTGAGAGGAAGCACAATTCAAATGGTATAAAAATAGGAAGGTGAAAGCAGGAGAATTGAAGTGAGTATAAAAACCAGGAGGTTGAGAGGAAGCACAATTGAAATGGTATAAAAATAGGAAGGTGAAAGCTGGAGAATTGAAGTGAGTATAAAAACCAGGAGGTTGAGAGGAAGCACAATTGAAATGGTATAAAAATAGGAAGGTGAAAGCAGGAGAATTGAAGTGAGTATAAAAACCAGGAGGTTGAGAGGAAGCACAATTGAAATGGTATAAAAATAGGAAGGTGAAAGCTGGAGAATTGAAGTGAGTATAAAAACCAGGAGGTTGAGAGGAAGCACAATTGAAATGGTATAAAAATAGGAAGGTGAAAGCAGGAGAATTGAAGTGAGTATAAAAACCGGGAGGTTGAGAGGAAGCACAATTGAAATGGTATAAAAATAGGAAGGTGAAAGCAGGAGAATTGAAGTGAGTATAAAAACCAGGAGGTTGAGAGGAAGCACAATTGAAATGGTATAAAAAGAGGAAGGTGAAAGCTGGAGAATTGAAGTGAGTATAAAAACCAGGAGGTTGAAGAGGGGTGAGTTGGTATGATGTTTAAAAACAAGGCAGTTGACAAGAAAAAGAGTCGGAACGGTTTAAAACCAAAGAAGTTGTGGAATTGTCCAGAGTGATACAAAAACCAGAACATGAGCTGGTCACGTGTATGAGGAAGGGCTACCATTGGCTGAATGCTGCCCCGCTTTCCCCTTCTTTAGTCGCCCTTACGCTTCAGTCTTTCAGAGATAAGGCGTTGTGCATCTTATGTACAGGCGTATCGATCATTGGTAGTTAAGGTTTGAGTTGTGACTGGCTTATTTGTATTTGTATACTTCTTTAATCCCATTTGGGAAATTTGCCTTAGTGTCACTGCAGCCCAGTTACAACTGGAGCAGACACGTCGTCGCCACAGCCATTGCTTGTGGTGAGATCTATATTCTCACAAAGTGACTCGTCGATATCTTTAATAGTTTTATAAGCAGAAGCGTCTTTGCCATATCGCGAACATTGTCCTTGTTGTTCCATCTCCATTTTCTGAGAAGAAAAACAACAACAACTGGAGATTGGTGTTTTAGTATGTAGAAGAGGTATAACAAAATGTACACTTTGACGCTTGTTTAAAATGCGTGATGGCACCTATCAAGTTGTTTCACAGTTCCCATTTATTCTAAACTCCTTATCATAATACTAGAGCGGCACTTGTTCCACGTGGAATTTCTCTGTTGTGAAAAAAAGTGGAGTACGCCACACAGACTAATAAAATACCCAGACTGGATGATCCCATTGCGTGACGTCACAAGACAGCGAAAGGTCCGCCATTTTAGGTTTACGGTTGCGACCGACGCTTCAGCATAGCTACAATGCAGCGGTCGCTAAAAGTCCATACGGTCATCATTACAACAAAAAAAAAGCCAGATGTAGACAATAAAATGAAAGGATAGGTAAGTTAATGCATTATTAATACCTGTGCAACCAATCTTGACCAATAAAAATAAATTTCTACTGCAGATAGAACTAGAATCGGAATTTCTCGAGCGGCGGCCACGTCGATTATACGGTCGCAGCTCGGGAAATTCCGTAAAAAACGACACAGCCCGGAGCTGGTGTTTCCAGTCTGGTTAATTTATTAGTCTATGGTACGCCAGTTGGTGGACGAATTGTTTACCAGCGGGAGAGCTCACCTACACACGTGTACACACAATAAACCATCCTGCCACGCCTACATGCAGCCACATTTGGACTTGAAGTGCGGATAGTTGGTAGGCGTTTCTGGTGGGGTCCCCCTATGCCCTGTCTTTCTGCTACATTCTTTCTGTCGTCTGGTTTCTTTCCACTATCCTAGCACAATATGGCCGTGATCATGTCGACTTACAGTGTTTAAACTGAAACTCAGCAGCGGATGGTTGGTAGGCATTCTTCAAACCGAAACTCAGACTCAACAGTGGCTGATTTGTGGCCACTTCTGTCCCGAGGCTCTGTTATATTCTTTCTATCGTCCTTGCTTTTTCCTAGCGCAATGTGACGTTATCGTGTGGACGTGGTTTCTCCAAACTCAGACTCTGTCCTGCCATTATAATAAAATGTCTAGAGTCTTCCTAGCACAGTATGGCCATTGTCGTGTCGGACGTGCATTCTTCAAACCCAGCTGGAGTTGAAGTTGTACAGTGTTGGCTTCCGTGGCCCCCATTTCTAGATGTTAAGTTAGGTTGTGCAAGTTGCCCTTAGCCATTGATGTCCATCGATCAGCTGTGAGTGATTGCTTTGTTTTGAGGGAGACGGCAATCAACGCGAGCCTAGTCACCTGTATATTTCCTGTCTTAACTTTGATCGGCGTTGGGGGGGGGGGGGGGCAGATATTGATGCATGTCTGATGGTAGGGGCTCTTTATGGTGTTACTGCAACGCAGACTTTTCTCTCTCTCTCTCTCTCTCTCTCTCTCTCTCACACACAAACACTTTCACTCTCTCTTTTTTCTTTCTCCCCTCTCTACTCTCTCTCTCTCTCTCTCTCTCTCCCCTTTCAAGTGAAGTGGAGATAGCTCGCTGGCCGTGATTCTGTATTGTTGTTGTGGTTGTTAATGTTTCCGTCGTTGTGGCTTTTGTTGTTATGGTCTCATTTGTTATTGTTGTCGATGTTGCTGTCGTTATCATTTTTGCTGTTAACTTACTGACAGTTGTAGTCGTCGTTGTTGTCGATGTTGCTGTCGTTATCATTAATTTTGTGCTGTTAACTTACTGGCTGTTATTGTCGATTTTGCCGCCGTTATCATTTCTGCTGTTAACGTACTGGCTGTTGTTGTCGTCGTTGTTGTTTTTGATGTTATCGGTTTTGCTGTTATCGTCCTGGTTGTTGTTGCCGTTGTTGTTTTTGTTTTGTTATGGATGTTGTTGCCACTGGCATGTGGTTTTCCCAGCATTTACAAACCTCCAATAAGACAGCGGAAAAGGAAATATTTATGTTGAAATGTCAGCCCATGCTAGAAACTCTCTTACTGCGATTGCGCATAAATATGGATTGGAATCTGTTTTTGTTGTTTTTTTCAAAATGAGAGAGAAAAATTAATGTGAATAGCCTTAAGTGAACATTATCGTGTCAGATATTTTGACGGGAAGATTAGCCCAAAGGGCCGTCCATGAAGTACGTACACCAAACGTTGGATAATGTTTAACCCTTTTTCCCATATACGCTTGGAAGATATTTGGTTTTGCTTAAAGCCCTTGACAGCCAGCTGGTTGTCTTAAAAGTTGGGGGTTAAATTCTGAAAAGTGAGGGTTAAATTACTGGTTTTTTGTTTTTTTA
Organism: Onchidella celtica; assembly: GCA_963931925.1. Lineage (NCBI taxonomy): Eukaryota > Metazoa > Mollusca > Gastropoda > Systellommatophora > Onchidiidae > Onchidella > Onchidella celtica. The sequence goes on along the minus strand of OZ007575.1, from coordinate 51,499,134 downwards.
AAAAATACTGTAACTGTGAAGTCTGATAGAGTAAGTTATTAGGTTGTTTGCTTTTTTTTAGTTTCTCGTGAAAAATTTGCGAAAGCCAAGATGCCGATAGCTTACGACGCCGCCCTTGAATTGAGAGACGTGCGTACGTGTGTTTCCAAGAACCCACTACTTCGTAGGTAAACTATGTACTCCACAGGCACACCCCCCCCCCACCCCACACACCACAACCCCCCCCCAACACACACACACCCCTCCCCTCAGCGCGAGTGGTTGGTGGACGCCTCTGATGGTGTCTCCTTCTGTCCTATATTATCATTCTGCGGTATTCTGTTTTTCGTCTTGCTTTTTTCCAAGCACAATGTGGCTGTTATATCGACGAGTTTTCTCTAAACTCAAACTCTCAGAGCTTTCAGGAAGAATCCGTATTCAAAACAAAAGGAAAATGAAATCAAATCATGTAAAACGGACGGCCATTTCAGCCAGAAGTCGAATGTGAATGGATGAAGTCTTCTCTCCCTTGTCGCGATAGAGATTGGCTTTTGTAGTGTCCAGACAGTTTTGAATTTCCTGAGCCGATTTGTGTCCCTGTCGGCGTTTCCAGTTATCTGATGCCTCCGGAATAAGATCTTTGTATGGTTTAGTTGTAAAGGAGGACGCAATGTTACAAATTGGCATAGGAGAGAGAGAGAGAAAGAGAGAGGGGGAGAGAGAGAGAGAGAAAGAGACAGAGAGAGAGACGGAAAGAGAGTGAGAGAGAGAGAGAGAGAGAAATTGAGAGAGAGTGAGAGAGGCAGAGAGAAATTAAGAGAGACGGAGAGAGAGCGAGAGAGGCAGGAGTGAGAGAGAAATTGAGAGAGACCTAGAGACAGTGAGAGGCGGGAGTGAGAGAGAAATTGAGAGCGGACGAAGAGAGAGAGAGAAAAAGAGTGAGCGGGAGAGAATCGATGAATAGTGAGAGAGAAAGAGAGGGAGAGAGAGAAAGATTATCGGTAACTTCGATTGGCAGAAGAAATGAGTACCTGGGAATCTGTCTTTAGACAAATAAACTTATCATGCATAATTTAAAACACGACTGCCTAATTGTGGTTTTACAGTACATTTGTATAAACTGAGCAAGCTAAACTTGTTCCTGAGAATACGGAGAATATAAAACAATTATGACAGGCTAATTATGCTCCATACCGTAGGTACTTCTAAATTCAGCGGAAACTTAATTTGTTCCCAATAAGAGTTAAGACCTTTTTAGGTCAGTTGCAGGTCTTTATAGCGTCACTACTGTACGATAATGGCAGAAGTCAGACTTGTGCCAAAAGACACGATTCATTACATTCCTGAGCATGGGGGCTGTCAGATAATAATATTATAGGAAAAGAAATGCGCCAGTAGGAAAATGTATTCATCCAAGAGAATCAAAATGGCATGTCACCAGATGACAGGAAATGCAATGAAATCAAAATGGCATAAGTCACCAAATGGCAGGAAAAAGAAACCGGTTTTTTTTCTTAATATCTCAAACGTTTCAGAAATTTAATGACTTATACCAGGAGCGTGCGTAGAGCAGTGACGATAGAGTGGTCGCAGGTCATTTCTGTTTGAGGCCAACGCTGACCCTTATTCTTTCAAGGTTCCCCCAGAGATAGAAAGATGTTTGGTTTGGCTTGGGTTTGGGTTTTACGGCGCGTCGGCATGATAACGGCCATTTTGCTCCCTTTCACTGTCTATATGGGCGCATGTTCTTTATTTATGTTTCGTATCCACAGCTTTTAAGTTTAACAATAGAGTTAGATACTTGCATATGATTTTATGACATTGGTAAAGTTCTCAAAAGTTGTTTTGTATGGATCTGAAAAAGTTTTAAACGAGTATAAAAGTTATTAAATCAAGTTGTAGATCTTAGCCTCTCTCAGAAAGGACAGAATGCGTTGCGGGTCCAGGTTCGAAAATAATTGTTTCATAGATCCGCAGGCATAGTGCCTTCTTCAGATATGTATGAAGTCTACATATTCAGTCGAAATAAAATGTTGTATTGATAGTTGACAATTGCATGCCACACATTCGAGAACATGCCTTTGGTTTCATCAAAGGAAAGTGTAGCGGTCCTGTGTTAGTTTTCACTAATAGAAATCCCGTATGTTGGATTCGTACGTAATGTATTTACCCACCTGTATCTGTACAAAAGGGACCGGAGATTGGACGTTTCTGGCTGATAAACATGGGCGCCGATCTGCGCAGGTCACGGTGGCTGATAAACGTGGGCGCCGATCTGCGCAGGTCACGGTGGCTGATAAACATGGGCGCCGATCTGCGCAGGTCACGGTGGCTGATAAAACTTAATTAGGTGATCGATTTGCTCCAGAAAACTGGGGGGTTTAATCTTGTTGATTGGTTACGTGTGGTGGAGATGGAAGTAGGGAAGGGGTTGTGGCCAACTGAGATGGTTTGTTCTGAGACACTCTCTCTCTCTCTCTCTCTCTCTCTCTCTCTCTCTCTCTCTCTCTCTCTCTCTCTCTCTCTCTCTCTCTCTCTCTCTCTCTCTCTCTCTCCCCCTCTCTCCCTCCCTCCCTCCCTCCCTCCCTCCCTGTCGCTGTCTTTCTTTGTCACTCCCGCTGCCTCGCTTTTTCTTTCTTTCTCTCTCTCTCTCTCTGCATCTGGCTGGCTGTCTGTCTGACCCCGTCTCTCTGCCTCTCGCTGTCTGTCTGTCTGCTTCTCTCTTTCTCGATCTGTCTTTCTCTGTGTGTGTCTGGCTCTGTCTGTCTGTCTCTCTCCCTCTCTCTCTCTGTCTTCTTTCTCTGCTTCTCGCTGCCTCTCTATGTCTTTCTCAATCTGACTCTCTCTCTCTCTCTCTGCCTGCCTCTGTCTGTCTATCTATCTCTCTGCCTGTCTCCTCTGTCTATCCATCTGTCTGTCTGTCTTCTCTTGTCTCTCATTTTCTTCGTTAAACATAGAATAATAAGAAATGGAGAAGACTTGTGTTTAAATGTCGTTCACACAGAACTATTGTACTTGTCAGAAGATATTAATAGAGCAGAGCCAATGTTGGCATGATCACTCATATTTATAGACGTGAAAGACGTTAGCTGGGAATGCTTTTTGTGTATGGTCCTTAATCTCTTTCTCTATACAACTTCCATTTGGAAGTTTTAGAGTATAATCTCTCTGTGATTATATAATAACAGAAGTCTGTCTTTGGACTTTGGAACTACAGCGGCAAATTGAGAGCACGCCGGACACCAAAGATCAAGTAACACTGGAAGTCGTTATTTCTTGCTATCTGGACGAGCAATCGTGTGTTTCCCCCATCGATATCCCAGAATCAATGACAGATCAGTGAGACTGTGGAGGCCCGCGATTGATGTGGCGATGGCAGGGGTTACTGAGTAGGGCGGGGCGGACTATTTTTAAGTATTCCTGCGTAAAAGAGTTGAGCCGGGGAAGCGGAAGGACCCATTCGGATAGCTGGGGGGTGTCAGGATTTGTGTTTTTCATGCGCAGCATAATGTATGAAAGACAGAACTGGGAGCGAGGCAGGAAAAGCGACAGTTTGGGGAAATGGATTTAAAGGAAAACGGCATTTATGGAAATAGATAAAGGGAAACGATATTTTGGGAAATGCAAAAATGAGAACAATATTTTGGGAAATGCGAAATGAAAACGATATTTTGGGAAATGCAAAAATGAGAACGATGTTTTGGGAAATACAAAAATGAAAACGATATTTTGGGAAATGCAAAATGAAAACGATATTTTGGGAAATGCAAAAATGAAAACGATATCTTGGGAAATGCAAAAATGACAACGATACTTTGGGAAATGTAAACGGAAAGCGATGCGACATTCAGGAAAGTGAACAAAGAAAGCGACATTTTTGGAAAGTGAAAATTAAAAGGACATTTTGGAAAAATGGTGAAAGGAAAGCGGTGAATTTGGGAAATAGAAAAGAAAAAACGACCTTTTCTTCTCACCAGTTCGCCCGCGTTATCATTTCGCATGATTAATTTCTCACTGTCATTGGTTTGATTTGGTTCTTTCTCACGTAGCCTTGGGGGTCGACCGTGAAGTAAGCTTGAAGGGGGGGGGGGTTGCCCCAGTGTATGAAAAGCGTACAGCAGGGATGGAGCTGGAAGGGGTGGGGGTTACTGAGGAGCGCACGCACGTTTTTTAAGTGTGATAATAAGTTTTTAAAGGGGTTGTTTCTATTTATTTGTTTGTTTGTTGTTGGTTTTAAACAAAATGAGTTCCAAATAGGTTTTCCTGAAAATGGACTTCAGACTTTGTATCGAATGAAACAGTCAAATAGCCTTTGTGAAATGCCATTTCAAGTTTCAGAAAAGTCAGGGTATGATGGACATTCACCATTGCAGTGAGCGATCGATGGGCGCGTTCTGGTAGCCCCTCCTTCTGTCCTATCATTCTGCAGTGTTCCGTCCCGTCGTCTTGCTATCTTTGTAGCTTAGAATGGCCATTACCGTGTCGACGTGCTTTCTCTAAACTCGAATTTAGACTCACGATTGTAGTGGCTGTGCCCTCATACAAAGGGAGGGCGTGAAGCCAAGGGTATGAACAGTGAAAGGGAATGGGGGTGGTGTCAAAATGACCAAAATTAAGCTTACGTACTTTAAGGATGGCCCCCGCCTTTTAGTTCTGGCCGTCCCCCAAAAGCACCAGGGCCAGTCACACGTACACCCACAATGACACATCCAGAAAGTTCTCTCAGCGGGATACCACTAATATATTGCAATATACATCATGAATAACCAGGCCTAGATCGCGGGTGTAGAGCAAAATTGTTGTATCTCCAGGTTTATGAATTGGGGTTCATAATAGCAATACTGTAATAATGACAAACTGCTTCTTGTAATTTTTTCGTTATTCCACTATATTTAACCAATTCCAAGTTACAGAGAAGCAGTATTGTTGTATCTCCCTTAAAAATGCGATCATTGAGACCAATATTGTGGTGTTTCCGAGTAAGCTCCCATTATTCATATCACTGGAGATACAACAGTTTTGCTCTATACCCGCGAGATGATCCCTATGGGATGAGATTGACAGGTCAGCCCACACATGTTGCCAGTGAGATTATGAGTATGAGAATTTATCATGACAGAATCGCATTATTCCACACACCCGCCCACAATCCGAGCTGGATTTTATCACTGATTTTCTTCCATCTCATTTAACCCCGAGGCTTAATCAGTGTTTTTCAACAGTTTCTATAGGGTTATGTGTTATAACAGCTGACCGGCTGACTCGGGGATCACACAGATGTGATTTTTAAAGTAGAGGTTCGATCACGACTGTGTGATTAAGCGAGAACGAAATTTCCTGTCATACTTTTTAATTCTGCCCCAAAGAAATTGCGTTTTGTTGTTGTTGTTGTTGTTGTTTTTGTCTTCCGGCTGAAAATGTCGGAAATTTTCTTCTGTTCAAACAGAGAGTATAGATGTATGGAGAGATCTCACTTTCGCCAAATCGCGAAACTAGGTGGCTGCGGTAAACAAGAAATTGAAGAATTGAAAGAGACCGCCTTCACCAGAGATAGTGTGCATATTTGTTTACTGTAATTTGTTTATATTTTTGGGCTGATAGGAACTATTTATAGCCATCTGTAAGTTCTTACGCTACGTGGAAATGCACAAACGGGTATTGTTTACCGCAGCGACCTATTTTCCACTCCATGCTAACAATGGTTTCGCGGAGCCTCCCGTGTCTCGCAGTGCAAATCGACCACTAGTGAAACCTCTCTATACATATTATATACTCACTGGTTCAAATCAGTTGTGGTTCAAAATCAGTGAAAGTATTAAAACTTTAGCGAACTTCAAAACCTTGTGTAATGTACCCACGTACGTCTTTCTGGGCGTAATATGATATTTTGTAGGATTTAAGGTTCGGGGGTTAAAAGGCCATTCATGATTATACTGGAGGCCTTACTTCCTGTTTAATATGATTTCAGAGATTTGCCCCCTCAGCCAGTCAGGCGAATCTCCCCGAACTGTCCAGTCAAAACACATGACATTTGCGACCTTGGTAAAGTTCTTGTTCGTTTTATCTGAGGGCAAACACTCAATTCGGTGCGATTTCTCTTGAAGAGAGGGAGGGGAGAAGGAGAGAATCACAGGGATTATGGAGAGAGAGAGAGAGAGAAAGATAGAAGGTGAAACAGGTTTATCCCGGGCAATGCCGGGGGGTTAATTATGCTTGTTGCTATTAATTCTGTTAGATCCTGTGTAATTCTCGCATTTGTTGGCCGAAGCTATCTTTTTATCTTTTGTTTTGTTCCATCGAACGTTGGTCTATATTGCTATGTATGCGAGGATCAAACGAACCGAGTTCGAATAAAGCGTTTGAAGGCAGGGAATTTGTGATGGAAAACATTGTATAAATTTACATTATCTTTGTATAATACGTTGTTGTTGTTTTTCTTCTTGTTATTGGTTTTTGCTGGACAGATACGCAGTGGCTTAGCGGTGCCCCTAGTGGTGACGAACGTGAAAGCGTGGTTGGCAATTACTTTGTTTGCTGCGTTTACGGTCGGTGTGTCGTGAACGTTACGGTGAGCCGGAGACTGACTGTATCAGATCTGCCAACTGCCCCTTAGTTTGTAGGAGTGATCTGTATTTCGAGTGTTGGGATGGGTGTGAGAAATTTAATACTGTAGTACTTTTTGTTTTCACGAAAAAAAAAAAAAAAGAAATTTCTGTCAGGTTTGAAGGAATTGAGGTCTTTGTTTATGGAGGATCTCTGCAGGTGGCATTTGCACCTCCTGTTTCTTGTTTGCTTTTGTCTTGTTTCCTGTTGTTGTTGACCCCGTCGTTTGGCTTTCTTAGCCCTCTAAAGGGCTCCCTTATGGGCATCTTCTTCCTTCTTTGATTTCCTCTTCTTTCTGTCCTGGCTGATTTCTTTGTTATTTGTTTCTGTTTGGCGCCAAAAAAAACAAAAACTGAGAGAGAGTAAAGATTCCTATCATGGGTGGGGGGGGGGGGGGGGTAATGGGGGATCCTTGTAACATAAAAGGTCAGGTTTGAAGGTCAAGGTCAGTCCAGTTAAATACAAGATTTGGAGTTTGAGTTGGAGTTTGGGGTTTTGCGGTCGCGTCGGCACGATAACGGCCACGTTGCGCCCCACGGAGGGCCTCACGGTCTAGTTGGGTACAAGTTCTTTACTTACTAGATGAAGTTCCTGGCATTACCGGGATAAACCTGTGAAACCCACCGTCCCCTCCCCACCTCCCACCCCCTCTCTCTCTCTCTCTCTCTCTCTCTCTCTCTCTCTCTCTCTCTCTCTCTCTCTCTCTCTCTCTCTCTCTCTCTCTCTCTCTCTCTCTCTCTCTCTCTCTCTCTCTCTCTCTCTCTCTCTCTCTCTCTCTTATTGGTCTTCAAAGCTTCCCATAATTATTCTACAGTTTTACTCCAGATTTCATGCACACCAGAGCGCACTCATTAATTTTCTGGTAGGGAAATTGCCCGCACCGAACTGAACATGTATTAATACATCGTTTCTGGTGCGATGGTCTTACTACAGGGAGCCAAAACAAAGATCATTGTATTTGACATTTTTACAACTTTTATTTAAAAATACCCGAAACTTGAATCAACACAATCGGTTGATACAAAAGCGATTGGACTGGATTAGTGGACACTTAAGAAAATTAATTTCATAATTTTTGAAACTGTCATTTAGGCTGTAGAGTCGAGCAAAAAAAGGGGCAAAATTGCACCACAATGAATTACTCCCGCCACTATTTTTTTTTATAATAAGATGTTTCGCATTCAGAGCTGTTAAGTTCAACATAGAATTGAATACATTCATGTAATTTTAACATAAAATTATTGGTCAAGTTCTAAAAAAAAATAATAAATGTTTTTTTTGTGTAGATCTGGAAAAAGTTTTGTAAACAGTGGGAAGAAAGGAAATGGCACATAATTTTTTGACGTGTGTTTGGAGAATGGAGCCGAGGATGTTCGTCAGATTTCTTTACTGGCGGAGACGGATTTAGAGTTATATCATTTCTTGTTTAGAGTTACTTTATCTTGTATTCGTCATGTTGGCGTAAATGATGATATCAGCGTTGACAGCTGGACAGGGGGTCGGGCATCATCGCTGTAGGAGCTGTGCGGTTCTCACGCGGGAGGGAAGAGGGAGAGGGAAATAGGCAGAGAGAGAACGAGAATGAGAGACATAGATGGCTAGAAAGAGAGATTGAGCGAAAGAGAGGAAGAGAGAGAGAGAGATAGGCAGAGAGAAAGAGGGAGAGAAAGAAAGAGTGATAGGTAGAGAGAGAGAGAAAAGAGAGAGATAGGTCGAGAGAGAAAAATAGATAGATAGACAGATAAAGAGCGAGAGAGAAAAGAGAGTTAGGTCGAGAGAGAGAAATAAGATAGACAGACAGACAGTTAAAGAGAGAGAGAGAGAGAGAGAGACCATGAACACCACCGCCCCCCCCCCCAACTTCCCCTAAGCCAGCACCATCTTGCATTATTCACAAGGATTTAATGATAGTCTGAGCGCCGGTGTACTCACGCACAAAAGGTGGTCGCACTGACGTCATGATACATTTAGAGCGTACGTCAGAGATTCCCTAATGAATCTTGTGCCTGGAAAAACGAAACACCTTTTTTTTCTTTTTGCAGCTGTCATGGGCGCTGAAGAGTACGGGTATGATAGGAAAGCACGCCGCAATATCGCGTAGAAACGTCTTAGGATAACTTGAATTCCCGCTGATGCAGGGCAGTTTTAACGGTGTACTCTCCATTCAATTATAGTAGTGGAAAACCCGAAGTCACGACATTAGATTACACTCGTATGTTCCTTGATTTCTACGCGTTTCCAGCTACTGTGTAGGACCAGAGCCGGTGTGGTATCCCAGATTACGTGCCGCAGAATCTCTCTCTCTCTCACTCTCTCTCCCCCTCCCTCCTTCCCGTCCTTCCCCCATCCCGGATAATCAATATACCCTGGGGTATAATTATTACTTGGATAGTGGTAAATTCTGGTGGTTGTTCATTCGAGCGATAAAGCAACAAAAAAAAACAAAACAACAAAACCACCACTCAAATTATTCTTGATGTAGACTTTTCTTCTTTGCAAAAATGTTTTGTTGTGTTTCTGTTGTGTTTCTTACATGAGGCTTTGTACATACAATCTTTTTGTTGTTGTTGTTGTGTTTTTATACATTTGAACATATTTAAATATATTTGAAGCCGTTTCCCCCGTTCTTGTAGATTTTCTGCTTTTTTTTTTGTTTTGTTGTTTTAACCCTTTGGAGACGGAGCCTAATTGGGGTTTCGGTGCCAAGAAGACGGAGGCCTATTCAGAAGCCTTAAAGGGTACAGGCACTAATTGTCTTTAAAAAGTTCTAACATATAAATTAATTATTTGACACAGCCATCCGGCTAATGGCGAGGGTTGTATTGACCGGTCGATAGATCGGCCTCGTTGTCTTTTTCGTACTTCGACTCCTCGGCCGATTAGATCGGCCCTGTCGTCTCAAAAGGGTTAAATAATTATATTTTCAAGGTCTTTGAGCGGGTGATTGGTAGGCGCGTCTGCTAGGTTATTTCCCTCTCCCCTCCCTCCCTCTCTCCTCCCTCCCCCCCCCCTCCCCGGTCCGATCTTTCTGGCAGTGACCGGTCATCGTGTGGGCGTGGCGTGCTTTCTCCAAACTCAGACACTTTGCTAGTAAGTGTGGGCAGTTTCTGACCAAACCCACTCCTACCAACGCCCCCAACCACTCCAATTCTGAAACTGGTCGGTACGCCCACGTCCCTTTACCAAAATTCCATTTCCCAGAAAAATCACAGCCATTCATTCTGGCTGACAAATCCATCTGCTGGGGATAAACACTGACAACGTATGAGCTCTGGCAAATTGGAAAAATGAGGAAATCAGCGGAAAGGTCATCTGTTATCAAACTCCCCGTGTATTGATGGGGACATTCTGGCGGCGGAATGACGGAAACAATGGAATTGTCCCTGGGGGGGGGGGGGGGAAACTTTTCCTTTTCTTGTCTTGGCTGCCGTCTTTCGGAAAACGGCTGTATTCGCCATTCTGTCAAATTCACTTTTTTTAAAATCTAGTTTTCTCTCTCCTCCCTTCCTTCCTCTTTTCGCCTCCTCCTTCTCTGCCCCCACTCTCTCTCTCTCTCTCTCTCTCTGTGTCTGTCTTTATTTCTCACTCGCTGTCTTTCTCTCTCTCTTTGTCTTTCTCTCTCACTCGCCCTCTCTCTGTGTCTCTCTGTCTTTCTCTCTCTCTCTTTCTGTCTGTCTCTCTGCGTGTTTCTCTCTCTCTCACTCTCTCTCTCTGTCTTTTCTCTCTCACTCGCTCGCTCAGTCTGTCTTATTTTCTCTCTCTCTCTCTCTCTCTCTCTCTCTCTCTCTCTCTCACTGCCTCAGTTTCTCTCTCTCTCTCTCTCTCGCTCTCTCTCTCTCTGTCTTTTCTCTCTCACTCGCTCGCTCAGTCTGTCTTATTTTCTCTCTCTCTCTCTCTCTCTCTCTCTCTCTCTATCTCTCACTGCCTCAGTTTCTCTCTCTCTCTCTCTCTCTCACTGCCTCAGTTTCTCTCTCTCTCTCTCTCTCTCTCTCTCTCTCTCTCTCTCCCTCCCTCCCTCTGGGTTTACGTACGACGAATAGTTTTCTTTCAGGGCCATTTCAAAATGGAAATTGAACAACGAATGAAAAGGGGTGCCTCATTCCCATTTTTTTTTTAGTTGTTGATTTTATACGTCTCGCGTAAAAATTTTATTATGGGCACATAGTCTTTTGTCATGACAGGGCAGTTGGCTGGCTATTCCCTATAGGCAACAATGTCGATTCCATACATGTCATGTTTGCATGCTATAGCATACATCAGAAATGGGGCCGTTCTTTCAGAGTGTCTCTCTGGTACCCCTGTTTGACAATCTTATTAAAGCTGGGCAAGAGTCCTCCAGATTGGGGGGGGGGGGTCATTGGTCTAGGGGCAAGGTGCTCGCCTCTCATCCCGAAGGTACCGGGTTTGGTTCCCGGTCGGCGCAGGCATTTTGGAAATTTCGGGGGAATTTCGTGTCCCTGATCCTATGGGAGGTAGGATCGAGCACCTAGTCTTCTTGCATAAGGACGAAAACCTCGGATGGCCCGTGTGCACGTTGCGCACATTGAAAGATACCTTGGCAGTTGGAAGTCGAGAAGACCAGCCCTAACAAGGCTGGCTGCTCGAGCCAAATTAAAAGAACTAATCCCTAACACTCCTCTCTCTCTCTCTCTGTCTGTCTGCCTGTCCGTCTGTCTGTCTGTCTCTCCCTCTCTCCCCCCTCCCCTCCCCCAAAGGTTACAAAAAAATCAAACAAGTAAATTAAAAAAAAAAAAAAAAAGGTGCCAATGCCAAAGTCGGAGATCACTGGAAAACAGCGACCTCCACACAGATTTAGATTGGGTATCAAGTGAAATGGATCAGTCCGGTTATCTGGATACAAGCGTTTACGCCTCTCTTCCGACGTGCCATCATCCTCCTCCTCCTCCACCTCTCTCTCTCTTTTTCTCCCCCCCCCCCCCCACCACCACCATCAAATGGCGAATTCGTAATGGAAAACATGACTTACCCCTGAAAGCATTCAGTCACACTTAGAATCATAGAGGTTTTTAATTATTCGCTTAAGCACTAGACCTCCCATGTATTAAAGGTGCTATACCTCGGAATTATACTCCGATATTGATAAGGGGAGACAGCCAGCATTAACTATTCTGAATTAATTTCAGATACATATCAAATGAGATTTATATCACAGTGTATTTATTGATCGCCCAGTAGTGTGATGGACGTTCATTGCTGTGTCCAGCTGACGCCAACCAGGAAGAAAGAAAAGAAGGGAAGAGAGAAAGAAGGAACGAAGGGGAGAGAGAGAGAAAGAGAGAAAGGAAGCATGAAACAAGGAAAAGGAGAGAAGAAAGAAGCTCAGCAGTTGTGGTCGAGAAGAAACAGTCGCCCATGTACTACAGGATTGTCCCGATTATGAAGAAAACAGAAGCTTTTACTGGCCCAGCCCAATACCTGTAGATGAAAAACTAAATGGAAATGTAAACAATTTACTACAGACAGTTAATTTTATTAGAAAATCGGGAGTTCTAGTGTGATGACTTAGTGTACGAAAGAAGAAGAAGAGGAAGAAAGAGAAGGGCATTTAAACATTGTGGATGTCAGTATAATACCATGTTCAGGTTAACTTTCCAAGCACAGAATTTCACACTTCCTATCACCTGCAGTTGGACTAATGCTGTAAAATTGTAATAGAAATACGAGAAAGAGGAAGCGGGGAAAAAAGATGGTAAGGGAAGGCGTCGGCACTAGTAAATAATTAGGGATGTTAGTTTTCAGACAGACTTCTCCAAACTTGTCATCTCCAACTACCAGATCCCCTCAGGCAGACTAAACACAGACCAATCTTTGCACTGAGCCCCTCCCCAGACTAGAGTAGGCCCATGTCCCGCGAAAAAGGCTTTAGAACAGCCGCCCGCCCATCTTGAATGACATTGTATCAAGTACCATGACGTGAGCGGCCGTGGTAAGAATGGTGTAGACATACTGCCCGCAAGTGTTGGATCGAATAGCAAGTTGTAGGCTTGTTTCGAGGATGGCTGGTTATCCTGCTAGTATTTGATATTTTCGGTTCTCAAAACATACAGTTTTCATAAGCGATTAAAAACACATACTATTTTCATGAGCGATTAAAAATAGATACTGTTTTCACGAGCGATTAAAAATACATACTGTTTGCACAAGTGATTGAAAACATATTGTCTTGGCAAGCGAGTAAAAACGCATACTGTTTCCACCTATAATTAAATATACATACTGTTTCCACCAGCGATTAAAAACACTTACTGCTGCCACCAGCTATTTAAAACACTTACTGTCTTCACCAGCGATGAAAAACACATACTGTTTTCACAAGAGATTAAACATGCATACTATTTAACAACAACCAAAGCTAAAATGGTAAAAAAAAAAAATGGCTTAATCATTGTTCATTTTGGTTTGCTATGGTGATGAACGTTCGGGCAGCTCCGGGTCATCGTTGCTTTGAAATAATTTCATTAATTCCACTGCCAACCACAAGTAATTAAATACACTTCAGCATCCAGGAATCACGCCTGCCAGTTCGGCGTTGGTAAGGAAATCAAATGAAACAAAAACAGATTAGTACAGTTGTACACGTTCCTTCACAATCAGTCATGTTATCTTAATACAATCTGGGATTCTGGACAATCCTTTGGGGTACTCCATGAACAAGGTTTGGCACTGAGGAATGTTTGACGGTCGAGCAAGTGGGAGGAGAAGGGGGGGGGGGGAGGGCCAGTTGGTGGGAAGGGCGGGGGGGGGGGGGGAGAACGGTCCATAATCAATTTGAAGAAGCCTTTTGTGTGTGTGTGTGTGTGTGTGTGTAGAAGGGTGGGTGGGGGAGAGAAAATGATCCAATGGGTTTATCAGTTATTTCTCTCTTCCTCCTCCCTCCTTCTCTTTCTCTCTCTTTTTTCTTTCTTTCTCTCTCTCTCTCTCTCTCTGTCATTTTTCTTTCTTTCTTTCTCTATCCAGCTCTCTCCTTCTCTATGCCCCCTTCCACTCTCTCTCTCTCTTCTCTCTCTCTCTCTCTATCTCTGTCTCTCTCTCTCTGACTCTCCCTCTCTCACTCCTTATCTCTGCCTCCCACCCCCCCCACACCCCCACCCCCCCCCCTCCTTTAAAGCTGACCAAAGAAGACTGACAGCTTTTAAAACATGGTCAACAGGAGATTCGTAAATTTTTACATTTATGAAATGAGTAGTAATAATACTACATAACATTTATACAGCTCTTCATCTGGTGATACCAGCTGTAAGCGCTTGTGTAGTAACAGACGTTGTTCAGTATTGTAAACTTGTATACCTGTGGTGATGATATTAAAACTGTTGATCCCATTCGTTCAACGGCTTACGTCAGGCATTTGGAATAACCATGTTTGTTTTAATTCTCTTTGACAGCCTGTGGAGATATGGACATCAAGAACAGTCCCCATAACTTGATGATGCTGGAGAACTGCACTGTGGTGGAGGGATCTGTACATATCTATCTGATGGACTATGTGCATCAAGAGGAATATGATAAATATAGGTGGGAAAGTTTGTCTGTCTGTTCTTTTAGTTTCTTCGTCCATCAGTTCATTCAGTCAGTTGTCTATCAGTCACTTCGTCCACCCATTTCATTGTCTGTATGTTCATTTGTTTGTGGCTGTGGACCGATCTTTCTCTGTCTGTTTAATAACCAGACCTATTACTTGGATGTTCAACCATCCCTATGTCTAACAGTCCATCTCTTTGTCCGACCATCCGTCCACCCATCCAACCAACCATCCGTCCGTCCACACATCCACCCTTTCATTGATTCATCCATCCATCCATCCATTCACCATCCATCCATCTGTTCGTTCATCCATCCAACCACCCATCCATCCACCCATCCATCTTCCCATCCATTAAGTTGTCCATCTTCCGAAGTATCCATTTATCCATTTGTCCATTCACCATCCATACATCCATTCACTATCCGTCGAATCATCTGCCCGTCCACCCATTCACTCATCTATCCATCCATCCATCAGTTCATCCACTCAACCATCCATCCATCCAACCATTCTGCTGATATTCATGGTAAAAAGCATCTCGTCAAAGGTGTACATTCATAGCAATGGCATATTTGTTGTTGTTTCATATAATTGTCATTATTAACATCACACAAAATAAACTGCCCCATGAAGATTGCCAAACAGGTCCATTTTTAAAGTAAATATTTGTAAACATTAAAGAAAACATACAAACAAAGATGTCGTGTCTGAGTAAACAGAAAAGGATCAAAAGAGACATTGTCATTTCCTGCTTGTCAACTTCGCGCATCACTGGGTTTGAACACCAGTATCCAAAGAGGAGATTTAGAGAGGGGGCACTTAGGAATCATGCATTTTTAAGAAATATGGAAGAATGGCGGTTTCAAGTTTGTTTCTTTGTAATTATTTTTGGGTCATCTGATGATCTTCATTTGGGTCATCAGGGTACACCAACAGCAACGAAAGACACTGCCAGCCTTCGTGACAGTATGCTGTATGGCATTGATTTTTACCACCTTCAGGGCACTTAAACATTAGCATATCTGAAGAAAGCACTATGCCTGCGGGTCCGTGAAAGAATTATTTTCTGACCTGGACCCGCAGCGGATCTTGTCATTTCTGAAAGAGGTCAAACACTGCAAGTTTATTTAACAGACTTTTATCACAATTACAAAATTCATAGACATACTTTGCAGTATAGGTCTTTTCTCGTTAGATTTTTAATACAGGCCTTTTCCTGTTAGATTTTTAGCTTCACTTTTATTTGATCTTACCTATAGGCATGTGAAGGCTGAAAGCTAGCTCGAAGAGAGATAACGAAAAGACCGTGAGAGGCGTAAAGTGGCCGTTATCGTGCTCAAACTTAAAGTCAAACGAAGGGGTGATTTTCACCACCAGAAACACATCTAATGCTATAATATAGTTTTATAGCATTTGACTGAATATTGTGTACAATATAATTATTTTCAAACCTTATATTAAAACCTTAAATATCCTCTGACACCGCATAAAGAATGTGCCTGACACTTGGAGGGTCAAAAGAATAAATGGAAAAGAGGAGGATTTTTTATAACAAGGTCTTAACTCCGACAGGTGTTATATATACAATGCATACACGCAAACGAACTACTTTCTGTTGTTTGCAAGTCAAGTCTGTTGAACTACATTGTCATCAGTGTCTGGTCCAGAATAGTCATCAGTTTGGACACAGTGCAATCACTCAAACAAGTACACATTTGTTCCCTTTAATTTGAGTTATAAATCTTGGATGTGTAGTTTTATTAAGATGTTTTTAAAAAATATTTCAAAGTGTGTACATACATTTTTTGAGACACCCTGGAGAAAACATCTTTCAACTTTTGGTGCATGTTCAGATACAACAAACAAGAGAAGAAGAATTGGAACTCATAGGAGAATGTGTCTCTAAGAGATAATAATAATAATAATAATAATAATAATAATAATAATAATAATAATAATACATAACATTAATAATAGCGCTTCATTCCGTTATCAACCAGGCTGTTAGCGCTTAACAACATTAAAATTTACATCATGTAAATCACACATACAATAAACAAGCATACTCAGGAAAAACTAAAGCTTGATGGACATTGAGAGTGTAAAAAGATGACTCTTTAGCTGGTGTTTAAAAGTCCTAAAATGTTCAGTCTCTCTCAACGAAATAGGCAGAGAATTCCAAATCCGAGGCCCTTGATAAGAAAAAGATTTTTACCCATGCTGTGAAGGGACAACTTAGAAATTTTAAATTTTAAAAGTTCACCAGAGAAAGCAAACTCGTCAGACAACGTGGCGACCATCTCACATATTGGCGTATCAGCAGTTTTTCCCATTTTACATCGGGGAATTTCAAAGTTTTGGTGAGAGTAGGATTTCTTGTGTACAGACAAACTTGTGGCAAAAAGATTTCTGCTTATAATTTCAAAACGGTTAAAGATTCTGATGCGTCTTTATTTTAAGAATAATACCATAAATATATGTCACCAAGAGCATTGATAAGGTTGCCATTTGTGATCTTTGTTATAGTTTGTTCTCCGTTTTCTGAAAAACTGGAGACCTTAAGAGGTATAACAAATGCACTTGTTCACACTTGTTTTAAATGCGTTGTGGCACTTATCAAGCTGTGTCACCGCTCCGATTTATTCTGACTCATTATCATAATACTGAAGCCGGTTTTCAGTTGCAAAAAGTGGAGTTGGAACAAACAAGAACTAATGTCATGATAACTTAAAACCACCAATAACATCGCTACACACCAGTGCATGGGATGGACAGCGAAGTATTTCAGTCTTTGACTACACTGATTCTCGCAGTTTTTCATCACATGAAAACTTACATGTTTTACCAAAATCTATTTCAGTTTTCCAAAACTCCGTGAAATAACTGGCCACTTGATGCTCTACCGCTTGTTCGGGATGAGGACGCTGCGGAATCTCTTCCCCAACCTGGCAGTCATCCGAGGGCAAAAGCTTTTCTTCAATAGCTACGCTCTGGTGGTGAATGAGATGCGAGACCTGGAGGAATTGGGTTTGGTCGGGTTGACGGCAATCATGAACGGAGCCGTGCGACTCACTAAGAATCCTAAGCTCTGCCACATCAGTTCTGTAGACTGGGGAAGACTGGCTAGTGGTGTAAATCCATCTCTGCACCAGTTCATTGTGAGTATAATAATGAATACAGAAAGTATGATCTAAGAAATAAAACAGAAACAATACGATAAAATGCAAAGGAAAAGGAGAGACAGATCAAGCTTTCAGTCAGCGGATCTTCTTCAGAAAAAAAAAAATGTAACAGGATGGAAAATTAAACAAATAAAGAAATCGTAGGATGTTTCACAAATTCGGATACTTTTCGTCTGCAAGTTCCAGACTTGGATTCTTGGAATGCAGCCTATCCGTCATGGTATGATGGCCCGAAGTTTTTGTCCATTATTGAATGGTGTAAGACTGGTTCTCAACCATTTTCAGGCAATAGCCCCAGTAGGCTCTAAAATTTTCTGTCATAGCACACAACCCCACCCCCTCACCCCAATTCTTACACAAACCCAACAGATAATTTCACAAGAAGGGAGACTACACACAAAATATGATGTTAAGTGTTTCAGAGCCTTAGAAATTAATGACAACAGGCATATTAATTATTCATTATTAAACCAGAAAACCTTCTTTATCAAATGCACCAACAGAAACAGGTCTTTGCTGTGCCTAAAACCCATCCAATTGTTCCCCATTCATGATTTCCCCCCTTTCATCATTTTCACCCCTGGTTGCCCTTTTCTGCATTTTCGCTCCTCTGGATATCAAAATCAATCCCTCACCGCAAAGGCAATATTGCCCATGTTGAGAACCACTGGTGTAGGATGAACTGTGAACAATGAATGATTTGTGTGCCACCTGTCTTAGCAAACTTTATCTGCACATTCAGTTTTAGCTTAATATTACCCAGTATGGGAGCTCTTAAATGTGTGGTGCTCTAGGAAAACCCCTTCACATGGGTCGAATGTCACATTTTGAGATATACAACTATTATGAAAGAGGGACATTCTCTGTGTATTTTTGATTTTTATTTGAAGTCAATACAGTAGTCTCCGTCTAAGAACTCGCCGCCTAAGAACCCGATCCGCCTTAGAACCCGCTATTGCCGCGAAACCGAATTTTTTCACTATAATTTACATGCGTAAGAACCCGCTCTGAAACGAAAAATCGGCCTAAGAACCCGGCATGTGACCGTGAGACAAGCACACTTTTACGTAAAATTTCGATATTAAACACAAAATTCTCTTTCAAGTTGACGGAATAGAACAAAGCCACACAGTACAGTGAAAGAGAACAGGTGGAGGGAAGGTAGGGAGAGGCGAACCGCACAAAGGATGGAGCCCAGTTACGTCTTTCGTGTGCAAGCAGGCCACTCCTAGACTAAATTAGCATAGTCATTACCTAACATCTAATGTTGTCTGACTCGAGGGGCAGAATTTTATACGTAATTGACCACGCGCTTGGTTTGCATGGCACATGTGCAGTACTGACGGCTGTATGTGGTTATTACACATGGTATCACTGGGCCTCGTGTTGTATCCGCCTAAGAGCCCGGTCCGCCTAAGAATCCGCTTTTTCTGTCTCCCGTTGACCGGGTTCTTAGGCGGAGACTACTGTATCTCAAATAGTTTCTGAGATATGGCTGTTTAAAGTGTCAGGTGTAGTAATAGGAGAAACTGAGAAAAATGACTCTGTAGGCCCGTATCTCAAAAGCAGCCTGTGCGTCATCTGACGGGTTTTCCTTGAGTGCCACATGTCATACTTTTTTTTTCCATGATCAGAACAACCGTGAGGAACAATTGTGCCCAGATTTTTGCAATATGAGTTGCGTGATCACCACTTACGGAGAGGTCACACGGCGCCGATGTTGGACCCCAAAACCAGGAGGATGTCAGAGAAATTTAGGTAGGTCATCAAGTGCTGAGCATCATGCTATTCAAACTGGTTATTTTGTTGTGACAGTTAGGGTTAGGGTTAGTGTGTTTACCATCTCCCTGCTCTCTCTGTCTCTCTCTCCCAACCTACTCCCATCCCCCTTCTCTCTCTCTCTGTCTCTCTCTCACACTCATCAGTCTGTCTCTCTGTCTCTCTCTTTCTCTGTCTCTGATGATGATGATGGTAACAATTTGTCTTATTACATACTAGTCAAACATTTTCCAGATTTGATTTTGGGATATTGGCAGTTTAATGACTTTAGATGTCTGGTATATTTTCCAAGAACATTGTCTTTTCCTTAATGCAGTGGGAAATGCATTAACGTCTTATCAGAATTTGTAGTGGAAATAGAATTGTATGGCATATGGATAGGTGCAATTTGGTGAACAAAGACCATGACGGCTTGTCCTCCAGGGGAATTTAAGTGAACGGAAAATGGATTTGTGCAATCTCAATGACATTGCAAGGGCAGTAACTGGCGTTATTTTTATCATGGCTGTGTGGAAAAATTCAAGGGACATAATTACATAGTGGCAGACAGAATGAGCTGGACCCAACACTGTTTAACCTTAGAATAAAGACATCATTACAGCCATGTTATAGTCCAAACAATTTTAGATGTTTGAAGTGTGGCATTTCCAATCACTTAATGCTTTTGCTGGAATTAAAATATTTGTGAGCCAATCTTTAATTAATCACTTTTTGTGTGTGTTGTAAACATTTCAAAAGTGGAGATACCTGAGAAAGAGTTTCGAAAGACCTGACCACCCAGACAAGATAAATAACGGCATCCCTAATCCTAAACCTGTCCCTAATCCTATCTCTATCCCTTACCTTAAGCCTAATTTTTAGGGTCTGTTTATACTGGTGGGTTTTTGGAATAGAAAAAAGGAACGAGTGGCAGTGGAGGACGAACTCTTCTGCCTTTCCGATTTTTGCTTTCTGATTTCCCCCTCAACACGCTGTTTGTTTACACTGGTCCGTTTTCTTAATGAGAAGGGATGCACATTGTTTGTTTTGGTCATGTGACTGAGATGGATGCTCGTGTGGCCGCTGCTGGCCTCTCACTCGTCAGCAAAGGACTTGTTTGGTTCAGCTTTTCAACGTATGAATGTGAAATTAATCTGATCTTTCATGGCTTTTGCCACTTGCTAAAATTCCAAGGGCTTTGGTTCTCGCCTGCTTGTTATAGGCGATTTTGTATCCCATAGACAGCTCTCGCCATCAAAAATGTTTTGGTGAAAGTTTCATCGATAGCTCGACCGAACGCCATTTTACACTGAGGAGGTTGTCACGTGATGCATAAAATTTCTGAAATAGGAATGAAAATGGGAATGGTCCTATTCTAGTTTTTCAGGAGGAAATCGGAACAGAAGTAGGAAAGGGTCAGATTCCATTCCGATTTCGGAACAGTGCTAAATGCAACAAGCTTTCCGTTAGATTTCCTTTCCATTTTTCTGTTCCTAAAACCTGCCACTGTAAACAGGCCTTTACCCGTTCTCTTTCAACTAGAAATGGAAACACGGCCTTAGTTCTTATTTGTTCCAACTCTACATTTTGCACAACTGAGAAATTTGATGTTAAACGTTTGTGTCTTTAGTATTCTGATAAGGAGTTTGTATAAATCTGAACTGTGAAACAGGTTGATAAATGTCACAATGCATTTTCAACTTGTCAGCATGTGTATTTGTTGTGTGTGTAACTCTCCTGCATGCTAAATGATCTCCAGCTTTACAGAAAATGGAAATAGAACAAACAAGAACTAAAGAAGTGAAGAAAAGAATCTGTAAAGAATTGTAACAATTCAACATTGTTGGAACATATGGCACTCACGTAATTAGGCGGGTAGAGACATACAGGAATGATATATATCATGTGTATATTGAGTAGAATGACAGTATGTATTTCTGTATATATTTTTCAGATTGCAAATGTGCCGGGAGACAAGCATGTACAGCTGATGGTACATGTTGTCATCCTTACTGCATGGGAGGGTGCTTCGGCCCAACAGCCTCAGAATGCTTCTCATGTAGGAATGTCATTTACAAAGACGAGTGTAAACCAGTCTGTCCTCCAAGCACTTACATGGTATGATTTTAATCTGAGGTTTGCATGAACTTCATAGACAGATGGCAAAATTTGGTGTGATTTTAAGATGTTAGTTTGATGAGCCAGAGGCTTCCAGTTTTCTATAGGTATGGGGGGAAATATACGTGCGCACTTTTCAATTCTAGGGCCACATGGTAATCTGTCGTAACTCAACATGTTTAAAAAAAATTGAGATGTTTGGCAAGCTTGTAACTCTCGTCAGGCCACAGGTATTTGTGAGTGTGCATGTGAAAACCCCCCTAAAACAAGATTTTGAGAAAACGGCATTTAATCCTAAAAGTGGCAATAGCTAATTGACCAAGTAGTATTGGAGTGATTGATGTTAGGAGACTGTAGTCTAATACTAAGCCGTTAAAGAGATCGTAGTGAGTAGTGTTCACTGCTCGTCTACAGTTTACCCTGTAACAGGCCACGGTCCCCTAAACAACAGCCAAGTTGGAAGTTTGTGTCAGACCCATATTTTCACTTCAAAGCCGTTTTTCTCAAAATCAGCTCTGCCGACTTATTGTGGGTTTTCTCATGCACACTTACATATTTTATAAGCTGGGGATTAAATTTTGAAAATTGGGGGTTGAATGATCTGCCTTTTTAAAATATGGTAACTCTTAAGTCAGATGAAGAAAGTTGTTCAGCTTTTTGTGTCTCCTGGCAATTTGTAAAAACAAGGTGACGATAGCTTACCTGGTCTAGAGGCAAGGTGCTCGCCTCTCATGCCGAAGGTACCGGGTTCAAATCCCGGTCAGTGCAGGCATGCTGGAATTTTTGGGATTTTTCTCATATTTTCCTGTCCCTGATCCTGTGGGAGGGGGAGGTAGGATTGAGCACCTAGCCTTCTCGGATAAGGACAAAAAACACGGAGGGCCCATGTGCATGTTGCGCACGTTAAAGTTACCTTGGCAGTTGGAAATCGAAAGAGCAAGCCGAACAGGCTGCTGCCTGGGCAAAATTAAATAAAGATTCATCTCTCCTCCAAAAAAAAAAGCCAATCCGCCGACCGGCGCTGCACTGTGGCAACGACGTGCCTGCCCCAGTCGTAACTGGGCTGCAATGACACAAAGGCAAATTTCCCAAATGGGATTAAATAAGCATACCAACAAAAAAAAAAAATTGTAGCAGTGAATTAAAAAGCTTAGTTTTATTTACTTTCAAACAAAAAAACATCTTAGGATTATATAAGAATCAAAACTGGGCCCTGGCACTTATCTAATGAAACACCCAAACAGTATATGCAAATTTCCACTTTAAAGTTTTAAAACATTGTTGTATCATGGATATTCAGCATTCTAATGGTCATGGGGGGCGCAAGTGTATGAAAAACATACTGCTAGGAGAGGGAGGTCAAAAACAGCCAAAATTGAGCATACATACTTTATGGATAGCCCCTAATTTGACGTCATCTCAGCGCTGTTTGCATGATGTGTTTGAGAAATTTTAATTCAATTTAACAGCTTTCAAACCTATATGTTTGTGTTATGTTGTTGTGAAAAGGAAGTATGTGATTTGTATTTTATAAAATCTCTTTCTGTGTTGTTTTGCAGATGTCAGGGCGAAGATGCTTGACTGACAAAGAGTGTCTTGCCTTGCCCCAGCGATCTCACCGAGCAAACGGTGAAGACAAAATTGACCAGGGCCCAAAACTTTTGACTGGCACCGGTGGTCAGCCCAGCTTGTGTGTGTTCAGTTGTCCTACCGGCTACATGGTTCAACAGAGTAAAGAGCGCAAACTGACAGAATGTGTTCTGTGTAGAGGATTTTGTCCAAAAGGTCAGTGAACAAAGCTGTGTACATGTGTTAGCGAGCCCCACTGATCTCAACGGAAGTCACACTGAACCAAACGGAGAAAATCGCGATGAAACACAAATATCCGTTTTTTTATTTTGGTCAATACTTGAAGTTCAGTCATTTTTCTACATACTGTGAAAATATTAGGTCTCAAATTAGCCTCTAAATGTGATAAATATTGCTTTTAATTAATGCATTTAATTTTGCCTTTGGCATCGAATTTCACAGCAATAATGTGATTCATTGAACTCCTGATAACTTCAAAATTAATAAAGCTATTGTCACAAAATTTTCAAAGGGCGTGTATTATTTATATTGGCATAGACATGCAAAATTTCAGAGCCGTAGGTTAATTATAAGTGCCTGATGCTAGGGAGATAGTGAGGCCACCCATCTCGCCCAGAGCGAAAATTGCCCCTCCATCTTTAATGCCGATTTTCTTGGAAGTTACTTCCGTTTTTGACTGTGGAATAGGTGTCTTTAAAAATCCATAGCTTTTACAATAAAAAGGAGCATTGCAATAATTTTTACACCAAATTAAAGATGAGATTTCATACTTTATGGTGATATTCATAACTCAAAACTGAAAAAATGCGACTTTCGTTGAGATTAGCGAGGCTCGCTCACATATGAGCCTTTAGAAGACGATAGGGCTGATCATCAGCCCAATTATTTTACAGTGAAGTAGACGTACAGGCTGGTTATCAGCCCATGTAAAAAGCAGTTCTGATGAGTCCTGTCATGATCTTGCAGCCAATCAAAATGCTGGTTTCATAAAACCTGCAGATCTGTACATATCAGTGGTGGATCTTCGTGCTCTTGTAAACACATTACCGTTTTTTTGTCCTGTAAACCCCTGTCTTTCTAGATGGGTAACATCCAAAATACCCCCACCTCTATAGGATTAACCTTTCCACATTGCACGGCTCACACATTTCACCTTACCTTCAAACACTTTGTTCCATAGCAATCATTCCCTTTGGACGCATAATTTTGCATGAAGTTGGAAAATCCGCAAAAAATCTCAAAACCAATGGTGGACCTACATTTTTGAGACCCTGAAGCTTGAACTGTTGGGAGGGGGGGGGGGGGCGCGGGTAATTTGATAAGTTTTATTTCATTTTGCCTGGGAAGCAGCCTATTCAGCCTGCTTCTCTTTTCAATTTCCAACTGCCAAGGTAACTTGAACGTGCACACGGACCCTCCGAGTTTTTTGTCCTTATCCAAGAAGACTAGGTGGTCGATACTCCCTACCATAGTATCAAGGACAGGAAAATATGAGAAAAATCCCAAAATTCCAACCTCCTGTACCGACTGAGATTCGAACACGGTACCTTCAGCATGAGCTTTCCTCTAGACCACCATGTCCCCCAATAGGGCAACATCCAAATTTCACTTTTTAAAAAGAAGTGTTTTCAGAGCCACTCCAGGTTTAAAGGCCCTCGAAGCTTAAGCTTCACAAGTTTCATGGTAGATCCACCACTGCTCAAAACCACCAAAGTCATCGATATGCCAGTAAATGAGACTGGCAACAAATTAAGGCCAAAAGACACTGTGGGCACATTGCTTAAATAGAACCGGCTCTTTAAATGGCTCTGGTTTAAATACAGAGGAGAAAGTTTACGAAAAGAGTTATTATGTTGAGTCAAGTGTTATTGATGATATTGTTACATAATTGTTATTGTTATTTGATTGTTATTGTGAATAAAGTGCTATTGATAATCTTCCTTTTACAGTGTGCAACAGTAGCAAAGTTTACAGTATTGAGGATTCCGAGAGGCTACGAGGCTGCAGCATCATTGATGGCTACCTGGAGATCCAGCTGATGAGTGGAAGTAAGTCAGTGTCATTGGAGCCCAACAGCCTCAGACCTGACATCCTACACTTATTCCTCAAAGTCTGTGGAAGACCTTGGAAAAACTGGGGAACAAAACAATTTGTGTGCTTGTCTGGGAAAAACAACCCAAGTGTCAGAAATGTTGAAACTTGAGATAATAGTGTTTCTTAACCCTCCTAGTGCCACCATAAAAATTTTGTATGTATGCAAAATGCCAGCTTAAAACGGCAATAAAATGGTGATTTAGTCACTTGAGGTTAACGACAGTTTCCAGCAGTCAGTCGCACGCTTGCCAGGTTTTCGTAACACTGGAGGTAAATTGGCGATGAAAGAGAGCTACGATTGTGGCTCTTGGCACTCTACCGGTAAAGCCATGATCGTGGCTCTTGGTACTAAGAGGGTTAAAGGAAAATTCAAAGCTGAACAAGCTGGTGTTTGAATTCGTTCAAAATCTCCATTAGTTGTGGGAGATATACATTTTATGAGACCATACAAAAATGACAACTTGAGAAAAACAGCTCTCAAGTTTCAGGTCTTTATTTGCACCTTAGATTTTAAAATGCAAAGTATACACAACATAACAATGTACAGTTTCATAGAAAAATGAATGCTGAAAAATGGTTGAATTTGCTATTTTTGTGGGAACTACATTTTCGATCCCGATGTGACATTTTCACGCAATTCAGGCCGTAGCTCAAAATGAATTCTGCCGACATTTAGGTTGTTTTCCCCAGGCACGCACACATTTTCCGAGGTCTTGAAAATCTTTGAAAACAGTTTAACGCCTTGAAAAACCAGGAAAAGTAGAGCAAGAGCAAAACCCGCGCCAAAAAAAGGACAACAACACAAAACTGAAAGAAATGGCAACCAAACAACAAAAATCTGAAAACAAACAACGGTTTCTGACATTAAAGCAATTTACTGACATTATTTTGACCTTGTGGTAATGTTTTGTAAACTAGAAACCTGAAAATTGAATCTTGAAACCTTGAAGGTAGACATAATAATAATAGTAATGGATGGCATTTATATAGCGCATATCCATTTAAAATGCTCTATGCGCTTTACAGAAGCAACATGTCAACCAAAGAGCAGAATGGAGCGCCTGCAAAGCGCTCAACACACCACACTGCTTCTTTCTCTCTCCCTGTCTTGCTCACTCTCTCTCTCTACCTCTCTCTATCTCAGAGTAAATTGTAATGCAGCCTGTTAGGCCGAAAGTCAGCCAAGAGCCCTGTGACCACGCTCTGGTTGTTAATTTGCGTCTTTGTAATTTTGTGGTGATATTCGACATGTTATTTTGTGGAGAGAAAGAAAAGTGTTTCAAAGAAGTATTGCACAAATACTTGCTGCAAATTGAAAAACTTACAGAAACTTTTCTGCCTATGGAGACAGGTATGATCTTTTTCACTTATTTTCGTACGAAAACTTAACATCGATTAAATGATAACAATGATTACGTTGTCTCTACATGGATGAAAACTTATATTTCAACAGAATTAGTTACGAATGAATGCAGCCAAGGTTAAACCTGATTTCAGGTTTTTTGTATGATTATCATTGCAAAGGCAAATATCAAAACAGTATTGTGTAACTTTTTCCAAGGTTATACCTGAGAAGTCAGTTATAATTTGCGGGGCTTTTTTTTTTTTGTTCATCCCTGAATAGTCCGTAATAAAATCTGCATAATCAATGAAAATCCGTAACTCCAGTAAAGGGCACTTGCACAGCCCTGTGATTCCAGGGATCCCTGGAAAAGCCCTGGAATTTAAAGATTGAGAAAAAGCCCAGAGGTAGTGGATTAGCCCTGGAATAGCCCTTAGAATTCGCCTGGAATTCAAAACAACTGAAAAGTGGGCAAGAAAAATCTGAAAGCATATAAATTTTCTCTCATTTTCTTGCATTTCGTTGCAGGAACTCTGTCAATAGTTCAAATGCTCAAGGAACTTCAAATGTAAATATGCTGTTTCTTTCCTGTTAGAAAACCTGGACAATGAACTGACCAAAAATCTGGGCAGAATCCGTGAGGTGACAACTTATCTCAAGGTTTCCAGATCTTACGCCCTGTTGACCCTGCACTTTTTCCAAAGTCTTGAGATCATTGGTGGGAAAAACGGCAGCAGTAAAGGACCGTGAGTATCTTTGCCTTTGTTTCCTGAAAAGAATAGATAATCTGCTATGCGTAAACTGGCAAAGGCTGCCCAGGAAAAAAATCACACCAGTAGAGAATTGGTTCGCTTCCAACTAAATTGGTAATGGAAAAAGTAACCACCCAGAATTGCAGAAAGTGACAATTTGAACTCTTTTACTTCAAAACTAAAAAAAAACACCCATTTAACCCTGGAACTGTTCCGGGCTGTCTGATCTCGCTATGCTGCCATGTACCCGGAACTGTTCCGGACGTAGTTTGTATGCCAAGGTTTGTATTGTATTTCCTAGTTTAAGTTAGTTCCCCCAACTTATTTGCGTCATTTTGCATGTATTTTGAAAGTGTGGGATTTAAAGGTGTGTAATTTCTGAGATTTTCTTGTTTTGTCCCCTTTTGCCGTGGAAATCTGTGTGGCAGGCAAGAGGTTAACTCTAATTATACTTTAAATCTGATCTTTGTTATTGTATTTTCAGTGAGTTGTCTTTTTACCAAGATTATTTATTTTTAAATTTGCTAAATGCCCAGAGCCTATTTTAAATAGGAAGTGTGCATTATTATTTCTATTATTATTATTATTATTATTATTATTATTATTGCTAGCCGACCCTGGCAAGATAAATCTTGCACATTTTCCATGTACCAAGCCCAACAGTGTCGCCACATCTGGACTACATTAAAACGGCATTTGGATTCGATGCAATGACTAATAGAACTTACTGTTATACCACAATTTCACGTAGAAATACACAGATGTGATAACGCTGATCTTCGACCCCCGATAAGAGAGGTCAAGGACAAAATTTTCGGTCACACTTGTCGGTTCTATCCGATGAAAATGCGTCTCTCTTTTCGCGCCTCAAAATATTTTAATATAAATAATAGTAAAGACTGGTGTTTGTTCAAAATGAATGTGTCCACGTAGTCAAAAATTGCTGCAGTGCATCAAGTTTCATAATTTTTGATGGCGTAGTCGCGAAGTTTTAGCTGCATACAGATTCACCCTCTAGCTCAATTATAGTAAGATTAAATGAGTGAAACATTGGCATTTACTAGACATGGTTCACATATCGTCGGTGTAATTCTCTAACCATCTACGTGCTTTTTACAGAGTTTTACAGGAGAGCAAAAGACTATTTATTTCCGTCACTGGACGGAATTGGGTCATTTTTTAATACATTAATCACAAATCATATCTTCAAAATGGTGACAGATATTTTTTGTGCCAAAATGTAGTATATAGTTAGAAATGTTAGATAGACGCTTATAGCTCTTACAGAGTGAAGTTAAATGATTAGAGAATTACACCGACAATATGTGTGGATTTCAATTGTATCCGAAGAAAGCGCTATGCCTGTGGGTCCATGGAGAATTGTTTTCTGACGTGGACCCCCTGTGCACCATATCCTCTCTGAAGAAGGCTGAATCTGCAAGTTGATTTAAAGATTTTTAAATTTTTTTTTATATACTTATACAAAATTTCTTCCAGATTTTTACAAAGCATTTTGAGAACAATTTTATAGGGAACTTATATTTTTTATTTGTGAATTCCAACCGATGAAGCCCTGGGTCTCAAGCTTAAATAAAGTCTAAAAAAAAGATTATGAAAAATGCAAAGCTGCCGTTATTTGTGCTGATATACTGCTAACCTCAAACTCATATTCACATAGTTGCCATCACGTTACTGGACTTGCCTGATGTTATGGGACCGTGGCTCAATTACAAAGCTGAATAGAGAAAATACTGAGTTGTGTCCACTGTTTAGCAAAAGCTTACCATGTAAAATCCCATGCTTCCCTAATAACAACCTTACTTATTTTGGACTGACCAATGTTGGCTGTTTTCTTTCCATGAACCAGACTGAATGAGTATAGCTTGGTCGTGATGGACAACCTCAACCTGAAGGAGCTTTTCCCGGAGAAACAGATGGACAAAATGGAGGTGCGCAGCGGCTTGGTCACATTCCACGGAAACCGGCAACTGTGCTTTCATAAAATTGAGCACTTTGTGAAGCAGTTGGGCATTAAACCAAATCTGGACAAGAAGGGTATAAACAGGGACATCAGTAATACAACCAATGGAGATTTAATTCCTTGTGAGTAACACACTTCATTGTGTCAGGAAATAATTATTATTTTCTGTGTCAGTATGAGTGGATCTTTTCTTCCATTGAAAGTCTTCTGAATATAAAGACAGTAGATGAGATGCTTCATATAAGAAACAGTGGGTTTTAAGAAGGTTATTAAAATTGCATGCAATAAACCTATGATAGTGTATTAACTCTTTCCCTACGGGCCAGCATTCCATGTGTTGACGGAGCACTTCCTGGGGTTATGCGCCATACTGTACTGTGCATTTGTAAACAAAGATTGCCTTACTACACAACAGCTGTCCAAACTATACACTTATCGCACACGTGGTATCGCTGGAGCCATTAGGACAGAGGAAGCTTTACCAAGAATTCTATTGTTAAGGTTCAGTGTCTGTCATAGGATGTTCAAATTTTCCATTACAATGGTCAGGCAGACCTGCCACAATCCAAATCAGAAAATCAGTATGATCAGACCCAAAAATCAGTATTTGAGACCAAAATTCAGTATATCATTGAAACATGTACTTAAGCCTTAAAGTGAGAAGCTATTGCTGGGCCTTTGGCAGCGGCAGTGTTTTTCTTGTGTTTTGCGTTTTCGGTGTGTTTTACTATGTCTGATTTGGAACCAGTGCCAATTTTGAGGTCACAATTGCAAATTTCACAAAACATATGATTCTCAAGTTTGGATCGCTTAATGAAGTTCCATGTTTTGGTCCACTCCTCTCTGAATTTTTGATACGTGCCAGCTTTCTTAGGGACTGGCTCCATGATAGATCGATGTATTATAACTAGATCCAAGAAAATTAAATAGGCCTAGATCTAAGTTCAAATGATCTAAAAAGACAGGAAACAAAAAGTTTCTAGATGATCTACGGATCGCATCACACTTTTTTTTAGTCTTGAATCCTCGATCTCTAGACTAGTTTCTAGATCTAGATCTAACTCTAAAATCACTGAATCAGGTCTTGGTAAGAGTACAACTAAGCTGAATTGAATCTAGATAAATCAAAACTAAATTTCACGATAATATCAGGCAATGTTGGGAAAAAAACACGTGTAGATCTAAAAGACGATGACAAGGATGATGATCGGCAAATCTGAAAGGATCTGATTGAAAGCGCAAAATTTGTGTAGGCTAGCCTAGTCTCGACCAAGGGAACAAACTCTCAGCAAGCAAGCAAAGTATTAATTTTGAATTATGTTCAATACTGTAGGTCGCAGCACACAAAAACCACTGTAACCATGAAAGTGCCCGCCAGCCTCGGCAATAGTTGTATATGCAAAACGAAACACAAGTGCTTGCTAACAGTGCAAACTTGTCACAGTGACAGAAATGCATGCTGGGTTTTTCTGACGTCAGCAAACCAACCGTGAAAGAGAAAAATTTGTACGAAAACTTTCTCCCCGAGCGGTCTATGTCAGATGGGGGGAAAAAATCGGTAAATTTTTATTAAAATCGGTAAAACGGCCATTTCCAAAAAAAAAATCGATAAAATACCAATTGAATTAGTATAAACGACAAGTCTGGTCAAGGAATATCTTTATGTCACAACCCAGGCTGTGTTGTACAGGCTGCTGCTAGGGAAATGTGCAACGGAGTGTGCGTTGTACTATAGGGAAAGAGTTAACCTTTAACGTCCTCTACCGCAGTTACCGTTATGTCCTCAACAGCTACTAACCACTTGTTTACAATAGCTCTAGCTACACAGAAGCGGCCGTTATCGGCTAGTATGAGCTGATGGATAGCAAGGGACATCACTCAAGTAAATTGGAAATGAAACCAAAAAGTAAAGATAAGTGAAAAAATTTGCCGAACTGCATGTTTACAGTGAAAAACTGCGAAGATGAGTCGAGACTGTCATTGGTCAGGTCGCTCGGTACGAAATTTAGTTGATGATTTCGATGAAGTATTTAACGATGCTACAGATGATCAGTCTAACATAGAAATTGATAATCTAGATCTAGAATCTAGCGACAGTGATGGTAGTGATGATGGTCTGGGTCTAGATCTATGAACATCGATCTACCAGCTGATGCAGCTGATAATGATGCTACTCCCACTGATGCAAAAATAGGTCAACTCTACTCACTCCCAAGTTCAAGCTGACCTACTTTCTGCCTGACCACTGACCTTTTATAAACTTGGTTCATATATGTGTGCACTGTGAAAATTTCATGGTGATATCTGGAATAATAAGAAAATAACAGACAAAATAAGCTCGTTTTCAGTGGTTTTAATCAATTTTATTCAGGATAATAGGGAAAAACATAATCATTAATAGAGGATGTTAAAGGTTAAGGCATCTGAACTTCTGTGTAAGAAAAATTACTTTTGATTTGAAAACCTGTTTGTCATACCATTTCAGTAACCCAAAATATCAAGCAGGTTATGTGTAATTTATAGGTATTACCGCAAAGGAAAAATATCACATTTCTGAAAGCTATGAGCACATGAAATCCAACCACTGATTTCTCAAAAGTTGATGGAAGGGATTTAGAACCTTGTCATTCTAAGGGGATGACTTGTGGTTCGAAGTGAAAGGGTTAATTTCAAATTCATCTACCATCTGAAAAATGTTTTAACTGTGTTTTGTTTTGTATTTGTCCAGGTAAGGAAGTCACTCTGAACTTAGTTATCCAGGTCGTTAAGGATGTCAATGTTGTGATTCTAACTTGGGAAAGCTTTATACTTGGTGATCCTCGAACGCTGCTCAGTTACCTTGTCTATTACAAACCTGTGTAAGTATTACTTTATCTACTACAAATCTGTATGTTACTCACTTATGTTATTTATTACAAACTGTGTAAATATTATCGAGTTACAATTGTTTATCACAAACCAGTCTAAGCATTACATTATCTATGACACCTGCATAAGTGTTACTGCTTAATCATGAGTTACAAAACTGTGTAAGTATTACTCAGCCATATTTACCTATTACAAACCTGTGTAAGTGTTGTTGTTTTGTTTTGGTATTGTCAGTGTTAGTGGTACTATAATTACCACTATAGGTAGAATGGGCCTATCCGCCATCTTTAGTGTAGGTACCCACGCATCACCATGGCAATTGTGGCATTGATTTTGATTTATTAGCTCATTTGCACTGCGAGCACAAGAAGCGTCACGAACCAACTGACGGCGAGCTAAAAGTAGTTCGCTACAGTAAACAATGGCATGTGTGTACATGCTCAATGGGAGACGTTCAGTCAATTCTTTCAGTTGCTTTCACTTGTTTACATGGATGGTAGGGAATCTGACCGGCTTGGATCCATCCTTTCCACCCCTGTCGTAACAATCACCTGCAATGCAACCAGCAGGCATTTTAACCACCTAGACATGTCTCGAAGTTACACTAAGCTGATA
The DNA here is from genome assembly GCA_963931925.1 of Onchidella celtica. Taxonomy (NCBI): domain Eukaryota; kingdom Metazoa; phylum Mollusca; class Gastropoda; order Systellommatophora; family Onchidiidae; genus Onchidella; species Onchidella celtica. The sequence goes on along the minus strand of OZ007575.1, from coordinate 51,466,709 downwards.
CGCCGACCATCTTTAGTGTAGGAAGATCTAAACAAAAACACTCTGTGAGATCATGTGCACTACACCTATTATTATTACTAGTTGGTCCACTAACTCGGGGAATACCCAGATGTGATTTTAAAGTTGAGGTTCAATCACCAAGGCGTAAATTGAGGCGCAGAACAAAATTTCTTGTCATACTTTTTAATCCCACCTGAGAAAATGTGTCTTTTTTTTTTCCCGGCTGAAAATGCCAGAACGCTTTCTTCTGTTCAATTCAACTCAGTTGTGGCTCAAAATCAGTGAACATATTAAAAATATGGTGAACTTCAAAACCTTTTGAAATATGCCCACGTACACTACGTCTTTCTGTGCGAATTTTGATATTTTGTAGAACTAGATGAGGTGCCTGGCGTTAACTGGGATAGACATGTATTTCCATCCTTCTCACTTCATTTTGTTCTAAACAATTTCTCATAATAACCGACAGTATTGCACCAGAACCCGTGCGCAGCAGGGCATTGTGCACCAACTGAACGCTTGACCAATGTAAAATCTGTCCCACTGTATGGCTGCGAAATCTGGAAACCTTACCAAACCTGTTTGAGGAGGCAGCAATCCTTTGTCAGTACCTGTCTGGGGCGACTTCTGAGGATAAGATGGCCGGATATTATTCAAAATGAGGACCTCTGGGAAAGGACAAAGCAGAGAAACATCTCCAGCGAAATAGGACTGCGCAGATGGCGATGGCTGGGTCACACACTACGGAAGCCCCAGGATAGCACTGCAAGAAAGTCACTGATCTGGAACCCTCAGGGAACCAGGAAGAGGGGCAGGCCACGAATTACATGGAGGAGGATATGAAGAAAGGTGGCTACATTGGAATGAGTTGTCAAGGATCGCCCAGGATAGAGACAAATGGAAGGCTGTCGTTTGTGGCTTATACCCTGCTGAGTAGTGTGAAAAGGGCAATGATGAACGCTTGACCAAAACAGTCTCCCGTGCAGTGGGCTTATCATGGGGAGCACAAAAAGAGATCTTTGTATTCTGTATTCTGCAACTTTTGAAAAAAATGGCCTCGAGCTTGAATAAGCAATATAGGTCAATACAAAGGTGATTGGATTAGATTAGTTGACACTTAGAAAATTCGTGTTGTTATCTTTCAAACTGTCATTTAGGTTATAGCATTGAGCAAAAAAAAGGGGCCAAAGTTGTACATCAATGAATTACTCCCACCACTAATTTTTTTTATGATAAGATCGTCAATGTTAGAGGTACCATCACTACTGCTATTGTTTTCATTTCAGCACCGAGCGCGTGGCAGACTACTACCAAGGCAGAGATATCTGCACAGAAAATGAGTGGACCACAAAAGATGTCGCACCCACCGACGCCAACATGACCACTATGCCATATGAGACAAACATCCTTGGCCCACTCAAGCCATTCACCAAATTTGCAGTCTACGTGGAAGCCTACACGTTGACCACTGCCCATGCATCAGCAAGAACAAAAGTCCATTATTTTGAGACATCTCCAACTCGTAAGTTGCAGGCTAGTTATATTTTAACTCCAAAGAATATCATTTTGAGATATCCCTAATTTATAAGTTGCAAGCTAGTTATATTTTAATTCAAAAGTCCATCATTTTGAGACATCCACAACTCCTTAGTGGCAAGCTAGTTATATTTTAACGCGGAAGTCCATTATTTTGAGACATCCCCAACTCGTAGGTTGCAAGCTAGTTATATTTTAACTCAAAATTCCATTATTTTGAGACATCGCCAACTCGTAAGTTAAGTTGCAAGCTAATTATATTTTAACTCAGAAGTCCATCATTTGGAGACATCCACAACTCCTTAGTTGCAAGCTAGTTATATTTTAACTCGGAAGTCCATTATTTTGAGACATCCCCAACTCAAAGGTTGCAAGCTAGTTATATTTTAACTCAAAAGTCCACCATTTTGAGACATCCCCAACTTGTAAGCTGCAAGCTAGTCATATAATTATAATAAAGTGGCTGATTATGTTAGTTTTGGTCTTAACCAACTTCTAATTGAATGAGAGAAAGTTCAATAATAGCAAGGAGAGAGATAGAGGACAAGGTCATGAATGAACATATGATTGGCAGTGGTCTTTCATAAATTCCAGGTCCCTCCAGACCGGTTGACCTACAAGTAACATCATCAGATCCACACGAGTTGATGGTGAAGTGGAAACCTCCACAAAGACCCAATGGTGTCGTCACTCACTACAAGGTTCTCTACTCAGGGCAGACTTTAAACACGGAAGGATTCGAGCAGAGAGATTACTGTCAGAAACGTAAGTACAGAGATTGTGGATTATTTTCTGAAACATAGGTATAGGGATAAGGCATTATTGTCTGAAACACATGTAGAGATTATTGTTTGAAATGTAAATGTAAGGATTAATATCTGAAACATAAGGGTGAGGATTATGGTCTGAAACATACGTGTAGGGATCATTGTCTGAAATGTATGTGTAGGGATTATCGTATTCATTAGTAACAGAATGTTGCATTGTGGCAATTAGAACAGATCTATTCCCTTCAATTGGTTAAGGATAGCAAAGTTAACATGACGCTGGAGAAAATACGCCCTTCCCTATAGCTACCTTTTCCCAACTTGGGGTAGATCAAATTTATCAAATTTCAGGTTAAATACATTGGGTCAATTACAAATCCTAATGAAACGTTAATTTTTTCAGTAGATCTGAAAGGCGTCAGTGAGATTTGCTCTCTTAGGGACGCTGATGATGACACGTTCAAAAATATACACCACTTTTCCTAGCTAGTTACACATTGTGTGGTGGAGTTAGTAGTCTTCCTACCAAGTGTATAGTCGCGAACACTTTGACATGTGCATGTAAGCATATGTTAAGTTCACGCATCCATGGAAAAGGCCTAAGCCTACACCACCATGTAACCAGTTGCACACAGTTTATGCACACTGGTCTTTAGTGATTCATAGAACAGGAGAGTTACTAGCGTCACATACAACACAACCTTATTGGGACTCGTGGAATGGGGCTTCATTGTATGTTTTTATTACAAAATAATTTAAGCTAGATCGGTTGTCAATTCTGAAAACAATACGCATGAATGAAAATGATGAGGTGCTATTTCACACAGAGATTACAACACTAATTCTAAGTTAACCACCCTGGAATTATATATTTATTTTTCAGCTATGACATTGAATAAGGAGCTGCAGAAGGCAGAGGAGAAAAAGAAACAAGAAGCCGAGGCAAAGAAAAAGAAGGAAGAGGCTAATAAAGAACAGGACATCAAATGCTGTGAATGTGGGAAAGACCCTGAAGAGTTGCTGGAGGAGCAGAGACAAGCAGAGCTGGAGATTGCATTTGAGAATAAGCTCCATGGCTTGATCTATCAAAAGATAATCTCGTAAATATTCTGTTGTTTTTTTTTTGGCTGTTGTTAAAGTACATATGCAGCTCAAGTGCCTTGCGCTAGGGGCGTTTAGGTATACGTATCTACCCTAACCCCGTCCTTATCCTCAACCCTAAATCGTATCGAATCGGTAACCCTGCCCCTTACCCTTTCACCCCAAAAAACAGGATGAAAACAAAAAGAAAATCTGAAAGAAGAATAAATTAAAGCTGTTGTTAGGAGTATTGGGGTGGGGGGGGGGGGGGGGAAGCATGAGATCTAGCTCTGCAGTTGCAAAAGGCTTTAAAATAATATCCCTAGCGCAAAAAATTTGGGGGACATACGAGCTTGTAACACAATTTTTTTTTTTTTGGTGTACTGGTACAGAACCCACAATCTGGATTTCAACTCACCCTTTATCTCTTAGTCTTGTTTTGATTGGCGCTGTTTTCTCCCTCTCCCCATCTCTCTCTCCCCAATATCTCCTCTTCTATCTGCCTTGTTCCGCATCTAATTAATTTTCAAGCTGAACACGTCAAATACAGTCTCCTTTGCACTGGGCTAAGCGAAGAGAGCCAAAAAAAAGTTCATTTTATTTTACAGTCAAAACAAGATCTGTAAAAGATTGCCTGAAACATCACTGAACACAGTGTACCATACAAAAACGATTGGGTTAGATTATTTAACATGTAAGAAAATTAATTTTATAATTTTTTTAAAAACTGTTATTCAAGTTGAGCGTTGAGCAAAAAAAAAAAAAAGTGGCCAAATTCCACCAAATTGGTTTTGAAAAACTTTTCTGTAAAAGTGGGAAAAATTGTTGATACATCAGTATGATGACAGATATGTCTCACACTTCAGAAAAAATCTTTAATAATTTTTAATTCATAATTGCTTCCTACAGGAAAGAGTGTGTAAGCAGGGGTCTGGAGCACATCAACAAAAGCTCCGACCTGGACTTAAGGCAGAAACGCAGTGTCAGAAGCATAAACAGAGGACTTGACTTCAATCATCCTGTCCGAGCGATCCCACTCCCGGGGCACAATCCCCAAAAGTCTGATGTCTTGAATGGCAACATTTCAGACCCCCAGGCCGAGACAAATGATACCAGCACATCCAGTACTGTGCCAACTCTGGAAGTGATTGTGTACCACACCCAGGTGACACTGTCCAATCTGGCACATTTCCAGATTTACAGTATTGAGGTAAGTGGGTCAACTTGACACAGATTATATTGGATGTGCTGTAGTGGTAGTGGGTGGTCACTCAAGTTTCCATCAGAAAGTGGCTGTGCAACTGTCTGTGAATATGAAATTAGCTCTAGAATCCCAGTGGGGCTTACAATAGGTGACTTTCCATTGAGCGCTAGTTTGTTAACAAAGATAAAGAGGAAAAAAATCAGGGATTCTTATTTTCCTTCGATTTAGCGCTAGTTTCGGTTTAGCCATTTTCGGTTTAACCATTCTCCACTGTATTTCATCTGCGGCAGTGAATTACATCCCTGGTGCAATGTTGGGAATTATTTGCCGATTTTGTTTAGTGAGGCAAAAATGCACTTGGTGTTTTGTATCAAGAGTACTTCGAGTATTTCACAATGAATTTTGTGACATCACTTTTCTGTAAAGTCAAAAATGGCCAAAAAGAGAAAGTTGTATGTAGCAAAACCTAGCATTAGAAATAATACCCACACGATACAATGAAACGCAAACTTAAAGAGAAGACAGAAAACGGTCATTCTGCCTTCCCTTTTAGTTTGCGTTTAATTGTATCATTTGGGTATTATTTCTGAGGTGAGGCTTTGCTACAAACAACTTTTCTTTTTGCCCGTTTTTGATTTGGCTTTAACCCTTTGTGTACCACCGACCGCTATAGCGGCCTGCAGTGACCCCTGGTGTTTTTATTTTTCGTAGCGCAAGCGACAGGAACTTATCATGTTTACTTCCGTTTCTAATGATAAGAGAGTGATTTCCCTTAATGAAAAGCCCAGATATGGAGCTCTCCTAGATTGGAGAGTATTTTATCTGAATTTATTTTGTCGTTTAGAGCAATGAACCTCCTGGGTCTAACGCTCTGAACTATTTCAAGAATAAAAATCAGATACATTTCAGAATGATACAAGTCTCCAGTTTTGTTACATTAACAGTTTCTGTGTTCATTTTCCTCCATGAAAATATACTTTGTGTGGTTTATTTCAAGAAACTTATTTTATGTAATTTTTTTTGTGATCACACCTAATATTTGGAATGTTTTCTTAGGAGGAGGGGTATTTTGAATTGCCAACATAGTCAGGTGGGTGGTACACAAAGGGTTAAGCCTTTGCTGTGGCCCCACAGTTTTCCTGTGGTTTTTATAATATTTTGTCACTTTTCTGAAAAACTTTCAAATAAATGAAAGGAGTTTAATATACATTGTAGAGACAAGGAGAAAGGAATACTCCAGACTCAACAGATTACTTTGGAAAAAAAAGTGTAAATAGGACAAATTATTTCAAGGCCACATGCAAAGTTACAAAAAAATCAGCACACTGAAAAAAGGTCAATCCCCAAGGATACTTTTTTTCATATGAAATTATTTATGGTGTATTTTTCTTCCCTGAAACAGGTTGTAGCTTGTCATGAAACAAATCCTACCGCTGGAAAGAAGCTGTGCAGTGAAAGCGCTATGACCTCAGGACGAACTCTTGCCCACGGTTAGTGTTTTTTATAAGAGAGATTGTATGATTGAATTTCATCTATTTGCACCTTGTGCAGTATTAGAGTCATGGCAGTTAAAAAACTGAGTATTTATGCATTGAACAAGTGTTGAGCTTCTGTGTGTAATAACATTTACCTGTTACTGGTTGAGCTGTTTACCTTTTGTCCGGCCAAACCGTAAAAAACGGTACCAATTGTTCGGCCGATGTTTACTATAACAGTTAGCACAGTTAGGCCAAACCGGAACAAATCACAATCCTGTTCTGATTATCGTATATGGTCGTTCCAGAAGAAAGTGGAATGACCTACTTCCACTTCGAATCTTCACGCATAAGTTTCTTTGAAGTTTTATGAACATGAATTTACACATGTAGATGGCACGTGTTTTATTTAATGTCGAGTTTTAATTTCTTGTTGATTGAAGGAAAAAAAAAACCATTCTAATATAAAGCCTTGAAAAGAGACACATAAACAACCGACCTGGCCAAGTGACTCCTGGTTCCTGGATATAAACACTGGCCGTGACAGTTCATTACGATTTTTGACACTATGGACCAAAAAAGGGTTTATTTTTAACCTCATTCTCTACAGTAACTTTTAAAGGTGTGGGCGAGAACTCTCAAGACTATCCAGTTTGAAATTTAGGGGCGGTTCGAAGATGTGTTTTTCTTTCACTCAGTATGAACACAAGATCAAATGTATTCCGCCCACATTAAAGTAAAGGGAAATCAAAGAACCTGGATAGGATTTGATATTTTGAATCTGCCATATGTGAGTGCAGCCAGTCTCCTCAAAACACAGAGCATATATTGCAGAACTGCACACTCTTCTCAGCACAGCGAGAAACGTATTGGCCCAAACCCACCGACCTGAATATCAAACTCTATGGTGCTCTGCCAAAACAGCAGAAAACCGTAGATTTTCTTAAAAGAACAAATCTGCAGATTTAGATTGGTGAACGAAAGAAAGAAGAAGAAGATATTTCGAAAGGTTGGCTGTGATATTAGTGATGGAAAATCAGTGTCCAATCAAGCCGAATATTCGACTTTCCGTAGCAGAAGCAAGAATCCATGAGCTGAATATATGGCTAACCATAGCGAATAGTTAAGATCCTAGCCAAATAAGGATAGATCGTCGTATCATGTAGGCTACTGACATATTGGCAGTTTTCCAAGTTTAGTGGAAAGTGTTTCAAAGTTTTGGTGAGAATGAGATGTCTTACAAACAGGCATGATGCAAAGACATTTCGGCTTATAAAACTATTTAAGATATCGATTCATCACTGTGTGAGAATAAAGATCTTACCATGAGCTAGCAATGCTGAGGTAGACATAGCTGAAAAGCAACAAAATCATAGATACGCCAATATGTGAAATGAGATCTACTGTCTCACCAAGTGATGCATCGATGCCTTTAATTGTTTTGAGGTTATAAGTAGAAATGTTTTTGCCTTATCCAAGAATCACAAAAAGTGACCAAAACTTTGAAATACTTTATTGTAAAATGAGAAAATTCTTGATATTCGAGTATGTGAGACAGGCGACAATATGATAAAACACAGAAAAACTGTGGGGTTGCAACAAGGCTATAAGCAATGTCGTAAAGAGCAGGCCGAACAGGCCGCTGCCCGGGCAAAATTGAAATTAATAGATTAAAATTTATCCATATCACCCCCCCCCCCCCCCCCCCAGCAACAACAACATTTATTATTCATTATTAAATATATATTATTATTAATAAATATTCCAATATTATTTGAGTTGTGAGTTGTGAACTGCACCTAATAGGCTGCGTTACAATTTGCTCTGAGATAGAGAGAGGTAGAGAGAGAGAGTGAGCGAGACAGGGAGAGAGAAAGAAGCAGTATAGTGTGTTGAGCGCTTTACTCAAATGATACTTTCCATGTTCAGTGCCCTCAGACAATATCAGTGCATCCCTGATCAGTGTAGAAACCATGACTAACAGAATGCTTTCCGTTTTCAGTGCCCTCAGACAATATCAATGCATCCCTGATCAGTGTGGAAACCATGACTAACAGAATGCTTTCCGTTTTCAGTGCCCTCAGACAATATCAATGCATCCCTGATCAGTGTGGAAACCATGACTAACAGAATGCTTTCCGTTTTCAGTGCCCTCAGACAATATCAATGCATCCCTGATCAGTGTGGAAACCATGACTAACAGAAGCGGTGAGGTGATGCTGAAATGGATGCCCCCCGCTGAACCCAACGGACTGATCCTACAGTATAACATCAAGTACAAGAGAGTGGATCTGGAGAGAGAGGTGAGTGGCAGTTTTGGGCCAAACAGCAAATTGAATGATTCGAAAGAATCGTCACTGTCCCATAAGACTGTACTAACTAAAAAATTTTTTTAATTCATTGTCATATAATATATTCAAGTATATTGAAAGCCGTACCGAATGATCTTGGTTATAGACTCCTGAGCTGAAAATAATTGAGTAGCAAACTATAAAAACTTCATCGTAGCTGTACCAGTTGTACAGTAAAATAAATCTGTTTTTTTGCTTCTCGTGAAAAGTGGCCAAAACCGATTACTACAGTCTTAGAGAATGGTGATAAAATACCAAATATTCATAAGTCATTATTTGAATATTTAACACTGTTTCGAAGTCCTGAACATTTCCATATAAAAATGTCTTCAGGTGCCAGACGTCTTCTCACAGGACAGGTGGAAATATTGTAAATCTTGTTTCCTTCCTTCAATAATCCACACTTTTCGATGATCTTCCTTGTAACTAGGCGTATGTTCAGACAAATGTGTCAAATTTTGAAATTATCTGCCCATCAACTGCTTGTGAAAATAAACCAAACGTACTGGGTGTCAAATAATTTCTAAAGTATTTGAAAAAATATTTGGCAAGGGTTGCTATTCAAGTATTCAGATATTGGTATATATTGAATACCCCAACATTAGTGAAAAGACAGATTTCACTTGTGGGTAAACCAGTGGTTTTTCACCCTACAAGTGTCAGAAGGGTAACGAGATCAGCTTGGTTCCTTAATTGGTCGGGCTGGTCTCATTGGCCCTGGTTTCATTAACATCAGTAGCCGTCAGTAGATTCGTAACCCAGCCATATCAGAAAAACCATGTTTTTAACCTGAAAATAATTTCTGGCCTTCCATTTCAGAGTGAAACTATTGCCATTTTTAATGTTAGCAAAGATACTAGGTACATTAAGATGAGACAGCTAGCCCGCTTTGTGTGCACCGATTTCACACCACCACCTATCAGCAAATGTGAGTGTGCATGAGAAAACCCGGCATAAGTCGGCAACATGACATTTTGAGTTCTATACATATAATAAAAGACAAGACATTTCTGATAAATTGAAGTCAGTGACCCCCCTAAAACAAGATTTTAAGAAAACGGCATTTAATCCTATAAGTGGCAATAGCTAATTGACCAAGTAATATTTGGAGTGATTGCTGTTAGGAGACTGTAGTCTAATAACTAAGCCGTTATAGAGATCATAGTGGGTAGTGTTCACTGCTCATCTACAGTTTACCCTGTAACATGCCGTGGTCCCCTACAAATGGCCAAGTCAGAAGTTTTTTGATCTTGTTAGGAGACCGTAGTCTAATTACAAAGCCGTTATAGAGATCATAGTGAGTAGTGTTCACTGCTCGTCTACAGTTTACCCTGTAACATGCCGCGGTCCCCTAAACAACAGCCAAGTTGGAAGTTTGTGTCGGACCCATATTTTCACTTCAAAGCCGTTTTTCTCAAAATCAGCTCTGCCGACTTATTGTGGGTTTTCTCATGCACACTCACAAAATAATACGCGGAAGTCATGAAGTATATTAGAAAGCCAGTGTGGGGAAAATCTTGAAGTTTGTTCATTGTGTACGCCTTGACTGAAGTCACTTATCTGGTCTTGACTGAAGTCACTTACCTGGTCTTGACTGAAGTCACATATCTGGCTTTGACTGAAGTCACTTATCTGGCCTTGTCTGAAGTCACATATCTGGTCTTGACTGAAGTCACTTATCTGGCCTTGACTGAAGTCACTTATCTGGCTTTGACTGAAGTCACTTATCTGGCCTTGACTGAAGTCACATATCTGGTCTTGACTGAAGTCACTTATCTGGCCTTGACTGAAGTCACATATCTGGCTTTGACTGAAGTCCCATATTTGGCCTTGACTGAAGTCACATAATTATCTGGCCTTGACTGAAGTCACTTATCTGGCCTTGACTGAAGTCACTTATCTGGCTTTGACTGAAGTCCCATATTTGGCCTTGACTGAAGTCACTTATCTGGCCTTGACTGAAGTCACTTATCTGGCCTTGACTGAAGTCACTTATCTGGCCTTGACTGAAGTCACTTATCTGGCCTTGAGTGAAGTCACTTATCTGGCCTTGACTGAAGTCATTTATCTGGTCTTGACTGAAGTCACTTATCTGGTCTTGACTGAAGTCACTTATCTGGCCTTGACTGAAGTCACATATCTGGCCTTGACTGAAGTCACATATCTGGCTTTGACTGAAGTCCCATATTTGGCCTTGACTGAAGTTACTTATCTGGCCTTGACTGAAGTCACATATCTGGCTTTGACTGAAGTCCCGTATTTGGCCTTGACTGAAGTCACATAATTATCTGGCCTTGACTGAAGTCACTTATCTGGTAATTATAATTTTAATCGTTGTACCAAAACTGTGGTGATTTGTTATGCTTTTTAGTGGCAGTAACACTGCTACAAATCCTCATTATTAATTTCACTTTGTGTCAAGCATTCTTTTCATGCAATGCACCATGGGCCCCACCCGCGATTAGTGCACAAGCTGTGTGCACAATCTTTGTAGAGGAGTGAAGAAGGGAGTTACATATTGTATGTAGTATCTTTAGTACTAGCCAAGCTTGAAAATCTTAGAAAAATCATGGGGCAATCACTGTTGAAACACACACCCTGACACTGCAGTGGTTTACATCATCACTTATGGGGTTAAACTTTTAACTCTGCTGCTTTCAGAAGTCAACTGCTTTACAGTGCAACAAATTTTTAGCTCAAATTTAATACTTTTTTTTCATTGATGAATAGGTTTATTTAATATTTTTTGCAAAGCGTAAAGAACAAAATGTGGCAAAATGATAGAGTTGTATGTAGTAAAACCCCACGTAAGAAATTTAAATAATACAGACGTAAAGACAAAAACAAAGAAGCAAACTGAGAATCAGACAAAAATGTAACTAAAACAAGAACAAAAAATCAGTTCCATAAGGCTTAACTGATTCCATCCATTCAACTGCTCAGCGCGGCCTTCCTGTTTGAGATAGAATTCATTTGACCGCTCACAGCGGCTGTGCGAAATACGAATAGAAAGGCACAGTGCTGGGAATCATGTAATAACTAAAATTAATTTTTCAACATACATGCTTAAGTTTATTTTTTACTAATTCCCTGTTCATTCATGTACAATTTCATGTATTAATATGACCATATAACTTGAAACATAATGTCTGTAAGAGGCAAAAACTAGAGCTACTGTGTTTTAACATTTCGAAAGGGGAAAAAACTCTGTCCCTGCTATACAAAAATCCTGGATGGCATCAGTTAATGTAAAATATGAAATTGGTCCAATAGAATGATAGTCTTTGAGAAAATTAATGTTGGTCCCACTTATTCTCAGGGATGCCAAAAGTCCGGTTTTTCCGTCAGTCCTGATTTTTTTCACCTGTTCCTGTTTCGTTTCGTCGACGCCGGATCTCCACCGAGTCCTTGTTTTTTATACAAAATGCCTTTACAAAACCGACTGCGCATGCCCGGCCGGATGTTTATTTTAGACCTATTCCTCCGCGACACGATGACACATTCATTTTTCAGGTTTTTTTGCAAAAATCATTTGGCATCCCTTTATTCTGAAAAAGATGCACTTTAAACTCAGAATTTTTGTTATTCATGGTTTGATCCATTTCTTTGGTTTCTCTGCAGACTGTACCTGAGATTGTCTGTGTCAATCCAAGAGTGTATCACAACAACAGCAACGGTTACCTGCTGACTGGCTTGGCGCCAGGCAACTACTCTTTCCAAATCAGTGCGTACTCCATGGCTGGGAACGGCAGCTACACACCAAGGATGTTCTTCTCAGTACTGCCTCCACCTGGTAAGATAAACAGAAAAAAAACCAAACAAACAAAAAACTGGGATTATTCATCTCACCAAGTGGTCATTGTCCTTTTAGGGGTGAAACAGACCCAGGCTGGTGCATGTGCCAGACCGATGGCTTACCGCGCATAAATTTTGCTTCACACTAACACAATAGGCACTGCCCGCTGGGTTGCAGGGTGGGCAGTGCCTTTTGTGCTACCGTAATGCGAAGCAAAATTTATTACCCGCCAAGCCAGCGTTGATCTGTTTCACCCCTTGCAGTGTGATTTCTGTGACCAGGTTTTTAACTTTGACTAATCATTGCTTTTCTTACACGGTGGCATGGGTACTGCAATGTTGGGCCTAACAGTGGAGACCACCGATACAACAGAGGCTTTCAGCACTTTACTTGAAATAAAGTTTGATTTGCTGGGATGTGTCTGTGTTCATCACCTTGAATTATTTACCTGGTCAGACTGAACTTTTTAGATTAGTCTGATCATCTGGTTAGAGGAGCCTTATCTTTAAAGAAAATGCATTAAGTGTGTTGATGCTTCATGGACACCGGATTCCTGTGCAACCTCCAACCTGGGTATTCCTGGGATCCTTGAAAAAAAGCACTGGAATTTAAACATTTGAGAAAAGGCTGTGGAAAAAACTCTCAAAATAGCTGTGGAATTTAAAATTTAAGAAAAACCCTGGAAAAGGAAGTGAAAAAGCCCTGGAATTCAGCAATTTAAGAAAAAGCCCTGGAAAAGGAAGTGAAAAAGCCCTGGAATTCAGAAATTTAAGAAAAAGCCCTGGAAAATGAACTGACAAAGCCCTGAAATTTAAAAATTTAAGGAAAAGCCTCGGACCTGCAAAAGCTGTGGAAGAGGGAAGTTTTTTAAAAAAGCCTGGAAAAGCTTGTGAAATAAACCTGGAAGAGCTCTGGAATTCTCCCCCAGGGGAGTTTTTCGCTTCTCCTGAAAAGTAGCTAAAACTTAATATTACAGTTCTGGGGAATGGTGACAAAAGATGACCTATTGCATGTATATTTTCAGGCACCGATGATAGCCAGCAGCGCACCACTTTGATTGTCCTAGGGGTGGTGGCTGTCATCTTCATTTTGTCTGCAGCCAGCATACTTGTCTGCTGTTACGTGAAGAGAACGTGAGTGTTAGTCAATTTATGGCTGTGCTAATATAGTGATCTGTCTCATTTTTTATTTGTTTATATTTTTTTTTTAATTAGTCTTGAGAAAAGTGAGTAAAATTGTTTATCAAGGTAAGACATTCATTTTATGATGTCCGGATGTTTCATACATTAGTTTTGAGGCAATAGCATACATCACTGTATGTCACTTTTATTAGGCGGGGAAACCCCATGCTCTAGGACATATGCCACTCAGGCAAATTATAATTTATGTCAATTAGTCGTATTGTCAGCCGACTGTTGGAACCTTGCTGAACTTAGCCTCAAAGAAAATGTGTTAGAGAACCACAGTCAAATTACAAAGCCACGTAAAGACAATAATGAGTTGTATTCTCTGCTGAGCTATAGCTTTCTATGTAAAATGCTAGAAACTTCCACAAACTGTTGTGTTTATGTTTAACAAGGCTCCAGCAGCAGACAGATGATATGTGATATGTCAGTTTGTCATATAATAATAATGATAATTTTCAGGAAAAGATTCAGGAAAAATGCATGGAACAAAATAAAGCGCTGTATATCACATTTGTTGACCTCACAAAAGCATTTGACACAGTGTGTCGTGAAGGCCTCTGGAAAATCTTGGCGAAGTTTGGGTGTCCACCCGAATTCATCACAATAGTGCGCCAGTTTCATGATGGCATGCAAGCTGCAGTCAAAAGCAACGGCAGTGTTTCAGAGCCCTTTGCTGTCACAAATGGGGTAGAACAGGGTTGTGTCTTAGCCCCAACTCTGTTCAGCATCATGTTCTCTGCAATGCTACAAGAAGCCTTTAGCTCTCCTCCTCAAGGGGTAAGCATCAAGTACCGAACTGATGGCAGTCTATTCAACCTCAGGAGACTTCAGGCAAAAACCAAAACCAAAAGTACTCAAGTCTGTGACCTACTATTTGCTGATGATTGTGCACTTCTGGCACACGATGAGGATAGCATGCAAAACTGTGTTGATAAGTTCTCTAGTGCCTGTGACAACTTTGGCCTCACAATAAGCACAAAGAAGACGGAAGTGCTCCATCAGCCTACTCCAGACGACAAGTATCCTGTGACCCCATATATCAAAGTCCATGACAGTCTTCTGAAGGTGTTGGAGAACTTCACCTATCTTGGCAGTACACTGTCTTCCGCGGCTCGTGTTGATACTGAAATTCTCTCAAGAATCAGCAAAGCCAGCTCTGCATTTGGCAGGCTTCGAAAGAGAGTATGGGATGTCGCCGGCATTCGCACAGACACTAAGCTGAAAGTGTACAATGCTGTGGTCCTTCCCACCCTACTCTATGGGGCTGAAACCTGGACAGTGTACCAATCGCATGCCAGAAAGCTAAATCACTTTCATCTGGCCTGCCTTAGAAAGATCCTAAGGATCAAATGGCAGGATAAAATTCCAGACACTGAGGTCCTCAATCGTGCCAAGGAATTGAGCATCTTCTGCCACCTGAAAAAAATTCAGCCACGTTGGGCAGGACATGTTGTCAGAATGCCCGACTCCAGACTCCCTAAGCAAATCTTCTTCTCTGAGCTCTCCAATGGAACGAGGAATGTTGGGGCCCCAAAGAGACGTTACAAAGACACTCTCAAGCAATCACTGAAGGCCTTTGCCATTGATGTGAGTGAGTGGGAAAAGCTCTCGCTTGATCGTGCAAATTGGAGGGCGGCCCTTACCAGAGGCAGCAAAGCATGGGAAGCTGACAGAGTCCAGCAGGCTATCAAAAAAAGAGAACGGCGCAAGAAAAGGCCCAGTGGTACTGAACCAACGGAGCACTCTTGTCATTTATACGGAAGGGTCTGCAGGGAAAAAATAGGACTTATCAGTCACATGAGAAGCCATAAGTCATGAAAGAACAGTCTTTCCATTCTGTCCTCTGTGTCCTTTAGTTCTCTTTATTGTCCATGTGTTGAAATTCTCAACAATTTCTGTTCTTTATTCCTCTGGTGTTGTTAAGGTCATCATCATACCTGATGGACGAACTATTATTATTATTATTATTAATAATGATAATAATAATGGATGGCATTTATATAGCGCATATCTATTTAAAATGCTCTGTGCGCTTTACAGAAGCAACATGTCAACCACAGAGCAGAATGGAGCGCCTGCAAAGCGCTCAACACACTACACTGCTTCTTTCTCTCTCCCTGTCTCGCTCACTCTCTCTCTATCTCAGAGCAAATTGTAACGCAGCCTGTTAGGCGCAGTTCACAACAGTTCACAACTCACAACAGTTCACAACACACAACTCAAATAATATTTGAATATTTATTAATAACAATATATATTTAATAATGAATAATAAATTTTGTTGTTGCTGGTGGGGGATGATATGGATAAATTTTAATCTATTAATTTCAATTTTGCCCAGGCAGCGGCCTGTACGGCCTACTCTTTACGATTTCCAACTGCCAAGGTATCTTTAACGTGCACACGGGCCCTCCGAATTTTTTCATCCTTATCCGAGAAGACTAGTGTTACGAATCTGGACTGGGTGATAGTGCCCTCCAGTGTTAGAGAGTGGGTATTATGACTGCATTTTAAATCGAGAGGTATTTACTATTTAATCTTTCGTACCATGCCACACACTAAGAACAATCTGAATAAGTTTCATAAACAGACCTGCAGGGCCACAAGTTTAATTACATTAATTTCCTAACAATTTTGTCTAGATCTATTACATACTAAAGACAACATCAACAGCATCAAATGAAAATTCAATAATATGTCACTAGAAGTCTTCTCTAGATTCCTATAATGTTATGATCATTCTGACTCACTAACAATTTAATTACTAGTCATATATCTCTCAGATATAGTCTGCCTACTATCTATCAAGCAATATACTAATATCGTCTCTGGCGACGATGTCATCTCAGCTATTTGTGCCTACCGCTTATAATGGATCAAGCTCGTCAGTATAAACTGACGTAGTTAAGTCTATTGGATCTACTCTAGGATGGGCTGGCAATCCCCAGCCTCATCCAGACAAATCAATCCCAATTCACAGATGTGTATGCCAAACATTCATACTAGTGGCAAGTCAATATAAATCTTTGTCTTGCATTCTTGGGTAGCACTCCTAGCATATGCGGCAATCCTGTCCTACTGGATAAATTATGTTCAGTTCCTCGTTCATTGTTGAATCATCAAAGGACAAACACTTACACTTGGTCCCTGGTATTAGAAAAACCAGGGAACAGTAGACAATAGCAGTGGGCATATCTCATTCAAGCATATGGCTTCATCTCAATGTCTATAGTGGACTAGACATGAATCAAACAGACTTATGATTCTTCAGGCAGAATCGTGCCGACGCCTGCACAGATTGGAATTTTCTGTATGGAGTAATGGACATAGGTATGGCTACACTTTTATACTGTGCAGCCACCTGCAAATTACCGTCCAAATCCCTAGATTTGATTGGTGCATCCATGCGAGCTCATCTCGCAGTATTAATATATTCTACGTGGGAGTTGGTCACGGCCTTGTACTAAAAACAGACAAGGTCAATTTAAAATGTCAAAACAATTACTGAAATCTTTAAACCCTCGTGCTTTCTACATTTTATGTACGAATTTCTGAACGCGACTAAGCGTCTTAAACTATCTATCCTTATTCACCCCTTCTCTTCCCTTCTAAGTGTTCATCAAAATCACGGGGTCGAGAATTGCACTGTCACTCCTAACTTATCCATTTATTCTATCTCGCCCCACTTTCTTTCCATCTCTAAGAAAAAATGTTTCAAAAACAAACTGTTCACGAGGACAGTTCAAGGACAAATTACGCTGGTTATAATCAACGAGACCGTGAAAAATCAACTCCTTACAAGTCGTGATCCAGCACGGCATTTATATTACCTAAACCCTGACAACTAGGTACTCGATCCTATCCCCCAATAGGACCAGGGACTTGAAAATATGAGAAAAATCCAATTTCCAACATGCCTGCACTGCCAGGGTTTTGAACCTGGGACCCTTGGCATGAGAGGCGAGCACCTTGTGCCCAGGATATAGCCAGGAGGGGATAGAATGAGGATATGCCAGTTGGACTAATGCATTTTTGCAACAACAAAAATACCTTGGAATTGTGCTTAATCCTTTTTAGGATCCTTAGCTCAAGGTGTCCAGATTTCAAGTATGTCAGAAACAGAAAACGCTATTTGCAGATATGCCAGTTCATCATGAGGATATGTTAGATGAGTTTGAGTTTGAGTCTGGAGAAAGCACAACGACAAGATTATGGTCACATTGTGTTAGGAGAAAGCAAGACTATAGACAAAATATAACAGAACAATAGGGAAGAAGGGGACCCTACCAGAAGCGCCCACCAACCACAGTATTTCAAAGAAATTGCTATTGCAGTAAATTTTTATTGACAGTGTTCACTTTCTTCACTTCCTGGTTTGATCATAATTATGAGCTCTGATTTCTCTTGTGGTTTTCCAGGTACAAGAGTGCAGATGTCACCGTGTCTCAAAATCCACATTACATTGCTACAGATGAATGTAAGTAGATTTTTTTGGTCCTATCTTTCAGAGTGGTTGAGTTAAGAGACAAAAAAAAAACATCAGTCCATTTCAGTGATGTGATATTATTGTTAACCAGCTTAAAAACTGTGTCTCACACGGACCCCCCAACCAATTGCCACGCCAGTCACTTTCTGCCCTCTCTACAGGGTATTCCTGTGTTCTAATTTTAGCCTTGAGCACAATAAACAGTTTAAATCGGCTGACAGCTGACCCACATATGACAGGAAATGTTTGCACCACAGGTCATGTGCCTGTGAAAAAAAAAAGAAGCATCAGGGACGAGCAGTCAGTGCAGCACATAGCAAACTCAAGAAAATTGAAAAGCAAACGCAGTCAAAAAGTCCAAACATCGGTGCACCATCCATGGTATTTGAAACCTGTATGCAAAAATCTGGTTACTGAAGGTGGCCTAATGAGAAAACGTTTTGCGTTCAAAGGTCAAGAATTTGTGAATTAAAAATATTAGATTATTTGTTATTCTTCAAAAGGCATTGGACCATTTGCTCGGTGCCACATTTACTCTTTCCCTTTGGGCCAGCATTCCACGTCAGGCTGGAGCACTTCCTGGGATTATACACTTTTGGGCACACCCATCAGATCACTTTTACTACACCACAGCTGTCCAAACTACACACTAATCACACACGTGGTATCTCTGGACACTCTGGGACAAAGGAAGCTTTACCAGGAATTCTATTTTTGAGGTTCAACGTCAGGGGATGTTGGAATTTTGCATTATAGTGGTCAAGGAATAACCTTACAATGTCACAACACAGGCTGCTTTGTACCGGCTGGCGCTAGGGAAGCATGTGACGCAGTGTGCGTTGTGCCATATGGAAAGACTTAAGGCATGGGCTTTATGGGCTGCAACCTAGGGGCCTCCGCCAGCTGAGGATCTCCAGAGATTAAGTGAAATTATAAATATCAAAACCTATTTTAATTTTTATTGCAAGTCTTTCTCGGTAATACAAATAGTATTATTTTTGTGAAAATGTTAGTTGGTAATGATAAAATAAAAATTAGGGTTTGATATTCATAAATGAAGCTGCATATTTTATTTGCCATTTTTATTAATTATTGCTGGTGTCTCACAGTATCTGTAGCCCAGGAGCCTACAAAATCGTAATCTGGCCCTGCATTTCCTCTGTAATCAAGATTGTGACATGACTTCTAAATATTACTTATATTTGGTTGCGGCTGTTATGAATTGTGTGAGGGATGTACAAAGTCACCGCACCTCACGTCAATGTTCCCTCTAGTTTTTCCATACCATTGAGTGGAACTTTTGTTGCTTTGAGCAAAAATATTCCAAATAGTCACCAAAACAATTGTATTTTTTAAGTTCAGATGAGAAGCAACATTTTGGATGTGCATGGGAATATTCTGATGAGCTCAGCATGTATACAACAATTGCGTGGCTGCACACCTGTGCAGCATAGAGGCAATTATTGCCTCACATCACCTTGTGCAAGGCCTGAGGGCCCATGCACTTAGACCCTGAATATTATAAAAAATATAAAAAACCAGAAAATCCGCGGGATCACAGCAAGGTCAAAATATGGCAGAAAGAAAAATTTGTATATCTTCCCTTTTCCTTTGCATTTCAGTGTATCGTTTCTGTATTATTTATTTTGCGGGGCTTTGCTACATACAACTTTTTGTTATGCCATATTTGGACTCGGAGTTTGCAAAGTTTCCCATTACACACTGTAAAATACATGTTTGTATACAAAGCATGTTATATTTCTGTCTTCTACTCGTAATAACCTATACCGCACACTGAACCACTGTCTTGTCGAAGGTGTAATAGGAGATTTTTTCTGGATTTTCAGACTTACTCCAAAAATTTGTGTTAGTATGAAATAAAAGCATTCAGGGGGAGGTAGCAAAATAGGTGTTTTTGTAAAGTTTATTTTCAACTTGCTGAAATTTCTGAGTCAGATGAGTTGCCTCCCACCATAACAGAAGGTTCAGCCATTCATGTTGGAGTTTTGAATTTAAAGTTTTTATTGTTTTTTTTGTTTATTTTTTCAATTCAGTGTATGCCCCTGATGAGTGGGAGGTACCAAGAGATAATATCCGTCTGATCAAGGAATTGGGTCAAGGTTCCTTTGGCAAAGTGTACGAGGGCCTTATGGAAGATCCCGAGACAAACATCTCCAATCCAGTGGCCATCAAGGTAAGGTTGCTTTGTTGTTGTTTTTTTGTTGTTTTTTGAGGACCCAAAGGTCCCATTTCCTCCTAAAACTGACTTGATTTGACTTAAGCAGGTTAGGACGATGTTGTCCCTTTGCATACTACGAAATTGGCGACTCCATGCAGCTTGGTCCTGAGCAAGGCGTTCAGCTGTCACTGTGGGAAGACTGGTGTCCTCCTGAATATTATGTCCTAAAACGGATGCATGATTGAACGCATCTCAAAAAATCCTAGCTGTGTATGAATTTATTCACATTCACATAGAGCCTCCCAGAACATACACATGATGACTTATCCCACTCTCCTGTTGACTGACCCACAAATCAGCCAGTAAGATGTTAACATGTCTTTGCGTAACATCCCCCAAGGTCAGTCTAGCGAAAGCAACTCGTTCGAGAGAGTTATGGAAAAAACTACACACGAATGGTACAGGTCAAACCTAGACCAGCAACCCCATTAGTGAATAAAATAGTAAAGGGACTGGGGTGAGAAAAACCCACCGCTACGCATAACAACACAAAGAGGCGCGGGGGTGGGGTGTGTGTGCGTGTGTGTGTTAGACTCTACAATGACTAATAGTTTATTTTGGGCATCACACAATGATAATTGAATAGAGAATAGAGCAGGGCGCAAGGAGAAATGTTTCAATACATTTAGGTCATATATGGTCATTTACCATACAGCAGCAGTATTGTCAAGGATTGACTCCACCGATCAGCCTAATGTTGATGTTTTCTCTCAACAGACGGTGACTGACAAAGCAGACTTCAGTGAAAGAATGAAAATCTTGAAGGAAGCCACAACCATGAAGTAAGCTGTTTTTGTTTTACATGCGTTATATCTATTTAGTACATTTGTGCAAAAGGAGGCACATTTGTCCATGTCACCTGCTGGCCTATTGATGATTGTGGTGGCTTTGAGTTATGGGTACCGCGTAGTCAAACAATTTGCTACTATACATTTCTCTCCAACTCCAATATTGAGATTTTTATGGGAGGGACAGAAAAGTGATGGAAGATTGGTTCTCGAGTGATTTAATTCCAAGAATGGATTAAGTGATTGAAAGTTGGAAGCCAGTTGGACAACAACAAAAAAAATATTTCAAAATTTGGTGAATTTATTTCAGGATAACAAGGTACAGGTGTATAGATCTCAAATATGTCAAAAACAGAAATGGTTTATAGCGATATGCCAGTTCGTCATAGAGGCAACCAAATGTGATATTTGTGTTTTTTTCCATATGGAAGAAACAAGTTTGGTTCATGGTGAGATCTAAACTCTCACAAAGTGATATACCTATATCTTTGATAGTTTTGAAGTTATCAGCAGAATCATTTTTGCCACATCCAAGAATAACAAAACTTTAAAACGCTATCCTGTAAAATGAGAAAACAGTCGATACACCAGAATGGCAGATGGGTGATGAACTGTTTGGTGTCAACTGACAGTGTGAACAAAATATTATTTCCGAAATTATAATCTGCCAGGGACATAATGGCTTAATTCAGATTGTTTTAATTATGTTAACCACTGTATTTATTTATCATTTATTTTTAAGACGTATGTAATTTTACAAGATCTATTTTGACAGCTGTGTGCAAAATCAGTTGGATTAATCTGGTAATTCTGCTAATTGTATGACTAGTGTTGTTGTCATTGGACTGGGAGCTATTTACCATGTTTTTTTTATTCTTCCCCCTGACAGAGTGTTTGAGTGTCATCATGTGGTCAAACTTCTGGGCGTGGTCTCCAAAGGACAACCTGCCTTAGTGATCATGGAGCTGATGGCCCATGGAGATCTCAGAAATCACCTGCGAAAGTGCCGAGAGGATGAAGAGGTTTGTTCATTTAGTTTTCGTCTGCACCCAGGGTTACTGTGCAGCCCTGAAATTCCAGGGATCTCTTGAAAAGACCTGGATACAGGCCCATGGCGGATATTGGCCATTTTAGTTGTAAGGACCGATGCATAACCATGGCGATGGTAGCATTGATTTTGATTCGTTAGCTGATTTGCACTGTGAGCACTTCAGGAATCGCGAACCAATTAGCCGCGGTCTAAAAAAAAAGTTCACTACAATAAACAATGACACGTGTGTTCACGCACATGGGAGACTTTCGGTCAATTCTTTCATTTCCTTTCCTGTGTTTACATGGATGGTAGGGAATCTGACCAGCTTGGATCCATCCTTTCCACCCCTGTCATAACAGTCAACTGCAATGCAACTAGCAGGCATTTTAACCGCTTAGACATATCTCGAAGTTACACTCGTCAGCTGATCCACCCGCCATTTTTGGGTGTCGGGGAGTACAAAACAAAAACACTCTGTGACATTATTCGCAATGGGCCTATATTGGATGAGCTCTTGAAGAGCTTTGGCATTCTCCTGAGGTTTTAAAAACATTATAAGTTGATAACTTTTCTCTCATTTTTGTGCATTTAAGAAGCCTTGAAATTTAACATTTTAACCATGGAAAGGTCCTGGAAAAATATTTTCTTAGAGAGATGCAAGAACTTTGTACACCAAATCTGACCAGATACCTTCCCTGCTTGTTCACTATGCAGCTCTCCAAATGAAATGGTCTCACATCAATTTTTTTTTTTACCATGCCCAGCTCTAAGTGACTATCCATCCATCCTCACCAGGTGTCGGGAATACTCTCTGTGCAGACAAAAAGGCAATTGCTACAAATTCTTTGTCATATCAACACATCAATGGGCTCAGGCTCATTTGGCCGCTGGATTGGCATGTAATAGGTGTTTTTGTTACAAAAGATCTAAGTCATGGGGGGGGGGGGGGGGGGGGGCGGCGGCAGGCAGAATTGGATTTATCCCAAACAAATGCCAGGTATTGCATCTAGTAATTCAATATTCATACGTCTTTCTTCCATTACTGTCATGCAGGACTTCCCAGACTTTCATCCACCAACAGCCAATCAAATCCGGCAGATGGCCGGCGAGATCGCAGACGGCATGGCTTACCTGGCAGATAAGAAAATTGTCCATAGAGATCTGGCAGCCAGAAACTGCCTGGTGGCAGAAGATGGGACAGTTAAAATTGCAGGTAAGCTCATTTGGAAAAGAGCCAAAAAAAAAAAATGTATGTGGTAAGCCCTAAGTTAGAAACAGCATAGGAAATTGACAATTAGAAAGGAAAAATTATTGTAGGAGCAAGAAAGTGTGTCTGGTGTTGTTTTTTTTTGTTTTTTTTTTCTCTTTCCAGTTCTAAATTAGGAAATTATGACACAGCGGGGGTTCATGTGTTTGTGAAAAAGGGAATGAAGGCAAATTAAGCGACACAAACCAAGCTAAGAAAAATACTTTCAAGTCACCAAATCTAAAAAAGAACTCTAATGAGCGAAAAGGAAGGCACCCTCAAAATTTCATGCAAATCTGAGGTGTATGAGTGGTGGTGGGTCCCATTAAAAATGGCAGAAGTTTTTTTTTGTTTTTTTTTTAAATTTAGATTCATAATGCCAATGACATATTGATTTTTGTTTGTTATTTCAGATTTTGGTATGGCAAGAGATGTATATATGACTGAGTACTATCGCAAAGACCAAAGAGCTTTATTGCCAGTGCGATGGATGGCTCCCGAGTCCCTCAGAGATGGTATTTTTACCACCATGTCAGATATCTGGTAAGGTTTTCCCAAAACTGTAATTGTCAATTTTCTACAATGGTTAAGCCCTGCACTTCTTCCCTTCACTTCTTAGGGTTTTTTGCATGACGTACACTGAAAAAAAAAAAATTAAAGTGCATGAACTAACAGGGTGGTAGGACACATAGTGTACATCAATAGCGCACTCACGTTGTCAATTTTAGTCAGTTGCTGCATGTTTTTCCCAGCCGTTTTCTCAACAAAAAAAAAACTTCATACAGTGCAGAAATGTATAGGTTACGGAGACAAAAAGAAAAAAAAATCATCCCAAACTCTACGGATCACACTGAAAATAAATGGTGTAATTAAGGCAAACTATTTCAAGACTGCACGCAGAAGTTTCGAAAGAATCAGCACATTGTCAAAAACATTAATCCCATTAATTCCTGAAAAGAACTGTGGTTTTGGTTATGCAGTTTCAAACAGTTGTTTTTATAACCTGCAGGTCCTATGGAATTGTGTTATGGGAGATGGTGACCCTTGCTGAACAACCTTACCAGGGACTTGGTAATGATGAAGTCCTGCGCTTTGTGACAGAGGGTCGTGTCATGAGTGCTCCAATAGGCTGCCCTGTTGATCTGTGAGTCAAACATCATTACCATATCTAATGCATCTTAACTTCTAACAGTATTAATGATATCTAACTCTGATTTTGAGATTTTTACAGGAGGCTTAAATAAGTGATAAAAGATTGGCTCACGAATGATTAAATTCCTGGAACTGGATTGAGTGATTGAAAGTTGGAAGCCAAGCCAGTTTCACAAATGCATTTTTCACAAAAAAAAAATATCTCAGATATTGCAAAATTCATTTCAGGATGACGAGTTAATGGCATTTAGATCTCAAATATGTCAAAAAACAGAAATAACATTTATATTGATGCACCAGTTTGTCAAACAGGCAACAAAATGTATGTTTGTATTTTTTTTTTTTTTTTTTTTTGCTTTTGTTTTTGGAAGTGACAAGTTTGGCTCATGTGGCATTATTAAATAAAATGTTTTGTTTCTTGCAGTTATGAATTAATGGAGAGATGCTGGGCTTATAACCCCAAGCATCGCCCAACTTTCAAGTATCTCATTGAGCTGTCGGCACCCCACCTGAGCGATCGTTTCCGGGAAGTCTCGTACTTCTTTAAAGAGGTTGTCAGAAGTGATGCAGAGGACGAGGAAGATGAGGAAGAGCTGGAAGAGCATGAAAATGACGAGGAAATGATGGATGATGAGGAGGAAGAAGACTATTGTGAGGACGATAAAACGGAGGTTGATCGAGACTTTGAGGATTCAGAGAAGCTCATGAAACGAATGAGTGATGGGGAAGATAGCATGATGGCTGGAGGAAGTCCAATGTAAGGACAAAACAAAATTTTAGATTACGTTAGATGAAATACATCTCCACTTAACCTTTTCATATCACCTTGCACAACACCTGAGATGCTGCTCTCTCTAGCTCTCTAGTTAAATCTACAGTTTTGCTACAGGTCTTATGTGCACCAGGGCACTAGGCACTCATATCTAGGCAGGGAAATTGTACCAGATACAACCTGGCCTACCATGCGCAGGGCTTGTCAAAGGAAGCAGCAAAAAAAAAAGATCATTGTATTTTACAGTTGTAACAACATTAGTAATAGATTGCTTAACCCTATGAACCCTGACCCCCTGAGCCTTACATGACCCTGCACTGGGCTCCTGAGCCAAATCCTATAACCCTCTTCAGAAGGTCATTTACAAAGACATCATGCATAGACAGGACATGTGTAGCTATATTAGGATTGCACTGTAGGTATGCTTTGACATCAACACCCAAAATGAAGTATAACATGCACTCGGCATATAGTCAAGTAAGGCGCCGTGATGCACAGGTTGCGCTCGGGGTTAAAACTAGAATGAACACAACAAATTGATACAGAGGGGACTGGGTTAGAGGAAGTAACACCTTAGAAAATTCATTTTAGAAGTTTTGAAATTGGCATACTGTTCAGGCTGTAACATTAAGCAAAAGTAAGGCCAACTTGTACCATAATGCAATACTCTGCCATGTTTTTATTAATAAGATATGCACTGTAATTATTGTAGACAGTTTGTCTGCCTTGCCATTTCCCATGTCTAAATTGAATGTTTCAAAATTCTTTTCACAGTTTCTCTGCAAACAGTGACGAGGATGGGGAAGAGGAGACAACAGAGGAGGAGAGTAACCCGTACATCCTGTCAGGGCCAGCGCAGATTTCCCCTGGATCACCATCGGTGAGCCACATCAAAGCCCATCCCAGAGACTTTGGTATAATGGCAGAACATTCTCCTCTCCTACTCCACCAGGGAAACATCCAAGAACCACTTCTGTACCCACCCCCGTCGTCGGGGACGACAGATCAATACGATTTTGACAATGACGATGATCATGACCTTGATTCTGAAGATGACTTTACCAACAGAGATGAAAGGATGTACGCACGCCCTTCAAAAGATGCGAAATCCTCGTCTGAACGTCTCAAACTTTTATCTGACATGCCTCCATCCAATCGGCAACGGCCAAAGATGGGTTTGTTGTCATTAGGAGCAAATAAAGGGGGAGTAAGTGCAAAAGACAGTGAATACACACTGATGTCCCCTACCACTAAACCTACCTCGTCATCAAAACTCGGAGAGAAAAGTCCAGTCCTATCATCTCAGTCATACGTGCCACCTTCATCATTGCCCATGTCCACACCGTTGACAACCAAAACGACAACAACAACAAGTTTATCAAATGCACATCCTTCTTCGACTCCTTCTTTGCCTTCAGTCACTCAGTCATTGGCTTCAACAACACCATCATCATCATCATCATTGACAACTAAACCTATCTTGCACGTGGACCTGAAACCCATCGATGGCTTGATCGGCGCCAACTTCAAACATAATCCAGGGTGGGACTCGGCAAGACAGGGTGGTGGAGACTTGGCAAGACACAGTGGTGGTGATGATGACCTTGACCTTAAATCTGACCGGTCGCATCAAAATAACAATCTTATGCAGAGAGCTGGAAACAGCCGGGGTAATAAACTTAGTGGTGGAGATGGTGGCAGTAATAGTGATTCCAACACTAACAGCATTCAGAGTGGGAGCGACGGGGGTGGCAGTGGGGGCAGTAAAGAGAGTAGTTCCAGTTCTGGCAGTCATCACCACCTGAACCCTGGAGCGGCCAATGGGCGGGGTCCCTTCCCTCACCAACAAGCTGCACTGTGCTAGTCAAACTTTTTTCACCCATATTACTTGCTGCTTATGGATACGTAAATCAGGCTGTGGCCTTTCTTAACACCATCCTCCAGGGACATGGCTCTCAAAGAGAGAAATGGATGGATATCGCTGAGGTGACTGGAAGCTTTGCCCAAACCCAGGCACTAGCATACAACTGCAACAGATGGAAGCTTGTGGCAAGGTATTCCATCATGCTGTGACTTCTAGGACCCTGGAGGGTTACAAGAGCAGTGAACAGTGACTTTCGTGCTGCTTGTGTGGATCTGTTTATCAAAAGAATAAATTTGGACGGATTTCATGCACTCATTTCAGAGATGGATAGAAAGTGAACTTTGTGCCTCAGATATTCGAGACTGCATAGTTCTCTTACACAGTGGTTGCCTGTTTCAAGAGACGGCCCAGGAGTTGGAATGGGAGGGGCATCATTCAGGAGAGACATTTCTTCAGAAACCTGAGGTTTCTCTGTGACATTGACCAATGTTTTTTCCACTAATTGTGTGACTTTGAAAATTCTGTTCTGTCCCAATTGCATGGAGCAGAAAAAAATCAATTTATAATCCATCTCATTTAAATATTCCATGGTGACCCAAATAGTCACTGGGTGCACAGACAAGGTGTGAAGTGACTTAAACATTGAAGTAAACACAAACTTTTGGCAGGGAATAAACTGTTGCTGTTTCCTAAGACTGTAGTAAATCAAAAAATTGGAAATATTGATTTTTAATTCAACATAAATTCAAAGCCGCATTGGATGATCTTGGTTGTAGATTCCTCTAAGTGGAAAAACAATGGAACAGCAAACTTTCAGAAATTCATCATATTTATCTAGACCAATTGTGCTAAAATAAAACAGTTTTTTGCTTCTCCTTTAAAGTATGCCAAAATTGGATTACTACAGTTTTAGGGGACAATGATGAAATGTTGACACGGTAGCAAGCATTAAAATGCCCACATTTTCTCTTCAGTGACAATCACCGGTGAAGTATCTATCATAATGTCATCCCCGGTTTTGGAGAAGAAGACAAAGAGATCTCTTAAGATGTGCTATGCCTGAATATTGTCAGGGTACACAAAGACTGTTCTGGCAGGACAGGCGTGGTAATGCAATGAAATACTGATATGCATTTTTTGTAACTTGAAGTCTCAATTTTTAACCCTGGTCGGTCGTAGTGACTCTCTTGCGTTTCAGGGATGGAACTTATTCTGACAATGTGGGAATCCAGACTTTTTTTTTTTAAGTGCGGAAAAATAGAACACTATGCTTAAAAAGGCTCGAGTGAGCTTTGAAATGTATAAAATCCATTTGCAGTTAGGAGCTTTACTCCCTGGTCACCCATCAGGATGCTGTCCGTGGACCCTGCCAGGGGTACTCTTGGCCTTTATTCTGACCACTTCAAAAATTTTTTTTTTTTTTTTTTTTAACTGTCCCAGTTCCATCCCCCTTAGTTCATTTGACCACCAGAAGAGAGTAAATTCCAGTTTGTGTGACAAATCGAGATGTTTGATGATCATCCTCAAGATTGATTTGTTCCGTGTTTCTGTGAAGTTCAGTCCACTTGTTCTAGGGATGATGGTAATAATGTCATGTGATTGAGTGAGGGCTTGAGGAAAAAGACACTGATTCTAAACCACAATCCCCAAAGACCTATTCAACCTGATAGTAGTTTTACCATTGTTTTATTTTCAAATGCTGTTATTTATGAATGTTTGACCTGTCTATAGAAGTCAGCAATACTATTGTCACTGATAACATAGAATGTTCATTTTAAAAATGTATGATCACATAATGTACATGTTAATCTGACTTTATTACTGGAAGACGAGAATACCAAAGATGACAACAATAACTGGTCAGTTCAATTCTCAGTTCTTAATTGGTTTGGTTCACTTATGTCACCCAAAATTTTTAGGTTGCTAGGTAGCATCCCGCCTCCCAGTGCACTGCAGCTGAGCATGAGTTCTTGCAAAGGTTCGTTTTATGGCACAACGTCTGAGCACATGCATTTGCATAGATTGGGCATGTCAAATGAGCAGCTTACCTGTGAAGCTTGGCTGTGGTTCCACCGACATCTGAAGCGACTAGGCTTTATACAGAGACGGGGTGCTTCACCTGGCAAGTTTTAAACATGCTACACGATTGACACAATCCAAGTCAATTCCGCTACACCTAGGAAATGAGTTCTGAATCGCCTTATATGTGTATATCAACTTGCACAACAGTGAACGGCAACTAAAACTGGAACACTGAATGCATTGTTCTTAAACACAGTACTTGCAGTATATGGCCATTCAGTAATCCAAAAAGAAGACCTGAAGTTCTAGGGAGAATGAAACATGATACACCCTTAGAACTTCCGACTTCAAAAATTCATATAGACATACTTTACAGTACGGGCCTTTCCCAGTTAGATTTTTAATACGTCCTTTTCCTGTTTGATCTTTAACTTCACTTTTATCTGATCTTACCTACAGGCAACTGAGGGCTGCAAGCTAGGCCAAAGAGAGATAACGAAAAATCTGCGACGGGCGCAAAATGGCCGGCATCGTGCTGACACACCGTTAACCCGGACTCAAACTGAAAACTCGGATGAAAGAGGAAATAAAATTCAAAATTTCATAGGCACGGAAGTTCAGTCACGTCAGATGAAACAAACCAATTGAAGAGCAAAGGGAAAAAATAATCATAGTTTCAAAACTGTAAAACTGAGGAAATCAAATGTCTAAGGTTTGAAAGTCCAGAACTTCCTTCTTGCAAATGAAATGAAAGGGTTATTTCTAATATGTTGCGATACCTGGTATGCTGTTTGATGCAACTGCTTGAATGAATGCAAAACTACGTTTATGTTGGGAAAGGGCCTCGTCTTTTTTCCTTCTGTAAATTGTATTTCCTGTATTGTAAATAAATGCATTTCAGCAGTCAAAATTTATGTGCACAAGTAAAAAAGATATATGCTTAACCCTCACAGTGTTTGGGCCGCCATATCATGGTTTTTCTCTCCCTGTTTACTATTGATAAGATCACAGTCTCATGGTCCTCTCTACCTAGGCCCTGGTTGCAAAGCTCAAGATGTCATAGTCTCATCTCCCTTGTCCACCAATGATAAGACCACGAACTCGTGTAACCATTTCCTCAGGGCTGTGTTGATAAGCCCACTATAACATGGTTTGTGACATCTATAGTCTTCTATTTTTAGTGCTTAAATTGTGGGGTTTTCCTGGAGCTTGCGCAGGCCTGTCAACCGATGTACAACTGGAAGCATTGTGAGAAAGAGCTTGTAGATGGCTCTACATAATTTCGATCAATCCAAATGAAAAAACGGCATACGGTAGATCCGCATACAAGTGTGTACATCTGTGGCATAGATGGCTCCTTACAATTCTTGTTACTGCACTGACCTAGCAGTATCTTTGTCGACAGATTCAGCCTTCTTCAGGAGGGCAAAAGGGATTTGACAAACTCAATTTCTCTCTTTACATTACAGTACACACTTCCTGGGATCACCCTCTGATCGTCTTTTAAGTTTGATTATTGTTCGTTATAGATATGCATAAATATGTCATTATTATTTTTCCTATTTTTCCAAACTGCTGTTTTGTTCTTCAGGGAAAAACTTGCCATCTTCTTCATCTTGCAACCAACATTTTGTTTTTCATAATCTTTCTGCAAGACACCAACTTAAGTTTTTCATTGTTTTTTTCGGTTGATTTTAGTAATTTTACAGCAGCTGAGGTTTTAGCCTGTCTACTTGTATTTTAATTTGTAGCGGACTGTGTTTTTAGCTTTCATGTGTATTTTTTTACTTTTTTTTGCTTTTAGGTGTTGTTGTTTTTTTTTAGTTCTGTTTTAGTTTTCAATGATCAGTTTTCTTACTGGATTGTTACCTTTGTTGTTGTTTTTCTACGTTCTGTTTCTGTCATTTCACTTTCATACATTCATAATGATGTCAACCTTTGTTAAGGAGATGATGGAAACCAGCTGAACTAAAAAATAAATGACAAAAATTTGAATACAAATCAGGATAGGAATTGACGAAATATCATAAAAACCACAGAAAAACTGTGGGGTCGCAGCAGGGCTATAAGCAAAGTCAAAATTGGGCAGAAAGAAAAAGTTGTATGTTGCGAAGCCCTGCGTGAGAAATAAAACCCAAACGATACAAAGCAAACGAAAGAGATGACAGAAAAATCAGGGTAGGATATCACTGGCCGAGTTATAAGACTGCAAAAATACCAGTGTCTAATTTTACAGGAGAGGCAGAAACAAGATGTTTTACTTGATATGTAATTCATTATCTTAAATGCATTTTTAGTTGTAAAGACTCGAAGTTTAAAAGAAAAAAAATGCCAAAACAAATAATTTAATATGAACTGGCTATGCATTGGAAGGTCTGAGCTGAGGCTTGAGGTAAAAGATGTAAATATTCTGTCCAGATGGCATGAGATGAAGAAACTTAATGCAGATGTGGTCATATTTAAATGTCCTTTATTGCTCAAACTTGTAAAGTTTTGTTATTATACTGACCTATTTAGAACCTGAAAATAAGCAAAATTGTGATCGTGGATTTTGTTGGTGAAACTGGCAACGATGAGACATTCTTCTGTAATCTTTACACACTGTGGCAATCAAATGTTGTTTGCTTTCTATCCTATCACTTGGCTCCACGGCGATCGCACACTGCCTGCACCTTTATTTTACCATTTGTGTGGAGGGCAGAATCTGTTATCCTTGTCGGGGCAAGTGATTGGCAGTTTTAAAATAAAACCAAAACAGAAAATTTGTGGAGTCACAAGTGATGTAGCTGAAAATTTCTCCTTTCACTAGTGCTAGTGTTAAGGTCCTAGAGAGTTTATTCTGTTTGTTTCATTGATGCAATTTGAGTTAACAAACATTTCAGTGTATCAAAGGTTGTGATTTTTTCAAAAATACTCTGAAATCATATCACACAAGGACATGGAATTTTGTGACCTCCTGCCTCGCATATTATACAGGGAAGGAACTGCTTCAGTGCGGTGCGGTGCGGTGCGTAAAGGTTAACAAGAATGAAAAAACCATGTATGCTGAAAAAAGAAATCCACAGAAAACAGTTTTGTCTGGTCACATACAAACTTAATCTACGAATGAAAACGGTGATTTTTCTATGTATATTTGTTTCTAAACCTTTATTTATCTGGTATCTTCCAAACTGTTTTCTTCTGTTCTTTCAATATACACTTTCTGTCATTCATAGTTCATTGGTTTGTTTCTCTTATGTCACTCAAAATCGTGATTTTAACTGTATAGCATGCCCGCCCTCCAGAGCATGGTGGCTGAGCATGCCCACTCATGAAGATTGGAGGTGATCCAAAAACAAGAATTGAAACTTGTAAGCAAACAAAACATATCGAGGGTTGGCAACCAGAATGTTTTTTGTCCGTAATTGTCAGATTGAGAAAATATGAATTTGAAATTTGCAATTTTATTGAAAATTCAAATAATCGCAATAACTTTGACATGGTCACATGAACAGTTTTATTGGGTTATGAAATAAAGTCATACACCTTATGTCTTGGATATCTTCTGGCATTTAATAGCAGTGAATAAAATTGGACATAATACATTCTGGTCGATAATCCTTGATATGGCCTTGGAACTTCCAATGAGAGATGTGTGACATCATCTGTGAAACAAATCAATTTGACTATAACGACTTTGGTCTGTCCGGTTCTATTTATACTTTATGTTCCAATCCTGCTTTTGTATTTTGTTGTATAAACAAGTAAAACCTGTCAGTAATTTTATACTGGAATATGCCCTGTGCTCAGTAGTCACTACCAAGTTTGCCAGTTACTAAACCTATGTGATGTTTGTTCCCCAGCATAATGACTTGGCAACCATTTACTCCTTGCTGTCCTTTATAAATGTGATTCAAAATCGCATTATTTACTGACTGTTCCAACTGGTCTGCAATATTCATATTTTGTCACTCTCCATGACTGTGAAAATGATGCCACAGAAATGCTGCAAATCTGTCATCTGGAATGTGTACAAAAAAGTCGCTGATTGTCTGGAAAAATCAGGAATTCCAAATTTTAAAAAAAATTTTATAGTCAATTTGGCTTTGCAAAATACTCCTTTGTATTCTCCCTCTCACTCACCACTAGATGGCAGTGTGAAACCCATGTATGTGCTATATTATCATATAGTATCTAGTACCTTTGGTTACACACCAGTAAAAATTTCTTGCCAGACACATATTCAACAGAAATTTTAAAAATACTTTTTAGTTTTGAGAAATGCATATAAACTGCCATTTATTTTGTATCAGTTTTGAACCAGCAGTGAAATATGTTTATTTCCTGTACAGCACATGAATGAGACAGAAAGAGCAGCATTTCAGTGGTAGCAAATTTATTTTAAAAAACCCGAGTGATATGAAATTGTATCAAAACTTGCTGGAAGACAAAATAAAACATTAACCAAAGGTTTTTATTTATCAAACCCTTTACATATACATATATATGAGTAACTTTACTGTAGAGACTGTCATTATCTACATTCTACGGATCCCGGTCTACAAAATCGAGTCATGTAGCATGTGAAAGGGTATGAATTTGAAATGTATGTATTTCAGCATTTATTGAGTCGGTGGACAGTAACGAACCAAAGAAAACATATATGCAGGAATTCAGAGATTGCAGGAGACATTCTGAAGAAGGTCAAAGGCTAAAGTTTCCAGATATTGACATTTTTACTTTGAATTCAGAAGATTTTAAGTGTTTGTAGGCCCATACTATAGTACATCTTTTTCCAGTTTTAACTTTCATCTGATTGAAAAAACAATTTTTGTTTTTCCAGGTTTGCTTGTTGGATGACATGTTGAATATGTGTGGTTTTACGTGGGTTTTGGGGGTTTTAACTTATTTTACGTTCTATTTTTAATGATTTGGTGTATGTACAAGAAGGATAGGAATTTTCGGGCTTGATAGGTCTTATTCAGAGATAATTAAACTATTAAGTGAAATTACCCAGTGAAGGTTGTAGTTATATACTTTTTTAAAAAAACCTCTACATATCCCATATCTTTTAATTTTTACATAGCATTGGCTGGTTTAGAATTCTTCACCACTTTTCTTTCATGCATATATATGTCTCCTCTACGTATAACAACTAAGAGTACATCAGATGTTCATTTGAAACCAGAACATAAACCAAGATTTATATATAAATACCACACCGTATAAATCATCATGTTGTGCCATACACAAATTGTAGCGGAGTGTTTTTTTTTTAAACTGAAAAGAGAAATAGATTTGACTGTTCAGACATATGTTGATAATTTTGTCAGATTTTTCAGGGTAAATTTTATCAGGGGAAAAGTTCAATATCTAAAGGTTTACTCAGGTCTGGGATCACAATCTCCTTGGGTATTTGAACTTTTATGTACTATTTGTCAACAGGGATATGAGAAGTAAGGAATGATAGTACACTCTTATGTAGTATGAACATTAAGAGTACAATATTATTTGTAGAACTTTGTATTTTGCATGTTTGAACATCATATGGTCCTAATTATGTTATCTCTCGTTGAGGGTTTTCACAATCAAACTGTCACTTGTGTCACGATCACGTGCGTGAAGATGGTCACGACCACGTGTGTGATGAATACCTAACTTATTTACCTTTCAAACCCAGCTAATAAGCCAAGCAAGCAGACCAGCGATCAACGGACACATGGAGTGAGATTTAAATTAAACGACATTTAATTATAAATGCATGACAAAACTTATGTCAAAACATTCAACTCATGATAATCACATACATAATCACAAAAACAGAGATATTTCAAATTTACTCTTGGGGACCATGGCTATTCTCTATTCCCCGTTTCACATCTAGATCTAATCCCTCTGTCCATAAATTTAACTACGTATACTTAATAGTCCCTGTCAACAGCTGCCCTCCTCGTTGATGCAGTTTCACGTCTCCAGAGTTCACACGATCCTTTCTAGATCTCTAACTTCGACGATAAAAGGGGAAACAGACGCCCCTGGCTTCACACAAATAAGAACACACAGTTCACACCCGCCATCGTAGATTACTTGCTCCTTGAGGGGTTCTCATCATCCCGTCCTCAGGACTCTTCAACTTCTGCAAACACACAGCACACCGACGGTTCACACCCGCCATCGTAAATCACGAGCTCCTGAAGGGTTCCCGTCCTATCATCAGGATTCCTCAACTTCTGGTCCCCATGGCACGACTTTCCACTTGTCGCCCGGACCGATAAATTCTTCTTATTGGGAAATAAATGTGAACATCATGGATCCCTCAAACACCTAACACTTCTGATCCCCACTGGCACGACCTCCCACTTGTCGCCCGGACCGATAAATTCTGCGTCTTCCTTTAGGAATGAATAACTTGGGAACCTCTACTTATACTCTCGAGGTTTTTGCACAAGCGAGTCGTGTGTATCTATTCACGCTCGGCAACAATGTTAAAAACCGTGTTTTCCCCTGCTAAGCTCACCCCCCTTAGACTCGTGGCGCACAAGGCCACCGACCTTCCTCGTGATATTTAATCTTTCATGCTAGTCAACAAATTAAAAACTCCCCTTCTCCCCTACTAAGTTTACCCCCTCTATACTCGTGGCGTACAAGGTCATCAACCTTAATCGTGACACTTGTATATTTAATGTCATAGTTCAAGTTAATGATCATAGATGTGCCTGAAAACTGTAATACCTAGCAAGTGCCAGTGTTTCCCACTGAAGAGCTGGGAACTTTGAAAAAATTTTGCAAACTAAAACGAGGTAACGCATAGCAACTAGGATGGAACTGGGTCAGGAACACATATCTGGAACTTTTTTTAGGTTGTCAGAAAAAAGGCCCGTGGCCCAGGAACAGCTTCCAATGGGGGTTGACCACCAGCCAGAAATGGACTTTGTGCATTTCGAAAGCTATATTGAACCATTTCAGACACTCTTTAATTATATTTGACTTTTTTTTTTTTAATGAGAGAAGTATCGAGGTTTCCTCCCCCCAAAAATATCAGAGCTGATTTCTCCTCAGAAAATGTCAGAATCAGAACATGTTCCAGTCCCTGTAGCAAAAACCTTTTGCTAAAAATATTTGTGTTGAGAATGAAGGACAGAATGAATTTAATTTAAATTCAAAATTCAACACTAGTCATTGAGTTTGGCCTTGTCTAAATGCCTTTAATCATTCACAATGCCAATGGCAGCTCTGTATACCCAGCCTAAACAAATACTGTATCTGAGAAGTAGTCTAGCCAGTGAGAAAATCATGGGATATTTCATGATCTGTTCATTATTCTATTTCAGCATGCTGTTGTGTGTATTCGTGTATAAATATCAAATCGTCGCCGACCAGAAAAACTGCGTTATGTCAAAATCACAACTTTTCAGGAGAAGTAAAAAGACTGTTTTGTTGCTCTGTGTACCTCACACAGTAGAACAGATTCCTAAAAATAAGAAGCAGCTATCATCTTGTAACCCAGCTAGTTAGACCAGTGAGGTTAAAAAACAACTGTAACATCAGATTTTCAGTTTCTGCTGTTTGACATAACAGCAATTTTCTTGGATGGTGACGAAATATAATTATGTTCATGCAAGTATGCATAGTCAGTTTATTCTTGCATCAAATCTGTCAATATATTTTTGCCCAAAGATGTGAATAAGAATCAATAGGTACATGTACATAATTGTTTGCATTGTATTCCACAAGAAGACCCCTTAAGCCCTCATCTGTTGTATGAAAATGAACATGTTTGTAGATAGAAAATTGTCTGGTAAAGTACATGTATTGTCTTTAATGTAAGTAGCTTTTATGGAATACTTTTATTGTCATGTCCCTCCAGCTATGTCCATGATTTGCTTTGATATTAATCAATGCACACGATCTCGTAGTCTTACACGCCTGCTGTATGTTTTAGTCTGCATGGTACATGTGTAATAAATCAGTGGTTCCCAACCTGGAGTAAATTTACCCCCAGGGAACAGATTGCACCTACTCAAGGGGTACATTTTGCTGAATCTGGATTTGTACTTTTGTTGTTTTTTTAATTAAGATTTTTTGATTGTTGTTGAAAATGTGAAGTGGGGAAGAAAAATATTAAGTTTGGAATGTTAAATTGAACATTGTTGTGTGCTGTTATTATCATTATTGTTACTTGACTTAAAATAATAACAATTTTAAAAACAGTAGGCTATTCAAAAAATGTCCTGCTTGGCAGTTGCTTTATTATGGTAACCGTGTAAACCGGGGGAAATTTACTTTTGAAAAGTTGCATATGGTAAATTGAACGAAAAAGGTTGGGAACCTCTAGGATTTATATAAGTGGATCTTAGTTTATTTTGTAGTGACTGCACCATCTTGACCGTATGTGTATATATTCCAAATAGGAGAGGTTGGAAATGACCCAGTCACTTTGTTTTAGTTATTAGTTTTTTAAATATCTTGTTCCTAGTCTTGTTTGTCAGATTGTGTCATCAGTCTTTGAGTAGGTGAGATTTGTGTGGGTGTCCGTTTATCAGGATGAACAAAATTTTGCAGAGCGAGAGGTACTTGCCACTTATTTTGTGTGAATGAATGGAACGTTTCTCTGTTACATTTGCTTCCTTAAATTTTAATTTTTCAGGTATTATTTTACTTTCACCACTTTGTTTAATATGCAGAGGTTTATCATTGAATTTTCGTCACATGGTCATTTTCTACTTTACCAATGACCAACTGTGACCTGAGCATCCCATAGGGTTCTTGCCCCTGTTTGAGAATGTTTTTCCAATGCTTCTACAGGGTTAAAATGTTAAACTTCAGGGTTAATTACATGAGAGAAAGCTGAGAACGGAAATCCAGATGCATGTTTTTTTATGTATTTCTGCATTTTTAAAAAGCTTAAGGAGAATTCCAAGGCTTTTCCAAGGGTAATCCAGTTTCCAGGGATTTTTCTCAAAGTTTTAAATTCCAGGGCTCTTCAAGGGATCACTGGAATTCTGAGGCTATGCAGAAACCCTGTACCATGTATGATTTGAATAATATTAGAACTTGAGCTTAAAGAAAGCATACTGAAATCCAAATAATATACTGACAGATTAAGCTGAAAGCATTCGCTCCTGCTGATAGCTGAAAGCATTCACTCTTGCTGTTCAATCCAGACAAAAATTACCAGTTTCAGGATTCATAGCTGACTTTCTTAAGTAAATTCAAGTTGTTTTGTTCAAGGCTCAATTTCAATTTTCCAGATTCAAGGACGCTAACGTGTTTTCGATTTTACATTTTTTTTTTTTGAAAAATTTTTTAGGCTGCTATGAGCCCGGTTTGCTTTGTTATGTGCGAACTTTCAGGTCAGAATTTTCAGTCTTCAGTTTATCATTGAAAACTTTCAGGGTCAGAATGTGATATGACACTCAAGTCTCTTCTCATGTCCTCATTTTGATGACATGGGAATTTCTATTTTGTATTCTGGAACTCGGTTTTCAGCCTGTTTGTTTTCCAGTCATCAGCTTGAAAAATAATTTCGTTGATTCAGTGGCAAGAACTGATTATCTCCTTATTTGAATACTTGTGAAAATGGAAATAAATGTACACATATTCACTTCTTGCTATGAACTGATGATTTCATGATAGGTCGAGTTGCTATGCTCATCAAATTGTGTATTGAGTCGTGTTATCACATCTACTGAATGAGTTAAATTTTATGCACCTGTTATATATCTCCATCAGCATGCATCCATCCTGTTGTTTCTATCTACCTATCAAATACAGAAAAAGTTATTGATTTATATACATTTAAGGCCAGGACTGTCTGTTTCTAGTGATGTGTTTTTTTTTGCTAAAATTTTTATTCATATTTTACTATTACAGATTACAGAACTAATGAATCTCATTTAGGTGAGCGAACCATCATTTTTTAACAGAAAAAGTAAATATTTCATGATCTTGACGTGAATGAAAAGCAGAACCATTTTAAAGTTTTAGCAGAGAGAGCCACAAAAGTCTATACATAGGCTGGTTATGCGTAATTTTTTATACATGTAGTTAGTTTTAGAATCATCGAGCTTTTAACAGGAATGTGTACAAATTTGGGACCAACATTGGAAACAAAACAAATTTATTTTTTTAATGTAGAAACAAAGTAAAGATTTACCAGTGCCTTTGTTCTCTTCTTCATTCAATCTTTTTTTATTCCCAGCCCACAGATGTTATTTATATTTATTTAAAACTTATTGTGAATAGTAGAGTTTGTCATTCAGTTTGATGCATTTTCCATCTGTCCAAGAACCATGAATGCTTTAATTATGTACAGGTTTGTGTCATTGTCATTATTTTAAGAATCATAAGTTATTTTATGGTAGAACGATTTATGTTTAAAATGCTAATTTTATTTCCCATGATTTGTCTCCTACTGAAACTTTTATGATGTACTGATTAATTGTTTGTTCTTTTCAACATTATTGATCCATGATCTTCTTTTGTCCAGAACCGGTATTGATCTATTAACTCATTAAACATCAGTTGAAATAGTGGATTTGGTTCTTGGGTAATTCAAAACTCTTGTTGTGTGTGTTTCATTGCCGAGCAGGAAACTGAGTTTTGAGTTTGCACCTTTCATGGTTTTTGGGGGGGACATGAGTTTTCCTGGGCGGATGGATGTCCGTGTTACAATGGTACCTTTGAATCACAGAATGTGTCGAGGAGTGTTTGCCATTTTGTTTTGTATGCAATATTTTGCTGATTTTGAGGTTTTGTCATGAAAGTGGTTCTCTCACTTGTATTTCATTATGTACAAGTGGCATTCCAATCAGTTGATGACTTTTCGAGACATCTGTGACGTAATGTTTTATGCATTTTTAGCCCTTTTTCTGACCAAACTTCAGTCCTCATTTTCTCGAAAAGGCAAAAAAGCACATACACCAATATCGTAAATACCTCACAATATACACTGAATTTGACTAAGAAGCACTGGCATAAAAATTACACAGGTTACAACATGGTTTATTTCAAAATTTGTTTCATACATTATGAAGATGCAGCATTCACACAAGAACAACTGAAAGTAACAAGACTCACTATAACATTCACATTTTACAGAAAGATTTAGAGATAAACTATCAATGACAAGATATTGTTGGTGACAATCACAAACCATTTTAAGTCCGAAATTTTCTGGTCATAGTTTTTTTTGTACCTTATCAAAGCCTATTACTGTTACAAACACATTTCCCCAGTGCTATGGACCT
Organism: Onchidella celtica; assembly: GCA_963931925.1. Classification (NCBI taxonomy): domain Eukaryota; kingdom Metazoa; phylum Mollusca; class Gastropoda; order Systellommatophora; family Onchidiidae; genus Onchidella; species Onchidella celtica. The sequence goes on along the minus strand of OZ007575.1, from coordinate 51,426,483 downwards.
TTGAAAAGAACAATGGCGGTTTCATACAATGGCTGTAACTCTTTGAATAATGTTTTAGCCCTTAATAACTAAAAACATGTATTTTTGGAAAGAAAATTGGATGAGGATTGTGGAAAAAAAAAGAACCACTGTAACTGATAGATAAAATCGGTTAATAGCAGTAATAGGGTTAACACAAATTTGAGCTCAATTACTGACCAAAAGCATCAATGTGTATTCCAAGCACATGTACACTATGTATGTTCCCAAAACTCATATTTTCTTTGTACAGGGCATAAACTTACACTACTGGAAAACAATAGGACTCTTCAGTACAAAATGTGGCGGGAATAAAAATTTAACAAAATGTAAACTAAAACATTGCATGAGAAATTCACAAACACTTTCAAATTCATCACTGCTGTTGTGGGGAAATAAAAAAAAAGGAGAGATAAATCATTAAATGACCAATTTACTGGTAAACAACTGTGAAAGGGACGTTTTTTAACTTTTTTTTTTCATAACACAGTAAGCAAGGGCTGCAGTGGCTGAAGGGTTAGTGAACTGCAGTGTGACTTCTGGAGAAAATCTTTTGTTGAGGGTTCAAAACCGCAGAAACAGTTTTCTTATTTTTCAAATTGAGCCTTGTCTTAACTATATAATAAATGGACCGGGTAATAAGGTGGGGGTGGAGATGGCAGAGAGAGTGAGACGGAGGAGACAATTACCTTTATTTCACAGACAAATCCTACTAATTCCGAAAATCCCTGGTAAATTTTGCTTCGTAGCTACAATGCACTTCCTGGCATATTGTCCAGGTTACATCACTGTTTTAGTAGTTTTACAATAATGGCGTATATATGTCAAGACTATGCCAAAAGACAACTGACAGTTCACTGCATTCCTGAGCATGAGAAAGAAATACACCAATAGGAAAATGTCACAAGCCAACAGAATCTATAATTGCACACATCACCAAATGACAGGAAAAGAAACAGTTTTTTGCCTACTGTCTCAAAAGTATCATTCTTATGCCATTAGAGCAGAGCAGTGACCTTACACAGTGTAAATTTTTATTCAAACATTACTGTATTACATGTATCACCAGTTCAAGCCACCACAATGAAGTTTTCACTTTTTCATGCTCTCCTTGGATGAGATAAACACATCCCATGAGACAGATTATTTTCATCGCACGGAATTTTCTACTTTCTCTTTATAGAACAAAACCAAGTGACACAAACAAATATACAGTTAAGTATGCTTAATTTCAAGTAGTTGGAGGAAATTAAATTCACTTCCATTTACCAGAGTGAATTACTTCTGAGCAGTGAAAATAACCATAGTTGTGCTGTCTGCCCCTAACAAATTAATACGACAGTTCTATCCCTTGTTGGAGACAACAACTGAAACATACACACACTCACAGTCACAACACAACAGACAGGCTATATCTTTTGATTGAATTTTTTTTTTAAAGAAGTCACCAATCAAACTGCAGCGGTTTAACACAGCACCAAATAACACCACATCTTGGCCAGATGTGCATTTTGAAATTTTTTACAGGCTGACTCGATGCAAATATTCCAAGAAATGGACTGAATGATTAAAAATGCCACACTTAAAATGTATATTTCTTAGAATATAGCATGGCTGTGGTGATGTGTTATCCATCTACATGCCAAGAACAGTTGTCCAAAATCTTTGTTACATGGATAAAAACATTCAGACACAACACAGAAATGTCACCTCGATGGACTAGGGAGAGATGCAGAAATTCTTATGAAATAGCAGTGTTTTTTACTTGGCTACTTTCTGAATGGCCTACCACTTGACCCTATTACTGCTACACACACATTTCCCCAGTGCGCTTGTGTAATAAAATGCCTGTAACACTTTAGAGTAAAGTTTTAGCTCATAATAACTATACATTTTTGGTAAGAAAATTGGATGAAGACTGGAAAAAAAAATATGTACCACTGTAATTGACCAATAAAATGCAGTAGCATAAACTTCAGGGGTAAACCACTTCCTTTGCAAGATATAACCGCACTTTTTAAATTTGTATTGGGTCAAAACAAAATCACAAGTTTCAGCAGTCCAGACCTATAAAAAGTCAATGAAGCAATATCCTGTCTTATTCAACATGTAAAAATATTTTCAACAGTAACTTCTCTCACATCACCAACAAAATGAAACGACAATGACATGATTTATTCACATTCTTAAATGCAAAATTACCTTCCAGTGGATGTATTTCTTATAATGGTAAATTCCGGGGCTACTTTGCAGGAAAATAAGAGAAAATTTATTTACTTATTTATTTTTTGTTCGAGTTCTTTCAGTGCTTTTAATGATTTTAAAGCTCCAGGAGAATTCTAGTGCTTTCCCACATTTTCCAGGCTTTTTCTAAAATTTTCAAATCCCTGACTTCTCCAGGGATCCCTGGACTTCTACGGCTGCACGGGAACCCTGCTTCAATTCAAAATCATATTCCTGAAGATGTATTTCTTATTTGACTAAAGTTCCAAATCTCAAGAAAACAGTGACTTCCTAGCTATGTTCTGCAAAAGCAACAGGGAGACTCAAACCACATTATCCATTATGACAACAACGAACCTAATCACTTTCTGAGCCAGACTGTTTACCTCCACTACCACTTCCCCCACCCTTTCCCCCTTCACCTCCAGACCCCTCATTTTCACTCCCAGATTTATTGCCCTCTCTATCACTCCCCTTGTCACTTTTCTCTGCGTCAGACCCAGCGTTGGACTTCCGAGGTGAGCCAGCCTCTGATCCTGACCTTTTGCCTTCGCTCCCTGACCGTGACCCACTTCTGGAACGTGACCTGGACTTGGATTTAGATCTTGACCTGTCACTGCCTGCCTGTGACCCTGACCTGGAGCGAGACCTTGATCTGTCCGAGCCAGACCCTGGTTGTTTCTTGCCTTCGTCATCAGAACCAGAGCCAGATTTCTTCCCTCCACTTCCGGCATCGCTGTCACTGCCAGAGTCCAAGATTCTGCGTCTTTTACCTTTTCCTTCATTGGCTTCACTGCCACTGCCACTGCCACTACCGCTACTGCAAATACAATACAAGGTACAAAATAACAGTTTGTATATCTACAAATAAAAACAAGTTACAAAATCCACTCAACATCTCTGAGATAACCACAAAACAAAGATATTTAAGAAACATGCATTTTTTACCTAAATTTCATTCAAAAAGGATGGTATTAGGGGAGCATAATCAAATTACAAAGCCAAATAGAGAAATACAGAGTTGTGTTCACTGTTCAGCAATTACTTTCTATGCAAAACAACACGTTCCCCTTACAAACAGCCGAAACAATAATGTACTTTGCAATGGATACATAATGTCCAGCAAAGCACAAAAGCTGGTATTTTACAAGGAGCCCAATTAACATTCTACGGGTAGAATGCGCATGACGTCACTGAGTGTTTTTGTTTTTGTTCTCCCAACACCCAAAATGGAGGGTGGATCAGCTGATGTGTGTAACTTCGAGATATGTCTAAGCGGTCAAAATGCCTGCTGGTTGCATTGTAGCTGTTATGACAGGGGTGGAAAGGATGGATCCAAGCTGGTCAGATTCCCTACCATCCGTGTAAACGAGGGAAAGGAAGTGAAAGAATTGACTGAATATTTCCCATTGAACATGTTCACACGTATCGTTGTTTACTGTAGTGACCTACTTTTAGCTCGCAGCCGGTTGGTTCGTGATGCCTTCCGTGCTCGCAATGCAAATCAGCTAATGAATCAAATCCAATGCCACAATCACCACGGTGATGTGTGGGTCCGGACAGCCAAGATGGCAGATATGCGCGTTCTACTTATTACCACTTCTAAAACCTATTTGAATTTCCCTATGGGGTGCATGACCAAGCTAAATATAGAGATAACCTTAGGACTTGTGTTCCATTGCCTATCATCAGCTGTGTTATTGTACATCACAACTGTCTTTATGCCCATGAAACCTTGCAACTTTCCAACTAAAGATGAAATAAAGTTCAAAGCTTCATAGGATCCCAAGTTCTGTAACATAAAGTGAAAAAAATCTTTTTATTTTTTTTAAATTGTAAAACCTTGAACAAAAAAATGATCGAAAATCCTCAAAAATGACTCACTCGGCTAATCTCTTCTTTCTTGTGTCAGAATCAGATCCTTCACTGGATGAGATGACCGCTTTGGACACAATCTTTCTCCTCTGTTTGGCGGTGAGTCCATCGTCATCCTCCTTGAGTTTCTTTTTCTTGTCAGCTTTGCTTTCTTTGCCTTTTCCTTTGCGACGTTTACGGTCACCTTTGCCCTCATTTTCTTCATCACTGTCATTGACAAAGTCGTCTTTCTTTGGCCTGAAGAGGTGAAAAGGGAACACATATTAGAACTTTGAAAAAAAAGAAAGAAAGAAAGAAAACGTGCTGATTGATAGCAATTCTAGACAACAACTGGAAGCTTAAAAAAAGTAGTAAGCAGAAAGATTGTTTCCATGTGTGCCAAAATGGCATTTCAGTACACATGAAACAATTCTATTTCACTATTTGAGGGGTTTCCGTTTCCACACACATGAAACACAGCTTACTGACTCAAACAATGCATAATTGACAAATTGGGGTACAATGAAGAAGTAATTTCAACTCATTAAAGTTTCCATATTTTCTCTCAGTAATGTTTGACAGCTATGAAAGATACAGGAATAGCTGTTTATTTCTTCCTGTAAAACACAATATATGAATAAAAATTAAAGAAATCAGAAATGCACAAGTAGGCTACATGGTAGAAATAAAAAGATCTACTTAAACCAGACACACATTGCCTTGTTTGGGTATTCAGAAGCAACATGATCGACACTCTGTGCATTTCTTGGACCTCAAGGGTTAACCAACAAAACTTGTTATGGCTGTGTCCTGTTAGGTTTATCCTACACAATGCTGACCATCAATATCTTCTGGTACTCAGTTACCTGTGGATGCCTGGTGTATGTCTTCAAAAACAATACTGCAAATTTATAGGCCCATTGCGAATGACGTCACAGAGCGTTTTTGTTTTGTACTTCCAACACCCAAAATGGAGGGTGGATCAGCTGACGAGTGTAACTTCGAGATATGTCTAAGCGGTTAAAATGCCTGCTGGTTGCATTGCAGTTGGCTGTTATGACAGGGGTGGAAAGGATGGATCCAAACTGGTCAGATTCCCTACCACCAGTGTAAACAAGGGAAAGGAAGTGAGAGAATTGACCGAACGTCTCCCATGTGCGTGTAAACACGTGACATTGTTTACTGTAGTGAACTTTTTTTAGCTTGCCGCCGATTGGTTCACGACGCCTAAAGTGCCCGCAGTGCAAATCAGCTAACAAATCAAATTCAATTCTAACATCACCTTGGTTATGCATCAGTCCTTACAACAGAGAAGCCACCCTACAAAAACAAAAATCTGAACCAGGCCCCCGAAAAAATCTGAATCTGGGGGGGAAAATCTGAATCGGTGCAAACGATGCTAAAAATGAAAGGGTGCCAGGTTCTAAACTTATATTTTTATGTTGTTGTTTTTTTCTTGTTCCTAAAGGATTAAGCTGAAAATCATCTTGAAAACTTACACAACTTACAGTTCATTTCAACCATTATCTTATTATCCACCTTTTGTCTTGATCTTGGTAAAAACTGGAAAAAGAATCCTCTCCACAAAAGCACTGTGTTTTTCCTACAGTTATGTCAGACAAGAGCTGCCTTGACATGTTAGGATTTGACTTAGAGTGCCAAAATGCACAAATGCCATGCATAATCTTTGCCTATTCTGTGCTAAGGAGTATTTCCCCACTCCCAACATCATGTTTTAATTTGGCAAATTTGTGCCCATGCAACATTAACCTTCTCCATGTTCATGGCTTGGATTTAAGAAATCTAGGTCAAGGCAAGTTTAAAATTGATTCCTCCTTCCATCACAATCGCCGCCGATTAAATTACTTTAGTCTTAATATGTCTATCCATAGATCTTGCTAGATCTAGAATCTAGGTCTCATTTTTGCATCCGTCATTGTCGCTGCCAAGTATATCACTTAGATCTAGACTTGGGCTATGTCTAGTTAAGCTTAAGTTTGAAGGAAGAAACTACATCTAGCTAAATTTAGAGCTGATTCCTCCTTCCACTACAGTCGGAACCAAATATAACACATAGACTTGAGTGAGGGCGAATAGATAGATCTATGCAATTAGTTTCGGAATCACCGCCATGCAAAACGGTAAAAAGAATGTAAACAACCTGAAGTGGTCAAATTCCCGATCGGTGCAAAACAAGCTATAAGAAAGTAGAACTAACTTCTGGTTATTCATAAAATGATCAGAGTATTCCGATTCGGCGCAATGTGTAAAAGTTATCATTAAAAACTAGAACCCGGAGAACGAAAATGGAATAAAAAATGCTGATTGCTGGAAGTAACAAAAAATCGGAATGCCGGCCTTGCTAATCGGAAAATCGGAATCACGCCTTGTTTTTTAAAGAAAAATCGGAATGATTCCAATCAAATCGGAATGGGTGGCATCTCTGTTACAACTAAAAATGCCGATATCCGCAATGGGCCTATACACTGTGGACATACACCATACAACCTAAAATTGCTTGCACGTGTACTGTTGGTATACACTGTCCATCGACTTCTACAAATGCCATGTAACCTGTACTGTCATGCACTTCAAAAGTAATTTTTTTCAGCATACAACCGGGAAAAACTGCTCCAATTGGTCATGCCTTGACGTGGAGGAGTGGCTTGCGTGTCCCAGTGATCCCAGGAGCTAAGCCAGCGGAGGCCTCATGCCCCTGATAGCTTTAAGCAAGCTGGACAGGTCATGGGGGAAGGACCAGACAAGATTGAACAGACCGGCCCTCCAGGTTCGGGGGTTGGGCGTAAGGCTAACAACCCTACCCTGAAATCCTTGTTGGGGTGACCTTACTTGGAGAAACAAAAATCGTTACGGAAACAGCAACATGGAAAAACCAACGTTCTGGATGTGATGGACCTTCTGAGTACCTCGCGACTCGTATGAATGCAAGTAGTGAAAGCCGAAAGGAAACTGCTAGCAGGATGAAGGAGGAACTGAACACCGCCAAAACCAAGACCAGGATTGGATACTGGAATGTTAGAACAATGTATGAATTGGGTAAGTTAGCACAAGTAACATCAGAGATGAGGCGCTACAACCTACACATCTTGGGTGTAAGTGAGAGCAGATGGACTGGATCTGGAAGGATCAAAACATCCACTGGAGAAACCGTTCTCTACTCTGGAAGAGAGGATGACCAACATCATGAAGGAGTAGCCATCATCCTAAAGAAAGGACTGGACAAATGCTTGTTGGAGTGGAAACCAGTCAATAGCAGACTGATGAGGATGAGGATGAAAGGACGACACACAAACATCACTGTCATCCAATGTTATGCACTGTCACGATTAAGGTTGATGACCTTGTACGCCACGAGTATAGAAGGGGTAAACTTAGTAGGGGAGAAGGGGAGTTTTAAAGTTGTTGTCGAGCATGAAAGATTAAATATCACGAGGAAGGTCGGTGGCCTTGTGCGCCACGAGTCTAAGGGGGGTGAGCTTAGCAGGGGAAAACACGGGTTTTAACATTGTTGACGAGCGTGAATAGATACACACGACTCGCTTTAAACTAGTCGCGTGTGCAAAAACCTCGGGAGTATAAGTAGAGGAGAAGCTCGACACACGTGCTTCCCCAAGTTATTCATTCCTAAAGGAAGACGCAGAATTTATCGGTCCGGGCGACAAGAGGAAGGTCGTGCCAGTGGGGACCAGATGTGTTAGGTGTGTGAGGGATCCATGATGTTCACATGTATTTCCCAATAATAATAATAATAAATTACATTTATATAGCGCATTTCCAATAAATGCTCAATGCGCTTTACAAGTAATAAAAACTCATTCCTCTCTCTCCCACACTCCCTCTCCCCACCCCCCTCTCTCTCTCTTCCCATCACATTCTCACTCCTTCTATCACATGCTCTCTCCCCTCAGGTAAGTCAAGAAAAATAAGCCTGCTGGAACAAAAAATGCTTTAGCTGCCTTTTGAAACTTACTAATGATTTTGTTTGTCTCAGTTCCATAGGTAACTTGTTCCACATTAAGGGGCCAATATATGTGAATGATCGTTCACCATAACATCTGTATGATTTCACAGGTGTCACTAGCATGGTGGAATCAGTGGAGGATCTTAAACTTCTCCCTGGTGTATACAGTTTTATCAAATCTTGTAAATAAGAAGGAGCCGAGTCATTCAGACATTTGAAACACAGGATGCAGATTTTAAAAATTATCCTTTGCTTCACGGGGAGCCAGTGCAATTCTTTCAGGAGTGGTGTGATATGATCTCGTTTTTTGGATTTGGTTATCACCCTGGCAGCATTATTTTGGATTACCTGTAGACGATTCAAAAATTTTGTATGAATACCCGCTAAAAGTGAATTGCAGTAGTCCAGTCTAGACAAGATAAGGGATGTAACTAATGTTTTTGTGGTCTCTTCATTTAGATATTTTCGGACAAGGCTTATTCTTCTCAACTGAAAATTTAAGGATTTAGACAGAGATCCTACACCTGAACCCATTGACAAATGGTGATCAATAAACACACCCAAATTCTTTACAACTTCTTTGCATGATAATTCATGGCCATTGAAATCAATGGTGACATTTTCAAGATCTTTTGTTAATCGTGGGTTGTGGAATAGAACTATGTCTGATTTGTCTTCATTTAATTTCAATTTGTTTGTTGTCATCCACATTTTAATTTCCTGAACACATTGTTTAGTGGCGAGAGTCATATTTGACAGATCTTGAATGGTGCCATCAATATATATCTGAACATCATCCGAATAAAAGTGATATTGTAGTCCATGAGTTTGTAAAATACTTGCAAGGGGCTGCGTATAGAGTGTAAAAAGCACAGGACCAAGGACAGACCCTTGTGCAACTCCATAGTCTAATGCAACTTGTTTGGAAAAACTGTTCTTAATTTGCACTGACTGAACTCTGTTCTGTAAATACGACTTGAACCATAACAGGGCAGTACCCGACATACCAAAAGAGCGCTCAAGTCTTGTAAGTAAGATAGAATGATCGATTGTATCAAAAGCTGCAGATAGGTCTAAAAGGGTCAAAAGACACAGCTTCTTACTGTCAATATAATCTAAGAAATCAGAGGTTACTTTTATGAGTGCAGTTTCGGTACTATGTTGAGCTTTATATGCAGACTGAAATTTTTCTTGCAATCCATTTATTTCAAAGTGTGCCAAAATTTGACCTAAGACAATCTTTTCCAGAATTTTTGAGACAAATTGCAAATTGGATACTGGTCGATAATTTTTGAAGTCATTTTCATCAAGCCCAGGTTTTTTCAATAATGGTTTTACAATGGCTTGTTTAAAGGAACTGGGCACTGTGCCTGTGACAAGTGACATATTTACTATTTGAGTAATGTGAGGTACGACAAGATCAATACAGGTTTTGAGTACATGAGCAGGCATGGGATCAAGGTCACACGTTTTTATAGTGGAATTATTGATACAGAGTAAAACATCTCTTTCTGAGACTGGACAAAATGAATCTAAAACTTGTCCAGTAAACTCAGGGAAATCTAAATTCTCGCTTGGTTCTAGATCGAGTGAAGAACGGATGTTTTCAATCTTGTTACTGAAAAATGTTATAAATTGATCACACAACTCGTCGTCTGACCCTATGCAGGGGAGGGGAGATCTTGTATCCTTTCCTAGAAGGTCGTGCCATGGGGACCAGAAGTTGAGAAGTCCTGATGATAGGATGGGAACCCTTCAGGAGCTCGTGATTTACGATGGCGGTTGTGAACCGTCGGTGTGCTGTGTGTTTGCAGAAGTTGAAGAGTCCTGAGGACGGGATGATGAGAACCCCTCAAGGAGCAAGTAATCTACGATGGCGGGTGTGAACTGTGTGTTCTTATTTGTGTGAAGCCAGGGGCGTCTGTTTCCCCTTTTATCGTCGAAGTTAGAGATCTAGAAAGGATCGTGTGAACTCTGGAGACGTGAAACTGCATCAACGAGGAGGGCAGCTGTTGACAGAGACTATTAAGTATACGTAATTAAGTTTATGGACAGAGGGGTTAGATCTAGATGTGAAACGGGGAATAGAGAATAGCCATGATCCCCAAGAGTAAATTTGAAATATCTCTGTTTTTGTGATTATGTATGTGATTATCATGAGTTGAATGTTTTGACATAAGTTTTGTCATACATTTATAATTAAATATCGTTTAATTTAAATCTCACTCCATGTGTCCGTTGATCGCTGGTCTGCTTGCTTGGCTTGTTAGCTGGGTTTGAAAGGTAAATAAGTTAGGTACTCATCACACACGTGGTCGTGACCATCTTCACGCACGTGATCGTGACAGCACCAACCAACGAAAACGACAACACAGACAAAGACGACTTTTATGAACAACTCCAGGGGGAAATGGACATGACGCCACGGCATGATCTCATCATTGTCATGGGAGACCTCAATGCTAAGGTAGGTAAAGATGATATAAATTATGAAAGAGTAATGGGAAAACATGGAACTGGAACAAGGAATGACAATGGAGAAAGGCTTGTGGATTTTTGTGCCTTGAACAACTTAGTCATCGGAGGGACCCTTTTCACACACAGAGAAATTCACAAACTCACATGGAATTCTCCAAATGGAAGAGACAAGAACCAAATAGACCATTTGATGATCAACGGTATGTGGAGACGATCCCTTCTAGATGTGAAAGTGAAAAGAGGAGCTGACGTAGCCAGCGACCACCATCTAGTGGCAGCACTTATCAAAATTAAACTGAACAAGACCGGAATCAAGACATCAAAGCAAAGACACCTTAATATTCAGAAACTGAGAGATGCAAGTGTTAGAAATGCCTTCAACATACAAGTCAAGAACCGATTCCAGGCTCTACGAGAGTCTGATAAGAACAACCCTAAAGAAAGAGGAATCGATTCAGAGTGGAAAAGAGTAACTACAGTGTACACAGAGAGCAGTGTAGCCTGCCTTGGATTTAATGAGAAAGGGAAAAGCAAGGAGTGGATCCAACAAAGAACATGGGATGTGATCGAGGAGAGGAAAGTCATGAAAAAGAAACTCCTACAAGTGAAATCGGAAAGGCTGAAAGAGAGGTACCAACACAGCTACACAGAGTTAAATAAGAAAGTGAAGAGACTAGTAAAGAAAGATAAACGAGAAGCCATGGAACAGCTAGCAGCAGATGCGGAGGAGGCAGCAGCAAGAGGAGAACAGGGTAAGCTCCACAAGATCACTAAGCGCATTTGTGGCAAGTACGGTGGAAGACCAAGTGTTCCAATCAAAGACAAGAATGGGAAACTACTGACTACAGAACGAGAACAGGATACACGCTGGACAGAGCACTTTCAGGAATTACTAAACCGGCCACCACCTGAAGATAGAATAATAATACAAGATGCTGCTGAAGACCTTGACATCAACATAGATCCACCAAAGAAAGAAGAGATAGTGGCAGCAATAAAGAGCCTAAAAAACAGCAAAGCCCCAGGAAAAGACAACTTGACTGCAGAACTGTTCAAAGCAGATCCGGATCAGTCAGCCACCATCCTTCAGCCACTGTTCACAGCTATCTGGGAAGCAGAAGCAGTACCAAAGAGCTGGAATGAAGGCAGAATAGTGAAAATACCCAAGAAAGGAGCACTCAGCGATTGCAACAACTGGCGTGGTATCACTCTCCTTTCTATACCCAGCAAAATCCTTGCCAAGATCATTGTGCAACGTATGTCAGATGCTGTGGACAAGACACTGAGAAAGGAACAGGCCGGATTTCGAAAGGGGAAAGGATGCATTGACCAGATCTTCACACTCCGAAACATCATAGAACAGTGTTCAGAATGGCAAAGGCAGCTCTATGTGAACTTCGTTGACTTCGAAAAGGCCTTCGACAGCATCCACAGAGAGAGTATATGGCGCATTCTTCGGCACTATGGGATTCCCAGCAAGCTTGTTGAACTCATCAAAAGCTTTTACAAGAACTTCAGTTGCAGTGTCGGAAACAGTGATGCATCCTTTGAAGTGAAAACTGGTGTACGGCAAGGATGTGTGATGTCAACAATTTTGTTTAACCTCGTAATCGACTGGATTATGCGGAAAACTACAGAGGATGCACCAAGAGGCATCAGATGGACACTCTTCGACAACCTAGAGGATTTGGACTTTGCGGATGACCTTGCGCTATTGTCACATAGTCACCAACACATGCAAGATAAGACGCAGAGACTACATAATTTTGGATGCAAAGTAGGCCTTCGGATTAGCCAGAAGAAGACAGAGATTATGACCCTAAATGTAGACACTCCAGCACCAGTGCAAGTAGATGACAAGAACCTCACCACGACGGACAAATTTAAATACCTTGGTAGCATTATCAGACCAGAGGGTGGCACAAAGGAGGACATCCAAAGTAGGCTGGGAAATGCAAGGGCTGTCTTTCAAAGTATGAGCAACATCTGGAAATCGACACAATGCGGCATCAACACCAAGATCAGACTGTACCAAAGCTGTGTCCTATCCACACTCCTGTATGGATCAGAGTGTTGGCGAATGACAGAAGGTGACCTCGCCAAGTTGTCTTCCTTCCACACCACATGTCTTCGTAGGATTCTCCGCATCTTTTGGCCAAACAAGATTTCTAATCAGGAACTACTAAGGCGATGCAAGCAAGAAGAAATAGCCAACATCATCACGAAGAGACGATGGAGATGGCTTGGACACGTGCTGCGAAAGGAAGCAAATTCTATAACCAAAACAGCACTTCAGTGGACACCGGAGGGACGGCGCAAGCGAGGCAGACCCAAGGCAACCTGGCGGAGAACAATCGAGGCAGAGATGAAATCCTTCAATCACTCATGGGGAACTCTCGCAAAGATGGCCCAGGACAGACAGGGCTGGAGATCCTTTGTTGCTGCCCTAAGCACCAGTGGGTGCAACAGGAAATAGTAGTAGTAGTAACCGGGAAAAACAAATACCAGAGAAGGGGTCAAGTGTGAAGTTGTTCTGAAAGTCTTTTTTTTCACTACTTGACAGTTTTTGTCAACCATTGTAAAGACAGCCAGCTCCATTTAAATCAAAACTACATCAAACTCTCAGGCAAAACTTACTTCTTCTTTGTTTTCCTCTTTTTCTTTCTCTTCTCTCCATCTTCGTCTTCCTCACCAGAGGCACTTGAAGATCTTGGCTTCTTCTTCTTTTTCTTTGCTGACCTTTCCTCCTCACTGCCTTCTGACAAGATCTCTCCATCTTCAGCTCTCTTGGAACGCTGTTGATAAAACCAAGAAAGACCAATAAAATCTTTTGTCAATCAGTCAGTTGTTCTAAACCATTATACCTACTACCTGGATGAAAGCAGTCAAAATGTTAGGAAGTTGATGTAAAAACTTTACAAAATGTGCTGATAATGTAAAGCAGGGGTCAGCAATTTTTCTGAGAAAAAGACCCATATTTGAAATTTTCGGTAGCATTTAACTTTAGAGTGAGCCGCAATATGCAAGAAAGTCTATGTACCACTTATATTTTTTCTCATTCACGGATTTGTTTTCTCTACCAAATAAGATAACGAAAGAGCGACAGATAAATGCTAAGAGGGCCAGAAGCTGCTCACGAACCACTTGTTGCCAAATCCCACTCTATAGGGGGGTTAAAAATGTAGAATTCAAAGGCGACCGAAATGCAAGAACATGAGAGAAAATTGATTTGTTTACTCAGTTTGTTAAAAATGTATTTTTTTAAACCCAAGGGCTATTCCGAGGCTGATCCACCATTTCCAGGGCTCTTTTTCTCAAATTCTTAAATTCCTGGGATTCCTGCAGGATAAACTCCTGTCCTTACCTTCCCTCCAGACTTGCGAGGTCTGTCATCAGGTTCAGGCTCCAAGTTGATTTTCTTGGCCTTCTCCACAAATACTGCTCTCTGTTCCAACATTTTCTTCTCCAGTTCTTCCTTTTGCTTCAGTTTCTCCATCTGTAAAACCAAGTACACTGCACTGAATGGCTACTGAATACAGTTTAGCTTCTTCATGTCATGCACACAATTATATGTGTAATCAAGTAACAAAAAATCATGGTCACTGTTTCACAGCTCAAAGTTAACTGCACCTCACAGTTCTTATTTAAATCTTCAATTAATGTCAGGAACTCAATGGTCCGGTTTTCCAAAGTTAATTCAATGGCCTTGGTTTTCCAAGGTTAATGATACACAAATGTTTAAAAGTGGGTTCCTTTTCTCAATACCAACAGACTTGTGTGTGCCACTTCACCAACTCATTCTGTGTATTGACATTTTGCAACATTAGTTCTTGTTTTGTTCTATCTCCATTTTTTGAAAAATTGGAAATCTTTTAGTATGTAGAAGAGGTATAACAGATGCATACTTTGACACTTGTTTGACATGTGTTGTGGCACTCCTCAAGCTGTTTCACTATTCCGATTTATTGTAACTCCTTATCATAATATTAAAACTGCAATCGTTTGACCCTGGATTTTTCATTTGTGCGAAAAGTGGTTTGGGACAAACAAGAATTAAGGTCACGATCGGACTAGATGTAATAGGTTTGGTCAAACCAATATTTGTGAGGAATTTTACCTGTTCACTGAGCTGCTTCTGTTTGATAGCTTCCATCTCCTCTTCCTGTCTTTTACGAATCTCTTTCTCAGCCTCATCAATTTTCCTGGCCCTGGCCACATGGTACTGGGCCTGACTCAACAAGTCAGAGCATTGTCTGAAATATGATAGAAATTACAATCATAATGCACAATTACCTACCACTGGTTCTCAAAAACTGTTGGCAAACTCTCTCGGGATGTTCAAATGATGTTATATATTGCACAAAATAACTCGATTAACCAAACCAACCTTTCCACCCCTGTAATAACGATCAACTACAATGTAACTAGCAGGCACTTTGTCCGCTTAGACATATCTCGAAGTTACACTAATTTACAAACCCACTTGACACATTATGAGTTTTTTCAAAAGCTAGATGAAGTACCCGGCACCTGGGATAAACCTGTGTTCCCACTCTTTTCTCCTGTCTATACAATACCCCTTTGATAATCTACAGTTTTGCTTCAGATCCCATGCACGGCAGGGGACTACTTACCAACTGAACACCCCTCAAATATAATTTCCCCATGCGATAGGCTTATCAAACAGCACAAAAAAGAAATCGTATTTTAGTTTTACAATTTTTTAAAAAATTGCCTGAAACTTGAATAAACATAACAGGTCGATACAAAAGCGACCATGTTAAATTAGTTGACTCCTCAGAGAGTTCATTTCATAATTTTTTTAAATGACATATAAGCTTCAGCAAAAAAAAGGGGTCAAAACTGCACCACAATGAATTACTCCTGCCACTATTTTTTTTCCATACTAAGATGTCTCACCTGCATACCCACATAAAAATTTACATCGACCTGCCACTCAAAAATCTCTCACCTCCATGTGGGAAGGTTTAATCAACAGTTGGGAGGGGGGTCCCCCAATTATAGTTCAGGATGTACTCTGTATTCTGCTTCAACCGACATCTCTACAGAAAGCGCAACATTAGAATAACTTACTGAGCTTCTGCTGCAGCCTGCGCCAGATCAAACTTCATTCTGTCTCCATGCTGACCCAGGTAAGTGAAATATCTGAAAATGAACAGATACATTTAATGAATAACAAATAACAATGTCCTTTTTCCGGGTTTGGTAAACAAGCAAGAGATGGCTGTATCATATCATCACCATTCCCAAAGACTGTAGTCATCGACACATTCCAAGAAGGCTGTTGTTAGGGAAGTGACAAAGCCAAAGAGAGAAAATACTGAGACTTGTTCAGTGTTCAACTATATAGCTCTTTACAGATAGAATGCGCATGTATCCACTATCTTTAGTGTCCCAACCCACGCATCACCATCACGATTGTGGCACTGATTTGATTCATTGGCTGATTTGCATTGCGAGCCATGAATGAACCGGTGCAGAGCTAAATGTAGGTGGATATAGTAAACAATGGCATGTGTGTACATGTTCAATGGTAGACATTCGGTCAATTCTTTCACTTCCTTTCCCTTGTTCACACAGATGGTAGGGAATCTGACCAGCTTGGATCCATCCTTTCCACCCGTCTTAACAATCAAATACAATGCAACTAGCAGGCACTTTAACCGCTTAAATATATCTCGAAGTTACACTAATCATCTGATCCCACGGCCATCTTTAATGTCGGAAGAACAAAACAAAAACAACTTGTGATGTCATGCACATTCTAACTATATGAAATACTATACTCCCCTAGTAACAGCCTTTTTTGAATGTTTGAGTTACTACAGTCGTAGGGAACGGTGAAGCTTTTCTGTTTGCTTCATTTACTTCACCTTAACTAAAAATTGACTTGTTGGCACACTCATCTTTGCTTTAAAATCACATCTAAAAGAACTCAAATTCAAAAACTGAACTAAAATAGCCACAAGAAAGTGCATCCGAAAACCTTTCAATCCATGCATGATTCAATGGAAAAGGTATGCTTAAATTTATTTTTAGCCAGTTTTTTTGTAACTTGTACGTAGATAGATAACGTGTGCTATGCAAATAATACTCCCAGAAGAGGGGATTTTTCTCAAGGTAGTCCCAGTTCAGCAACTTCCTTCCATTCACTGTCCTGGTTTCATCTCTTTGACTCTTAATCTTAATTCCCACTACTAAGAATAAGACTCAAAATCATCATTCTCAGGATTTTGAAATAAAATAAGTTTTTCAAGTCCCTGCCTATTTATTAGGGATGGGCCAGTTGAGGTGAAGCCATTTTTCGTAAGTTTCCACAGCCGATGGCCTGCAATTTCCAAACAGTGCTAATGCCTTTGAAACGCAGGGATGTAAACAGCCAGTGACAACATGGAAGGAAATTGTGCAGCATGCTCAGAAGCTGCAGAGAAAAAATTATAATTAAGATACAGTGTAATTAATCCCAACTGCTTGTTTGGGTTGCGTCAAAATTGAGGTTCGCATTATTTTCTTTATAAATTTTCCGCCGTTGCCATCCATTTTCAAGGTTTTTTGCATTTTTGTTCCATGGATCCCAATTTTGGGAAAAATTGCAGATTTCGGCATTTCGGGACGGAAGTTCGAAATCGGGAGTTTCCCGAAAGATTCGGCAAGGTTGGCAGATCTGAGAATGTCTACCTGTGAGCCAGCTCCAAATCTCTTACAGCAGTCAATACTTTTTTCAGGTTGCTCTTTTCATCTTTCAGAATCATGGTAGCCAATTTCTGCTGCACCAGAGCAATGTTGTACAAGAGCACTGTGTCATTTGGTGCAACATGCCGAGCCTGCACAACACAAAGTATGAAATTTGTCAAAAATTTAAAAATTTAGTCAAGACTGCATTACTAAAACTGAAAGCAAGAATAATATTAATAGGGGGGTCAGACTAAATCAAAAAGGATCCTCTGACTATTACATGAATATGACGAAAAGTTACTACATTTCATTGTAATGAGTGTAATTGGATGATACCATTTTGTTAGAGATAGTAGGGGTGACAGGATAGATAAGCAAGTGAAACAAGTAAAATTAGAGTGAAAAAAAAACCCAGTGCAAGCAACAATTCAAACAAACAGGAGACACTGTGTTGCTATGCCAGAAAAATGGCCTTGCACATGACAAGGGTTCTAAAAACTGTGGACTTCTTTCATTTTATGAATAAGACTGCATTACAGAGCATAACAGCTCTGCAACAAGAGATCATACAGGGTCACAGAACATGACAGCTGCATTTTACATGTAAGGTCATGTTCTCTCACACCAGAAATATTATATCCTTTCACTTTTCATACACCCTTTAAGTTGAATCATTGGATATGAAATGGAATCTCCAATTACCTTTTGCTCCCCCCTCAAAGCTGACAGAAAGAGACAATGTTGCTGATTAAATGAGGCTAAGCATTCCAGGACACTGTTGGAACTTTCTTCAAACTAACACCAAAGGCCGCAGTCAGGAGAACACAGTTTAATTACAAAGCCAAACACAGAAAATACTGAGTTGTGCTCACGGCTCAGCTATAGCTTTCTGTGTAAACTACTACACTCCCCTAACAACAACAGCTTCAAAGCTTAGTTTTAACAGAGAGTATGTATGTAAAGAGAGGTTTCACTACCGGTTGATTTGCACTGCAAGACACGGGAGGCACCGCTAAACCACTGTTAGCATGAAGCGGAAAGTAAAGTAAGTTGCTGCGGTAAACAACACCCGTTTGTGCATTTCCATGGGGCGTAAGAATTTACAAAAGGCTCTAAATAATTTCAATCAGCCCAGAAATATGAATAAACCACAGTAAACATATATGCACACTATCTTTGGTGAAGACGGTCTCTTTCAATTCTTGTTTTACCACAGCGACCTAGTTTCGCAATTTGGCAGAAGTGAGATCTCTCTACATTATACAAACTCTCTGGTTTTAATGGGGTTCCAACAGTCGACCAACAATATAATTATATTCCTCAATCCTAAAGACCAACTTGCTTATAAAACTAAACAGGAACTTACCTTTAGCAAAGTCTGTTTACATTCAGACAATTTGCCACATTTGAAGTAAGCCCTGGCTAAGTATACCATCACCTCAACATTGTGACTTTTGAAAAACTTCTTCAAACAGTTCTCGTACTGTGGAAAAAGAAAAGTAACATTTCTTACCGACTAATAATCAACCAAAATCTTTAAGACTTGGCATTGAAAAACATGGAATTATAAATTCACAGTCATCCATTTTTCTCACAATACATGAGGATACCATTATTGTTCTTTCAAGTACTTTGCAGTGGGCCACAAGAGAAAAAATTTTAACAGGGTTCCTGCACCTCAATGAGACTGTTTTTTCAGGGCTTTTTCAGAGCCAAAATGTTAAATTTCAGAGCTGCTTAAATAAAAGAAAATAAGAAAAATGTATTATCTATTTATTTCCGTGCAAATGTTTTCCACCATGTAAGCCCCAACCTCCGCCCCCTCCCCCCCCTTTTTTTTAATGTTTCATCAACAGCAAGAGAAATTTCGGACTATTCAAGGGCTAATCCACTATTTCCACTGCTATTTCTCAATTTTTTTTAATTCCGGGGCTTTTCCGGTGATCCATGAAATTCCTGGGCTGTACATAAACCCTGTTTTACAAAGTCCTTTTGGAGGAACAAAATTAAATTTAAGTCCTGCCTAAACTAATTAAACATTTTTTCTTCCATTGTCCACAACATTTTAATCAGATTCAAATTACCATGCTACAAGGATGTAAAATAATATAATACTGTTCATACAAATCAAAGTCTGAACTTTTTCACCCACCATCTGTACAGCAGCAACATACTGTTTCTGTTCAACATAGATGTGTGCAATATTCAACCACACATCACAGAAGTCAGCTGTGGCTTCACGGACCTGGGCAAATACGTCTCTGCCCTCATTAATGCAACCTTTATGGGCCAGAACACAGCCTGAAACAATGGAAAAGTCAGTCAGTTAACCATACAATTTGTCACAAATCCCAGACTGGGAGATGTAATAATTTATGACAGGACAACAATCACGAACAAACAAGTTTAACACTTAACAGAACAACCCATCAGACTCACACATTTATTTAAACATAATCATACAGATAATAGCGCAATTACATACATTATATTATTGAAATTAACTGCCGTACAACGGCCTTATTCTCACATGCACTCTTCCTCGGATCCACAACCCGGTAGTTACTTCCTAAAGGCACTTCGGCCTCAGCCTCTCCCCTCAGGGTCTTACTAGCACATTAATAATTCACTGGCACCGCAGTCTCTCAATATCACCTTCCTATTGTCATACACCTTAGCATTCCACTAGCACCTCCGCAGGGCAATAACACATTATCATTTCAATAGCCCATCAACATGGCAATAGTACATTATCAGTTCACTAGCCCATCAACATGGCAATAGTACATTATCACATTCACGCTCATATCTACGTCCCTGTCCGTGGCCTGACTGCCACGACTTTATGTGCCTCTACTGTCCTGCACCGACAGCCTCACTTCTGGCCTATGTGTGGCCTCCGGCCCTATGCTGGCCTATCCCCCGTGCTCACTGAGGCGGCTCTTTAGCCCGTCTGTCAAGAACAGATTTAATTCATAAATGTTTCCACTGACTAAATTTTTGTGAGAGAGCAGTGAGTAATTTTTACAAACGTAATTATTGTGCGAGCCAGCATAACTTGGTCTCGTGGGCAATTTGTTTTGAACAGTTTTTTTTTATAATAGATAGACAGAAGGTGTGGGGAAGTATAGACGGACAGCGTAGGTGTGCATGACTGAGCACTTGTTATATCTCGTGTTTTGAACTAGGTTTAGTAAAGAGGGAAGGGGTGAGTAGGAATTAAATGTTATTGAGACGTCTGTTGACGTACAGAAAATACCGTGATCCAGAGTAAAAGCTCGGGGTTTTGAACATGTTAAGAATTTATTGCTATAAAATTTACATTATATTGTATTGAAGTAATTCGACCTTTGATGTCGACCCAAGGTCGTTGCGTAGGGCTGTTACTTAAAATAACTCAGTTCGGCAGCTGAGCTAGAAGTGGTTGCACCAATCACAATCCAGGAATTAGACGGTAAGCTGCAGATGCAGTCCAGTATTTAAGGCCATACAGAACTTAGTTCTGGGCCACATGTAGACAATCCATTTACGAGGTGGTCGGCGATAGTCCTCAGCCAGATGAGAGACATAGAGACGCAGTTGAGCAGTCCATTGTGAGGAGCCTGATTTAAAGCTCCAGAGCCTAAGCTACTTGGTTTGATATAAACCCACAGCGTTTACATCCAGCGCTCTCACTCCCAGTGAGGGCCGCATGGTGAGAGTCCATACTAATTTGTAATGATGAAAGTGAACCGTTCTACTTACTTTTGAAGACAGTTTCAGAGCTACCGCCAGACAACGCATGGTTGTACAAGCATTCTCCATGGCGTGTCTAGAGGAAATGTCCATATCCTAACATGTCTCATTGAATTAATAGAATTTAAACTGTTAGATCCGTCGCCACGTGCGCAGATTCTTTTTGCCATATAACTCATATGGCCTGCAAGTAGTTAGATTGAATACGTTAGTCTTTATAAAAGCTGTAGTTCCATTAGTTAGATTCAGTTGCCTTTGAATTGATATTTATATTTATAATTATATTTGTTACATTAATTCCTGTAATTAAACTGCCCTACAGTTCTGCTAAAATTGAAAGCAATTGATTTATTTAGTTTTTAGAGTACAAGTATTTATTTTTGTGTGTTCGTCGATTGTGGGAGCGGACCTCGAAAGAGTGTCAGTCGAAATATCCCCATGTAACCCACATCGCGACACCGTCCCCGCCACCTACAAGAATAACATTACATTGGTATAACACCCTACCATTTCTATTCACTCCACCTCTCCTTACAACCCATGACGCGTACACACAATAGTTCACCTTTCACTCACCAAACATCTTACGGTAACACACCTCCATCGGAGTACACAATACTCACTCGTGCTACAAATCCATGAACTCACTTTCATCTATCGCTCATGGTGCACATTGCTATATCCCATATCAAGGACTTCCACATTCCTCACATATACTTATTTACATCATGGTAATAGACGAATATAATATAATACATCAATCATAATTATCAATCAACGTTCTACCTACCAGTCATCACTGGAAAAAACACTCTCATCCGTCTTCCGACTGCTCCCCTTATGTTCGCCCGCTGGGCTCTTACTAGCGTCCGTTCAGTAGGACCTTCTAACTTGCAGTGATAGTAATACAGCGCTTTCGCCTCATTCAGACCCCCCACCACTCACAACATGCACGCTTTAACTTACTTGTCTACGTGCGTTAATTTTACTCTCCTCCTTTCCCCCCGTAATTATTAACTATCGCTCACTCCACTCGTGACACAATTCACATACTTTAAAGACTGAGATTCTGAAACAAAACAAGGTTTAATGGACACAAACCCAAACTATAAATACTCATTTAAAAATTAAATAATTAATAATAATTTTATGACTTTTAAACGTCAGCTGAAGAGTCATCTTTTCACATTCTGAATATCCATCAATGTTTTGATGTTCTTTTTCTTAAAATCTGAGCGCCTATGTATATTGGTGTGATACAGTTTAGATAAGATATAAATATTATAAAAACAGCTTGGCAGTCAATGGGATGGTGCACTACCCAAATGCAATGTATTATCACTACTACTATCATTAACCCACACACCGCACGCTACCAGTAAAGCCCGTTGTCTGGTCAGTGACCTTACTCACGGGGAATCTTATCTAGGTTGCCCTGACCCTTGCCAATGTGTGACGATCGCACTACCGCTGTCCACGTGGTTTAGTTTGTATTTATGAAAACATTCGCTGCTATGCCTTATCACGCTTGATAATGAATTAACCAACAAAACCTTTGTAAGTCTCCACCAATGATCTGACTTATGACACCAAACTGACAGCTGTAATTTTCGTGAGAACGAAGTATGATAACTAGCCAAGCCCCCCCCCCCCCCCCCCAAACAAATGGTTCCATCCAGATTGACACATACTAATGAACCAATGTGGGCGTTTGGGGAAAGGCCATTTCAGAGCTTGCTTCTGTTGGTTCTTATATACAGACAACTCTAGATGATGGGCAGCTTGTGAGAAAATGAGATAATATTCCAAATTTGTTGAGCAACAGTTTGCATGATGATATCGCACTTTTGATAGTGTGGGGAGAGTCTTTGAAAGCTTAGTCTTTGTGAGTCAGACTAGTGGTTCACTGCTCAACATTTCCTTATCACAATGCCTTTCATTTAGAAGAGATACAGTGAGCAGTAAGACGGTAGTTATGTCTCAAAGAGGACAGTGACCTGATGCAGGAAAATACGGCATGTGCGCAGCGTGGTCAGTTTGACCTTGCCATATTGATACGCCTATGCAGAGTTAACACCTGGGAAGTCAATGCCAAATTCCGATGCCTCTCACAGCGAGGGGATTAATAAAAATTCCTTTGCCTAAATTCTGTTTACTTTCACACAAAATCCATTTCAATGCAGTGTCATTAAATCTATCATAGAAACATGAACTTTGACATGTGAGATCAATCCAAATAGTTTATTAACTTAAGATCAGATAAAGGAGAGCTAAAATGTATTCCAATACAGAAAACTGACCTATCCCATTTGCTGCCCAAATGTTTCTAGGATCATTTCTCAAGACTTGTTTGTACATGGCCAAGGCTCTGTCTTGATGACGTTTTTCCTAGAAAAAAAAAAAAAAAGAAAAAAGTAAAATGAACATTCTGAAAACTGACATAAAATGGACATAAAAGTTTTTGAAAAAAAAATAAAATTTATCATACCTTTAATAAGACCACAGCATTTTATGTGTATATTTTTTGAAAAAAGTATTTTGGCACTGGTGCTATTATTGGTGCCAAATTAACAGGAATATGTACATTACCAGCAAACTAGCAGTTAGTGACGTTAAATACTAAACCAATCACAAATGCTTGGTGTTGTGTCCATACAACAGTTCATATCAAAAGATCTGAATAGAAACATTGCGACAACAACACCAGATTCATTGCCAACTTTTTTGTGTAAATTCAAGTTGTTTTTTTTCAAAGTTCAGCGTTCGATTTTCAAGGTCACAAAATGCCACCACAGTGTCAAAGTAAGCTTTCAAAATGGAAAAGAGCACTGTATTTTAAAATCTTTATCAACTGCTATTGCCCTAAGCCCACATTTGCATTAGGGGTTTTCATTTGTTGTTATTTGATTGCATTTTTTTCATTTTAATTTGTTTTTTGGTGGAACTTTTTGTTCATGTTCATCTTTTCAAGGTTTTTCAAAGAGCTGGACTGTTCTTCAAGGTTTTCAAGGCCCATTAGAAATCCCATGCAATTCTGTACTTACTTTCTCCCTATCTCTCATGGGCTGATGTAGAGTCTGTAACCACACATTACCCAGTGCAATGAGTGAGTAGGCATCATCTTTTGTGGCAGGTCGCTGTAGAATTCTTTCAAACTTCTTCTGCCCAGGGCCCCATTCCTGCTTGGCCAAATGAAGATTTCCTATCAGGGACCAGGCATCTGGGTGATCCTAAACATTGATCAGAAAACACCTTTTTAATCACAAATACTTATTCATGGAAATACGAAAGATGGAAAAATAATTTTTTCTAATAGATAAAAGGATGAAGTGAAAAACAAGACATGTTCAAGATGTCACAATGCCCCTCATTAGAAACAAAATACAAACATTAAATAAATCACAAAACAATTAGAAAGGAAAACAACAAGCTTTCGGTTTTGACAGATCTGCATCACTTTTGCCATATATTTTATCTTCATTTAAAGTCCTACAGCGACCCATTAAATTTTCTGGGGTTTCATCAAAAACTTTATCAACACATACATAATCTACATTTATACATCAAAGACCCCAAAAACACACACGTGCAGGAGCCCAGGCGACTCAATGTAAAATCAAACCAAAGTACACACATGAAAAGAAACAAATATAAGTATCAGTACCTGATTAATTTGCAAAGCCTCCTTGAACCAATCAGAGGCTTCATAAATATGTCCTCGGTCTCTTGCCATGCATCCAAGTCGGAGGTAACCTATCCGAAAAAAATGTTAAATAACATAATTTTGATGACACCACAAGCAATTAACGTAATTTCTCATGTTCGCAAAGTCTCTTTTCACTTAAGACAGGCACGGGCCATCTTTCAAGAAGTAAGGGCCAGACCTGAAAAATATGAGCAAGCAATAAAATCCTGTCTCTAAAGAGCAAATCGTTATTTAATTAGATATTGATTTTAAAGGAACAATTCTTGTTCATTTTGGAGGGGTTGCAATATTCGTTTTTTCATAGTTAAGTGACCAATGGTGATTTTCAAACAACAAAACTTGCTTGGCTGGCAGATCTGGCCTGCGGGCCGTCAACTGCCCACATCTGATTTAAACACAATCTGCAAAACACATTTATAACAGAGATCTGAGGGTTGATGAGGGGAGCTGGAGGAAGACGGCGTTCGGAGGCAGAGGGGACAGCAGAATGAGGGAGTTTGGGTAGGTATGTTGTAGGAAGGGATGAGGACGGGGTAGGGAAACACAACTGTCTTCCTGTGTGGTGAATCACAAACTGAAAAAGGAATTCTCATAAACAGCTGATGGTGATTTCTCTTATGCCAGGCGAGGAATCAAAAAGTTTCAGCAGAAGACACACAAAACAAATACACAAAAATTAATAAATAACACACGGATATAAGTGGCATCCTAGTAAACAGTAGGAAAATCCCAAACAGAAACTACCAGTATGCAGTGTTGTTGTGTAACTTGGCTACAGTGAACTAGATCAATATATACTAGAACAAAGGTACTTGAAATTCTCAGCATAAAGTGATGCTTCATACAAATGCCAAATCTAAACAAAAACTCTGAAAACTGGAGTTACATCCCCAATAAAATAAAATGTGACATAACCACTTACAGTCAACATAATTAGGATGATCTCGAAGAATGTTCCTGTAAAATTTATCAGCTTTGTCATACTCGTGCAGTGCCTCATACAGTCTTGCTAAATTGTAGGTTGTTGTCACTGAAATAGCACTGTAGTAAGTTTCATCATGTTGTGCGTCGCTCTTTGAACGTTCAAGTGATGCTTCATAGTATTTCTGAAAGTTTGGTGTAAGTTAAATATAGATAAATTAAACTGCAAAAAGACATATTGTATCATGTTACGACATACATTTATTATCATTCAGGACAAATTTATAAAGGAAGACCAGACTTTGATGAACTGCTATTACATCATAATGTTTTTCATTTGTGAGTGTGCATGGGAAAACCCGGCATAAGTCAGCACAGCTGATTTTGAGAAAAACGGCTTTGAAGTGAAAATATGGGTCCGACACAAACTTCCAACTTGGCTGTTGTTTAGGGGACCATGGCATGTTACAGGGTAAACTGTAGACGAGGAGTGAACACTACTCACTATGATCTCTATAACTGCTTAGTTATTAGACTACGGTCTCCTAACAGCAATCACTCCAATATTACTTGGTCAATTAGCTATTGCCACTTTTAGGATTAAATGCCGTTTTCTCAAAATCTTGTTTTAGGCGGGTCACTGACTTCAATTTATCAGAAATGTCTTGTCTTTTATTATATGTACAGAACTCAAAATGTCATGTTGCCGACTTATGCCGGGTTTTCCCATGCACACTCACATTTTTCAAATTTTTATTGCACACTGTTCACTTTATCAAGTACATTTATATTTTAAGTAATTCAAAATGTCCAGTGTACAAGTACAGAAGTATCAAACAAGTAAGCAGAAGCTTGGGGCAGACAGAGCACTTGAAAAATTAATTCATGGAAAGGTAACGTGTTTAAAAGTGTATGCCCAGTTAACCTTTTCACATCAACCTGCACATTTTGGGCGTGGGCTGTTTTACAACCCATCGCTACACCCATGACCTGCAAGGTGCGGCCACTCGCACACCCGTTTGCGGCACGCCACACCACCTGGGATCACAGGTGGTTTCGTAGAACATACTGTTTCTGTAGTTTTTTTTTGTGTTTCTACACATACAATTGTCATTATTCTTCTCTGAAGAAGCTTTCCAGTGATACCAAATATACTCTGGCTTTATCCAAGGATTTTAAATGAATTTCAAAATCACCCCCAAAATAGTGCGTACGTAGGTTATAGCCACTATAAAGAAAGAACGTATGGTGAACATGCGAGAGCCCCGAGCCCGGTGATGTGAAAATGTTAATGTTCAGAAAAGCAGGAGCAAAAGAAGGACCCAGTTGGTTACTTGTCTTTCTTCTTTCTTTCTGCTCACACTTTTCTGAGCATTTGTATACATCTCACTTTACCATGAATCAGGACACTAATACTGTACTGTATTAAAGTAAACACTGCCTATATTCATCATTTTTATTTGTTTCAAAAGACAGAAATTTATACATTTCTATGACACTAAAATTTAAAAGTCTTGGACTTGATTTGGAAAACAAATATAAGTAAAAGGCACTTCAGTAAGCCAACAGCTGTACTGCATTTGCAGATCAATGGAAGAATGTAAAGTAAAAGACCATGTAACTCATGACATAGGTTAATTAAAATCACAAAGTGGTTACTTGCTCACCCTAGCATCCTCAAAGTTGCCCAGTCTAAAGTGAAGTGCAGCCACATTGTTCAAAATCTCTGGTGGAATGTCTGCCTTCACTTTCTCTTGCAAGATACGAGTGGCTGTGCCATATGCTGATAAAGCGCCCTGGAAGAATCCCGCAATAATGAGAGCAACAATTCAAAATGAAGAAACAATTTTTGTTAAACTATTGCCATTAATGCTTCCTACACAATTATGCACAACTAAACGATTTGTTATAAAGTCTATTTGGACTTAAGCATAGCATAGAATTAACCCCTTCAATCTATCACACATACTTTTAAGCATGACCAACCTGGACATCTGTCTGTTCCATAATTTGTGCTAATTCAATCCAAGCCTCCACGTCATCAGGGAATTGTTCGGTGACTTTCTTCATGTGTTGCTAAAATGAACACAAATGGACAGAAAAATTGTTGAGTCATCACTGGCCACTAGGTTGACATACAATACAGATGCTTCATATGGATTTTTGTAAATTTCATTAAACTTTGATAAACAACATTGAACAAGGATTTAAGCCAGAGCAAATCATCTCACAAAGGTAAACACCTGTCTTTTATTTAAGCAGGGTGCAAAGGAAGAAGTGACATAAGTGTGCGAAATAACAGCACACACAAAATAAATTTTAAAAAGTTAGTATCATCACTGTCCCCGAAGACCATGTAACTCAAAAATTTTTAAAAATCGATGTTTATATTATTATAACTACTTATATTCAACTACATTCAAAGCCGCATCGAATAATCTTTGTTCTAGACTCCTAAGTTGAAAAATAATCAAACAGCAAAATTCAAAAAAAGTCATTAAAGCTAGACCAGCTGTACTAGAATAAAACAGCTTTTCTCCTGAAAAGTAGTCAAACCAATTACTTTTGTTTTACGGAACAGTGACAATATAGCGCATTCTGAAACACTATCACTTTTCGCAATGGAAACAGATCACTGAACTCGACTGGGTGTTTATCCTCTTAGAAGGGACAAATCTTAATTCAATATGTGACACCTGTAATACTATTTTTATTTATTATTACTGGCAAGATACTCACCCTCGCAACATCTCTCTTTTCCTGTTCTGGGTGGTTGGCATATAAAGAACCCAAAATCTTCATTGTCTCATAGTTGCCAGGTTGTGCCTTGAGAACCTTTTCAAAACACTGGGATGCCTGAGAGATTCAACAGATAAACAAATATACACTTACTAGGTTACGCCAAAACAAATATCAAATCTTAAACTTGAAGCAAAATTATCCTTTTCCTTCGGAATCCATTGATGCACAGCAGCAATTTAGTCTTTTCTTTTTTTTTGATGTAACTTGATTTATTAACTTCTCCATTTATTCTGATTCTGTGACAGTGAAATTTTGAACATAACATACACATATATATGCATATTTGTCCAATATTTTGTGATTATGGACCAAATACTTTGAAATGGAACACAACTCGTACTACTCAGAAATACTTGAGACGTTCATTAATACAACCCAAATGAATTAAGTAAGTCAAGTTACTGTATCAAAAAAGAGACTTACATTTTCATTATCCCCCCTGAAGATGTACATCTGACCCAGTCCAAAGAAAGGTAGCACAAAGTTGGCAGGGGCAAACTGTGTGGACTGATAGTAATACTGGAAAGCTTGATCGTAGTCTTCCTGAAATTGGAAGATTGTGCATGAATTATCATCCAGGTTGACACCGAGTTCCTGCATTTCTTTGATAATGCTTTTCCAGGGAGTTTCCAAAGCTAAGATGTTAAATTCCAGGGCGGTCTAAACGCAAGAAAATAAGTGAAAATTTGTTCAGATACATACTTTTTTTTTTCCAGATTTATTTCCACTTTTTAAACCCAAGAAAATTCCAGGGTTTTTCCAGGGATCCTTAGAGTTTCAAGGCTGCTAAGGAACCCTTTGATACAACTTATCAAGAGCAATTAAAGTTGTTACCAATGTCTCAGAATTAGTATGGTTAAAGGTGATTTACAAACAGCTAAATATTGGCATCTGAACTCACCTGTACATGGAAAGCTCTAGCCAACTGGTATGTGCTCTCTGCTCTCATTGCTTCACTCTCTGTATTGTGAAAGGCATGAAGAGCCAAGTGTTGTACCTTTTGATAGTCCTATAACAAAGATTTCACCCAAAAATATTAAATTTGACTCTTGGTTTTGAAATAATAACAGGAAATCTTCCAAGTTACTGAGCATAGCCCAAAGACCAACATTAATTGCAAAAATTTAACAAACCCATTTCAACAGATTGTCGGTGAAGAACAATACTCCTGTAACCCCATCAATATATTTTGTGGGTTACAGGAGTATTGTTCTACACCGACGAGATGTCTTGAAACATTAAAAAACAAATGTAAGACATTCTTATTTCATTCACCATGAATGATGATTTAAATTCATTTTATGGTATATACTTGGTACAAATACATATATATTAACACTCCACCTATTTCTATTTGATCTACGGTTTTCATTAAAACTCATTATCATTTCAGAATTTTTAACTTCACATGCCGTGGTAATTAACTACTGTTTGTCCTCCACCCTGCCACTTTGCCCTACTTAGTTATGGTCTAACCACACCTCTGCTTTACCTTTCACTACACAACAGGCAACCCTTCTATTCCTTGGAGGTCCAAGTGATTCTTCTGCTGATGGTCGTGTTAGTGTGATAGATTGCTTAGTTTGCTCTTTTCATTTGCACTCTGAAAGTTATGACTTTTTTAAGATATCCCAAAAATCGTATGCATACAGGAATGCTGCAGCCTCCTGCTTTGTGTGTACAGAGAATGAACTGCTTCAGCAGAGCACAGTGCTTAAGGGTTAGTGCATCCTGGTGTAAAAATGTATAAACAAGACATTCAAGAGACTTTTATAATTGTTGTTGTGGATCAAATCTAGGAGATGTTTACCTTTTTGTAAAAGAAATGATTTGCCAAATGATTCAGCACCATAGGATTGGATGAATCAATTGTGTATGCTTTGGACAACAACTGTACTCCATTCTTGATGGAGTCTTGTGTCTTAGCATTCAGCTCCAGAATTGCAAGACCTACAAGAGCTCCAACACAAGTATGATCAAGCTGGAGGGCCCTCTCAAATGCCATTCTGTGGATTTTTTTTTTAAATGTTTGATCATTTCCTGCCCTGGCAATAAATTAAATGGAGAGTGTCATTTTTTTTTCTCTGCAACTTTGCAGGGAATCGAATATTAGAGAAACAAGGAACAAAACAAAACAAAACAAAACAAAAAAAATCACAGTCTCAGAAGTAACAATAAACCAAAAAGAATGTTTTTTAATGTTTGTTGTGGCCTGTAGTAAATGCTTCAGTGCTGTGTAATTTGTCAAAACCCCAGGCAAATCCTATTGCCTGTCCATCTCACACACAGGTATTTTGGTGGTTTCGAGTTAGGACTACCTTATCACTGCTCATGGTTAGGTCTGTATTCTCACAAAGTGACATATCAACGTCTTTAAAATTTAGTTTTGAAATTATGAGCAGAAATGCTTTTGCCACATTTTTGTCTGTAAATAAGAGATCTCATTTTCACAGCAAAAATTTGAAAAACTGTCCTGTACTATGGGAAAATTGTTGAGTCAGTTGGATGATATTATGTACACGGCTCCGAAAATGCACCGATTTCATTCACTTCAGTTTTCCGCAATAAATCGCCTCCCGAGTGACAGGCCGTCGACGGTGGTACCCCGGAATGGGGTGAGGGATGGGTTAACGACATGCCTGTGGTTTACCTGTCCTGTGGCACAAAAGCGCGCCAAAATTCACAGAATCTTTAAATCAGGTGGCTTCTCAAATGCATTCCGTTCAAGACTTTCTTCCGAATGCAGCAAAATTTTGGTTATCAGAGCATATTGTTCGATAGTGATTCTTTCATTGTGCAAAAATTCGTGTGGACAGCATCAAAAGTTTTGATACAGTCGTATGCAGAAAGTGCGCATTTAAATTTCAGAAATTTTGCAGAATCTTTGTTTCCTGAGTGAATGTTTACGTTGATTTATGCAAATAGCAACCATAGGTTTTATTAAAAGTTTGTTCATTAGAATCAGAATTATATCTAGTTTACAATGATATTGATTTGACCCACAGGTCAGGAATAGTAAAATAATTATGAATAATACCGTGACAGCGACTGAAAATATTAGATTTTTGTTCATGTCGCGTTTCTCTTTGTGATAGAGAAATCTGCTTTTGTCGTAAAGAAAACCGTGTTTCGGTTAAATTTTAAGAAATAAATTGTAAATTCTAGATATTTTCAGTTACAAGTAAATTCTGACCAAAAAAAAATAAAAAAAATCAGCGAATACTTCCCTAGACTGAACATCATTTTATTTTTGTCAAATCTCATGTTAACTGTTCCCGTACTTTCCTGTATGCTGTTTAACAGTTTCATGAGATGTTTGTCTATACTAAGGCATAAATGTTGCCATTTAGCCTAAAATCATAATCTGTTTCCATTAACAGCAGATACGATATTGACATGAATCATTCGTATGAAGTACATGTGAAAAATGTAGACGCTTTATGTAGGATTTGTGGCAGGAGATCCCTAACTGCTAAACAAAGGAAATCAGGGACAAAACCACGAAAATGCATTGTTTTCAAGGATGACATTTTATTTATCTGTCATTTGAATATCGGACAAGATATTGCTGGTACACATTCCACAACAATTTGTTTTCCCTGTGTGGATGCCATAAAAAATGCAAAAAAACGTAAAAAGGAGGAGTATTTCAAGAACACTTTGAAAAGCGCTCAGGATAGCCAGCATATCTGGATTCCCTATGATGAGACGATGGCCTTTAGTGACTGTACATCATGCAAGCATTTTACTTCATTTAATGCTGGCAACAAATTTGTCAAGTCAGATACAAATACTTGCACACAGTCTTGTGAGACGATCAGCTCTGCCGCAGTGCCCAGCACTGATGAGTGTACTGACCTTTTTCCACATGAAGAAAATGACACAGAACCAAACATATCTAAGTCGCCGAGAAACGTAAGCCTACAACAACGGCCAGACTTCTCTCAATCGGATATAACAGATTTATACATACAAGACGATGCCGCTTCCTCTCTGCAGTTTGCTCATGCCATCGGTGGCGATGATTTACGGCTGTCAGTCAGATATTTTGAAACACAACCACTTGCATTTTCAACGCCAAGGAAAGAACAATATAACATAAAGCACACTTCAGATATTGCAACCTCACCATTTACAACACCAGAAAAGGCAGATCCCACAAAGAACACAGTAGGTACATCGCCTTTCACAACCCCAGAGAGAGGTGATAACGTCACAAGTAGCAGGAGCACCGCAACTACAACAACACCAGAGCTTCCAAAGACATGTGCAGACAAAGTTATATCACCAATGATCAAAATGAACATATCAAAAAGCTCTTCATTAATTGACCAGCCTTTAAATTTAGAGGAGGAGAAACTGACTACACATTTAATCAAAAGAAAGCTAAAATCTTCCGAAGACGGACAGACACTGAAATGTAAAACAGGAGGCCCAAATCTTTTATTCACACGAATAATAAACCCGAGAACACAAACAGAAAAGGCAAGCTCTACATCAAGATGGAAAAGGTCAAAACTTTTGGGAAATGTTCGAGCTCATCTTTCTGGAGACACTGAAGGTTCCCGTGAATGCCAACACATTGCAGAACTTAAATATTTAAAAGCAGACTCAAGAAAAAGAATATGTCGAGCTGTAAATAAGAAGGAAAAAGTTGTTATCACGAAAGAGATATTTCTAGCCATGAAGGAGGCAGTGGGTCTGACACAACGACAAGTCGACATCCAAAACAGATTTTTAAAATGGCATGGCACAGCATTTCCAAATGAGCACAAGGTGCGTGCGTACAGCAAAAGTATGACAGGAAAATACATAGAAATCACAGAACGAAAATTTGTAGTAGACCAGTAACAGCTCCAATAGCCTCAATAAAAAATGTGCCGGAGTTTGTGTCAGACCTTTTGGAAAAGTATGCTGAAAATAAGCAGCTGACGTGGTTCAACGGAACCATCCCAGAGGATGAAATCTGGCTCAAAGTCGGTGCTGACCACGGCAAGCAAAGTTTCAAAGTTGCGCTTCATGTGTGCAATGTGCACAAGAACAACTCTAAACAGCACACACATTTGGTATCCATCGCAGAGGTAAAGGACACCATTCCAAATCTACAATTGATTTTTGCCGATCTTCGAGATCAAATACACAAGCTGCAGGAGATGAAATGGCGTGAGAAGAAGATTATAATATTTTTGTTCGGGGACTACGCCTTTCTGTCTCATATCTATGGAATTTCCGGTGCTACGGGAACATATCCCTGTCTCTTCTGCCTAGATTCGAAAAAGAAGATCCAAAAGGAAAGCACAGAGCCTTGCCAGAAAAGGACATTGAAATCAATTCATGCAGATGCAAAACATTTTGAAGACAGCGGTGGTGAAACAAATAATGTTAAATTTTACAATAATGTTCTGAGATCTCCAATCCTACAGATTGACATACCTTACGTGACACCGCCCTACCTACATATTCTACTAGGAATTGCATTAAAACACCATACACTTCTTGAGCAGGAGGCACAGAATATTGACAATATGATTGCCCGGGAGAAAGATCCAGTTTTTGGAAGAAACTGGTTGAATGCTGTTGAGAAAAAAAAAGAGATTAAACTGTACAAGGGTTGTGTAATACTTGATGCTGCGAGCAACAAGAAGAAAATGTGGAAGAGAGAAGTGAAGAGATGTAAGAAAGAGCTGTATGAATTGGAAGAACACAAAGACAAGGCTGTGGGGCCAGTACAAGAAGTTTAGAGTCAGCACTACAGAGGCATATGATCGAGCGACAGGCCTATCATGGGGGCAATTTCATAGGGAACCACTGCAGAAAGTATTTTAAAGAAGAAGTTTTTACACACATTTCTGACACTCTTCTTAACAAAACACAAAAATACACTGAGGACGAGGACATTTTAGGGGTGGCCGTGACAACCAAGGTTATGTTTGATACATTAAATTCTCACTATGAACGTGTTCATTCTCTCATATCAAAAGCCCAGCCTGTTTCTGCAATCCAAGTAGCACAAGCTGAGTCTGCCATTTCAGATTACATGACCTTTTACAGACAGTGTTTTCCAAATCGTGTCATACCAAAACAACATATCCTGGAAAAACATTGCATAGAATTTATGCAGACATCTGGATTTGGACTAGGTTTTCTTGGGGAGCAAGGAGGCGAGCAACTTCATTCAACAGTTTCTCGACTGGCACGGAGAAGTGCGGCCATTAGATCTGACAAAGATAGACTCAAAAATATGTTGGAAAGTGCAATCCTTCTGACAGCACCAGAACTTAACTGTTTAGCACCTCAGCCGGCAAAAAGGAAAAGGAAAGGCAGCACCAAGTAGTAGATATTTCACCAGTTTACCCTTGTAAAAAAAAAGACAACCAGCTAAAGAATCTTAAATGTGACAGTTTTAGTCCTATAAGTATTCTTTGACAAACAGTTGAGAATGTGTATGTGTGTGTACTTTGTTGGTCAATGTAATGCAGCTTGAAATCTTCATTATACATATTATATGCCTGTTCATGTAATCCTGATGAGAAAATGGCGATACTGCTTTTAATCGGTGGCCAACAACACTGAAAAGTTGCAATGCTACAGTGTTATACAAATCATTTCTGTCAAAAGCCATTTTTACGGTGTGATAATTGACTGGTAATGGGTATCAGTGCCCATTAGCAACCCAACACATGGATCGCTAACCTGAAGATACCGCAGCCATGTGGATGCGACGCTCTTTTGACATTTACAACCCCGTATTTTCTGAACTGGACTTGACCCGTGGAATCGGAAAAGTGAGACTTGTTGTTTAATGTCTTGTCCATCAATCTGCCAAAATTCATGTCACTTCATGGTTGCTATCTTTTATTACACCCATAATTAATTACTCACTTGTGAGTGGCATTTTGTGCAAATTTAATAGAAGTTTGTCATCATTTTATGGCTTTGAATTGGTGTATTTTCTTTTTTTTTTCCACAAAAACAAAAGAACAATATTTGCTGTGTACGAAATGGTTGTTCACTAGTTGAAAAATTTGTCAATAAAGATGTAATTAATAGGTAAATGCAGTGCCTGTCACGCATTCCACACATTCCTTTAACATGCCTAAGCCAGCCAGCACAGGTAAAATTTTCACCCGGAGGCGGCGCGCGGCCTCCGGCTGAGTCTTGACAGAAAGGGGCGTAAGATTTATGGGCTGGGTACCAAACTGAAGTGAATGCAGTTCGGCGCCGTGTGTAAACAAATAAATGTGAAGCCTGTAAAATCCAAGCACAAAAGTAGTGTTGTCACTTTCACCTTTTCCATATTTATAGTTTACCATCCAAAGGGTAAAATCTACACCTACCCCTGAAAATACAATACACAAAGTATACTCTGAAGATGCAAGACAATCATTTCCCCACTACAATACCTTGCTTTTGCTAAGCGATTCAACTTGACAAAGCAATGGCCCATGCCAAGACGAACTGATGCAGGACAAGTGGGATTTGTTCTCAGTGCTTTCTTGTAGTAAGCCAGTGCACCACGGTAGTCTTTCTTATTAAAAGCAATGCATGCTTTGCCCAGGAGAGAAGGAATGTTGTTATTTGACTGCAATAATAAAGAAGAGCATTCAGCAAATGCATGTACAATTTATGAGAACCCCTATGCAGAAATATAACTAATATAATAATTTTCTAATCTTTATGGCAAATAAAAATCATGCTGAAGTATGCACATTTATACAGTAACGCTACAGAATTTCCAGTTTCAAAGACCCAGTGGCATCTGTTCTGAAAATATTCTCAACATCATTCAATCAGTTTAAAAGACTCATGTGGTGCCAACTGACATTAGTTCCTACGAGTCTTGAAGAAGGCATCAGTTCCCACAATGTTAAAGAAGGTATTAGTTCCTACAAATCATGAGCAAAGCAATATGTGATAAAACTCCTCACCTGGTTCAACACAAAGTTAAATTGTGCATCTGCCTGATCCATTTTGTCACCTTCCAGGAGACAAAAATATGCACGACCCAACAAGTGGTTCTGAAAAGAAATGTTATTGTTGAGAAATTAGAAAATTTCAACTTTTCTGTACCATTTTATTCGTCGTCCCTAAAATAAAAAAATACATCAAAACACAGACGTGGCAAAACTAACCTGGATGGATACTGCAATGGCAGGATGATTTAAATAAAGTAGTTTTCACATAGATTTTACATGAATATGGATGTATCACTATAGACAGACATTTCATTTTTTTTCTGCCATGTTGGGATGAAATTGAATAAACCAAAATTCATTGATGCTCCCACCAACAGTGCCTTAATTCTGTTCTTTCTTCAGACAGAAGACCTAGGCCCACGTGTGTCACCAATCGTTACAAGCAAATTTTGTTTTACTTTCATCAGTAATGAGTGAGAAACAAAAGATGCATAACCCCTGAATGAAGTTGTAGATCCATGACCTGATTCATCCACCTACTGAGCTGACAGACAAAATCATGTAACTTCTTACCTGATCGTACATAATGATTCTGTCTGCTGTGGTATACAGCAAAGTTGCTTTCATGAAGAGCTCTCGTTTTCTATCCTTGTTCTTCTCCTTGTGTGCCTGCTGCACATAATAGGCAGCCAAGGTATCCAAGGATCGCATCTGGTCCTTTTCAAAATTAGCGTAGTCCAAACTAGCATCTGTTCGAGATGTCTCCAAAATTTTGACAAAGTCATCAGGTGATCCTTGCTTCCAATACTCCAACTGAGGAAGTTAAGAAATTTGTGCTGTATGTTGCAGTTGTAACTTTCTCATTAGATGTTTGATGACTGAAAAAAACTATGCAAAAAGTAGGAAAAACAGCTAAAAAAAAACCTTCATGTGAGATGGTGCTAAAATGGATGTTAAAAAAACTGCAGGCCTCTTGCTGAATTTTTTTTCATCTAAACCTCAACATACCTCCTCCAACTGTTTCCCCACACAGACACAGCATTATTTTATCGATCTATGTTTTTAAGAATGGATAGAGTCTACTCTTATTCTTAATCTTAACTGATTCCTTTCCATAATTTTGAAATCATTCTGAGAAGATCTCGCAAACCAAAACGTAATTCACAGACAAAGCCCATCCCACTAACAAAACATTTGCCTGGAGGAAAATTCAATAATATTACTTTCAGAATAATTTCCACTCAACACAATGTTTTAAATTTTGTAGACATTTGTACCAATCTGACTACTGGGCATGGCCCTTGGATGATGAGTAAAGTTTATTTCAGAAACTTAAATTACATTTTATTACTAAAATACAAAGTACTGTTTCCTGCTGGTCAGGATGGACTAGAGAGAGAGATGGATGTACACGTTTTAAAACAGGAACTGATCCATGATAGTTAGACATGAGGAACTTACTGCCAAAGTGACCCATATGTGAAGAGGTGCAGCCTCATGTCGCAGAATGCTGAGAACTTCTTCACCATCTGGTAACTGATCCAAATCCAATTCTATGACCTACATGAGAAAATTGAAGAGGTATGAATTACAGTGATGTATTGTATGTAAATGAAGTATTTTATCCTACAACAATAATGTAATTTTAATTTACAAACACTAACTGTATTGCCAAAGTTCTGATTCTGAATGCAATTCATGTCAACATAAAAAAAAAAAAGGTAGCAAAATTTAGCCACTGCCAAATCAAACTAAGATAAAGTGGAAGGAGTATTATGGGTTACACAACTTTAGTAGGGCACACATTTCATGTTCTGAGTGTTATGAATTTATAATATAAAAGCATTCATTTAGAGAACGTGCTCTCCAGAGGGGTTCCTCCCCTGCAATCCCCCACTCACAGATGCCATGTAGTATTAGTAGGGGTGACAGGATGGATAAACACGCGAAAATTGTGTGGAAAAAAAACGTGAAAAAACAACAACGACAGCCTTGGCAACCGAATACCCAAAGCGCGAGGCGCACCGTTGCTATACATGCCAAGGGTCCCGGGTTCAAAACCCGGGCAGTGCAGGCATGTTGGAAATTGGATTTTTCTCATATTTTCAAGTCCCTGGTCCTATTGGGGGGATAGGATTGAGTACCTAGTCTTCTCGGATAAGGACGAAAAAATTCGGAGGGCCCGTGTGCACGTTGCGCAAGTTAAAGATACCTTGGCGGTTGGAAATCGTAAAGAGCAGGCCGAAAGGCCGCTGCCCGGGCAAAATTGAAAATTAATTTATTATTATTCATTATTAAATATATATTGTTATCTATTAATAGTATTATATATTTCAGTAACTTGCAACCTTTGGCATGACTAACTGACCAAACTATACACTCTTCAGGCCTTAAATTAGGCAGGAAGGTGGCAACTGAGATAAGGAAGGTGATGGCTATAATTAAAAGTTGTTTACTTCAAGCATGTATTTTTAAAAAAGGACAATATTTATTGCTATGTAACATCTGTATTTTTGCATGTTTGTTTCGTAATATATAATACCGTGCATGTCATAAAAAGTAACCGTATCAAGCGTTCAGTTTGGTGCGCAGTGTTCTGGTGCGCATGAGTTCTGAAGCAAGACTGTAGTTTATTACTTTTATTATATGAGAGGGGGGGGGGGGGCACATTATTGGTTATTCTGGGCAATGCCCGGTTGGTCATCTAGTTAATAAATATTCAAATATTATTTGAGTTGTGTGTTGTGAACTAATGTGAGTTGTGAACTGCTGTGAGTTGTGAACTGTTGTGAGTTGTGAACTGCGCCTAACAGGCTGCGTTACAATTTGCTCTGAGATAGAGAGAGAGAGTGAGCGAGACAGGGAGAGAGAAAGAAGCAGTGCAGTGTGTTGAGCGCTTCGCAGGCAGCTCCATTCTGCTCTGTGGTTGACATGTTGTTTCTGTAAAGCGCATAGAGCATTTTAAATGGATATGCGCTATATAAATGCTATACATTATTATTATTATTATTATATAAATGCTATACATTATTATTCTGTCAGGCCAGAGTTTTCTGCTATTGTATGACAGTACACAATACAGCCTGCTACTGTCACCCCCACTGTCTTGTGGGTCATCTCGGGAGAGAGGAAGACTAGGGGAAGGTAACCCTGAATACAAATACCACACTGCCTTGTGTGTTGCTATGATAGCAAAGGCTATGGGAGTAAACCCAGACAGAAAATCAGGAGTGGAGACCCGAAGGTGGTTGTCAGGGAGAACTGCATCAAACTGGCTTCCAGCATCTCCTGCAGCCGGACTAGTTCCAAATGTATTGACCTGGTCTCTCCCTTGGGTTTAACTAGAATGGCAGAGAGAGGGGTGGTGCCTCTGGGCAAAGCACCATCTCTTAAAAATAGCCCAGGCAAGGCAGCAAAACGAGGAGGCGTTTGCTCGGGCTTGGCAAGCGTCTGTCTCTCCTCTATAAGCCCACCCATTTCCGATTTGGAGAGGACACTCCAGCCATCCGTTACGGATGGGCACAACACGGGAGGTGGCAGTTACCGGTGATAAGCTCAATCCATTTGGCGTACGGATGAGCGCCAGGGGTCCCCTCTGTCGGTGGGAGCGGCTTTTCAGCTGCATTGATCAACTACCGCCCGCCGTAACCTGGGCAGCCCCCAGGCAGTTGGGTGTTGTTCCGCCACGTCAGCCTGCTTCATAAGGTGGTTGGAGCTAGACCAAAAGTCAAAAAGCTGACGTAAAGTGTGCACCTGGCAAAAACAGAAAAATACTAAAACTTGGTACCTGGAACGTCAGAACAATGCGCCCAGGCTTGCAACAGCAAGATCTCACTAATATTGACTCCATCAGGAAATCCCAAATTATTGATCGAGAACTTCAGCTACTAAACATCGACATCGCTGCCCTTCAAGAAACTCGACTTCCCGACTCCGGGTCAGTCAAAGAAGAAAACTACACCTTCTTCTGCAGGGCCTTAGCAGCGAACAGCCGAGAATCCACGGCGTGGGCTTCGCCGTAAAAAACTCCCTTACCAATTCGATCGCAACTCCAATTGGAGTGTCAGAACGCATCATGACACTCAGACTGAACACCCGGTCTGGTTTTACCAACATTATCTGTGTCTATGCCCCAACACTTACCTCCTCTGACGAAACCAAAGACATTTTCTACGAGGCATTGCAGAGGACTCTCCACAACATCCCTCTCACCGAAGGCCTGCTAATTCTGGGTGACTTTAACGCTCGAGTGGGAGCAGATCACTCCGCATGGCCAAAGTGCATTGGGCACTTCGGCATTGGCAACATCAACGAAAACGGGCAGCGCCTTCTGGAGCTATGCTCCGTAAACTCATTATGTGTTACAAACACGTACTTTGACCTTAAGAGATGCCAAAGAACATCATGGCGCCATCCCAGGTCTGGCCATTGGCATCAATTAGATCTTATTCTCTCAAGGAGGAAGAGTTTGGGCTGTATAAAAATAACTCGTTCCCTCCACAGTGCTGACTGTGACACCGACCATGCACTGGTAGTCAGCAAAATCAAAATTTCGGCCAAGAAAATATACAGATCAAAAGCCCCTTCAATCCCTAAGATCAATGTAACAGCAATCAGAGATGAATCAAATAGAAAGTCATTTGAAAAGTTATTTGCTGAAAGCATGGATAATGTCACCCAATGTGACTCGGTAGATGAAACTTGGAACACTCTCAGTTCAAAAATTCATGACTGTGCCATCAAGTCTTTTGGACAGCATAAAGTTTCAAACAACGACTGGGTAGCCCAGAACAGCGAAATTCTCCTACCTCTCATTGAGCAAAAGAAATCTGCTTTCAATGAGTATAACAAAAATTGCAATCAGAGTACAAAAACTTGTTTGAAAAATGCAAAAGCTAAACTTCAGCTGGAGGTAAGACGTTGCGCCAACAAATACTGGACAGACTTGTGTAACAGCATACAAGAGGCAAATGAAAAGGGAGATATGAAAACCGCCTTTAGTCAGATGAAAGTAGCTCTTGGGCCAATCATCACCAAAAGCGCCCCACTTAAGTCTGTAAATGGTGAACCCATCACAGATAAAAATGAACAACTGAATAGGTGGGTAGAGCATTACTCTCTGTTGTATTCAACTGAGAAAAATATTCCACCAGATTTTGAGGAACACCTCCAAAAACTGCCAATAATGGCCGAACTTGACGCTGAACCTTCCTTAGTCGAGCTTTCCAATGCAATCGACCACCTGTCTGCTGGAAAAGCCACAGGAAGTGACAACATTCCTGCAGAGGTATTAAAAGACCTAAAAGGCCCACTATTACCACACCTGTATAATCTGTTACTGCAGTGTTGGAAAGAAGGCGTGATACCACATGATATGAGAGACGCCAAAATTGTCACACTTTACAAGAACAAAGGAGACAAAGGCGACTGCAACAACTATCGAGGCATATCCCTCCTCAGCATTACTGGAAAGGCTTTTGCTCGCGTCATCCTCTGCCGCCTTCAACAACTGGCGGAAAAAGTCTTACCAGAAACACAATGTGGCTTTCGAAGCAAACGATCAACTATTGACATGATATTTGCACTTCGGCAAATCCAAGAAAAATGTAAAGAACAAAACAGGCCGCTTATAACATGCTTTGTGGACCTAACAAAGGCTTTCGACACCGTAAGCCGATCTGGCCTGTATGCAGTCCTTAAATCCATAGGCTGTCCACCAACATTGCTAAAACTTATTGCATCCTTCCACACTGACATGAGGGCATGTGTCAACTTTGAGGGCTGCACATCCAATTCATTTGCTGTAAACAGCGGTGTGAAGCAGGGATGTGTTCTTGCTCCTACCTTATTTGGTATATATTTTGCAGCCCTACTCAAGAATGCCTTTGGTCAATGTTCAGGTGGAGTACTTATTAACACCAGAGTGGACGGCTCCATTTTTAATGTTGCCAGACTAAAAGCAAAATCTCGTACAGAGCATATTATGTTACAAGAGCTCCTCTTCGCAGATGATGCTGCAATCGTGGCCCACGATGAAACCACGCTCCAGGCTCTCATCAATAGCCTTGCCAAAGCCTGTGACAAATTCATGCTAAAGATCAGTGTCTCAAAAACTGTAGTTTTGACACAAGGCTTGAGAAACCCCAACCCAATCATGCTGAATGGCTCTCCTCTGGAGCAAGTGGGAAAATTCTGCTACCTAGGCTCAACCATCAGTGGTAGCACAGACATAACAACTGAAATAAATGCCAGAATAGGAAAGGCGGCCACAGCTTTTGGCAAACTCTCAAAAAGGGTGTGGAACAATAGCAAGCTGACCATCAAAACAAAGGTACTCGTGTACCAAACTTGCGTCCTAAGCACCCTGCTGTATGGCTCAGAGACATGGACCACCTACTCCAAACATGAAAGATCCCTCAACTCCTTCCACCTGCGCTGCCTACGCAAAATTCTCAAGATCAAGTGGCAAGACAGGATCTCAAATATCGAAGTTCTGAGCCGAGCCAACATTCCATCAACTCAGGCTCTCCTAGGCAAAAAAAGACTGCGGTGGCTTGGACATCTCCACCGTATGGAAAATGATCGCATCCCCAGACAAATTCTCTACGGGGAACTTGCTACTGGCAACCGACCCAGAGGTAGGCCACATCTGCGATTCAAAGACACTTGCAAGGTCACGATGAAAGCATTCAACATCGACCCCAATGAATGGGAGAACCTTGCATGTGATCGAAGCAGATGGAGACAAAAATTGCGCAGTGGCACGCTCGCAATAGACTTCAAGGCAAAAGAAACATACCTGACAAAACGACAGAGGCGGAATGAAAACACTCGCCAAAGTGAACCCAAAAGACTGACCTGCAATCAGTGCCATCGCACTCTCGGGTCAAACATTGGTAGAATAAGCCACGAGAGAAGCTGTCAGTCAAAGTGAAAGTGAATATTCTAGCTGCTAAGACCGTCTGTAAAGACGCTAAAGGCCATATATACTATATATATATACATTATTATTATTATTACATTATTATACAAAAATGTAGCCTCCCGCAGGACCCACGGTTAAGCGTGTCGGACAAAAATAATGGCCTCCCGTGTCTCGCGTGTTGCGCGGGGAGGCGCAGGACTAGGGTTAATAAAAAAAAGTCATATTAGGCCTAGAATCTAGATCTAGATCTAGACTATATCTTCTCTTAAATCTACATTACTTTAGTAAACTCAAAAACACATGGTTTTTGAAGCCGTTATCCAAGATCTATTTAAATCTACTAGATCTAGATCTAGTAGATAATAACTGGTAGATCTAGAAATAGATGATCTACATCAATCTAAGAATTAATTAAACGTCTACTAATAATATGCGCAACTTGCGCCGCAAGCCTATCATCGACAAAAGGTAACAGCAAATTTCATTCAAAAAGGGCACCAATTAAATGTTCATGAAGCCATTGAACATGCATCTAACTGTTTAAAAAAGATCTCACCTCATCTGTAT
The DNA here is from genome assembly GCA_963931925.1 of Onchidella celtica. Lineage (NCBI taxonomy): Eukaryota > Metazoa > Mollusca > Gastropoda > Systellommatophora > Onchidiidae > Onchidella > Onchidella celtica. Next base: position 51,382,660 of record OZ007575.1, on the reverse strand, counting down.
CCCTAAGGGGAATTTCAATGGAGCTGCTCCCCGATGAATTCGCCATCCTTGTATGTTTCCTTCTAGCCAACTGTATCCTGACAAGTGGGCTAACTTTACCCACTCCATTCGTTCGGCATCTTTGCCAGGTGATGATTTTCCGACCGACAATGCCAGTGAAATAAAAATTGTCTATCATTGACGGATTTGAAAATTAACTGATTAATTCATTAAAAAGTTTCTTAAGTTAGCTTGCCTCTTCTCCTGTCTATGAAATCTTCACTGACAGTATTTAATATTGTCCTAGCTATTCATTAACTGAATCAAGGCAAACATGACTTCTACATAGCTAATGGAGATTAAGTTGAACCAGCATGCAGGCAGATCTTTCTTTTCTGAAGCTCGTTGTGTTCAGCTTATATTCCCTGTAAACACACAGTTTGGGTGCTTCATAAGAATTTTTAAAAAACACTATTATAGACTGTCTTCTGTCTTACAGAGTGGTAGTGAAGAAAGAGGTGTTCTTGGCAGTGTAAGTCAGAGTAAGAAAATATCCAGCAAGGATATTTAGGGTCTTCAATGCACAAAAATGTTATAATGTGGAGACCCTCGATGGGGTAGTGGAAGGGGGAGAAAGAAAGAGATGCCATAAGAAAATAGTTCTCAACATGAATAGAAAATGATATTAAAATTACTAACTTGGCAACAAAACCACTTGACGACCTTGACACGGTCACAAAAAAAATCAAAACAATTTCAGTTTTCCGTATGTCACAATAATGGTAAAAGAAAAGATGGTTATTAAAAAAATATAGCAGAATGAATAAATAGCATTCGGCATTTTAAAAAATATTTTTATTCAACATTTAAAAAACTGAACAAGAAGGTGTGGTTTTAACTTTTATTATTAATTATTTAGTTTGTTTTCTTTCTGTTTACCTTTCACAATTTTATGCCATGGCTTTGTGTTTACACTATGGTGGAGCTATTGTAAGATACCGATCTGAAGCTGCGATCGGTTGTTGTTTCTGAGTTGAGAGGATGGAGAAAATTCATGACCGATGACGGTAATACTTTTATTTCTCTGGTTTGGATCCATTTGGTGGTGGTGTGCATCTAGATTACGCTTGCAACGCTTTATGACTAATGAGATAAAACAAACATTTCAATTCACATTCCTTGCGCGACCCTTCTTGCTTTCTTGACTTGACTATACCATTGTCAGTTCTTCTGAAGTAGTTTAGGCTGCAAGATCTAGGGCCTACATGTTTATTCACTATTGTGATGGGAGTTGGATTTATAATCATTTATCAAAATTAGTGTTTCAGTTTAGGATTGCTTGAATTCACACTCTAGGACTAGGAGTAGGATCTTCCAAGAAATTGCAGAGATGTAAATTTATGTAGGCCTACGCAAATGTTATTAGGCCTAGAATCTATATTGTAAAACGCAGTTGAACTTGGTTATGTCGAGATGTTTGTGGCAAAAACATCTCGTTATACCCAAGGTCTCCCTCTTCTAGTAAAAAAGGCAAATAGCAAGGTGAGATTTACAGCCCCCCCCCCCTTATTTTGTCTTTTTGCATGGTCACCTCCCTTGTGAATTAAAGTGTCATGCACTTCATAACATTGGAATATATCGATCCCGGTATCAATCAATATCATATTGACAGCCGGCCTCAGCCTTCTTATATTATATATATTGATTTATTTTATTTTGCTGATAGTCGCAATGTTTCGATCAAAATACGAGATGAGGTCATTGACGGAAAAGTGCATTTCCAGCGCTTTCCCCTATTAATTGTATCATTCTATTTCTATGAATGTGGACCGATTGATGGCTTGATAGTGATACAGGGAGTGTAGGCATGTGATCAGTAGCCCAAGTTGCATATTGGCAGTGGATGGTAGTGGTGCTGACAATTATAATATTTTGTCACCTACACATTTTGCTGCCGTGAATTTTGCAACATAAACATTTTCAGGCATTTCCCTTTTGTCAACTTTCATATGGATGGGATGAATGTCCTGATTTGTCATTTTATAAATTGAAAATAACAGATATCATGGCGGCAGTCTTCATAATCCCATCTTATTTTCTTCTTTTCTTTTCAGCCCTTGATAAATGCTAACATGGACTACGTTTGAAGTTTGAGATGGAGAAATATGAAATAGTGAAGCGACTTGGAGTTGGGGGACATGGAGCTGTTTATCTTGTGAAGCATTCATCAACCAAAAAGTAACATATTAAACTGTCTTTGTGTGCAATTTCTACATACTGCTAATCAATTGTTCTGTTGCAGTGTCTTCCAAAGGCTAGTGATGTTATGGTGGAACTATATATGGCTTTATAATAATGGCAAAATGAGTATTGCTGCTATCATCACACTTCCTACAGCCAGGAATTATCAAAATATATGGGATGGATGTGATATTTTTGTGTCAGTGATTTACAGTTTTTTTTTAAAGAAAATATGAAGTTTTAGAAATCTTCAGAGTATCCCATGAGTAGAGCACTGAAAAACAAAATTCACAGTGTATCAGAAAATATTGTATTCCTCTTTCATGATGTGATATGATACACGAATGCTGATATATATATATAGCTTGTCAAGTACTTAACTCTTTCCATGCCGATTGCTGATATATCGGTGCTTCCGCCTGTCGAATCTGTGCTAATCGGCGCTGACTCATATTGTTTTGTACAAGTTCGTTTCGAGTTTTTATATCAACATAAGTTCATATAAAAACTAGGACGACCTTCCGGTGACGAAATTTCAAGTGTCTGTGCAGTTTTCATTGTTGGCAAAGCGTTTTTCTCGAACTTGTGATTTTTTTTTTTCAATTTTTTTATCTGCGAACTAGGAACACTAAAAATGCCATTACTTTTGAACTAATTGAGATATTTCATTTCTGTAAAAACCTGTACATCAATAAATGGATACACAATGAATTATATGCAGAAATAATTGGATAGCAACACACCTGAATACTCTGGATTGATGTGAGTACAAAAAATTATGAATAAAATTATCTCCCGTTTCAGAATGTCTCCTCTTTCATTCCTCCCTATACAATTATTTGTCCCTTTTTCGTGAATTCCTTACTTTCTCCACATAGCTGATCCGTTTTCCAACACAGTGACATATATAATACATGACCCTTTCTTCCATATATTGCATTGCTATACGCTGTTTAAATAAGCCACCATAGGTTTGATTTTAAGATCGGAAATTAATCTGGCACAGACCTGAAAAACAATGTGGCATGGAAAGAGTTAATATAGAAATGCGAAGAATTTGCTTCTTGTGGGAAATATTTTTAACACAAGATTTAGTATTAATTTCTCCACTGGATTTTTAAAGGAGTATGATTACAAATGAAAGATCATAGGATTCCAAGTTGTTTTTACATTCCCTCATTTTGCATTTTTATTTATTTTTGATTTTTTTACCATTGACAGGTTTTTTGCTTTGAAAAAAATTGAGGTCGATGAGCGCAAGAAAACAAGGACGAAGGAAGCAGTATTAAAGGAAGCAAGGTAGAGGCTTTGCAAGTTAACTCAGTGTTGTATTCCTCCTGAAAAGAAAAGGATTACTTTTATGTTCTCTAAACCATAAATTGATGAAAACAAAAAAAAAAGCTCATATTTTGTTGTTGCATGGCAGTATTCTTTTCAGTGTGTGTTAAATTTCTCAATACATCAGATCATTTTATAAATTACGGAAAATGTGATAGTGAACACTTCATTGCAAGAGTGTGTTTTTGTGTCTGTGTTTTCATTTTTTTTAAGCTTGTGTCTGCATTGATTATTTTATGTTGTGCTTAGAAGTTTGGCATAATTTGTCCCTGTCTAATTTGATTGGCATTTATTCTGCTTTGAGGGACTAGTTTTATATACAAAATCAGAGATTTTCGAATATTTTCATTCATTGCTTAGGTTCAAGGAAATGTTCTGTTCATGTTGGATAATGCTGTTGGAAACTTTAAACACAGATGACAGAGGCCATAACTTTTAGATTATTCTCTGTTTTAATTTTCAGTATCCTCTCACAGCTGAGACATCCACATATTGTTTTGTTTCATGAATCTTTCCTGGATCCAACAGGAGATTATGTCTGCATTATTTTGGTATGTATTCTAGCCAGATGTAATGTCTTTCCATATAGGAACAGTTTAGTTCTGAAGCATAAATATTTTGGTCTTATTTTTCAATCTCATTATGCTAGGAAATAAATAAATTTCATCAGCTTACAATATCTCATATAAAGCAAAAGTATTTTAAGTTATCATGTGGGAATGTGCTATATTGGGAATTCCTGAGGAGAGGATTTGGCAGAACATGATGCATGCAGTGTCTCACTTATTGTAAATTCTGCAAGTTGCTAAAAGCAACTGATTCATTTCACATCCTGTTCATCACTTCACTGAGCCTTTTTTTTTTTTTTTCGCTGTTGCATAGAAAGAAACAAAATTTTACCCATTACTTGAGTCAAAGAGTCCAGTATTTACCAAATAAATTAAGAAACTGACAGACTGTGCATCTATATGAAACATTAAAAAAATTCTTTCATTTAGTTGCTGCAAATTGTTGTGAAATTGCGCAGCAGCCAAACTTTCTGTGTGTTTAGTCAAACTTTTTTTTTTCTTACTACTAATAGGATTACTGTGATGGCGGAAACCTGTCAGAGAGACTACAAGAAGCCTCGCAAGTAAGTGCTGAACTTTGCAGCTTTGAAAAGTATTGTATGAATTATACAAGTTTCTTTGAAATGATTGTGTTTTTCCTTGAAAGACCTGTAATGCCCGTCCGCTAGACTGTACAACTGCACATGTATGACTTTTTTACATGTCTCAGCCCACACGTTTCACCTTCCCTTTGAAGGCTTTTATTTCATTGTAATTATGCCCTGTATATTATGTAAGTTATTTGGGGTTAGTTTGAAAATCCACAAAGAATCTAACTAATATACATACATACTATTGCAGTAATATCAGTTTATAGGTTATTAACCCTAGTCCTGCGGGAGGCCACTATATTGGCCTCCCCGCGCAACACGCGAGACACAGGAGGCCACTATTTTGTCCGACACGCTTAACCGCAGGTCCTGCGGGAGGCCACATTTTTGTATAGCAACGGTGCGCCTCGCGCTATGTTTATTTGGTTGCCAAGGCTGTCGTTGTTGTTGCTTTTTCACGTTTTTTTTTCCACACTATTTTCGCGTGTTTATCTATCCTGTCACCCCTACTATATCTAACAAAATGGTATCGTCCGATTACATTTATTACGATGCAACTATTCGCAACTATTCTTCATACTCGTGGAATAGTACTGACGGTCTGAAGTTTGAACTGGGGAAAATCTTGGGGAAACTTTTACTTTGATGCTGGTTGTCGTCTACATGTGAAATGAGAAGAAAGGGGCCATGTGGGTATTTGAGACGCCGTTCTACGTCTGTAATTATAAATTCCGATGTAATATTAGGGCATGCTGCATAAGGGCGTCTGTCAGTAGGTTTTTCATCAGGGAAAACTGGGAGAAAATGACTGACTTTGTTGTTGGTCGTTGTCTTTATTTGATGTGGTAATTAGAGAGATATTGTGTTCCTTTGATTAAACCGCTTTTCAGTACATGTATGTGCTCTACGACCTGGAACTGGAAATCAAATCTCTCGCTAAAACTAACATTATAGTAAGTGAACACTTTACATAGTAGAGGAGGGAGAAGTCAATGACACGATACATGTGGTTAGTAAATTAAGCGAATGGCTTAAAAAATAATTTGTTCACCTGAATGGCCTGACATAGGGACAGAAAAAGCGCAGAGGTCTTGGGAAAATGATAAAACGTATGTTAAACGGCATGTAAATGCAGAAAATTCTTGATTTGGGGCCTTCCATTTCACAATAAAACTTACTGCATATCATCACAAGTACTTTATCCAAATATCATAGGGGTCCCTTACGATTTATCCACCACTATTGTTGTTATTGCCTCCTGAAGTATACGCGATACACGTGTTGACAAGGACCCGATTGACCCGACCGCCGAGGTTATGCAACACGCGAACGATCGGCTGACTGGCCGCTGGCTATCCCCGCACGGGGCGTTACGTGGACGAGTTCACTCAACGCAGGACGAGGGTTAAGAGTATAGGATAGGAATTTATTATTTTGTAACCAAACATTCATTGCACAGTGTGTTATGGGAAACTTCACGAACTCAGGGTTTGAGTGGCACAATGTGAAAAGTTGTAAAGTGGATTTCTCAGGCATCGCACGAGCGGATGTGAAAAGGTTAACTTCGTTATTTATGCACAAGAGCAAAAGCAGAGGCTCTGTGACTATGTCATTGAGTTTCATATTATATTTCTCTTTCCTAGGACTATGTCACATTCTCAGAGAAACAGATTATGCAAGTAAGTGAAATAAAAAGGCACTCATTGTTATTGAGTTGCCTTTAAGGTGAAGAGAAAGAAAAGTTCCATGGAATAATTGACTTGTTTCATGTCTTGCTTTTGATTGTGTATTTCAGTGGTTCTCAACTTTTTTCAGCCAATCACTCTGTCACAAATCCCAGACTGGGAGATGTAATAATTATAACAAGACAACAACCACGAACGAACAAGTATAACACTTAACAAAACAACCCATCAGACTCACACATTTATTAAACATAAGATAAAGATAGAATTGCAATGACATACATTTATTAGTCAGCTGTGTAAGAATCTTAATTTCCAGTTACGGAAAATCAGCAGTATACGGCACTGCCTAACTACTGAAGTAACAAAACAGCTTGTAACATCGCTGTTTCTCTCTAGGCTGGACTATTGTAACATACTGCTAAGTGGTCTTCCAAAAAGTAAAATCAATAAGCTTCAGTTAATCCAAAATAATGCTGCAAGACTAATAACAAGAAGAAAAAGGATAGATCACATAACACCAATATTTAAGGAGCTCCACTGGCTACCTATTGAGCAGCGAATAAAATATAAATTGGCTTTATTTTGTTATAAATGTGTCAACAACATGTCGCCAGAGTATATTTCAGAACTTATAGAACTGCATCGCCCTGCAAGAGCATTAAGATCATCTTCTGACAACCTTAGACTAAAAGTACCCGTAGTGAACCTAAAAAGTTTTGGTGAAAGGGCTTTCAGCCATGTTGGGCCCAGGGTGTGGAATGAGATTCCTTTAGATGTCCGCAGTTCGCAAGTATTTTCACAGTTTAAAAGGATGTTAAAATGTCATTTGTATGAGAGTTTCTAGTCTATGTAAAAGCTATCTATTATTATTATTATTATGTGTGTATCAATGTGGGTTGTGTGTGTGAGTTTACCCATGTATTTTTTGACATGTTTCTGTAAAGCGCATAGAGCATTTTTGTAATGGATATGCGCTATATAAATGCCATCCATTATTATTATTATTACATTATATTACCTAATTAAACTGCCGTCCACGGCCTTCTCCCGCAAGCACACTTCCTCGGGTCCACAACCCGGTAATTACTTCTAAAGACACTTCGGCCTCAGCCCTCCACTCAGGGTCTTAATGACACATTAGTATTCTTTCACACCACAGTCTCTCAATAGCGCCTCCCTATGGCAATAACACCTTAGCCTCCTATAGCACCTCACGTGGCCGTAGCACGTTAATGATTCAATTCACATGACTATCTCATTCGCACAGTAATACATCCATGTCACAGTAGTACATCTTAATAGCACATTACAATCATATATACATCCCTGTCTGTGGCCAGACTGCCACGACTCATGTGCTGCGACTGTCCTACACGACAGCGTCACTCCTGGCCTATGTGTGGCCTTCGGCCCTATGCTGGCCTATCCCCTGTGCTCACCGTAGGCGGCGCTTCGGCCCGACCCCGGCACCTACAAAAATAACATTACATTGGTATAATACCATACCATTTCTAATCACTTCACCCCTCATTACAATTCATGAAGCGTACGCACAATAGTTCACACTTCACTCACCAACATCTTACGGTAACACACCTCCACCGTAGTACACAATACTCACTTTCGCTACAAATCCATGAACTCAACTTTCATCTATCGCTCATGGCGCACATTGCTATATACAGTATCAAGGACTTCCACATTCCTCACATATACTTATTTACATCATGGTCATAGACGAATATAATACATCAATCATAACTATTATCAATCATCGTTTCACCTACCAGTCATCACTGGAAAAACACTACTCCCAAGTCTTCCGACTGCTCTCCTTATGTTCGCCCTCTGGGGCTTTCTCCTGCGTCCGTTCTCTAGGACCTTCTAACTTGCAGTGATAGTAATACAGCGCTCTCGCCTCATTCAGACCCCCCCACTCACAACATGCACGCTTTTCATTACCCGTGGGCCGTGGGTTACTTTTACTCTACCCCCTTCCCCCGTAACTACTGATCCCCGCTCACTCGCTCGTGACACACTCCCTTAGTCTCCCGTCTCCCTTGTACTCAAACTCAACAAAAACATTTTATAACACAAAAAGACAGAATACGCACAAATTATGATGTGGTTTTTCAAAGCCTTGTCAATGACAATAGGCATGTTGATGATTCATTGTGAAACAGAAAGCATTCTCTTTCAAATGCACTAACAAAAAAATAGGCATTTTCTCTTCATAAAACTCGTCTACACGTGTCAGTGTCTGCCATTTGCCCCTTAAGCCTCATCCATTTATTGTTTCATTGTTTTCGCCCCCTTGTCGCTGTTTTCTTCATTGTTGGGGGAGGGGGGGCAGGGCAATATTACCCAATTGGGAACCATTGATGTATTTGTAGGAATAAAGATAGGATATTTCATTCTGCTTGAAAAAAAGAATAAATCCAGTTATGTGCCAAAAGATGCAAGACCTCGTATTGTAGTTTCAAATCTGTATTCCGCTGTTATCAGACTCAGAACAGATCTAGAAAACACTAGAAATGTTAACTTCCTGTACATTTCTTTTGCATTTCATCCAATTCAATGAGGTGAACGGAAACAGAGAGCAAAGACGTTGGCTTAACTTTTGTGTGCCATGAACATTTGCTGATACAGGAAGAAAACAGTGGGGGAGATGAATGAAGACTAACTACAGCAACATCTATAAAGGAAGTCGACTTTCTTTCTTCCCGAAACAAAATAGCCTAGCATTCTTCTGCACTGATATATTGGTGATTGGCACAAATGTGACCAGCTGAAGAACTGATATATTGTTGACTGGCACACAGAGAGTTAAGAGCCGACACGCTTTGCACGAAGTTTATGCATGTCCTCCAATTTGTTAATTTATTTGACGTCTTTCGGTTTGAAGGATGTGGCTTAATTTGTTGTTTTGATTTGTTGACTTTTTTTGCTTGTTTTTTTTCAGTGGTTTATCCAGATTGTGATGGCTGTTCAGTATATACATTCCAGACATATTTTACACAGGTAAGCTCATGTAGGGTTGTTTTTTTTGTGGATTTCCATTATGTGATTTTAGCCAAGACTTAAATGTTTACTCTGTAATTGTCCTAACTTGGATTGATGACAATGGTAGGGGCACAAAACTGAGAGATGTTTTTATTTTTTTAATGTATTTGTGGAATATATGTGAAATGCAAAAATTTTGTGAAGTGCCTTGAGGTCCCAGGGTGATAAGGTGCTCTATAATTCATTGTTATTATTGGTTATTATAATATTATTATTTTTTATTATTATCATTCAGAAACTGTGAAACATTATATTTTTTTTACCTTGTAGCACCTTATAATGTGTGGCATGAGGGAAACAGTGGATTAGTAATAATTTTAATTAGGCACTGAAAAAAGGTAGGGTGTGCCACAGCTGAGTTAATGCTAGATTTTATTGACACAACCTTGTGTCTTATAATAAAAGTTATTGCATCAATTTGACAGGCCTTTTCACTTGTAAGTTTAAATGAAGAATAGATAATGCAGGGATGGAAATTTCAGGAAATTTCCTGATTTCTGAATTTTTATATATATATATATATATATGATGTTTGTTTTCCTGAGATGGGAATTTCATTTTAATATTACTATTATTAGTGAGCACTGTGTTTTGTGCTGTCCAATGTATGTAATAGCCTATATAATGTGTTAGTGTTGTGGTTGGCAGTGGTGCATTCCATCAGAAGTTCAGGAAATTTTTCTGTCAGCAGTTTCCTATCCCTGAAAATGACATCCTGAGGAATATGTGTTGAGAGATATGGGGGTGAGAGAGAAATTGTGAGAGAAAGCAAACTATGAATAGTGTGACATATTAATTACAAAAGCATCTTTGATTAGGGTATGCACTGATCAGTCAACACTAGTAAAGTGCTGTTTGCCTGAACAGAAAATTGAAAAGTGTTGAAGTACTTATCCCAGAGACTGGTATCATCTTTGATGAGGGTATGCACTGATCAGTCAACACTAGTAAAATAGTCTACCTAAACAGAAAGTTAAAAAAGTTTTGAAGTCCTTGTCCCAGAGACTGGTTTTATTATGCTGAAAGTGGTAAAAGATCTTTACAAAAAGCTATACGATGGTTTCACATTGAAAATGGTCAGAAAGTAATTGAGTGAACACAACATAGTGTGTGACACAAGTCAGCCCAAGATAGATAATCAGATGTAAATCTAAAAAACTTGTATGTCTTCTGTTAGTTTTTCTAGGGCTTGGTTTGACATTGGTAGTTGGGTGAGAGTGGGAGAACAGCCAATCATGAGATCGATCTTCAAAGTTTCTAATGTTTAATGTAAAATGTCTAATGTTTATGAGTGTTTAAGATCTTCTTCATTATCCATTGTTTTATATTGACCTTTCTTTCAGGGACTTGAAGACAGAGAATGTGTTCTTAAACAAGAGAAATGTGGTCAAATTAGGTACAGTGATCTGTATTATCTGTGTTCAGTCAAAGTTAAAATGTGGCGAAGAAAAAAAGAGGAAAAGTTCATGTCACAAAGCACCGTAAACAAAAGAATAGAAAAACACTACGACGAATCAGAAATGAAAGGGGAAAAGAAATATTCTGTGTTTTCAATCAGTACATTTGAAAGTCTCTTGTTTTTAACTGTATAAGATGCTTTTACTTTTTATTATGCCAAAATTCACCAGCCCATGTTAAAAGCGGTGACTCATCTTCTCTCCATATTTTTGTGTCTCAACGAGCAGACAAACGATTATTTACACAACTGAAACAATTTTTGTAAACTTTATACAAACTGTTGAGAGTCAGGAAATATTTAGGTTTTTCAATAAATGAAAGTCTATTTCTTAAATGGTTCCATCTCACTTTAAGTCTCACTGTACTGTCAGTGCAACTTCAATGATTGATTGCATGCATACATTTTGTTTTTTAATTAAGTCTTTTCAAAATATCTTAAGACATTTTTTGTTCAACTCATATGTCAGTACCAGTACTAATTGATATCATTTCTTCATGTTCCTTTCAGATGTATATCATGTCTAAATTCATTCATGTTACCAGTAATGTAAATCATATTACAATGCATGCCTTAGTTTTGATTAATGGTGATTCGAATATTGTTTTCATCATGCAGGTGACTTTGGAATCTCTAAGATTCTGGATAATACAATAGATGTTGCCAAAACAGTGGTAGGAACTCCATCCTACCTTAGCCCAGAACTGTGTCAAGACATTCCATATAATTCAAAGTCCGATATATGGGTAAGACTGCATATAGTTGTTTTTTTCATAACATATGCTCGTGAAATGTTACTGGAAATGATAACTGACAAGCAGTAAGTCACAGTGAAGTTAGATGTAAGAAGAAAGTTGGCAAAGTAAATTGCATTTAAAAAGCCCAACAGGTGCAAACAGACTTGGAAAATGTTACAAAGAGAAGCATGACAGTTTGAATAACATGACAATCAACCATATGGAGTCCAGAAAAACAGAGTGAAAGGCCCTTATTTGGAGTTCTTTGGAATAAGGATCATAAATTTTATAGAATAGCTGCAATGTATGATAAGTCTTACGGTATTTGACAAAATATTATTTTTAAAAAACACGGAAATCTGTGAGGTCGCAGTAAGACTTGAAGCAAAGTCAAAATGTGGCTACATTTTTCTTTTTGCCACCAAGTCCGGTGATATCCAACCTTAAAGGCCTGTTTACACTGGTGGGTTTTAGGAATAGAAAAAAGGAATGGGGGATGGTGAGAGAAGAACTCTCCTGGGGTTTCCAATTTTTGCTTTCCGATTTCCCCTTCAAAGGGCTGTTTGTTTACACTGGTCAGTTTTCTGACTGAAGCGATGCGCAACGTTTGTTTTGGTCATGTGACTGAGATTGACGCTCGCATGGCCGCCGCTGGCCTTTCACTCATCGAGCGGAGGAATTGTTCAGTTCAACTTTTCAATGTATGAATGTGAAATTAATCTGATCTTTCATGGCTTTTATCACTCACTAAACTTCCAAGGGCTTTAGTTCTTGCCTGCTTGTAATGACATGTGGACGATTTATTATCCCATAGACAGCTCTCGCCTTCAAGAATGTTTGGGTGAAAGCTTCTTCGATAGTTAAACCGAATGCCATTTTACACCGAGACAATTGTCATGTGACGCATAATCTTTCCAAAATCGGAATGAAAATAGAAATGGTCCTATTCCAGTTTTTCAGGGGGAAATAGGAAAGGGTCGGATTTCATTCCGATTTCGGAACAGTGTAAACTCAACAGGCTTTCCGCCAGATTTCCTTTCTTTTTTGTCTATTCCTAAAACCTACCAGTGTAAATAGGCCTTAACTACAATGGCTGAATAGAACCCAGCTGCATGCACCCAGGGCTTATATGTAGGGTTGTTAGAGTCTGTAGTCAAATTACAAAGCCAAATACAGAAATTCCTGAGTTATGTTCACTGTTCAGCTATAGCTTACAATGTTAAAACAACTGCGGCCCTGCTAACAGCAACCTCTGTGTAGCTTGTTACATTCATCTGAGATTATCATTAGGTCTTTTAAAACAAATCATTTACATCTATTTCATATACACATGTCTGGAATACAGTACATAGATTTCATATATCTTGTTATTAAATTAGATTGTTCTGTGCTGAAGTTAACCCTCGCAGTGATATTGATAAGAAAATCGGCATCCTGTTGTCCCTCGGTTGATAGGCTTGCGCAAGCTCAAGGAAAAGACCCGCAACTTAAGCACTAAAAATAGAAGACTATGTCACAAACCACGATATCATGGGCTTATCAACTAGGCCCGGAGGAAGTGTTACTATGAATTCATGGCCTTATCATTGGCGGACAAGGGAGACGCAACAACGATATTGTGGGCTAAGCAACTGGGGTCTGGGAAGAGAGGCCCATGCTATTGTGGTCGTATCAGTAGTGAACAAGGAGAAGAAAACCATGCTGTCATGGACTAAACACCGCGAGGGTTAATATGCCTTTATCATGCTGACAAGCCTTTAACCCTAAACTCAAACTATCCTAACAATGACAAAGTCAAAATATGACAAAGGAAAAAGTTGTAGGTAGCAAAGCCTCGCGTGAGAAATAATACCAAAACGATACAATGAAACTGAAACACAAAAGGAAAAGGGAATACAAATCAAGCTTTTGCTGTGTTTTCTGTGGTTTTTATAATATTTTATCAGTGTCCTAACAATGAAAGTGTTTATGATCTGTCACATAGGCTGTAGGCTGCCTTCTGTATGAAATGTGTGCCTTTCATCCTCCCTTCAATGGCCAGAGTCTCATCGGACTGTTCCTTAACATTGTGAAGGCTGAATATAAAGTAAGTAGGTAGTAGCTTTTGCACAACTTTGGGATATTTTATCAATGGTAAAGCTGTTAAGTTCAGGTTGTCACGAGTGGAGTGAGTGCAATTAAGGGGATTGCTACAGAGCGGGTGTAGAGTAAGAAGGGCTCACAGTAAACAAGTAAGTTAAGCGTGCTGTTGTGAGTAGTGGGGGGGGTCTGAATGAGGCGAAAGCGCTGTATTACGATCACTGCAAGTTAGAAGGTCCTACGGAACGGACCTGTGAATAAGAGCCCATCGGGCGGACATAAGGGGAGCAGTCGAGAAGACTAGTGAGAGAGTCTTTCCAGTGATGACTGGTATGTAGAACGTTGATTGATTATTATGATTGATGTATTATATTATATTCGTCTATTACCATGATGTAAATAAGTATATGTGAGGAATGTGGAAGTCCTTGATATTGGATATAGCAATGTGCGCCATGAGCGATAGATGAAAGTGAGTTCATGGATTTGTAGCGCGAGTGAGTAGTGTGTACTCCGATGGAGGTGTGTTACCGTAAGATGTGTGGTGAGTGAAAGGTGAACTAGTGTGTGTACGCTTCATGGGTTGTAAGGAGAGGTGGAGTGAATAGAAATGGTAGGGTATTATACCAATGTAATGTTATTCTTGTAGGTGTCGAGGACGGGCCGCAGAGCCACCTCGATGAGCACAGGGGATAGGCCAGCATAGGGCCGGAGGCCACACATAGGCCAGAAGTGAGGCTGTCAGTGCAGGACAGTAGCGGCACATAAAGTCGTGGCAGTCAGGCCACGGACAGGGACGTAGATATGAGCGTGAATGTGATAATGCACTATTTCCATGTTGAGGGGCTAGGGAACTAATAATGTACTGGTGAAATGATAATGTCTATTGAGATGATAATGTGTTATTGCCCTGCTGAGGTGCTAGGGGAGTGCTAAGGTGTATGCCAATAGGAAGGTGATATTGAGAGACTGCGGTGCCAGTGAATTATTAATGTGCTATTAAGACCCTGAGGGGAGAGGCTGAGGCCGAAGTGCCTTTAGGAGTAACTACCGGATTGTGGATCCGAGGGAGAGTGTGTGTGAGAATAAGGCCGTTGTACGGCAGTTCTTTTCAATAATATAATGTATGTAATTGCGCTATTATCTGTATAATTATGTTTAATAAATGTGGGAGTCTGATGGATTGTTCTGTTAAGTGTTAACTTGTTTGTTCGTGATTGTTGTCCTGTCATAACTTATTACATCTCCCAGTCTGGGATTTGTGACACTGGGGGCTCGTCCTGTTTACCTGTGGTCATTTTGACATTGTGTAGTCGTTATATCTAGTTGTTTTTCTGTTGTGCTAGGAATTTGTGCTGTTGTCCTTGTTCGTGGGATGAATGGAAATTTCATGATGGTATGATTTATGTATGTTTATGAATAATAATATGTATTGATGCATGTATTTTGATGAATATGTATTAATGTGTACTTAAATTTCTGCAGAGTGTGTGTGCCAGCCTGAGGAGTCAAGCGGCCAGAGCTCCGATTAAAGGGAGGAGTTAAACTCAAAAATTGAAAGTTAAGTGAAAATTTTGTACCCTGGATTGAGGGCTGTCTTTTCATCTGTCTGTTTCCCTGTTTTTGCTGTTTTTGTCGTAATTGATTATATGGGCGGTGGCGCGGGTTTGCTGTGGTGAGCGTAGTTTATCCTCTTCGGGAGGTGGGCTAAATTTGGAACTTCGTTCATCACAGTGAACAGTTCTGTAGGGACCTGTATTTTTCTTTAGATTGTGCCGTTCCATCTTCCTCGTTGTTTTAGGAAGACGTCTCTCTTGTCCCTCTCTTACCTTTCTGTAGATACGTTCTTTTTTTTCAGACTCTGTTCTTGTTCGTACCTTGTTGTGTAATCGGCGTAGTTAGGTTGCATTTTTTTTCCATTATATTTTCTTTTTTACGTCTTTGTCCTAGTCTGGTTCGTTGTCCTTGACGTACTTGTGGTCCTTCTACTGTATTTCTTCATTCTTGTCGTTTCTATTTTCTTTTATAATTAATAGTGCATACATTTTATAGATATAGAATTAGTTGTGCTGTAAAGGTAAATTTCTGAATTGTATTTGAGACAACTGGGTATTGTTATATCTGGTGTGATCTCAGGTCTCTGGTCGTATCGTTAGTGATCATACCGACAGGTTGGTCGTCTTATAATAGATACCATAACCATAAATCTGTGAAATGGCGGAACTCCAACAACTAATGAAGTTGGGTAAGGAACTTGGCCTGGAGGGAGAGGAGCTACGCGGCTGGATTAAAGAACAGCAGGCGGATTTGCGCGATGAGCGTGCTAAGGATAGAGAGCGAAAAAAAGAGGCTAAGGCTCAGGAGCAGGAGAGAGAGGCTAGGGATAAGGAAGAGGAAAGAGAGTTTAAGTTAAAGGAGTTGCAACAGGAGAGGGAGTTTAAGTTAAAGGAGATAGAAGCTCAAGAACGGGAGCAGGAGATAAAGTTAAAGGAGATAGAGGCGCAAGTAAAGATTGCGGAGTTAGAACTCAAGAAGAATACGCCAGCGGAAACGGCTGAGCGGCAGGTACACAATAAAGGTGGCGTTAGGATTAAGCTCCCTACGTTCGACGACCGGAAGGACGACATAGACGCCTTCCTTTACAGGTTCGAACTGAACGCACAATTGCAATGGGGGGAAAATAAGGAATTATGGGCCACGTACCTGGCGTCTCTGTTGCAGGGGCGAGCGTTAACCTACTTTAAAGAGCTACAGCGCGAAGACGTGCAAGATTACGATAAGCTGAAGGCTTTGCTGCTTCGCCGATTTGCGCGTACCGAGGAATATTTCCGGGAGCAGTTTAGGCGGGCACGTGCAGATACCAGGGAGGACTTTGCTGCCTTCGTCGCGAGACTAACGGAGTATTTCGCGAACTGGGTAGACTTGGCGCATGTGGGCGCGGATTTTGCTAAACTGAAAGACTTAATGATCCGTGACCAGCTGTACGCGTCGTGCCACAAAGATCTGGTGGCTTTCCTGAAAGAGAACGAACCCGCGACGGTGCAGGAGGCGTCTAAGTTGGCGGAAGCATACCGTACGGCACATCCGTCCAAACCAGTCGCCAGGGCGTACGTCCAAGATGCTGGGTACGTCGCCGTTGTCGAGGGGTCGCCGGCAGGACTTAGGGACAGGTCGCGTCAGCGTGGTGCCTATAGCGGGCAAGCCCAGGGGCAGCGTAGGGGCTATCACCAATCACCGGCATATGGATCCGGTAAGTTTGGCCGAGCAGGAGGGCTAGGTCGCGGTAATGGCCGGGGGCGACTTGTGACCTTTGCCGATGACCGACGGCATAGGGACTCTAGTTCCGGTCGCGAGGGGTCACGGGGACCCAGGCCTAGTGCAGCACAGGGAGCGGAGTGTTGGACTTGCGGACGCGTGGGTCACTTTTCACGCGAGTGTAGGGCCGCGAAGTGTTGGAACTGCGGTAGAGCAGATCACATCAGCGTGAATTGCCCTGCAGGTAGGATAGCGGCGAACGTGGACAGTAGCTCCAGTCCATGTTCCCCAAATAAATTTCATCATGCGGCTGCGTGTGTTACATCGGACAACGGAGGCGGACAGTATTCTAAGTGTCCCAGTTGTGAGAAGTTATTATCTTCCGGTGTTTTACCTTGTGGGAGAAAGATCCCCGTTATAAATTCATGTCATACAGGAGGTGGTCTTAGGGTTTATCTGGGGTTTGTTGGGGACGAACCGGTCTCGGTTTTACGAGATACAGGATCTACCGTTGTGGGAGTGCATAGGGACTGCATTCGGGATTCACAGCTTACAGGTGAGACTGTCCCGTGCATCCAATTTTCGGGGGCCATTGAGAAATTACCCATGGCAAGAATAATGATAGATACACCTTTCCTTAGCGGGGAAGTCGAAGCAGTCGTTGGTTGTTTTCCAGGCGCCCAGCTCATCATTGGGAATGTATCACGGGTAGTTTCCCCTTCCGATGAGAACGTGCAAGCATGGTCGCAATCAAAAGGTATTGACTTTTGCGCCGCGGTCGAAACACGTCGACGGGTAGCTGATAAAGATAAGATTAGACCTTTGGCGACGCCAGCGGTAAACCTAGATATCACGCCAGAGCGCTTGGCGAGATTACAAAGGGAGGATCCATCATTAAACCCATGTTTTGAGGAGGCGCGAACGGAGAAAACGAGGAAATATAAAAATGGGTCATCTTCTTTTTTTGTCCAGGGGGGCATTCTGTTCCGTATGTACGTCACAGTGGCTTCCGTTCAAAAGCAGGTCGTCGTGTCACGGTCGTTAATTGCTACAGTATTGCGTCTGGCCCATGATGTTCCATTAGCGGGTCATATGGGAAGTGCTAGAACCAAGCAGAGAGTTCTGAAAGATTTTTATTGGCCGTCAGTATACAGAGATGTACGTTTATATTGTAAGACGCGCAGTGCGTGCCAAAAGACGACGCATAAGGGTCGTACACCCCAGGCTCCTCTTCAAAAGATCCCCACGGTTTCGGAACCGTTTAAAAAGGTTTCGATAGACCTTGTTGATTTAAGAGAAAGATTATCTTCAGCGCGCACTAGGGCAGAAGAAGCTTCTGGTATCGCTTCGAAAAGAGCAAAAGACTATAAGGATAGAGGTTCCAAACTGAGAATTTTTAAGCCAGGAGACAGGGTCCTAGTGTTATTACCTACGGACCATAATAAGTTATTGATGACATGGAAAGGTCCTTATGTTATTGAGCAAGTTGTTTCGAAGGTATGTTACGCTATCCACATTGATGGATCAAGTAGGGTTTTCCATGTTGATATGCTGCAGAGGTTTCATGAGAGACCAGAGTATCTGTATTCTCGTACTGGTGTTGAAGGACATACCTAATGTCGTGTCATTCTTTGACGATATAGCATGCCATACGTCGACATGGTCTGATCATATTCAGACACTAACAGTAATTTTTCAACGATTACGTCATTTCGGGTTAACTGCTAAACCCGCAAAGATGGATTTGGCATGTCCAGAGATAATATTCTTAGGACATATTGTGGGTAGAGGTGTTCATAGACCTGAAGTAACAAAAATTGACAAGTTAGTAGGGTTGCAAATCCCAAAAACAAAGAAACAAGTCAGAAGCTTAGTGGGAATTTTAAATTATTACAGAAAGTTCATTCCAAATTTTTCCTCCTTGTCATCTTCTCTTACTGACCTTACTAAGAAGGGACAACCCGATAAGGTCCAGTGGACGTCTGAATGTCAGACAGCATTTGATAATTTGGTGACAGCATTATCATCGTCACCCATTCTGATATTACCCGATTTTCGATCTAATTTTATCCTCAGAACGGATGCGTCGGACTCTGGTGTCGGCGCTTGTCTTCTACAGGAGAAGAACGAATGTCTCCATCCTGTATGTTATGTCAGTAGGAAGTTATTGCAGAGAGAAAGAAAGTATTCTGTGATAGAGCGTGAGTGTCTTGCCATTGTGTGGTCCGTCCAGAAATTGGGACGTTATCTCATGGGACGAGAATTTTGTATCCAGACAGACCACAAGCCACTGACATTTTTGTCGAAGAATCGTTCGTCCAGCCCACGCTTGTCTAGATGGGCATTGGCTTTGCAACCGTATACCTTCGTTATTCAACCAATTCCAGGAACCAGCAATCATATCGCCGACTACCTTAGTCGAGCCTAGGGGAAGATTTCAGGAGCTTATACATCGGAGGACAGGAACATTGACAGGATCTGTGTGAATGAGTCGACTTTAAAATATTGACATTATAAATATGATATGAAGAATGGTTGATAGGTTGATGGGTTTTTGATTCTGTATTAAGTATTGTGATTAGTTAGCTATTCATGATGTGACACATATATGCATATTGCAGGCCGTATTGATCCCCATATTTTCCCCTGATTTCGGTATTTTATATACTAGGGGAACTGCTAGGTCAGTTTTTTTTTAGTGTAGGTATTGCTCACGCTCACTCGTTGACAGTCATCTTGATGCGATTTGAAATTAATTGCATTAATTTTTTTGGGGTGGGGGATGATGTCACGAGTGGAGTGAGTGCAATTAAGGGGATTGCTACAGAGCGGGTGTAGAGTAAGAAGGGCTCACAGTAAACAAGTAAGTTAAGCGTGCTGTTGTGAGTAGTGGGGGGGGGTCTGAATGAGGCGAAAGCGCTGTATTACGATCACTGCAAGTTAGAAGGTCCTACGGAACGGACCTGTGAATAAGAGCCCATCGGGCGGACATAAGGGGAGCAGTCGAGAAGACTAGTGAGAGAGTCTTTCCAGTGATGACTGGTATGTAGAACGTTGATTGATTATTATGATTGATGTATTATATTATATTCGTCTATTACCATGATGTAAATAAGTATATGTGAGGAATGTGGAAGTCCTTGATATTGGATATAGCAATGTGCGCCATGAGCGATAGATGAAAGTGAGTTCATGGATTTGTAGCGCGAGTGAGTAGTGTGTACTCCGATGGAGGTGTGTTACCGTAAGATGTGTGGTGAGTGAAAGGTGAACTAGTGTGTGTACGCTTCATGGGTTGTAAGGAGAGGTGGAGTGAATAGAAATGGTAGGGTATTATACCAATGTAATGTTATTCTTGTAGGTGTCGAGGACGGGCCGCAGAGCCACCTCGATGAGCACAGGGGATAGGCCAGCATAGGGCCGGAGGCCACACATAGGCCAGAAGTGAGGCTGTCAGTGCAGGACAGTAGCGGCACATAAAGTCGTGGCAGTCAGGCCACGGACAGGGACGTAGATATGAGCGTGAATGTGATAATGCACTATTGCCATGTTGAGGGGCTAGGGAACTAATAATGTACTGGTGAAATGATAATGTCTATTGAGATGATAATGTGTTATTGCCCTGCTGAGGTGCTAGGGGAGTGCTAAGGTGTATGCCAATAGGAAGGTGATATTGAGAGACTGCGGTGCCAGTGAATTATTAATGTGCTATTAAGACCCTGAGGGGAGAGGCTGAGGCCGAAGTGCCTTTAGGAGTAACTACCGGATTGTGGATCCGAGGGAGAGTGTGTGTGAGAATAAGGCCGTTGTACGGCAGTTCTTTTCAATAATATAATGTATGTAATTGCGCTATTATCTGTATAATTATGTTTAATAAATGTGGGAGTCTGATGGATTGTTCTGTTAAGTGTTAACTTGTTTGTTCGTGATTGTTGTCCTGTCATAACTTATTACATCTCCCAGTCTGGGATTTGTGACACAGGTTTTCAGCTTTTCTTGTTTCCCGACCTCTTTTAACACTCTGGTAACCACTTGGGTCTAATTTTGGTTGAATTATAATAAATGTTTGCTGGTAAACTTGGGCACAACTTCAGCGTCAAACACTTGTCAAAACTTCAGTGTCACAAACACTTTTCAAAGTGAATTGTTCATTTTTTAAAATTTTTTTTGCCACTGTCTGACCAACGAGGCTTTTATATGGTTTCAGCCACTTTCAGAGGACACACCAAGTGGGATTAAAGATCTTATTAAACGTATTCTAGTGAAGACTCCAGAGGATAGACCCAGGTAAGGAAATCTTGTGGTGTTTATTTAAATGTACATTCTAAGATGTCAAATATCTCACTGATAATCTGGAAAATGTATAATTTTATCAGAAATAACACACTGTCATACTGTATCAAGTTTGTCCATTGAGAATTAACAATAGCTTCAACCTGACTCATGCTTCATATTCAGTCTTTCGGGAAACCAAGCTATGTATTCATTTCCATTTTTTTTTTGCATTGAAAACAAGAAACAGTTTATGATTTTACTGTACTTCCATTCACAAGAGTTTGTTGCCATGGCACGATCGTAAACAGTGGCCTTCTTCATGACATATTTTCTCCCATGAGACGGCAGTAAGAAATGATGCATCTGGTTGCAGCAGCTTGGAATGAGTGAATGAAAGAAACTCTTTGTTAGAGTGGAAGTTTGATCTTGTTTGTAGTTTGTTGGAAGTAAACATGATCAAATAATTCATGTGAGTGGATCTTGTGAAATCAGACTTAAGGTGACCTTTGAAAAATCAGAATAAAATATTTCTATGATGATTTCAGGCAAAATACTTTATCGGAATGTAGAAAAATGGCTGGTCTTTCACTTTAGAAGCAAATCTCAATTTCCATAGAAAATTTTTTCCTCCTTGTGGGGGAGTTTCATCAGATCCACTCACTTATGCCCTTTGTGAGCATGGTGATCAGTGGTTAGTTTATTACTCATGTTGTGACAGCACGTGTCATTTTGTGTTTATTTTATTGTTGTTGTTTTTTTCATATTTTCAGTGCCAGTGCCATACTGAATCTCCCCTATGTCAAACAGCATTTGGCTTCCTTCATCTCCGACACAGAAAATATTCGTGCCATCAAGACCAAGAGAGATTCTTGTATTACCTCAGGGGGGGACAACAACCACACATTGTCATCATCGGGGTAATAACTTCAAATCTGTTAACTGTGACCTATCTTATTAACCTTTGCAAAGACTTCTAATGCGCCTCATGCCAGTATTTGCCAGATTCCATCTTTTAATGTTATCGGCAGATAATGGCCGAGCTGGGGGGTAAAAACTCCTCAGGTAGAGTGAGGCAGATGACGATCTTCTGAGGAAGAGTGGATTCTTTCATTAGCTGTGTGTTCATTATAAAAAGGATGTTGTTAGGGGACATTAGTATTTTATATTATACAAGCTGACCCGGGCAAGATAAATTTTGCAAATTTTCCTCGTGCCAAGCCCAGCTGCACACCAAGATCTGGGTCACATTAACAACAGCACCTGGATTGGATGCAAAGACTAATCGAACTTATTGTTACACCACATTTCTTTGCAGAATACACAGATGTGATGACGTTGATTTTCGACCACTAATGTGTAAAGAGAAATCAGGACAAAATTTCAGCTCATACTTTTTGATTCTACTCAAAGAAAATGTTTCTCTATTTTTTGTGGCTCAAAAGAGTCATAAACAAATAATATTAAAGAGTGATTGTTGTCCAAAATGAATGTGTCCACATAACTCGTCAAAAAGTAAGACAGTACAACAAATTTCATAATTGTTTATGGCGTAGTCACGAAGTTTTAGCTGCCTACAGGTTCACCCTCTTGTTCAATTATAGTAAGAAGCTATAGGAGAACTGTGAACACTACCCAGTTCTTTCTTTATTCACCTTTGTAATTAGATTGCACTCCCCTGGCAACAATCTTATAAAAACATTCCTCTATAGGGCTTACTGGTCAGGGAAGGTCAATCCATGGACAGTGGCACGTAAAGTCACATCCTTGTGGGGATCCTGTGCTTCAATTTGGAATATTAATTCATTACTTTGACCATGAGAAGCGTTCGGAAGTTCTTCCTTAACTCTGTGTGTGCCAATCACCAATATATCGGTTCTTCCGCTGATCATATTTATGCCAATCACTGATGTATCGGTGTACAAGAATGCTCGTTTTTTTTATGTTTCGGGAAGAAAAAACAAGTTGACTTTCTATGACTAGATGTTGCTGTAGCTAGTCTTCATTCATCTCCCCCACCATTTTCTTCCTGTATCGGCAAATGTGGAAAAATTCATGGCATGGCACACAAAGAGTTAAACTTCTAACCGCTTGCACAAGGATCGACTATCCAAATTATTACAGGACTACCTTTTAACCTGTTCACCTCTTATTTAGCTTTCATTCCCTTTGTCCGCGCTGATGAGTCTTACATGGTTTTGTCTCCCTTGACTCACTTTAAGACAACACAAATAGAAATTCCCTTCCCCTGTAAAATGAATTGCATAACATCGTAAAATAGGTTCTTTTCCTAACAGTTTTGGTTATTTATTCCCACAGCATTGTCTTAGGCAGCCGAGAACCCATCACCTCCAGCAAAAGTCCACAGTTGGTACGCAAGCGGAAACCGAATCACACCAAACCTCTGTGTTGCTTCTCACCACCATGTAGGACAACGGAGGGCAGTGACATGCACTTTGATATGACTGTCCGACAAGTTGGTAAGAATTTCAGGGGTTTCAGTCATTATCGTGTCAGTAAGTTAGCCGTCTCATACCCAGCATGCTATATCTCATTGCCCATCTCATGTACTGGAGGGTCAACAGTTTTCTCATTTTACAAGAGATGGTGTCAAAATTCTGGTCACATTTGTTATTCTTGGATGTGGCAAAGAGAATTCTGCTTATAATTTCAAAACTATGAAACTTATCGACACATCACTTTGTGAGAACATAGATCTCTGCATGAACAATGATAACACAGTCATAACCCAACACCATCTTAATCATTGAAAGACCAGTGCGTGAGACTGTTGACAGTTTGAAATGGTATTGAGTGCACTAGTTTTGGAACAGTTTGAAATTTATCAACAAATAATATATTTTTTTTAATGAATGTTTGCTAGTTTTGCATTTTAACTATTTTAGGTTGGGGAGTGAATCAGACTTGGTGCGAGATCACACGAGCAGTTGTACATTTGTAAGGCAGTATTTGAAATAATGGAAATATTTCTTCTTCTTCTTCTTCTTCTTCTTCTTCTTTCATAGTTGGCACGTCTAGAAGACGATTCCCCCAACTGCACTACTATATGCGACTCAACGTCGCTCCTCTGAGGCTAAAAGCAGGGTAAAACCTTCATAGATGTTAAGACCATTTAAAAATATCTTAGTTGTGTAAAATCTTTTGTATATAATAACTCTGGTATAAATATCTCTTGGTTTCCAGATTGTGCACAGAAATACAACCCGCACTTTAGTTACAATGGTAGCTGCAACGGATAATTATGTTCTTTAATTCATTGTCGAAAGTCGTTGCAGACGGTAGTGTTTGGACTTCTGCCGGGAGGTTGTTCCACATCCTGATGACACTAGGGTAAAAAGAATAAAGATGGCTGTTAACCCGTGAGCTTGGGATGTTATATTTTATATTATTCCTTCTGTTGCCTCTGGTATTAATGGTGAGGTGGTTCAGTGGGATATGGATATTTCCTTCCCTGCCCTTATAAAATATTTTTACTTTGTTTTTTGCTCTCCTCTCTTCTAATGGTGTCCACTGAAGGTCTCTCATCATTTTGTTTACACTACTACTTCTAGTATAGTCATTCGTCACAAAGCGGGCAGCTCTCCTCTGGACCCTTTCCAGTTGGTCTATATTTATTCGACAATGGGGGTCCCAGACACTGCAGCCATACTCTAGGGAGGGCCTCACAAAGGTGTTATAGCATTTCTCTTTTACTTTCCTATCGCAGTTAAAGATGTTCCTTTTCAGAAATGCTAGTATGCTGTTTGCTTTGTTACATGTGATATTAATATGTTGGCTCCATGTAAGTTTTCTGTCCAATGTTACACCCAAATATTTAGCCTCATATGTTTCGCTCAATTTTTCGTCGTGTATAAAGTAGTCTGAGGTGATGTTGTGGTTTTTATTTGAAATTCTCAGGACTTGGCATTTATTGGGGTGGAATTCCATACGCCAGTCCCTCTCCCATTTTTGTAGACTGTCTAGATCTTTCTGTAGGATTTCCGTATCTTCTTTTGAGTTTATTATTCTATAAAGAAGGCTATCATCAGCAAACAGTCGTAATTTAGTGCCTGGAGAGATCTTACTTGGCATATCGTTAATATAAACTAGGAATAGTAAGGGGCCCATTACGGTACCCTGGGGTACTCCCGAGAGAACAGCTGCAGGATTGGATGACTTTCCGTCAACGACGACTATCTGTGTTCTGTTTTCTAAGAAAGACTTAATCCACTTCAAAGTACTGTTTCTAACTCCATAATGGTTTAGTTTAGTCAATAGACTAGCATGGTGCACTTTATCGAAGGCTTTACTGAAATCTAATAAGATGGTATCAGTCTGCTTGTTGTTATTCAAGTTATTAACAAAATCATTGCAAGTTGTGACCAGCTGGGACTCACACGACCTGTGTTTTCTAAAACCATGCTGTACATGTGTTAAAACCGAGTGTCTCTCGAGATGCTTCATGATGCTGGTGTGCAAGATATGCTCTAACAGTTTACAGGATATTGATGTCAGGGAGACTGGTCTATAATTTTCAGGACTAGCTCTATTTCCTTTCTTAAAAATGGGTACTACATTTGCTTTTTTCCAGTCTTCCGGTATTTTTCCTTGTTCAATTGAAGCTCTAAATAACAAAGTGTAAACGGGGGCAATTTCCTTGGCACAGAGTTTCAGTAATTTGTGCCAAGGTCTTCAGTGACCATTGTCTCTTTAGGTGTTCTTGTGTTATGATTTTGGTTCTTTAAATCTTTCCCAGAACCCGTCCATGCTCTACCAGACCTGGAAAATGACACAGAATATTCCGATGACTTTGATTCTTCATCCAGTGAGATTGAAGAAGGTCAGCATGTAGTAAATATGTCTTGGGCATTTAGTTCTGTGGAGTTGGCTTTTAACCCATTCGAAACCAGATTATAAGTAGTGCCTTAATATAACCCAAGTTTACAAGTGCTCTATGTCCACTTTTTGTATAAAAAAAAATTGAAGCAGTACATTCCCTGTAAACGCAGGGGCAGTGGACTGCAGCATTCTCTGAATAATGCAATTTTGCATCAGTTTTGAAAAATCATAACTTTTGATAGACTGAAGTGTTTTTATTAACAATCTGTATCAATGAAAAGAACAGGCTAAATTTTTACTATGCTAACACTAGAAGAGGGGGACAGATCACTTGTTCCTACAAAAATAATAGGAACTGCCTTCCACGCAGCAAAGAGTAGAGCACAGGTGCATGCAGCATTTTCGTGGGTCACAGCACAAATGTTAATATAAGATAACAGCCATTGTATTATCTCATGAGGGAATCTTTTTTTCACTGAGCGTTTAAGAGCACACACATGGTACACACATCTTACACTTCATTACATAAACATATCATAACTCAATTACAGACACAACATATGAAGTAAGATGGTATGGAACTTATAAAATATGGCACACATGTAGCTATAATGTCTTGTAGAAGCGAATTGTGGATGGTAAAAACCAGTGTGACGGAGGACGAACAATGACTGATCACTGCGGTGCATAAATTTTAATAATTGTCCCTCACTACAAATGACAAACAGGATTTTAGAATGTTGAATTCTGTTACCACAGGTGACCAAGTATAAATTTGATCCAGGTGGTTACAGATTCTTGTGTAGTTTATTATTATTACAAATTTTTTCTGACAGATCTTCCAGATGGTGATGGAGGTGACAGAAATGATGAAGAAGAAGTTGTATATGCAGATGACTTTGAGGATTTTGATTCAGACGAGGTACGTTTGTATTGAATGTTTTGTTTGTGTGTATATCATTAGTTTCCTGTGAAGTTGTAGATGGCAGTTTGTTGTTTATTGACTTCTAGTGTGAAATCCAATCATTTGAACGGGGTCAGGCGGTTTAGCAACAAAGCAGAGCAGAATGCGGAGATAATAATTCCAATATTCGTTGGGCAACAAGAATATTGTGCAGGGAACAAGCAGTTGACGGCCCTTTTGTATTGTGCAACCTAACCCTCTAGCAAGTTAAATATTCAGTTATTTCCTCAGATTATTCTGTGTAACTAACTAAAAAGGCTCAGCAGCCAGTATGCTGCAGACTCTGAGAGGCTTAGCAGCTAAATCCCACATAATACAGAAAGAGTACAATAAATCGCAAAGGAATAGGGAAGACACACCAAGCTTTTGGATGTTTACCTTTATCAGGGAAAAAAATGTTATAGGGAGGAGAATTGAACCAATAAAATAGTTGAATTTTGAACAGAGAAAACATTGTCGAATGTAAAACCAATACACAGCTGTGAGTCCAGACTTGAATGTTCGGAGCTCAGCTCGTCGGGCAATATATGTCCCTCCATTGCATTTTATTCTATCATTACTTTATTATTTCTAACTTGTGGCTTTGCAACATACAACTTTTTCTTTCTGCCACATTTTGCCTTTGCTGCAAGCCTTGCTGCAAGCCCATAGATTTTCTGTGGTTTGTATAATAGTAAATCCCACATGAAACTATTGAAACCAACATTGTCTTCTTTGCCTCAAAGGATCTAGCAGATGTTGTCAACCAAGCAAAAGAAGCTCAGGTACTTGAGCCAGTTGATGATTATTTCCATGAGGATGAAGACGAAATGGCAATGTCGCAGACCCTGACGCAGACTCAGTTGTTTAGAAGGTAAGATGCTTTAACCCTTTGAATACTGACAGCATTTTGTTATGAGTAATCTTATGTGTGCCAGTTGTGAATTTGCCTAAATTTTGATTTAAAAGTTCTCATTTACCATTTGGAGTAACCTAAATTACCAAATTCAAAAGTAACAAGGTCTGTTTACATCATAGCCTGGTCATTGACTGATGAATGAGCAACGTAACCTACCCAGTTTCTTGACTTGAGTTTACTTTTTCATCGTTGAACTGTGAATAGTGAACTACAATCAGTGAGCAACCCGTGTGCTGCTTGCCTAAGACTCCTTAATTACCCAGCTACCTTTTTATTCTATTTCAAAAACCTTGCCTGAATCTGGGGTACATTCATGACATCGTGAAAACTATTTTGTTATATTTCAGCCAAATGAAAGCCCTCAAGTCTCAGCTGACCAATGATACAGAGTGTTAATGTTGGCAGTGAGCAAGACTAGGAGATTGACAATGGGCTTAGGACACCAAGAGTTAGAATAGTCAGAGCAAGAAGTTGATTCTTTTTCTATATTTTTCTCCATACAACAGTCGAAATGTCTTTAACACTTTGGAGTTTGGTTTGGTTGTATGTTATTGAAGAACTTTAATGGGAGCTGATATACAGCCCCTTTTTTTTTTGGATACAAGAATCAAAATCTTTTCCTTTTTTTTCATGTTGTCAAATTGGAATTTGGTTTGGTTTAATTTTATTGAAGAACTTCGTTGTTAGTTATTGTTACTTTGAGAGTCACCTTCATAATACATATATATATCAAAATTAAATTGGCAGTCAAGTTAGGCCTCACTGGTCGTTTTCTTTGGGTTGTAAATGTGCAAAATGAAAATCAAAATATTCAGTGGAGAAAATTATTGAAACATTAAGCAAAAACACTACTGCAATGCTGAACTGAGAATTAATTAATTCTGCTTTTACCGGTGATACTTGAAACCAATAAAAATAATGTATTTGTATCAAAATTCAATTGAAAGTCAAGTTAGGCCTCAGAAGCCTTTCTCTATGAAATGTAAGTGTGTGAAAAGAAAATCAAAATATTCAGTACAGAAAATTACTGAAACATTAAACAGAAATACTTAAGTTATAGCTGACTTGAGAATTTTAATTAATTTTGCATTTACTGACAACACTTAAAGCCAGTAAAGAATTGACAATCAGTGCAGTGCTAGAAAAGGGGTTGCTGCAAATGATACTGTTTATATAGGAGGGCATCATCACTAGATTCACAGGGCAAATCAAAGGACTAATTTCTTAACTGCTGCTAACTGTAAAGTGTAATGTCATTATTAACTGGTTAGGCTTTTGTATTCTACCTCTGCAACACAATCTGGCTGGATATTTACACAGTAATATTATTGTAGGAATTGGTGGTGAGAAATATTTGCTGTTATTGTTGTTTTATTTCCTGGGACATAAAACAGCTTTTCCTTTGTGCCTGATTGGGATGTTATTTCATGATGTTTTGAAGGCATCTCACCATTCCATTTCTTCCTGTGACTTTATGAAAAATATGATATGTCATAACTTGAAAATATGTATAAGATGGGATCAGTTGTTACATTGTTATCCATTCCAAGGATTTCCATGAAAAATACAAAATCAGGGTTCAAAAACTGATGATTTGGGGAATTCCACGGTGTCCAATGTTTCCACAGCTTGCTGTGTCGTTGTATGAGTACACGAAGGCACATGTAGAGACAGCGAGTCTCTGTCTCCCTATGAAAACATTCTAATGAGCAATGTTCACAGTAGTGACCTATTTTTTGGTCCATGTTAACACTGGTTTCACAGAGCCTCCAATTTCTTGCTTTGCAAATTGACTGATAATGATTTCTCTCATTACAATACATGTTTTTTGGTAGAGAGCTTTATTTAAGGAGGATGGCTGCTCTGGGCATTTACACCTCTCTTTTCTTGTTTTGTTTTCTTATTATTATTGTTTTTTGACTCTCCAAAGCCCTCTTAGCCCTCAAAAGGGC
This sequence comes from Onchidella celtica, assembly GCA_963931925.1. Classification (NCBI taxonomy): domain Eukaryota; kingdom Metazoa; phylum Mollusca; class Gastropoda; order Systellommatophora; family Onchidiidae; genus Onchidella; species Onchidella celtica. Next base: position 51,352,740 of record OZ007575.1, on the reverse strand, counting down.
TCCCTAATGGGCTGTCTCCTTATCTGCTGTTCTGGCTCTTCCATCTTTTGCTGGTTATTCTGTAGCCCTCAAAAGGGCTGTTTTGGTTTAACTCCAATAGAGATAAGAAGTTGCAATAGTAAGGACACAAACACATAATTATATTTAGTACACGCACGTGTGTGTTTGCAGTCTTTTTAAAAAAAAAAAGGAATCAATAATTGCAATGACCGAACAAAAATTGTTGGTATAGCCCACTCCTGATGATGACCAATCATTTTTGTGAAATGAGTTTATAAAACCATTTCATGCTCCAAGGGTACTTATTCCAGAGCAATGATATTAACCTCAAATGTTTCAAATTACCCTTTGTAAATATATGAACATTTTATGTACGTATTTGTATTTGTATGTATAAGCGGATATTTACATTTGTTGTCCATCTCACATACTAGTGTATCAACAATTTTTCCCATTTTACAGGAGAGCATATCGATAGTGTCAGGAGCAAACTGGCCAAGTCGAAATATGCAAATTTTACAGGAGAAACAAAAAACTGCCGATAAAACAAACGGGAAATGGACCTAGCTGCTTTGACCACACCCTCATTTTGAGTATTTCTACTGGATAGTGGTAACAGCTACTTTTCCATGTGATGCAGGATTCCAAGCTTCATAAATTGGTACGATATAAAATAATATGAAATTTTTAGACTTGGCCGGTTTGCGCACGACACCATCGATATCCACGTTTTAGGGAGAGTGAGATTTGTTATACATGGACAAACATGTGGCTAAAACATTTCTGCTGATAATTTCAAAAGTATTAAAGATTTTGATATGTCACTTTGTGAGAATATAGATCTCACCATGAGCAGTGTTAAGGCAGCTGAGTGTAACACAAATCCACCAAAAATCATCAGTACGCCGGTACATGAGATGGACGACGAAATTTATATGGGACCAATAGAGGTATAAATTTTCTGTTATACATTTGTGTCTGTCATTTACAAAATGTATCAGAATAAAACTGTTGTCTCATGGCTTGGACTCACAGCAATAATTAACTAATTCATGGGTTCCCAGCCTTTTTCGTCTCATTTACCCCAGGCAACTTTTCAAAAGTCAATTTACCCCTAGCCTGTATTATAGTTTTTTGTGCAGTGATTTTGAGTGTAGACGTCGAAAACAACCAACAGAGGGGAAATTTTAGAAGACCGTTTTTAATTAACATTTTTTGAAGTTACTATAGCAATAAATAATAATAACAGTGCATAACAATATTACTAACAAGTATGTACAAATCCAGAATTAGCAAATTTACCCACTGGGGTGGTGAAATTTACCCTAGATTGATGAACTCTGCATTAATTGATAGTCAGGTTTAATGATGATTAAATGTTTGATTGTATTTCTACTAACTATTTGAAATGAGATGAAGACATGAAAGATCAGTTTGTCAATTTTTTAACGACTGAGTGGTAAATTATCGTAACTCAGTTTCTACTTGTTTTTCAGAAGAAACAAAAAACTGAATAACTTTCTTTTTCGTTCCTGTAATAAATCATGCAGTACAATATTTTGAAAAAATGATGTCTGACTCTTAATTTTCAGAATTTAACCCCCAATACAACCTGTGAGTTTACAAGGGCTGCAAGCATGTCAAATAACTCAATTTTTTAAAAATTTGAGTTACAATTACATTACAATAGTTTACCATGCAGCCCTCAGTTTGCTTTCAAGGTCTGTAGAATGACATTTATCAACAAGGGGCCGTCCATAAAGTATGAATGTGGGGAGAGGGGGGGGGGGGGGGTAGACATTTTTCATTGCTGACATTGAATTAAAAAGTAAGTAGAAAAAAGGAGGGGGGGGGAGGAGGGAAGAAAGAAGAAGAAAAATGCATCAGAAATACGATGAATGGGGAGAAAAAGGCAAGTCAAACATGTGTTTCTGATGAAATCATAGCACATATGCCAAATGATGTTGACAATTCATATTTTTATGCATGATATATAGAAATTTGTTGTTTCTTTTATCAGTGCCAATTAATTGAATTGAAGGGCCAGGTTCTACATCGTGCTTAAGTTACAAAAAGCTAGAATTGAAATACTGAGCAGTCATTTGTATGATTCTTAAACCTCGAGCACTTATAAGGTGGTCCAGTCTGACAGTAACAGTCATGGGTTAATGTGTTTTCTACAGAGGACAATACTGTCACTGGTCTATTGCACACCTATACAGTTTGTTTGGAGTCTATGTGGACTTAAGGCATGGTATAAAACTGACCTCTTCATATGTGCATATATTCATGTTTGCTTGCATTTTGCAATCTACATGTAATTCATATCATAATCAAGTGTGTTTAAATGTGTGTGTTTGGCATAAGTTGCATAGACTGTATTATGGATAAGGCATTACAAAGTAATACTCTCTGAAAAATTGAATTTCTCAAGGGACTTACAGACCGCCAGCAGAGCAGATAAAATATGTGACACAACGCGACGGTACAGTCAGGAAGGAACAGGCCTAGTTATTGAGTAACTGCCCAATCGAACTTTTCTCAAAACTTTACGTCTTAAAAAAAGTTGATAGCCATCAAATTCAATTGCTTATAACACAGTCTAAAAATGTTCAGAATTTCAATGAATCTAGCATCAAATCCAAGGGAAAAGTTCTCTTTCACTTGCTATCAATGACTCAGTGTACCTAAAATGTACCTTGTGGACCAAACCGTCATGATGCATCACATATTACACTAGATGTAACTTAAGTATTCAGACTGCGAGCAGACCAGACCAGAGGAGAGTGGTGCAAAATTAGACGTACTTTATTTCTGTTCGGTGTGCTTGACATCGAGAGAGTGCACAGTCCCAATCATCAAGTGACAACAGTTGAGTCACTTCGGTGTGCATTGGTGTAGGCGTACTTGAGTACTCTTCTCTGCTGTCTGTATGAATACTTGAACTTTCTGCTCTGCTGGGCTGTCTGTATGGGCCTTTATGGGTATCTTCATGCATGGACCTCATCATTATTTCGCACTCGTATTGAAATCCAACACGTAAGAGTGACATCAAATTTGCACATAGGAGTAACATCGTTCCTACATAGATCCACTGGTTACCAGCGTCATGCCAATGTCAGTTTCATGTAGGGAACTCACCACTCCGTTAACCCCTTCACTGCCAGCTATATTACACACTGATATGCCGGGGAGATTTTGCTAAAAAAAAATGACTACCCGTACAAATTTGCCTATATATCCTCGAGGATGCACTTAACCCCTTCACTGCCTGTAGCCCGTACGATGTACAGGACTTCTCATACATCGTACGGGCTACAGGCATATTGAATGATGGGATAGGACATCATAGTCCCGTACGTATTAGGGGCTACAGGCATATTGAGTGATGGGATAGGCCCTTGCGTTGTACGAGCTACAGGCAGTGAAGGGGTTAATCCTCCCAATCCTAAGGAAATCCTATACAAATCTATGTCGGACCGACGTAGGCCTGCTGGCTGGGATAGTGCTGTGCATTTTTAAGCTTTATTTAATTAACGCATCAATGATTGGTTACCATTATATCAAAAAACATTAAAGGCTGTGTGTTATAGAGCTTAATGTCCAATGAGATATGTCTTTCATTTAGAAAATATATCATGCTTAAATCTCAGTATTGCAAAACAGAATTCTTTCTGCGTTAAAAAAAATGCTATAAGTGTAAAATTTTTGTTGCTTTTTCTTTAATTATAACAGATGTAAAAACTGTGTACTCATTACTTGTTCCCAGAAGGATGTATTATTCGTTGAGCAATGTGAACTATTCAAAATATTGCTTTTATTGTTAATCTTAAATTATGCAAACGAGATATTAACCCCTTGCTTGCCACATAGATTTCCACTCATATACGGGGTGCAAAAGAGGGCAACACTAGGAAATCTCAAAAATTACACACCATATATCCCACTCTTTCAAAATACATGCAAATGACACAAGTAAGTAGGGGAAGTAACTAGGAAATACAAAACAATCATAAGTTGAGAATTCTCTCCATACTCAGGAAATGTATATGAAATAGACCCGGAACAATACTGGGCACATGGCAGTATAGTGAGATTAGACTGTTCCGGGCAAAGCAGGGCAGGGGTTAAACTCTTTGTTGGTAAAACACAGGGTAGAATGGCAATGCTCATCATTAGACAGGGGTTCCCGACATTTTACATCCTGTTTACTTGTGGCAACTTTTCTGAAGTAAATTTACTCCCACCCTGTTTTGTTCAATAATTTGAGCTCATACTTCTACCATAGGAAAGCAACCTGCAAATGGGAAATTTTAAAATACTGTTATTAACATTATTATTTTAATTTCAAATAAGAAAATATCATATTATAAAGAAAGTAAGGTCTCCTATATAATCATGAATGATTTTATAAGGCGTTTTAACTGCTGCATCTTAAATTACATGAAGAAAGACGTAAAGGTGTACGTGGTCATGTTTTAAAAGGTCTTGAAGTTCGCTATATTGGTAATACTTTTGTTGAGTTTGAGCCACAACTCAGTTGAACAGAAGCCGGAAAAAGAGACACATTTTCTTCAAATAGAATTGAAAATTGCGCCTCAATTTACATATTAGTGGTAGAAATTCAACTTTAAATATCACATATGTGTATTCCCCAAGTCAGCGGGCCAACTAGTAGTAGTAACAATAATAAGAGCTCGTAAAAAAGTTATTTCACTTACTCATGAACAACTACTGATTGACAGATACTAATGTACCAGAACAAATCCAGAATTAGGAAAATGACCCCCTGGAAAGGCAGAATTTACCCCAGCGTAGGTTGGGAACCCTTGTCTCAAGATGTTAAATAAAGAGCTGCTTGTTTATATTATGTGCCACAATATTTTAATCATTTAATTGCCATTGCATGTATATAAAATTTATTCATTGTTTATGTTCTTAACATGTCTCACAGATGTCTGCTGATTACTTTCAAGACTAATTTTACCCAGATTGTCTACATTTTACTTTACTTGGTGGAGATGATTTTGTAAGTTGGAACCTGTTGTTAGTTTGTTTTTGTTTTTTTTTGTTTTGTTTTACAAGTTTGTAACAATCAATCATAAGAATTCAGAGATTTGTGAATCTTGTTGAACAAAGAAATATGCATGTCAATTCAAACATGGAATTGACAGTTTTCATTTTCACATCAGAACCACCTCAGCTTCATTTACCTGTATTTGATTTTGATTTGTTGCTATTTTGCGACATGAAAGGTCCACTGTGTTTAATCACATTAATCACATAATTTCTCTGTGAAGATAATCATTTTAGCAGTGACTATTAACACATCTTGAATGAATGCTGCCTTTAGATGGACAGATACATTTTTTGTTGTTGTTGTTGTTGTCTTTGTAAACAAGATAAATGTGCGCTATTTGTGATTGCATCTGACAAAACCGGGCTATTGGTGAAACACATACCTCTTCAAAAAATCAAAATATTTCTGAGACAGTTTCAAGCAAAATATTTCAATGGAATGCAGAAAAATGGCTAATCTTTCATATTATAAGCAAATCTCAGTCCATAGATAATGACTTTCTCCCCCCTTTGGAAGTGTTTTGTCAGGAATTTGGTCCTTCATCTTAAGTCAGATTTTGTCCGATCCACGCACATTTCTTATTTTTATGCATCATTTAACAAAGTGGCAATTGTATAAATGAACTGTGTATCCTGTTCAGCTGATATCTGTAGGTTTCACATGGATTGTACACAAGAGAATGACTAATAGTATACATGTAGCAGAGAGCGAAGGGGTTTTATATTCAAAACTAACAGTAACAAAGTTTGTTTTGAATTTGTGTAAGGCAAGAATACAATTTTATGCAGTCACTGTCCTTGTTGATTGTTGAAATCATTCAATGAAATTTTTGCTTCTATTTGCAACAGACCGTCCATTACCTTCTTGTTATCTGCTGACTTAAGAGATTGATGGGAGATATTATGCTGTTGTCACCTGGCTAAGTACTGCTTTATTCCATCTCCAGTTCAGCGGAGTTTGAGAAAAAAGCTTGTAAAGTTTTCAGGGTTATTGTGCTGCCCTGGAATTCCAGGGATCCCCAGAAAAGCACTGGAATTTTTATAAAATGAGAAAAAAAACCTGGAAATAGTGGGTTAGCCCTGGAAAAACCCCAGAAATTATGGATTAGCCCTATAAAAAACCCTGGAAATAGTGGCTTATCCCTAGGAAGGCCCCAGAAATGGTGGATCAGCCCTGAAAATGGTGGATTAGCCCTAGAAAAGCCCTGGAAATAATGGGTTAGCCCTGGAAAAGCCCTGGAATTCTTCTGGGATTCAAAAAACATTGAAAATACCAGGAAATAATCTGAACAAAAAAGAATAAATGAACAAAATGTCCTTCTTATTTTATATTTTCACATTTAAGTAGCCCTGGAATTTAACACTTTTAGCACTGGAAATGTTTTCTGAAAGAGATGCAGGAATTCAGGGTAATGTAGTTAAAATTTACAAAAGTGTAAATACATGTACAACTTTTTAACATTTTAAAATCTACTCCCAGAGTTAGACCCTTTTATGAATTTCTTTGGAATAATAGAATAGGCTGTGTTATATCATATTAGGGCCTTATCTCAATATTTGTACAAGAATTGGAGATTGAATAAAGCCATACAGGGGGTGACGATGTGGTCTAATGATGTTAATATCTTTACAAAGAAAATAATCATTCCGCAGCCACTTGGATCAGATAATCATCGAATAATTATCTTTTTTATTATTATATATATGCCAACAAGCAACTTTTATAGTTTCTTAGTGAGGCATGAAGCTATGTAAAGCTTGGAGATCCTGTTTTCACCCTACCACTGCCAGAAGAAAAAACTGCTCTGCAAAGGGCTTTCGAGCTGCAAGTGACAATCTTAATAAATTTGGTAGCTGGAGCTTGCATGGACGTGAAAATCCCAAGCAAAGTAATATAATACATTATCATTACATTTCTGGAAAGCCGATTTCAGGCACCAGGTGCTGCAAAGTTAATCTATTCAAACGGCACCTGGCAGTAGTAGGGTTAAAAAGTTTCAGGCAGACCTTCAGGATTTTGAACTCAGTGTTGAGGGGGCACAGAATAATTCATCTTTATAATTTATTATGTTGTTTTGGTCAAGCTTTGCAGTGTTTGTAGTGTAAATTCATTCCAACTGGGTGTGTGTGAGCTTGAGGACTGGTGTTTGTTCGGCATTATGGTCACTCTGTCCTCGCAGTTGGTCAGTTGTTTTGTTAACTATTATCGTTGTGCTTGTTATTGGTTGATCTATTGATTGTTACAACTGTTAACATTGTTATATTTTCATTGTAATTGGGAGTTTAGACCCAGCCAGAATCCTACGTCAATCCAACATAGGATTATCCTAAATATTTTCATGGGAATGATATTGTTCCTAATAGATCCTCTGGTTACAATATTGCAGCGACATCAGTTTGATGTAGAAAATCCACCACCACCAGCAATCCTACCCAGTGGCGGATCCACTATGAAACTAATGCAGCTTAAGCTTCAATTAAGGGCCCCGGGAGAAACTTTTTTTTAATGAGTGAATTTTGGATGTTGCCCTATTGTTGCCGGTTGCGAAGTGGCTTCGAGACAGTCCAAGCTTCAGGGTCCCAAAAATGTAGGTGTGCCACTGGTCCTACCAACTTTATGGAAATCCTATACAAATCTTATGTCAGATTGACACGGGAATGCTGGCTGGAAATGGGCTGTAGTCCTTTTTCTTTAGCAAAATGTTAACCACTGACACTCTGCAGCTACTTGAGGTAAACATTCCTATACCTGATGGGGCCTTTGAATTCTATTTTGGAGATTATATTTTCAGCCGAGCCACAACTTTTCATTATTAAATATTCCAATTTTTTTTTCTACAAAATTTTCTACAAAAAAATTATGTCATTAAAAAATTAACATGTAGGAATGTTGATAGTTTTATTTTTGTTTTATGGTGCTCTCAGCCTGACATTTTGACATGATTTATACCCAGTGATCAAAGTGAGACACAGGATGCTGAGTCAAAGTATGGCAAAAAGAAAAAGTTGTACATAGCAAAGAATCGCATAAGAAACAATACAATAAATGGAGAAGAGAAGACAAATCAAGTTTTCGATCAATTGACCTTCATCAGAAAAAAAGAAAATGTAACAGGATAGAAAACTGAACCAATAAAACGATTGAAAAAATGCAAATAGTTTAGAATGCTAAATTAATACGAGTACTTAGCAGGGGGCCCAGACTTGGATTTTCGGAGCGCAGCATGTCCGCCAGTGTTTAGTGGCTTGAAGTGTCGCAATGGTTAGATACCAAGATAAATGCCAAGATATGGGATGCTGGGACGAACTATTCCTTCCCTCGGTATATTAATATGTTATGTCCACAAACTGTGTGCGTATAAGATCCTGCCCGGGGAGTGTTATTTATTTTTCGGTGCGTTAAGAAGGGATTAGGTGCACATCGTTACATTGCTGACTTCGCTGATACGCCCTCAGCGCGATGGGCGAGTCAACCCGTCTCCGTATCCTGTGTCTCGAGTCAAAGAATTGAAAATCATTGAAATATGGATTTTGAAAATCACATGGATTGCAGATAGTACAAATGTTAATGCTTCTTGACTGTTGATCTGCAGTTAAGCCAGGTGCACACGTGTGATTTTTGAGTCCAAGAAACTATTTAGTTACCGTTAATTAAAATGTTGCTTTTCACCTTGCAGAGTGAAAGATCACCCTTGTGCGCTTCGAACAGGAGAAACCTTTATTTTATTCCGATAATTAAAATACTGTAGTTTCTCCTACTGGGCAACTAAAAAGTCATTCGTGTGCGCCCGGCCTTATCAGTTTTCATGTCTGCCTGTTGTTCTGTCACTTCAAATGTCACAGTTTATGTTAATGTTTCTGTTATATATATATATATATACAAGTTTCTGTATTTTGTTCAAATCGCCTGAATAAACTTTGTACGCTGGAACAAGTTTGAGATTTTATTTACATATATACCTGTATGACATTGAATGCGTAAAATAGGTGCTGTTTGCAAAGGGGCCAACTATGAAATACGTAGGTACGTTCCGAAGTTGAAGGGTGCTTTGGGGGGGGGGGGGGGTGGGGGGGCGCACTTCCAGAATATGAAAAGTGTACGGGATGGACTGGGGTTTCAAAGGTAGTAATGAATTAAATATACTAAAGTACTTTTTTTATCAGCTGATGAAGTTTTGTAAGACTTACAATGTACATAATTATAAAAACCATGTCTCTGGTGAAACATTGAAATACATTTAGTTCCTGCAAAATGCCATTTAAATTCTCGAACATGAAGGCATTGTCATCGACACGCAATATTGTGATGGCCGTACGTTCGACTGGGGCGTTGACACTAGGCGTCTGAAAGGTGTACGTGGATTGAGAGGCATGGGGTAAAATGGCCAAAATCGAGCATAGGTACTTTATGGGTGATCTCCAAAGCCAGACGTTGTTTGTGCTATGTGCCTCAGAGGCCAAATTGAAAGGATTATTACCAGGGCTGGATTAACAATTAAGCAAAATAAGCATGTGCTTGGAGTGTAAAGGAAACGGAGGCACCACAAAAATTGTTCGTTGCCAGATTTACCATGGACCATATCGTCGCTGCCGGTGGCTATCCGCGTGTAATCCAAATTTGGGCAAACGGCGTTTGCATCAGAATTAAACTAAAAATAGCCTTGTCTATGTGCTCTGCCATTTCAGGTAAAATTAGGCCAATGAAAATGGCTTAAATCATTCATTTCTCTATCCGAGGAAGTCTGCGTTTTCTCTTTTCGTGCTTTTCTGCTCTCGTCGTACTTCCTATAACCAGATGGCACAGAAACTTTCAACATGGTGCAAAACTGCAAATGGTGCAGCTGCACTAGAGTCCACAAAACGTGGCCCTCACAATAAATGAAAAAATTAAAGCATTTGCTGGGAGAGGACTCGCTTTTTTATTTTCAATGGTTTACTTTTGTTTATATTTTGATTTACATACAGTGGCCAATATGGGGGCACCAAAATCTTTTAAGTCCTTAGGGCCTCTAATCGGCTCTGATTATTACAGATATACATGTATTATAGTCATTATAACCCAGTTTGATGAACAAAAAACATAGTTGCAAGGAGTGTTAACAATGTATACCTTGGTCACTTCATTGCTGGAAATTGTTGACATCCGTGAAATGATTCCTTTAGAAAAGCACTCACGCTGAATTGCATGCAAATCACAGCATAGGAAAATTTTTTTTAAAGGTTTGAGAAATGCCAAGTTTGTTGTTTGCCAAGTTGAACCACAAATAGAAATATTTTCTTTGTAGCAAATTGCCAGCCTGTCAAATAAATGCTCTGCCAGCCAAAATTTTAAACTACATTGTACATGTAATTCTTTTCTGTCTAAATTAAAAAGTTGGCACAAATGTTCATGCGTGTAATGGCATCCCAATTAGCGTAACGAAACAAAGAATCTTTTTTGGTAAATCCGAGGGCCGCATGGTAAACTATGGCACAAGTACGCAATTAAATGCCAGTATTAAGGTGAAAAGTTTGGTTTTATTTCCATTTTCTTCAGTAAATTAGGCTACATAACAATGTAAGTTTTTGGGGATTACCGGTACACAAAAATCCTGTTTCTAATGAAACAATGCAATAGTCTATCAAAATGTCATTGAAAATTTCCGAACACCCGAGGAATTTACTTTTCTCTTTCGTCATTCTGGCGGCCGCACGCTCGCACAAGAGGGGGTGGGGTGAGCGTATGAAAAGCGCACATCAGTGGTGGATTTGGGAGGGGCGGGGGAGGGTGGAGAACGGTTGGTAGGGTAGGGATAAAAAAAAATCTTCAAAATTCAATCTTCGTACTTCACTGTGTTTCGCGAAAGTGAAATGTTTTTCTTGGACACATTCCGCAAGAGGATGTAATTAACTTACTGACAAAGAAAACACCGAACATCAAATTAATGGATACAATTCTCGCGTAACTGTTTCCGTTCTGTAAATGCTGTAAAATGATGCCAGTCTATTAACTACAGTTTTTGAGTATGAACACGGAACATCAAGTGACACAATTTTCGCGTAACTGTTCCAGTAAATGTTGTAAACCATGCCAAACTGGAGTTTCGTACATTTTTTTTTTTTTTTGGCTTTTGGCATTTCTATTATATGAGTAACACACTGACATGAACACCGAAAACCAGGTGATAGAAATAGTGTGTGAGAGTTTCAGTGAGTGAGTGATGTAAAGCATGCCAGTTTGGATTTACGTACATATTCTTTTTTTCATTCTGGCATTTCTTGGTTTTTACTAACTCACTGAAATCAACACCGAACATTAAATGATACAAATCTCGTGTCACAGTGTGATCGTTTCAGTAAGTGCCGTAAAACATTTTAATGAGGAGTTCGGTTGTTATTTTTTTCTGTGGTTTTTTTTTGGTGTTTTTGTTGCCATTTTCAGTTTTTTAGTAACTCACTAACATCAGAGAGTATGTACATGTATAAATATATATATATATATGTCACAGTGGGAATTAGAATCCAGGGGAATTTTGAATTCCACTAGTGGAGATTAGAATTCCAATCTGTCCTAGGGTAAATTAGAATTCTCATTTGCACTGAATAAATCCAAGTGGAGAATAGAATTCTAATCTCTCCTAGGGCAGATTGGAATCCAAATTCTAGTTGAGATTAGAATCATGGATACATAGAACCATGTAAGTGTTAGGAGCGGTGAGTAAGTGAGTTTTCAGCATTTGTGCGTTTCCTCGTATGGGTTAGGGTATTCCAAGTTTCATACTCTGTTGGTGACACTGCTGGGGTAAAATCCATCAGGCCGATAGAACAAACACTGACGCACGTCTTCTGCCATGCAAAGTAATGGAGAAGAAGTTGCGAGACCCAGACTGCTAAATGTTTAATCTGTACAGTACAGCCGGGATTATTAAAAACTGGTTTACACATGTGGACTTAGTTGATATGAAATCCGTGGAATTCCCTGAATTAAACGACTTAGCAGTGAAGGACCTATGTGAAGTAACTCTCATTTAAGCTTCACGCCAAGCAGCAGGCTGGCAAGCATCTGGTGCATCGAGAAAAACCGTGTGCAAATGCAAGAGATCATGCAATATGAAACGATGTTGTTGCCGCAAAGCAGGAATTGCATGTAGAACAAAGTGCCACCCAGGCAGTAGAGGCAGTAACAAATGATTAACATTTAAGTATCATAAACAAACAATAGTTTTTCTAAAGTTGGTCGTTTATTAACATTTTTTAAAATAATAGTTTTTTCTAAAGTTAGAGGTTTATTAACATTTTTAAATTAATAATTGACATTAAAGTATCACAAACAAACAATAGTTTTTCTCAAGTTAGTGGTTCATTAACATTTTAAAAATAATAGTTAATTCTAAAGTTAATGTTTTATTAACATTTTTTAAAATACATGTTTTTTTCTCAATGCACCAGATGCTTGTAGTAGTTTTTTCCAAAGTGGTTTATCACCATTTTTTTAAAGATTGTCGCTCATGTTCAAAACTGTTTCTCTGTGTTTCACATATAATGATTGATAAGGCATGATCCTATAAGTAAATAAAAGTAATTTTTATAAAACAAAATACTGGTTGGTGAATTGAAAACCATGATTCCAATCTCAACTAGAATTTGGATTCCAATCTGCCCTAGGAGAGATTAGAATTCTATTCTCCACTTGGATTTATTCAGTGCAAAAGAGAATTCTAATTTACCCTAGGACAGATTGGAATTCTAATCTCCACTAGTGGAATTCAAAATTCCCCTGGATTTGAATTCCCACTGTGACATATATACTATATACTTGCTGCTAACATGAACACCCAATGATACAATTATGTTTCAGCCGGTTTCAGTTAGTGCTGCAAAGCATGCCAGTTTGGAGTCATGTACTTTTAGTGGTATTTTTATTTTATGACCCATTGACATGAACACCGAACATCAAGTGATACAACTCTCGTGTAACTGTTTCAGTAAGTGCTGCAAAGCATACCAGTTTGGAATTATGCCCATTTCTTTTCTTGTTTGTATGGAATCCCCAGTTTTTTTTAAGTAACGAACTTCAGCCAAATTATTTAATGTAGAGGCTCTCAACCTTTTTCGTCCTGTTTACTCCTGGCAACTTTTCGAAAGAACATTTACCCCCATTTTGTTCAGTCATTTGAGAAACTGGTGCTGTAAGGCATACTAATTTGGGGTTATGTACATTTTTCAGTGGTATTTCTATTTAACGAGTAACAAACTGACATGAACACCAAACATCAAATGATACAATTCTCGCGTAACTGTTTCGGTAAGTGCTCCAAAGCATGCCTAATTGGAGTTATGTACATTCTTTTTTAATCATTTAAAAAAAAAAAATTTGATGGCATTTCTATTTTATGAATAATCCATGGACAAGATACATGAACACCGAACATCCAGTGATACAACTCTCGTGTAACTGTTTCGGTAAGTGCTGCAAAGCATGCCAATTTGGAGTTATGCATACTTTTTTTTTTTTTTTTGGGTAAAGTTTGCTTATTTGTTTGGAATTCCCATTTTTTGAGTCCGGTAACGAATTTTAGCCAGATTATTTAATACAGAGTTTCCCAGCCTTTTCTGTCCAGTTTACCCTCGGCAACTTTTCAAATGTAAATTTACCCCCCGCTCTTTTTTGTTCAGTAATTTGAAAAACAATCGTGGAATAGCAATGTTTGTCTTTAGACAAGGATCGCCAAAGGTTTACGGTCTACTTACACGTGGCAAATTTGGAAAAAAGTAAATCTACCCCCGCCCTGTTTTGTTCAGTAATTTGAGTTTTCACTTCTACTCAGAAAAAAAGCAACCGGCAAAGGGGACATTTTAAATTTCTGTTTTTGATACTGCATGCATTATGTTCAAGTCCAAACATCAATAACTATAAATATAGCACACAGCAATGTTATTTTACTTATTTTTGAATAACCAATCGTCCCTTTAAAATGACAAGGTTCTAACCCCCTTCCGCCATTTTTTGAGAAATTAATGATTGAAGTTTCATGTGCTCATAGCTTTTCGAGGATTTTTTAGTAACACTTACAAATTACACCCCGAATTCGTTTGATACTTTGACATACAATGGAGATGGCCTTTAGAAGTACAGTAGTTCGTGGCGTGTGTAACTCGGTTCAGCCAAAAAGTGAAGATAGAACGGTACCCTGTCATTCTAAGGGGACGTAATGCTGAAGAGATACCGGCATACTAGAACCAAATGTAACAAATTTACACCCCGGGTAGACGAAATGTACCCCCTGGAGATAAATCTACCCCAGGCCGTGAATCCCTGATTCAAAGCCACGAGACGGCTTTGCTTTCAAAAATAAATTTAATATATTGGGAGATAAAAATAAATATGTTCGGCCTCGGATTCAAAGCGGTGGAACTCTGAGATTAAATGACACTGAATAAACAGGTAAAGAGAACACAGAAAAGCATCAAATTAAGCCTGCTTTTGAAGGAAATTTGTTTCACTTAGCTTAAGCTTTTTCAGTCCATATCCTAACCCTAAGAAATGTTCGGGTGGCATGAGTATGAAAAGTATAAATAGCTCTTGGATCAGTGACCGAGTGTACGTATCGAGTTCATTTGTGGCGGAGAAAGAACCCCAGCCAGCAAAGCGCGGGACTGACGTCAAGTTTGCTCATCCTCATAGAAATGAAATCTTCCTATGTAGAAATCCGCTGGTTACAACATCGCACGGACGTCGGTTTGATGTAGGGAATGCGACCTGTGGTATTCTTGCCAATCCTTCGGAAATCTACTTCAGATTGATGTGGGGCAGCTGGTTGGGCTACTTCAGTCCGACGCTCAGGAAATGAAATCGCTCCTACCTAAATCTGCTGGTTACGAGATCGTGCTGCTGTCACTTTGATATAGGGAATCCACTCCTACGGTAATTTTACCAATCTTACGGAAACGTTATTCAAATGTACGTCGGATTGATTGTATTTTTTACCAGTTTATTGTATGTTTCTTACGCCAGGCCGCCAACGAGTGAACGTCCAATAATAAACATTGTGAGAATTTGCAATTGTGGCCCTTGCCCCAAGCGAGACGTGAACCGCTTGCCTCTCACACTTAGGCCAGGCGCTTTAACTATTTGGGCCCCTGCGCGTGAGCGAAGCAAATAGGTTAGTTTCCAGTGACGTCACAGAACTTGTGCTCCCACGAAATGTCGTAACCAGCGGACCTATGTAGGAACGATGTCATTCCTATGTGCAAATTTGATGTCAATCCTACGGGTTGGATTTCAGCATTTCATTTCTTCTTTCGTCGAAGCCCCAAGGTGGGGAGAAGGTGGCCTAGAGGCAAGGTGCTCGCCTCTCATGCCAAGGGTCCCGGGTTCAAAACCCGACCGGTGCAGGCATGTTGGAAGTTTGGGATTTTTCTCATATTTTCGTGTCCCTGATCCTATTGGGGGGTAGGATCGAGTACCTAGTCTTCTGGGATAAGGACGAAACATTTCGGAGGGCCCCCCAAAACGCCGACCGGCGCTGCACTGTCGCGAGACGTGCCTGCTCCAGTTGTAACTGGGCTGCAATGACACAAAGGCAAATTTCCCAACGGGGATTAAAGTACATGTACATGTAGCATACAAATACAAATACAAAAAATAAGCTTCGCTCTCCCAAAAGTTTCAGTTCTTCTTTTTGGAGTACAGTTATAATCTTTGCGAGTGTTAGTTGTACAGCCGCCGTGCAAAAAAAGACAAAATCTTTGCAAGTGCGCATGTTCAGCTGCCGTGTCGTATGAAGCGGAGATGCCGAGTGGTCAACATCACAAAATTAGATGACGCCAATGAAAGAAACAGTCTATATTAAGGATCTCGATCTCTCTCTCTCTCTCTCCGTCTTTCTCTTTCTTTCTCTCTCTCTCTCCGTCTTTCTCTTTCTTTCTCTCTCTCTCTCTATCTCTCGCGTTCTCTATCTCTCTCCCTCTGTCTCCCTCTCTCCCTTCCTCCCGCCCCTTTTCCATCTCTTACTCTCTCTTTCTCCCCCCCCCCTTTCTCTATCTCTGTCTGTCTGCCTATCCGCCTGTCTGTCCTTCCGTCCGTCCGTCCGTCCGTCCGTCCTTCCGTCTATCTATCTATCTATCTATCTATCTATCTATCTATCTATCTATCTATCTATCTATCTATCTGTCTATCTATCTATCTGTTTGTCTACCTATCTATCTACTTCACTTTCCTGGCTAAAATGTCCAGCTATCCCTTAACTAACGTCTTCTCCCTCAACAAAAAAAAACACAAAACAACCACCCAACTTTGATGGACCACGGCGTCCAGTTTCCACGTCAAAAGGTCACTTTCCCAGACGGACCGTCCGATCGATTGCCCGATAAATACACGTAAGATATATTTTTACAGCCTTATAACCGGAATATTTTGAATCAATGTTGTTACGTTGTCGATAAGCTCCTAGGGTATCGTGAGCCAAGAACTGATTTCAAACGGAAGAAAGGCTTAGAGATCTTATCTATATGCAGTGGCGTATCTAATGTAATGCTAGGGTGGCACATGCCCGGGGGCGTGATTTTTTTTCCGTAGAAGCTTCAGCAAATTCAGGAGCGGGGCAGCAACAGACCCCCAAACACAGGTCATCGACAAAGGGATTTCTCGTCCTATCGAACACTGCCATGGGTCCTGCAATCTCTGGACTGCGCCTGATATGACTCTGAACGTCACCGAAAATCCCTGGGATGTGTTGGAGCTGTCCTGTGTTTGGGGGACTGTTGCTGCCCCGCTCCTGAATTTGCTAAAGCTCGTACGCTGCCCGCCGTTGCCCTACTTGAAAAAGATGGGGGCGTCTCTTGAAGGGGAGCGCCGCCAGTGGCGGAGCTACATTTTTGAGTCCCTGAAGCTTGAACTGTTTTGAGGCCCCTCCGCAAGCATCAACCATAGGGCGACTTCCAAAATTCACTCATTAAAAAAAAAAAAGTTTCGTCACCCCCAGCCCCCCTCACTAGTTTCTGAGTAGATCCGCCACTGAGCATAATCTTTTGAATGTCAGACAAGCCATCCTAGGAAGGAGGGGGGGGGGGGGGACCAACATTCTTCAGATGGTGCAGTTCTAGGTTTCATGTAGTGGCATGATTTGTTCATTGAAATATTTACGAGCTTGACTTGTAATTTTGAGCCGATATAATGGCAAAGTTATTTCTAAAGATAACCGTCCGATATTTGTACAAAGGCACAATTTCAATGCTTGCCATCGGCGCCATTTTCCTCAGATACGCCCTTCCAGGAAAGAGTACCTTAATAATAAGAATAAATAAAGTGCATAATTTATTTAGTACCTGTCTCCATAAAGTAGACCCACAGCGTTTTACAATGAAATAGTGACTACTCTTTCTCTCTCTCTCTCTCTCCCCTCTCTCTCTTCCCCCCCCCCCTCTCTCTCTCTCTCCCCCTCTCCCCCCCCCCTCTCTGGCTCTCTCTCCCCCTCTCACTCTCCCTCCTCTCTCTCTCTCTCCATCTCTTCTCTATCTCTCTCATTTCTTTTTCTTTCTGTCTCTTTCCCTGTCTCATTCTCTTTCTCTCTCTAATTCTATCTATCTATCTATCTATCTATCTATCTATCTATCTATCTATCTATCTATCTATCTATCTATCTGTCTGTCTGTCTGTCTGTCTGTCTGTCTGTCTGTCTGTCTGTCTGCCTGCCTGCCTGCCTGCCTGCCTGCCTGCCTGCCTGTCTGTCTGTCTGTCTGCCTGCCTGCCTACCTGTCTGTCTGTCTGTCTGTCTGTCTCACTCACTCACTCACTTACAAAAAATAGTTTCATGCTGCACAAAACATTCAAGGTTTATGGGAGATAATTATTATCAGACAGTCAGTAGATCTTTCCGACGCATGACAGCGGGGGTGGGGGTGGGGGGGGGGGGCTTGGGTACGGTCTTTGTCTATCCTATCGCTCTGCTATATTCTTTCTATCGTCTTGTTTCTTTCTCGCATACAAAAACCGTCATCGGGTCGACGTGCTTTCTGCAAACTCAAATTCCGATACATGTATTATAATAGACTGATTTTAGCTAGCTCTCTTTTGAATTCCTCAAACGAAGAAATTATATCTCTCGATTTTACCAATGATACTAGAATTGATAAGATAAGACAGCTAGTGGCCTAATGCCACCTACCGGCAAGCGCGGAAGTCATAAACAGTGCGATATTTTACAAAGCCAAATAGGGAAAATATGATTGAATTTCGCCCCGCCACCGATCAGCGTGCAAACTGTGTGCACAATTTTTTTAGTTGTGCGAAGAAGGGAGTGTCTGATCATATCGTTTCTACTTGCAGTATCTTTGATTTTACCACGATTATCAGCTCAAAAGTACAAGTCTGTATAATTTAAAGACAAATCATACATCTGAAGAAAATTGATTTTTGCACTGTCCTAGAATGGCTTGTATGATTTTAATCAAAACTGCTCAGTGCCCCCTTCCCCTTCCCAGCCCCCCCTCCCCCCACGCCACAAGGCTAGTGCCATATCCCCATTCTTAGATACGCCACTGTTTCCCACTTCTTTTTCCTCTTCTTCTTCTTTTGCGCTGCCAGTTCTATTTACAGGTTTACTTCTAACCTCCTTCCTCCCCCCCCCCCCGCCGCGCCCTTTTGTTTTTATATAAACTGAGTGAAAATGTTTCTGTTGAATGTCAGTTAAAGGCCACAATTTATTGTTGCAGTTTGCACCACAGCTGTTTTGAGTTTCTTCACCCATTCCTTGTTTCTTCTCTCTTTCTCTCCCCCCACCATCCCCTTTTCTCTCTTTCTCTCCCTCCATCTTCCCCGTTTCTCTCTCTCTCTCTCTCTCTCATTCTCTTTATTTTTCTCTGTCCCTTTCCTTCTCTCATTCTCTCTCTCTTTTACTTTTCTTTCTCTTTCTCTTTCTTTCTCTCTAAAACTGTAGAATATATATGGGAAGCTTTGTAGACCAAGAGAGAGAGAGAGATGGAACGGTGGATTCACAGGTGTATCCCGGATAATGCCGGGAACTTCACCGGTTCACCCAGTTGCCTAAAAAAGGGTTGAGAACCACTGCATTAGACAGATGCCATGAGAAGAACTGGCGGTCACTGCTCTAACTAGTATTCATGTCTTGTTTTCGAAGGACCTGGTCCTCTGCCCTTGACACTTGCACCCTTTTTTTCTCTCTCTAATTCTTGTTTTTTGTTGTACTTGTATTTGTATTTTGTGTATTTGTTGAATACAGTCCACTGAGATGAGATGCTTCCGAAGACTCCTGGGCATCTCCTACAAAGACCATATCACGAACGAAAAAGTTCGGAACAGAATCAGGCAAGTCACTGGGCCCTACGAAGACCTGTTGACCTTTTACAAGAGACGCAAGCTCAAATGGTATGGCCATGTCATGAGATCATCAGAGCATGCCAAGACATTCCTGCAAGGCACAGTGCAAGGAGGGAGAAGGAGAGGCAGACAGAGGAAGAGATGGCAGGACAACATCCCAGAATGGACGGGCTTGAGGTCGAGCGATACAATCAGGAGGTCAGAAAACCGAGAGGATTGGAGGATGCTGGTTGCCAGATCACCTGTGGCGTCCCAAACGGTCCACAGGACTACAGGATAGAGAGATATTTGTTTGATCCCATCTGGGTGGGGGGAGGGGGGGATAGGGGTGGTGGTGGTGGTAGGGAGTTCTTTTAATTTTGCTCTAGCAGCGGCCTTGTTAGGCCTGCTCTTCTCGACTGCCAACTGCCAAGGTATCTTTAACGTGCACAGCGTGCACACGGGGGCCACCCGAGTTTTCGTCCTTATCGGAGAAGACTAGGTGCTCGAGCCTACCTGCCATAGGACCAGGGACAGGACCTTCCCCCAAATTTCCAATAATAATTATGCTTGCAACGACCAAGAATCAAACACGGTACCTTCGGCATGAGAGGCGTGTCGCGGAATTGCTAAGTGTGCACTCCGCAGAGGTCATTTTTCAAGTACAATTTACAATGTCTGCGGGTGGTCGGATACTGTACGAGACCCATCCTTGGAAAGTCCGTACAGTGTCCATTCATACTATAAGATTTATGGACGGCACCTGGCTATTACGCGGGTGAGTCCAGCCTTTAAGACTACTGTTCATGAGAAAGTAGCAGCAGAGCTCTCCTTACTTCCATCCCGAGAGGATGAAGTTCGTATGTAATTTAACCAACGTGTAGTTGGTACACTTTTAAAACCAGTGTGTGACTGGTAAAGTGTATGTATTTTAAAATAAAACCAACGTGTAGTTGGAAAGTATTTTGGAGATCAACGTGTAGTTGACCCAATAATTTGAATCAGCGTGTAGCTGGTGAAATAACCCGTTTGATTGTTCATCATATAAGGTGAGTACGGGATTTTCTTATACAGAATTATTCTATTTGAAAAGGGGTAATTAATTGAGTAATGATAATGGGGTGAGAACCCGTATCTGCTGTCTATATGACAGAATTCAATACTTTTCCACAGTTGCATTTCAGACTTATTTAAGTTTTAACTATGAGTGAAAGAATCCTCATAAGGGATATGGCGTCATGTATGAATTGCAGATGCAAAGGCAGAATAATATTGTCAAACCTTGTAGAATAATGATTTTTATTGTCAGGATATTTCTGTTTATACCCTTGGGGGTGCATGCCTTGTATTTGATGAGTTATAACCACTGTGCTAAATGCATGCTTGTCACTGTTACGGTGTTTGATTAAAATGTTCCACTGCCTGACAATAATACATGTATTAACTCTAATCTTGTTTATCACTTTAACCTTAATCTCTGAAGAGCTAACACTATGAATTGGTTTCTAACTGGAAATTTAACCACAGTCGATTCTGACTTTCAGATCACTGAGCGGTTACCGTGAGGTTACTGTGTGCGGTTACCGTGAGGTTACTGTCTGAGGTTACCGTGAGGTTATCCTGAGATTTTCCCTGGATATTTTACCTGGAGGTTGTACCCGAAGTTTTTGACCTGGAGTTCACATGGAGTTTGTCCTGTCCAGAATGACAACGACATAGCCTGGAACTTCCGATGATTTAATTCTACTTCTGTTTGGGAGTCATAGGCGAGCGGAGGAAGGGAACTGTGTGTGAATATATAATTATATCAAGTGATATTTTAAAGTCTGTGACTTGCAGATCGGAAATTTCTCTTATTACTACTACTAGGACTGGTAAACAAATGTGAACTTTGTCCTTAATGTGAGGTTCAAAGGACTACAGTCATTATTTAGTTTTGAGTGTTTTAGAATGTCTGATTTAATTCTGTTTAAGTTGATATTTACATTTCAGATCGCAGCTGATACTGCAGTTTAAGGTATTCTTTTTCAGGAGCTTTAAGTAAGACTATTTTGAAGCATTTGCATACTATTCACAGTATCTGTCATTGTCGATCGGGACTAATCTGTTTATTCGTTTGATCTTATTATTTTTCTTTCTTACTGTTTGATGTGTTTATGTTTAATCATATATTATCATTCATATTTCAACATTATCCTTAGTAGCATTATTACCAATATTAAACTTAGTAATTGATTTATATTCTATCTTGGGTCTTGTCTTGGTGTTTTGGCAGAGCAAGCGTGAGATTCCCTGATATTTTGTAAGGGGTTACAGAGCTCGGCGAGCAATACCTTTGCTTGCTCCCGACTCTGTGACGAGGTTCCTGTCCCTCTATTTAAGGTGTCGCAAAACTCGGTGAGCAGTACCGTTGCTTGCTCCTGACTTTGTGACAAGGCGGGCACCTTGTCTCTAGACCAAAGTGTCACCGACTGTTCCAAGTGAATCGGTGAAGTACCGTACAGCTCAGCCAGCAACCCAAGGCCGTCGTAATATCATTATGGGCCCTTGGGCAAAACAACAGGGACTTTGGTCCCCGTGTCAAAAACCAATGTAAATTTGCATGCATGGAGCTCTTGGAGCCCCTTGCCAACTGTCCAGTGTGCCCATGCGTTAAGACGGTTCTGTAGCAACCTTACCTCAATACGTCTACGTAAGTCTAAGCTCAAGTTTGCTCATAAGAATGTCATTGTTACCTATCCAACCAGCAGCCCTACTTCAATCTGACGTAGATTTCCGTAGGATCGGTAGGGTTACCATCGGGGCGGGTTCCCTACATCAAACTGACGTCAGCGCGATGTCGTAATACTCCATGTAGACAAGATGTCATTCCTAGGTGCAAACTTGAAATCAGTCCTACGGGTTGGATTTCAGTTGGGGTGCTGGCTGGGAGATCCACTGGTTACAACATTGTGCTGCCGTTAGTACGATGTAGGAAATCTGTCCTCTACGGCTTTCCTACCAACCCAATGGAAATCCGATACAAATCTACGTGGGATTGACGCAGAAATGATGGCTGGGAACTTTCCAGATACTGCGGGGAGGGGAGGGGGAAGACAGAGAAAGGACATAATACATTCCTTACCCGAGAACGTTTGCTACGTAATCCTACCAACCCAACGCAAATCCTGAACGAATCTACGTTGGATTGACGTAGAAATGCTGGAGCTATCGAACTTTCCAGATACTGCTTGGGGGGTGGGGGTGGGAGAGGACGAGAAGGCATAATACATTCCTTCCCCGAGAACGTATACTACTGCAATCCTACCAACTCAACGCAAATCCTATACAAATCTACGTTGGAAATGTTGGGGAACTTTCCAGATACCACTAGGAAAGTGGGGGGGGGGGGGAGAGAGAGCGAGAGAGAGAGAGAGAGAGAGAGAGAGAGGGAGAGAGAGAGAGAGAACGAAGGCATACTACATTCCTTACCGGAGAACATGTACTCATCTTGTTTATTAATTGATAAACGGCGCCGTGCCAGATTCTTCCAGACTCGGCGAAACCTATTTATAGTCCCCCCTTTACCTTGCTTGCTTTTCACTCAACAGTAGGGGGTCATCTCTAAAGTGGTTCTTGTTAGGAAACCGTAGCGTTTTACTTTACGTGTATAAGCTTTAGCAGAACGGTGGACACAACTCATTGTACTATCTTCTCTATTCGGTTTTGTAATTAGATTATTGTTATTTATTTATTTTTTGTACTTTTGCATTTTGTATACTTCTTTAATGCCATTTGGGAAATTTGCTTTTGTGTCATTGCAGCCCAGTTACAACTGGAACAGACACGTCGTCGCCACAGTGCAGCGCCGGTCGGCGAGTTGTTTTTTTTTGTTTTTGTTTTGTTTGGGGGGGGATGAGGGTGGAGGGGGGGGGGGGAGAGTGGTAGGGATCCGTTTTATTTAATTTTGCCCGGGCAGCGGCCTGTTCGGCCTGCTCCTTTCGATTTCCAACTGCCAAGGTATCTTTAAACGTGCGCAACGTGCACACGGGCCCGCTGAGATTTTCGTCCTGATCCGAGAAGACTAGGTGCTCGATCCTACCTCCCATAGGATCAGGGACAGGAAAATTATTATGAGAAAAATCCCAAAAATTCCGACATGCCTGCACCGACCGGGATCTGAACCCGGTACCATCGGCACGAAAGGTGAGAACCGTGCCTCTAGACCACCGTGTCCCAAAACAATATTGCGGATTACGGTTGCCTCTTAGAGTGCGCACGATCAATTTCCACAGTTTTTGCCTTCCCGCTTTCCCCCCATTTTCATACTTTTCACATGCTTGGCCTCAACCCCCTCCTCCCCCTCCCGTGGACATGAGTGTACGGCCATTATTAGAACGCCGAATGTCGGTGATTAACCAGCCAAGAACCCGACGGCAATCCCACGAATCGGACTGACGTCACGTTTGCACATCGGAGTGCCATCGTTCTCACGTCAATCTGCCGGTTATCATATCTCACGTGGACGTGACTTTGATGTAGGGAACCTGCCTCAACGTTAATCCCATCAACCTTACGGAAATCCTACACAAAATCTACGTTGGATCGACGTTGGGAGGCTGGCGGGGAAGACCTTGATATTTGAAAGCTTTAAATAGCATTTGCATGAACTATTTCAAAGGTTACATGATAAATCATCGTAACTCGATTTTTACAAAATTTTCACGAGAAGCGAAGTATTGAATAACTTTCTAAAAACATTCTGCAAGTGATACTTAACCAAAAAAGATATTTAACTGACTCACTGCCATGAGCCGCTTTGAGCGGTTCATCCGAAAAATACTCTCTTCAAATAATAATTTCCTTGTGTACCCATAATTTGGCATTTAACCATATTTTTAAAAGCTCCTATACACTGGAATCATTGGTATCCATATCACTGATCACAAGTCTTTCAAAGAGGGCAATAATTATGAGAACTCTTGTTCTGTGAAAGAAACTAGTTGGGAGTGAATCACTTAACCCTTTGCTTTTCAGAATTTAACCCACAACATTATAACAAACCCTGCAGGCTATCAAAGGGTTACAAGCAAGCAAAAAATCTCAATTTTTTGGGTAAAAAGTAGAGTTACGATGGTGTACCGTGCAGCCCTCGATTTGGCTGTTTCACTGAAAACAAGATATTATTTTTTTTATTTTTTTTAATCTAAGAATTTCATTTGCTGAAAACAAGAGAAAAAAGTTAAGATTTTAGTGCCACAATTGAAAATCTTATGTACCCTCCCCCAGAATCCATCCCCCCCCCCCCCCCCCCCAACCACAATGTGCACTTGAACCAAAGATATTAGAAACCATCAGATGAGACACTGTCTTCTTCGCACCACAAAAAAAATCGTGCGCACAATTTCGGCGCTGATCGGGGGCGGGGCCCATGGCGCATAGTAAGAAAAGTATGCTTGATATAATGGTAAATTTATGATGCAAAATTGTGACAGTGCTACTGCGACTAAACAAAAACCAAAAAAAAATAGCCAGAGATTTCCTACGGCGATTGAGGTTATAATTCCACAATAAGTGACTTCAATCAAGGCCTATAGCGATAGCTGAACAGCGAACAAAATTCACTATTTTCCCTATTTGGCTTTGTAAAATATGGCACTTTTCATGACTTTCTCGCGCTTGCCGCTAGGTGGCGGCGCGAAATTTGTGCAAGCTAAAAGCACTAGCTGTCTTATCTTGTCAATTCTAGTATCTTTGCTTTTCCTACGCTAAAATGCACCCCTGCTTCCCTTTCCTCTCCCCCCCCCCCCTCATAACGTACAGACTTTATGGATGGCCCCATCATAATTTCAAAGGCCGTAACTCAATGTTTTTCACATATTTTTCAACAGAGAAGCCAAAAAAAAAAAAAAACAAGAAAAAAATCTGAAGAACTTTCTTTATCGGACTAAAGAGTTACGGTAATTAAAAAAATAAAAAACAACATTATTTAACCCTTAGTTTTCAGAATTTAATCCTAACCTACATGAATATCATAACCTGCGAGCTGTCAAGGGCTACAAGTACACCAAATGTCATAGTTTGCGAGGGGGGGGGGGGAGGGTCGAGTTACGACAGTTTACCATTCGGCCCTCGAAGCAATTTATTCAATTTATTTGAACCGCACGGAAAACACAGAATATGTCGTCTCCCACGGAACGGATTTAGCAACTCGTAAATTGTGTTTTCACACCGAAGATAAATGTTTATATTTTGTTCTGTTGTTTTTTTTCTTTCGTTTCTTTCTTTCTTTTTCCAAAGCAGCCAGTTTTACCGCAGAATTTGCACACTGTAAGCCTTTTTCTAGAGTTAGAGGGAACGACGAACATCAATCTTATTCATTTTTGACGTGATGTTTTCCTTTTGTCAGAAATAGAATGAGATTCTTCAGCGAATAACTGCCTTTAACGCAATCACTGAAGAAACTTCGGTAACTTTGCCTGCAACACATAACTTTTGGGGAAATGCGTCATTCTGAGGGCGGAAAAAGGGAGTTGGGGGGGGGGGGGTAAAACTCCGGATTGTAACCATACGTTAATCCGACGCATAGAACTGACGCCAAGTTTTCACCTAGGGACTTCGTTTTTACGTAGATCCGCTGGTTATGACATCCCGCTGACGTCGATTTTCGGTTTGAAGTAGGAGACCCGCGGTACAGTAAATTTATTGTTCTATTCTTATGGAAAATCCGATGCAAATCTGCGTCGAAGTTACTTACAGATGCTGTCTTTGTATAAAAAGCGTCCACGGGGGGCCTTTTTTTTTTTCAGCCGCATCAATTCCCGGGACATATCCCCGATTTATCGGCGCCAGTGAAAAACGCGTTTGGACGTATCCCACATTCAATTCTCTTTTATTTGACGTATAACATTTTACTTTACTATCAATACTTTTTTTTTTCTGCAAGCGTTTTCTGAACCATGCTAATTTTTTCCCAAAGTGGGGAAAAGTTAATTATATCCAGACTTGACCGAAGCCTCGAACACTGACGTCCTGAAAGGGTTATGCAGCCGCACTTTCGTCGAGGACCGGTAGAATAAAAAAATATGATTGGAAATTTCGTTCTTCGCCTGCCTTTGTTTTTCGTTCTCTTTCTACTGTGTTGGTCGAAAATCAGCTTTGATTAAGACATCTGTGTATTTTGCAAGGAACGGTTGTGTAACCACAAGTTTTAGCTATTGTGATAGTACGTACTTTATGGATAACCCCTTGTAACGGGACCTTTTTTTTTTTTTTTCATGAAGAGGCGTTATTGTCTAGTCCTTAAGATCATTCGCTGTGGCTGTTGTTGTCGAAATTTTCAAGCCAAGAACTAAAATTTCGAACAAGTGGAAAACCACAAACAAATCTACCCGGGGTTGCACATCTTATTCTCTCTCTCTCTCTCTCTCTCTCTCTCTCTCTCTCTCTCTCTCTCTCTCCCTCTCTCTCTCTCTCTGCCCCCCCTCTCTCCCGTATTTGTGCCCCATGCCTCTTTTCACGCAGTCTACGCCCCTGCCAGAAACCATCGGTTGGTCTGGTAGTGTAGGTTGTCATGCCTTGTTTATCTGAGTGGTCCTGGCCCGACCCCCCTCTCTTTCTTCGAGAATCAGTTTTGCCAGATTGGCTTCAGAAAAGTGTTTCTGGTGGGAAATTGGCCTCCAAAATTTCATGTGGTATCCTGGTCCCAGGTCGCTCTCAGTTTTGGCCTTCTTCTCTCGTTGACGGCCTACTTTGTCTTCGTCAGTAATATAATAATTAACTAAATCAATGTATTTCTAACTCAACTTTTCACTTTTCTAGGTTACCCTAAATGAAATATACCCTTACCTTAACAGCACTTTGGCATACTAGTAATAAAGCTAGTAGACTGCAGTGCCAGTGCCAGCCAGTTGTCAAGTGTTTTCAATAATCACATTGATAACTATCGATTACTATTTATTATTCAGCTGTTTAATAAAATATTCGTGTCCCTACTGACCTGCCCGCGGATTGGCTAATTAAAAGTGTGGATATAAATTAGTTTTTTATTTGTATGTTGATCTATTTATTAAAATTGTAGGTGTCTGTTATACTGTCCTAATTCTTTATGTTTAATTGCATTGGAACTTCGATGGAAAATGATTAGAGACTAAAGACTAAACGTTATCAGCAAAATAAAAATTTGGCCTCCAACTGGGTTTATTTGGCTTCCGAGCGTGATGCAGTTAGCCTCCTATAACTTTTCGATATCTGGCAACCCTGTCTAGAATGCGCGTGCTTTCGACGCCCGGGGAATGTACGGAAGGATTCGCCGGGCTAAAAATAACTTCCATGTGCACGCTTTCAGGCGGGAGGATAGAAAAAAATCCTCATAACAACGGCGGATGTGGGCCTGAAAGAGAGGTAGATACGGGATTACTGTAGACGTTGTGTCTCTGGTATGATCAGAGTCGGAATCTTCGCTGAAGTTCCAAGTTAAGGATTTATCCGTTCCATCTGCTTGAGATCTGTCATTCATGGGTTAAGTTTCGCCCTCCACACATGCTGAGGTGGGCTCTGTGCTGGTTAATGAGGGAAAGATGTAGGTAGCCTTGTTCGGCCCAAATGGTTTATTCAAGCGGTGCTTTTTCTTACTATCGGTGAGTACATATAATCGTTTTTTACTTAGGCCGGCAGCATACGGGCCGCGGAACGTTCACAATTCATCGCGTAACGTCTAGTGATGAAAACGTTCACTCACCGTGATCTTAGTTCTGGTTTGTTCAATCCAAAAAAAATAATAAAAATGGAGATCTTTCAGTATGTAGAAGAGGCATGACAAATGTGCACTTTGACACTTGTTTAAAATGCGTTGTGACACTTATCAAGCTGTTTCACAGTTTCGATGTATTCTAACTCCTTACCCTTAAGAATCTTGTTAGATACAGTAGTCTGATAAGCTTAAATAATTACAAAGCCAAATTGAAAAAAAGATACCGTAGTACTGCAATAATACCTGTACATTGTACTTCGGTTTATTCATAATAAGTCTACAACTTTGTGAACTTTGATGAGTCGTTTATGCATTCGTGCAAACAGAAACTAAAATCAATTCTAAATGACTGCTCCCACCCCTTGTTCCATCAGATAGACCAATCCCAAAGAAGTGGACGAATACCGTATATTTAAAAACAAACAGAGAGCGCCCTGGACAATCTTTTTTGCCATCCGCAATTCAAAGCACCAGCGTTTCCTGACGTAGTACTAGTATGCTGTTGTTAGTTTTCCTAATGAGCTGTTCTGACAATGTGAGTAATGTTCTTATCTGCTGGTAATGGTTGGGTGAGCAATGTGCTGGTGTGCGGTTTGCGTTAAAGACCTGCAGGTCTCAGGCATTGTATTTACTGTCGTACTGTTATTTATGCTGTGACAACAAATTTCCTGACAATAGGATAATTAAAGTTATATCTTATTTTATCTCATCTTATCTTATCTTATAATTATTTTTTCGAGGTCGTAATTCGGGTTTTACAAATGGTTCAGGATAGGCAAAAAAAAAAAAAAAAACGTTTTTAAAATGAACGACTTCCTTTATCAGACTCAATAGGTACAATACTTTAAAGAAAAAACAACATTATTTAACCCATAGTTTTCAAAATTGAACCCCCAACTTAATAATACAACATGCGAGCTGTCGCAGGCTTCTGGCATGCCAAATAACTCAATTTCTGTAAAATAAAAAACAAAAAAGTCGTGTGTGTTACGATGTTTTACCGTGCGTCTTTCGATTCTTGGTCCATTTTTTTAATGATCAGATTTAAATTATTTTCACTTATTGACTTTTGCTAAACATGCTTTCATTTACACATTATGTCATGTTATGTATTTTTCCTCCAATAGACATTGCTACCAGGCCCGGATTCACACCCTCAGAGGCCCTGAGCGACTTAAAAGATTTTGGTGCCCCCATATACTGTATATATGTAATTCAAAACAAAAATGAGCCATTAAAAATTTTAAAAAGCGAGGCTTAGGCCCCTATTTATTGTGGCGGCCATTTTTTGTGGACCCTGGTTCAGCTGCACCATTTGCAGTTTTGCAACATTTATTATGGTCCATGGTAAATCCTGCAACGAAAACTGTCTGTGAACCCGTCCTCCTTTCCCTTGATGCCATAAGCACGTGCTTATTTTGCTTGATGGTTGATCCAGCCTTGGCTGCACCTCCTCCCAACCCCCAACTATCCCCCCCCCCCAAAAAAAACAACCTTCCTTGTAACCCAATCATTCACGAGAGACAAAGTAGTGCCGTAGCAGATCTAGGTCACTGGGACAAAGCAAAAAACCCGAACTTGTTACAAAACTCGGTCACCAGTTCTCTGTTTACTCGTAAAGCCGCACTAATCCATTTTGATCGGCCGACTAATTGGTTGGTTACGTCACAGCATAGCGTTTCAACGAGATCTCGTGCACCACCCAATTACCTGTAGTCGGAACCCATTGAAACTGAATGTCGTGACGTCGCCATCCAACTACTTGGCCAATCAAAATCGGCTAACAGCTCATGCCGGCTTGGCCAATCCTTGTTCAGCTGCGCCTGTGAATAAGACTGATCTAAGGGGAGGAGGGTGTCATGCCAAGACCAGTTAGTCACAGACAGATGCTGGCAGACAAGAAGTGCACACCATACTTTCCTACAGTTTCTTGGTAAATCCGGGAAGATCCTATCACACTAAGCCGGGAACGACACAATCAGATGCTGGCAGACAAGAAGTGCACACCATAGTTTCCTACATTTTCTTATTAAATCCGGGAAAACCCTATCATACTAAACTCGATCAGACACAGTCAGTTTCCGTCAGCATTTCTTGGGTATACGTTTTGCTGGCCGCAACTCGCTGTGACGTTCAGGTCTTAGTATGATACCTCCCCCTTTATGATACCCCTTATACCTCCCCCACCCCCCCCCCCTTCGTGATAACCCTCTAAATCCACATTTGTTGGAAAGCCTATGAACGTGCAGACGATCTTCAGCTGAATAAAACTCGAACCTTCCCGAAACGAAATCTACTAAATTAATTTCGGTGCATTTTCTCCTGACCTACTTTTTCAAGCAAAGTTACCTCTAACGATTTCGCTACGGCACCTCAGTTCTTGCTTGTCCCAACTCCACTTTTTGCACAACTGAGAAATTCGACGTTTAAAACATTAATTTAGGGCCTTAGTAATATAATAAGGACTTAGAACAAGTAGGAACTGTGCAACAGATTGATAAGTGCCACAACGCATTTTACGTTCATTTGTTATACTTCATCCACATAAGCCTATTAAAATGGTTCCAGGTTTTGTTGGTTTTCTTTTTTTGTCAGAAAATGGAGATAGAACAAACAAGGACTAAGGTCCCGATTTTCTAACCCTGTTTCTCAAAACAAACCGTCTGGGGACTTTTCCTACTCTTCTATTCATAAGACGATTTTTCGTAAAAAAGTAGTACATGTATAGATCTGATAGCCTCGGGCTTAATATCGTAGTTTACGATTAGTTTGTGTTTTTTTAAATCAGGAAAAGTAGCCTACCTGCATACCAAAGTACAGATTTCTAGGCTATTTATTTGTACTGCTGGAATTATGGGAAAAAAATAATTTTAAAAATCATGGTATGGATCCACTGGGCCAATGTTTCTCAATGTCGGGCCTGGCATTATGTGGTGGGGCGTGAGCCTTCAGACTGGTACGTAGGGATTTTAAATCTGCAGCCAGAGTGAAGGGCAAGGCTCCCTTTGAAGTAAGAAACTAGTGAATAAAGCTGAAATAAAATTTTTATTAAAACCTGTTTTGATTGTGAACATACTGAACATATAAATATTTTGTAAAATCTTTTTATTATATACTGTATGCTAACTTTGTCCGATCATGTTTTGTTTTTTTTGTGTGTTTTAAATTTTTTTTTTTTTTTTTGGGAAATTGAATTGGGGCGTGGGACAACAAAGGTTGAAAATCACTGCATTGGACTGTCGACATACCGGTAGTGCTAACTCGAATCTATTTTTTTTTTTTCTCCCGAGGGCGATTTTAGTGTATGATATCTCTGGGGTGAATTGTTCAAGGCCCCTCTTCAGCGATGGGGAGATATAAAAAGCTACAGAATGAATTCTCGTGGACTATTGAGACAAATAATCAATTTTAACACCAGAC
Source organism: Onchidella celtica (assembly GCA_963931925.1). Lineage (NCBI taxonomy): Eukaryota > Metazoa > Mollusca > Gastropoda > Systellommatophora > Onchidiidae > Onchidella > Onchidella celtica. The sequence goes on along the minus strand of OZ007575.1, from coordinate 51,321,214 downwards.
GGCCGGTGGCTGTTTCCAATAGATAATATAGATCTAGATATGGCATAGCATCTCTGTGAGTTTATGGACCTTCTTCTGTGATAGGGAGATAAAAGCTACGAAATTAACTCTCCTCATCAATTATTGATAGAGATAATTAATTTTAACATCAATTGGCCAGTGGCGGTTTCCAATAAAAATAGATCTAGTTATGACGCAATGTTTGTTAGTTTAGGACTGTAGTTAAGTACTCATCCCTCTTCTGTGATAGGGAAATAAAAGCTACCAATTAACTCCCATTAACAATTGATAGAGATAATTGATTTCAACATCAATTCCGCTATTAGCTGTTTCCAATAAAAACATATATCTAGTTATGACGTAATGTCTACTAGTGTAGAATACCCCATTGTCCTACGTTAGCATGCGGACTATTTTTTTTTATCTGAACTGGCGCGGCTGTTCGTCTGGGATATATAAAACTTACTTCGCCTGTTGTTAGGAAACAGTAGTATTTTCTATATTGGATTTAGCTTTATAATGTAGTCTACCCCTTAAAAAGTTCAATAGGGTCCAAAACGCAAGATAGTCCTAACGGACAGCTTGTCCAGACGGAAAATGGCAAAATAACGTAGACAGAATTATACCACTACGTAATTATGCATATTAAGCTCTACACATTTGTCTTCGTGTAATTGCTGCATTTTGTCCCTGTTATTGACTTATTTCCTCATTTTTTTCAGTTATTTACTGACGTATCCATCTTTTCTGTTTATTCACTTATTTAGTCATTTATTTGTATATTTGCTTGCTTATTTACTTCTCTTTTTTACTTATAGGCTGTTTTTGTGAGTACGTACGCATTCCTAGCGTTTTCTGCTAAAGGCACGTACGTATACGCCCCCATCCATAACCCCTTCCGTATCCTCAATCCTAATTCTTGACGAATCCCTAACCCTGCCCCCTACCGTTCCAACTAAAAAACAGCAGGAGAACGAACAGAAAATCTGAGAGAATACTTAATTAAGGCTGTTGTTCGGAGTATTTTGGGGGAAGCTCTCAAGCCCTGGAGTCACAAAAGGCTTTACAATACGTACCTCTAGCGAAAAAAAACCCAAAAAACTTGGGGGGGGGGGCGTACATACCTGTAACAACATTCTTTTATTTTTATTTTTTTTATTTGTTTGTTTATTTACTTGCTTATTTACACCTTAGGCTTACTTTATTTTCTTCAACACATTCGCTGGGTCATGCACGACAGACCAGATCGCATATCAATGACTCCCCCTCCTTTGTCTCTATCAGGAGGGAGAAGGTCCCCTCAAAATCGTAGGCCCGTGCCAACTGGTCGGCCTAGCCCCTTCCCTCTATCTGTTCTGGCCTGTCTACCTACCATGTTGATTGATCAGTCCACAGCGGATGATACTCCACGATACTCCAGGCTTTGACCATACCAAGTGATTTCTTGTCAAAGTATACTCGTACCATGCCGCACAAGTCTTGAAACAAACTTTTAAGCAGCTGTAACTTTTGAACCGCTGGTGATAACTGAATGAAATAAAAAGCTTTGTAGTCTTTAATCCAAGCTCTATTGATCCCGTAAATGAAATAGCTCTAAATGAGCATTTTTGGCACGACAGAAACTGTCAAAACGGTTGACCCGTCAGGCTGAAGCCTCATATACACTCGAGCCAAAAAGTTAAGCAACCCCGGGTTATGCTCAGAACTGACAACTTTATTTTTCAATTAATTCAAACACGTTCATTGGAATCAATTTATTGTTATGTAAGTCTGAAATCACATTCAATTTCATTTTACCCACCACAAAAATGGGGCTTAATGACTTAATTGAATGGCAAGAGTTCACAAAATAAAGTAATGAAATTATTCTTGATTTAAAGAAATACAAATCTTGTTAGTGAAGGTTGCTTAACTTTTTGGCTCGAGTGTAGTTCTGAACCTTGTTGTTTGGTTGTCCAAGACGGACATCAAATCATTAGAAAAATGAAAGATTTTTATCTCACGGGAACAACCTTTGTTTTTTTTTTTCATTTTTGTAAAATTTTTGAATCAACCTAATTTGGTCAAAAGTTACAGCCGTTTAAAGTTTGTTGCCAGACTTATGAGGCTTATTATAGTATAAAGAATAGCTACGTTCTTGTTGTCGCTTGCCCATTCAAGTAGTAGAAATGCCTATCTCTGTCAAATTACTCAGACATTCTTTCGCAGTATCAAATGACACCAGAATTTACGTTATCAGACAGTTTATCTCCCTTGAAACTGTTCCCCTTAACCTCTCCCCTCCGCTCTCCCCTTCAGCTCTCAGTGAAACTCGGGAATGTCAGGTCTAAAACTGACGTGCTTAGTTCTGTATCGAGCCTAAAGTTGTGTTTTCATGTGTACGGAAACAGAAACTGCAACGTCAGAAATCCACCAAGTAGTAAAAAGAAAGAATGTTTCCATGTGTTCAGAAACGGCTTCTGCGGACACATGAAAACCTTCTATCTGTTTCACTACTTACATAGTTTTTGACGTTTCCGTTGCCGTTTCCGTTCCCGTACCCTGGTCGTTGCCATTTCCGTTCCCTTCCTATGAAAACCCAGCTTTAAGCTGTGTTTTCATGGGTCGTTGCCATTTCCGTTCCCTTCCTATGAAAACCCAGCTTTAAGCTGTGCCATTTCCGTTCCCTTCCTATGAAAACCCAGCTTTAAGCTGTGTTTTCATGGATCGTTGCCATTTCCGTTCCCTTCCTATGAAAACCCAGCTTTAAGCTGTGTTTTCATGGGTCGTTGCCATTTCCGTTCCCTTTCTATGAAAACCCAGCTTTAAGCTGTGTTTTCATGGGTCGTTGCCATTTCCGTTCCCTTCCTATGAAAACCCAGCTTTAAGCTGTGTTTTCATGGGTACGGAAACGGAAATGGCAACGGAAACGTCAAAAACTCATCAAGTAGTGAAGTAGGAAGAATGTTTTCATGTGTAAGAAACTCCGTTTCCGTACACACGGAAACAGTCTTTCTTTTTACTAGGCTACTTGATGGATTTTTGACGTTTCCGTCTCTGTTTCCGCACACATGAAAATTCAGCTTTACCCAGCCAGCAACCCCACAGAAATCCGATGTGTATGACCGATGTCAAGTCTGCACATAGAAATGGCATCGTTCCTACACAGATTCGCTGGTTACGACATTGCACTGACGTCGGTTTGATGTACAGAACCTGCCTCTACAGTAATCATACCAGTTCTGAGGAAATCTATGTCGGACTGAGGTACAGTTGCTGTCTGGGGACAGAACCCTGAGCTAATATGCTTTGCACAGAAGACAGTATATTCTCTGATCTTTATGCTTAACTATACTGTTCGTTTCGGAGTCCAGGTGGACCCAGGCATGATAATTATAATAGAACTCACCTCTCAGTTATTTTAGATTTCATTGCAGCAACCCGTGACCTTAGTATTTATTTGTCTGTTCCAAGTCCACATTTTGCACAAACGGGAAATTCTACGTTAAAAACGTTCGTATTATGATAAGGAGTTCGGAACAGTGAAACAGCTGGATAAGTGCCACAACACACTTTACACGTGTCAAAGTGTACATTTGTCACACCTCTTCTACATACTGAAGGATCTCCAGTTTTTCAGAAATTATTGGAGATGGAACAAACAAGAACGAAGGTCACGAGCTTGCAAGATGACATTAATTTGTCGTATCAGGTTCCTTGAGTTGCCATTAAGTGTTATCTTTTCACGTTTTGCAAACCTCTTTCGTTTAATTATAGGTAAAATCTTGAGAGAGTGCGAGCAACAAATAATAAACAATGTTCTGTCTAAGATAATATATGTAACTTAGTAATGAAATTTACCATGATAATTTAAGTACATGTATCTTTAAAATGTGCTGGGTAGCGAAATGTCATTTGTAAATTTGCACTGAATATGTATGTAAATATATATAAATACTGACAGCTTTTGTGTGAATGTGATTCTGCCATTTGCATTATAGGCATGAAAATGATAATTGTGATATTGTTCTATGACAAATAAATAGAGTCTGTATTTACATGAGAGATACATGTATATCTAAGTAAGATAAATTTAGTTAATCAGATAATTTTCTTTGACATGATATTTAATAGATTTCACCCAGAGACAAAAATAAATAAATAAATAAATAAATAAATAAACTCTTAGTTGGGAAATCAAAAGTAAAATATATGTAAGTACATCATGTTTGTCGCTTGAAGATAAATTGGCAAAGCTAGTCGATGGTTCTTTTTTACAGCACTGTGCTTAGATATTCGATATAACCACCCTGGATCACTGAAGACAATGTTAATCCTTAGATAGTTGCAAAACTTGCTTTTCTGATTCAAAATAGTCAAAGGAATTTTTAAAAAACGACGAAAATAATGTGCATGTCCTGGGCTTCAGCTTTATAATTTTACTTTTTATTAAAAAGCTCACGTTGAACTATTCTTACGTCACGCTTACCTTTCTTACTGAATTCTTAATTTTACCAACTGAAAATAACCCTACTATGTCCATTTTATCACTGTTTGATTTTGCACTATCTTTTGATGTCGATTTTTAACCATCAAATTTAAACTTGTACATACACTGGTTTTTGCTCAATATGCTTACATTTGCACACGTCATTTTATGTACATTTCTCATAACAAAACGATTTTGTCAATAAATTAAAAAGTGTTGCAAATTCAGAAGCCTGGTCACCAGGTCACTTGTCTGAAAGTGAAATATGGGAGGATGGGCACTAAGAGGGGTTACTTTTCACACTGTTTCTGATATACATAGTAGAAGACACCTTTCTTAGATGTTTTGACATTCCCAGCCAAGCCGACACACATTTATATAGAATTTCCATAAGCGATGGGAGGGATGGATTTCCTACATCAAACCGACGTCGGCGCGATGTCATAACAGCGGATTTAGGTAGGAATCATGTCATTCCTATGTGCAAACTTTACGTCATTCCTACGAGTCAGATTTCAGTAGGACTGCTATTGTTATCCATTGCATTGCCGTTATGCCAGTATGGAATAATGTACAGTGGAAATGGAGATTGGTGTATTTATCCAACAAAAACGTCTGGAGTCGTCTAAGCACGGAGATGCGAAAGTCTGAAGATACGGAAAGCTGAGAAAATTAATATTCTGTCGATAGCAATGGCGTGCAGAGGTTTGGTGATGCCTGGTGCCAACTGTGAGCCCCCAAGACTCAAGTATAGGGCTTAGTATTGAGAAATGTACCGAAGGAAGACATTTTAAATAATTATGTGGGACTGTAGGGCAGCCTGTACAACAAAGTTAACAGCGATAATTCCAAATTTCAAAAAAATTAATTCTAATTTCAGGCTTTGATTGGATGCCCTCTGAAATGGATGCCAAGGGCCTTCGCCGCCCCCCCCCCTCACCCCACCCTTTCTGCACGCCACTAGTCGATAGAAATAGATTTTCCAGTTCCCACACATCACTGGGCTGTGTAAGGATATACGTTGTTTACTCTGCAGCAAAGCGGTTAGAACAAAAAAAAACAAAGTTAAAAAACGCTTGTTCTCTTTCAAAACTCGATATATTTCATCGCCTGTCCCGCCTTGCTGAGTAACCATGGACGCCAAGCCATGCAGCCTGGCGCTTCTCGGCAATTCCATGGAAAACTAATGGAGTATCTTGACATTGATGTAAAACATGACAGCTGTAACTTCTTTCTGCTGATTACTCCTTCTTTATTTTTATTTTTTACACAGTAAGCTGTATTTCGTGTGGATTATTCCATGTGGGGATTCAGTGGAGTAAAGCTTCGTACTCATACTACAGAAATATTTGCTGTGTTACAAGGATTTCTTTCCATCCATAATAATAATAATAATAATAATATATTGCATTTATATAGCGCCCAACCCCGTCGATGACAAGCTCTGGGCGCTTTAACAAACTCTTACACACACACACACACACGCATACACAAAAGAAATTCAAAAATATTTACTATTGTTGCTGCCGAAAAACACCTAGCCTAGTTTGTCTGAAAGAAATGGGTCTTCAGATGGCGTTTGAAAGAACCAATGTCATTAATTTCCCTGGTTGTCTTTGGAAGAGTGTTCCAGATGGTAGGGCCAAGAAATGAAAAGGACTTTTCTCCTATAGTGGACAGATTCATTTTAGGTACTTTCAATTTTGTAGTGTCAGATGATGATCTTAGTTGACGAGATGGAACATAGTAATCAGTTAAATCAACTAGGTACGATGGAGCAGTATTATTGACACATTTGTGACAAATGGATGACAATTTGTACATTATTCTTTTCTCGACTGGCAGCCAGTGCAAACTCTGCAGAAGTGGCAGTGCTGAATCTCTTTTCTTTTTCTTCAAAACAAGTCTCGCTGCATTGTTTTGAGCAATTTGGAGTTTTCTAATATTTTTTTGTGAAATTCCAGCCAAAAGGGAGTTGCAATAGTCAAGCTTTGAAAGTACAAAAGAATTTACTAAAACAGCCGCAGTTTCAGTTGAAATAAGATGTCTGATTTTACCAATTTTCCAGATTTCCATGTATAGAATACGAATGAGGTGACTAACCTGAGATGACATAGAAAGATTTGAATCAATGTAAACCCCTAGGTTTTTTACTTTTTTTGAAATTTCTATTGAATTAGTGCCAATTATCATCTCAGTTCTGTCCACTTCTTGCAGAACCCGCTCACGGCCTAATAAAATAACCTCAGTTTTATCCTCATTTAGTGCCAGTTTGTTTTGGTTCATCCAGCTTTTAATTTCTGTTATACAGTTTCCAGCCTGCTGCAGAAGGCTGTCAACATCGCATGGCAAGGCAGAACTGTAGAGCTGGGTATCATCAGCATAGAAATGATATTGTAAATTAAATTTCTTTATTTCATGTACAAGTGGAATAGTATAGATAGTAAACAAAATAGGACCAAGCACTGAGCCTTGTGGTACGCCATACTGAAGCGCATAAGAAAAAGATCTTATTTTGTTGGTTACAACAAATTGGTGGCGATTTGACAGGTAAGATTCGACCCATTTAAGGGCGACCCCTCTGATTCCAAACGATGTTTCTAGCCTTCTGAGCAGGATTTCGTGATCGATGGTGTCGAACGCTGCTGATAGATCCAACAAATTTAGCAGAGTAATATTTCCAGAATCTGCCTTTACTAATATGTCATTCATGATTCTTAATAGTGCAGTTTCAGTACTGTGGTTACTTCTGTAAGCAGATTGAAATGGTTCCAACAGGTCATTATTTCTCAAATGACACATTAGTTGTTGTAATATCACCTTTTCAAGGATTTTTGAAAAGGTGATCTATCTATCTATCTATCTATCTATCTGTCTGTCTGTCTGTCTGTCTGTCTGTCTGTCTGTCTAATCTATCTATCTATCTATCTATCTATCTATCTATCTATCTATCTATCTATCTATCTATCTATCTATCTATCTATCTATCTATCTATCTATTTGTCTATCATCTAATCTACCTATCTATTTGTCTATCATCTAATCTATCTATCTATCTATCTATTTGTCTATCATCTAATTTATCTATCTATCTACCTGTCTGTCTGTCTGTCCGCCCATTAGCCCCCCACCCCACTCATCCATCTACCCCCCCCCGCCCCCGTCCGTTCGACCGCACATGTGTCTGTCTATCTGTCTGTCTAGTCATTAGTAAAGGAACCAACACACATAATCACCCCTGTCAGACCGAACGAAGCACCGAATTACCAACTGCAGTTGTAGGCCTACGCCTTTCTAAGAATAAGTAGGATGAAAATCGATATTCTCTCAAACTGCCCATTGGATTATTTCAAGTCTTGCATGGGCTCGTATCTAACACTGAACCTTATCGAACTGATTTTTTTTTTATTATTCGTTAAACTAAAGCCTGATTTTGAGTTAAACATTGCTTCTTGCCTTCTGTAAAAAAAAGTATTAATTAGGTGAAAATATTTAAAAAAAAAAAAAGGATCGAATTTGCTATTCTCTACTGTGCGAAAGACTAAAATGTAGGCTTATGTTTCAACTGGAAAACGATTGATTTTGTTCGCTGTAAGACCAAGAATATTTGTGATTTTCTTTTTCTTCCTATAATGTTGATCTTTTTTGTTGTTGTTGTTTGGAGGGGGGGGGGGGGGGGAGAGAAGAGAAGGAACTTCTGCCTGATTGTTTATGTTTTATTTATGTTCACCTTTTGTCTACGTTGGAGTCGTTTTATTTGATCCTTTGTGTTTTATTTTCAAATGTTCATCTTTTCTTTAAAGTGGAGACGTTTTATTCGACACGTTAGGCCACATACAAAAAGCCTCGATAAGCCTAGTGGGTATCTAATCCTGATTTTAGGGTAGTAGGGTTCCCCAGCCAGCATCCTTACGTCAATCCGATATAGGATTTCCGTAGGATTGGTAGGATTATCATAGAGATGGGTTCCTTTGATCAAACCGATAACGGCATGATGTATTAATCAGAAGGTACAGGTTGGAAGGGTGTCATGGCTATGACGTGCAAATTCGACGTCAATTCTCCACGTCCGATATCCGTTAGATTACTGTCTGGGAGGGTTAACAGCCCCCTGAGCGCAGTAACGCTCTTTGCCTTTTTCTGTTTTGTTTCTTAAATTCTCATCTTTTCTTTCGGTAGTTTGAAACTCTCGCTATGGGCTTTGTAGCTCTAAAGATTCCTGGACATACCGGTAACTGACTGACCTGCATGCTGCTCGTCTCTGATCAGTCAAAGGCCAGTATAATTCAAAATACGACAGAAACGACGCATGATAGTGAATTGTCATCTATCACATGTAATTGTAAGTCGATCCGTATCATGTACTGGTGTATCAATGGTTTTAGCTGTGTTGAGTTATGACCGACTTGCATTGCTCGTGGTGAGATCTATGATCCACAAAGTGATATATCGACATCTTTAATAGTTTTGAAGCTATGCGCAGAAATATTTTTGCCACATTCAAGAATAATAAATATCGTCGCTGCAGGATTCTAAGCGGCCAAATCTGAAAATGCAGTGAGTTGGTTTTTCTCCGGAGTTAAGAGTGACATCACATGACACACCACTATAAATAAAGTTCAGCCAAATTGAACGATTATTTTTATAATAAAATTCACGCGAAAGATAAAAAGATCATCGACATAGCCAAATAAATCACCAATTCGGGCTTTGCAGTAGGTTTTTACCCAGCGAACTCCAAGTTAGCCATTTAAAGCATAAAAATTTTGGTGGCTATTTGGCTTTGGTGCAGCACTCTATCCATCTAACTTGGTGCTGCTCCAGAGTTAGCCACTAATAGCAGCAGAATGTCAGTGTCTGAATGGTTAACTCGACTATTCATGTAACTAATCATAATAATTGATAAAATAAGCCCTGGATATGTAATGGGAAACATTCTTAGTATCAGTACAGATTCCCAGCTCCAAAAGGTGTATAATAGCCTTGTTTTTCAGTTTTTTCATTCTCCTGTAAAATTTACAAAAATCGAGTTAGCCCTATAGAATCCTGCAGCGACGATATGACAAAAACTTGAAAATGAGAAAACTGTTGATATGTGAGATGGTTCACGATGGAAATTATTCCAAAAATGCCTTTGGTTTTACAGAAGTATCGAAGAGGCAGGACCATTCTCAGCAATTATAGGTGCCAAAATATTTCTTCTAACGAACAAAAACTACTTTTATTGGTTTGTTTCACTGATGTCACCCAAAATTACGATGTGCCGTAATGTTGACAGTGATGCTCTGCGCGGCATCCCCGCTCCATATTTCGCACGGCCTCTGTTTTGGCAAGGCGGCTGAGGGTCGCACTCTTGCGAGAGCGAAACATCATCTTTTCATGGCCTTCGAACTCCCGACGAAATGAAATGAATTTCAAAGTTTTGTAGACTAGAAGTACAAATTCTGTGACTTCGTTATAAAACAAGCCAGTTGATAGCATTCACCGGATTTTTTTGCAAATCAGCGAAACTGAAGAAAAAAAAAATGTACTTGTGTTAAATCTAATATCATTTATGTAAAACTAATTGCTAGAACAGATTTCTGAAACACTATCAAAACGGTGTAAAAAAGTGTAATAAAATGCAATGAAAGTCATTAATATTATACTTAATCCTCGTCTTTAAACTTGCTTTTACAATGCTATTCTGCAGGACACTGTTAAGGAGAGGATAGGCAGCAAAAACGACGATGCCAACTGGCAGGTCACGACTGGCGTGGATTATCAGTGTTTGTGTGATATTTGTCATTTCAACGTATCTCTGGACGACGGAGATTCTTACCGGGCACCTGGCAAGTTTTCTGGCCAAACAGCCGTGAGTAGAACCGGGTTTATGAATTATGCTATGTTGTGACCGTTTTCCTCATGACGGTAGGTCTCACTCCCACACGAAATGTGTCCAAGAGAAGCCCCCCCCCCCCTTTTTTTGGGGGGGGGGGAGGAATACCATATGAGTTAATCAACTTCAGTAGAGCACATTCATTTCATGTTGCAAGTGTTAATTAATCGCCGAGCTCCGCATTTACTCTACAAAAATCCTTCTGGAGGACTAACCCCCCCCCTCCCCGCTCACAGACGCTTCCTTTTAGTAACCCTATTATGTGACTCAAGTGGAACTCTCCCCCTCCCCCCCCCCCTTTTTTTTTGTGGCCCAAGAGTTATACTTAGAAATCTTAATTTTATGTACATAATAATAATGTAATGGTAGCGCAAAGTCCGTGCAACTTTCAAACGAATGAGTTAACCCTTAATTAATTTATTGTTTGTCCACTTTTTGAATTCGCTAATTCTCTCTCTCTCTCTCTCTTTCTCCGCCTCTCTCTATCTCTTCTTTCTCTCCCTGCCCCCTCTCTCTTTCTTTTCTCTCTCTCTCTCTGTCTTTCTCGTTTTCTTTCTTTCTTTCTTTGGTTCTATTCTTCTTCCTTTCTTTCTGTCTCTCGTTGTCTTTTCGTCCAGTCCGTTATGTCATTAATTCCTTCAGGTCTATGACTGGGTGTACATCACATACTTATCACTATACCATGTTACGTTAACCAACGTTAAACTGTCGAAATTTCTGAATATGAGAAACGTAAGAGAACTGACTCCTCTCTCAACTTTCCGAGCCGAGGTCAAGGCCGTCATGTTCCTAGCAAAGTGGTTTAATTACATAATTATTGTGTGCTTATCGCTTAATTAAAAATTGGCTAAATAGCCGTCCTCGTTCTTTTAGTTGCAGCAGATTCACGAACAGCGGCTTCAATCATCATACTTCAAAATAATTAAATTTCTTTTTAAGAAAGGAAGCAAATCATGCTACACTCGAGCCAAAAAGTTAAGCAACCCTGGGTTATGCTCAGAACTGACAACTTTATTTTTCAATTAATTCAAACACGTTCATTGGAATCAATTTATTGTTATGTAAGTCTGAAATCACATTCAATTTCATTTTACCCACCCCAAAAATGGGGCTTAATGACTTAAACAAAATTTTCTTTTATACAAAAACAAAAAAGTCAATAATTGAATGACAAGAGTTCACAAATGTTGTTAGTGAAGGTTGCTTAACTTTTTGGCTCGAGTGTATCTTTCCTTTTTGAAAAATAAGTATAATTACTTTACTTAAATACATGGGCGTATCTGTGGAAAACAGCTAGCGTGGCAAGCACTGAATTTGCGCCAATTCCTTATATCTGACGCCCATCTTTTAGATCAGTGGTCCCCAACCCTCGGGCCGCAGACCGGTACCGGTCCGTGGATTAATTGGTACCGGACCGCACAAGAAAAATTTAATTATTTCCATTTTATCTACTATCTGAAACTATTTTTTTATTTTCCTTCTATTTTCTAGGTTACATCTCGGTCACTTAAGCGCTGAATTTTAACCCATAATTAGCCTATATTAGCCAAAAATGAATACGAAGCAGACGTCTTTAGAACGTTTCCTTGCGCAAAGGAGTAACCTGGACATAAGCAATACACTTTGGGTGTCATTGTATCCTATTATCCCCAGATGGAACCGTCTCGTTGCAGAGAAACAAGCTCAGGGTTCTCATAGATTTAGCCTTCTAGTGAGTTAAAATGTTAAATCACTTTATATTTGTTTTATGGTGTAACTGTATTTTATTTTGAAGGCATGTTTAAATACAATTAAAACAATTAAATCAAAATTATCATATAAAAACATTCTAAAATATAAACAATCAACGCCCCCCCCCCCCCAATGAAAAGGTTGGGGACCACTGTTTTAGATGACTTTTCTACGATGTCAGCTCAGAAACACAAGTGAGCCATGTTAATCTTTAAATACTACAAACTATAACACTACTTGAAAATTGCAACTGCATCTTCCTCAATTCTGGAGAAAATTGTGGTGTTTTTTTCTGATCCAGGATGGCTTGTCTGTCTTGAACAGAAATTTACTCAGTGGTGCGCCCCTCCCCCCATTGCCACCCCCCACCCCCACCCTCCCATCACCCCCCGCCGTTTTCAAGTGGCGCCTACCCAGCCAGCGACCCTATGGAAAGCCGTCGCGTAGGATGGAGGTAAAGTTTGCTCATAGGAATGACATTGTTCTTACGTAGATCCGCTGGTTACGACATTTTGCCCGACGTCGTTTTGATGTCAGGAATCCGCCCCTGCGGTAAACCTACCAACCCTACGATCTCCTATACAGATCTGCGTCGGATTGGATGCTGGCATAGTATGGCACGTGCCATGCCTGCCATTCCTCAGATACGCCACTGCCAAGTTTGAGAGACAGGTGAAAGATACATACTCGGATACGTCATAGGCCAGGCCTACTTAAACATACACTATCTGATGTCTTGTTTTCAGAATTGATGGTAACGTGACTGACGAAGATGCAGTACCACCTGTGGTCTATGCAAGGCGAGGAAACAGTTCGCGGGCGTATCCCTTGCTTGTTCACTCACTATACGGCAAGAACATGTTGTATAACCGACTGACGGACGATTACACTTACTGTAAGAGAGTTCTTCCCTTTATGGTAAGTTACACAGTGCTGGTGGAGGTGGTAGAGGTCGAGAATTTGAGTGTTCTTATAATGTACTGAGCTATCGGCCCAGAGACTAGGCAGAGAGAGAGAGAGAGAGAGAGAGAGAGAGAGAGAAACTGAGGCAGTGAGAGAGAGAGAGAGAGAGAGAGAGAAACTGAGGCAGTGAGAGAGAGAGAGCGAGAGAGAGAGAGAGAGAGAGAGAGAAACTGAGGCAGTGAGAGAGAGAGAGAGAGAGAGAGAAACTGAGGCAGTGAGAGAGAGAGAGAGAGAGAGAGAGAGAGAGAAACTGAGGCAGTGAGAGAGAGAGAAACGAAAGAGTGAGAGAGAAACTGAGGCAGTGAGAGAGAGAGAAACGAAAGGGTGAGAGAAACACTAAACAGACAGACAGATACCGACAGCGACAGACACAATTAGAGATAGAGACTAGGAAGGAGAGAGAGAGAGGGTAGGTGAAGAAAGAGAGGAAGAGGGTGAGAGAGAGAGAGAGAGAGAAAGGGTGGGGGGGGGGGGCTAGATTAATCCCGAGCAACACTGGGTACCCAATCTAGTGTAACAAATATATCAGCTATTTTAATTAATATTTTACATTTACAAGCAGCATGAGAGAACGCCCCTTCCACAATACACATTTTGACCAATTAATACGCCTCCATGCGGTGCGCCGTTAATATGACGCCAACAAAAAATATTTTCGTTCAAGCACATCACTCAGCAGTGCAGTGGTGCGCAAATATGATCAATCCGAGCAAATTACCACCCAAATGGGAAATGACCGTATTGGGCGAAGGGGGGGGGGGATATCATACTATGACTGGAACGTCACAGCCAGTTGTGCCAGCCAAATGTAGGCCCTACACCCAAGAAATAATGGCAGAATCTGATTGTGTCTGACCGGGCTTAATATGATAAGGTCTTCCCGGATTTACTAAGAAAGTACAGGAAATGATGGTGTGTACATTTTGTCTGCCAGCAGCTGACTGTGCCTTTCGGGGCTTAGCATGATAGCCCCCTCCCTTAGTATGTTTCACCTACGTCACCCAAAATTGCGATCTTGACCAGGAGGCTTTGAACACTTCTTCCTCCCCCCTCTCCAGTTTGGCACGGCCGTTGTTGTTTTTTTGTCTGCACGGCGGTTGAGTACGCGTACTGGAAAAGATTGGCTTGATGGCTTCAGCCCAAAAAATAAAAACTGAAACTCTTGGGCAAAACGTAACTTGTGACCTTGGAACTTCCGACGAAATACGAAATAAAATTAAAACTTTTGTAGGAACACAGGTTCTGTGACGTAAAGTGGAACAAACCAGTTAAGTTTGTTTTTGTCCTAAAAGTCATTTCATCATGTCAACTCCCCCTCCCTTTTTCTAAATACCTGATACCCATTTTTTTTAGATGACTTTGCCATAATATCAACTCAAAAATACACCACAAGCTCGTTACTATTTTAACCAACAAATGGCAGTATATGACAATTATAACTGCAGTTGGAGATACATGTAATTATTTTTTCACTGCCAGAGGCTGGCTGGTCTGAATTCAACAGAAAATGCTCCGTTGGCGTGTGTCATATCTGCCATACCTTTGACATGCCACTGAGTGAGTCAGTGAGTGAATGAGAGAGAAAGAGAGAGAGAGAGAGAGAGAGACAGAGAGAGAGAGAGAGATGTGTGTGTGTGAGAGAGAGAGGGTGTGTGTGAGAGAAAGAGAGAGGGAGAGAGCCTGCCTGCGTGTGCGCGGGCGTGTGTGTGTGTGTGTGTGTATGTGAGAGAGAGAGCGAGCTGGTGAACGTGCACTATTTTTTTCTTTAAAACCCATTTCATATCTGTTATCAATTTTCGCTTCAGTTGGTTTTTGAATTAAATATTACAGTTACATTTCTCCACTCTATTCAGGGTCCCTTCAATTTTACTACACAATCCAAGAACCCGTGTTGGCGGGGGGATGACGGAACCTTCAGGTGCATTCCATATTTTTATGTTCCGGGTTTTAGTAAAAGTGGAACGACGGACCTTTTCACACGAATCCAGAAGCATCCACAAATCCTTAGCCATCACAAAGAATTTCATTGGTTAGATTATCTACGATATTATGATAATTATAGTAAGTTTTCATTGTTTGTTTGTTTGTTTTTTGGTTAACCAATATTATTCCATGTGTCCAGTCACATTTCTGACCATGTTGATCTTATAATTGCATACTCTGTATAATTTTCACTTTGTTAATCCTATCCTTTTTCTTCCAAGACTTTCCTCCTTTTGTTATTGTTATTAATTATTATATTATTAGGTAGTCCAAACTGCCCCGCTAGAGGGGCAAAATCACGTTTTGACATTATTTTAGGCCAACATCACAAGGCTATTCCTGCTATGTAGTTATGTGAAACGCCATATTATATATATCCTACATCAAAATGAAATTCAGTCCTTTTTTTGACAAAATGTACATCCTATTGTATTGTTTAATGTATTTAGCTGTGTGTTTTCATAGAATAACAAATTTGGTATCAAAATTCTTAGAAAAGCAAGCTCCATCAGATTAGACTGGTGAGTTGTGATAAAAAGTAAAAATCAGTTTGGACTACCTATTATTGTTTTATTATTATTATAGTTGTCATTTTGTTCTTGTTGGTGTGATGTTGTTATCATTGTTTTTGTTGGCATATTTTTATTACACGTATTGTTGGTATCATAACAAGCTGAATTCCCAAGGCAATGCCTGGAATAAATCTCTCTATTGTTATTACAGTATTATTATTATTACTGTTATTATTGTGAGAGACGAAGTAATAATTTTAATCTTCTTAAGTCGTCTTAGACCATTTTCGTCATGTCTCTGAGTCTTCACCTCATGAGTCTTGCCATTTCATCATTTCGTTTCAGAGATTCAAATATTATTTTCACTATGTCTCACATTCGTTTTCTGTTTCTCTCATTTTTTGTCTCTCTGTGTGTGTTTCTCTTTGCTTCTCTTTCCGTCTGTCTGTTTGACTGAAAGTTTTTGTCTTTCTCTCACTCTCTCATTCAGCCCCCCCCCCCCAACCTCATTTTCTCTCTTTCTGTCTTTGGCCATCATTCTCAATATATCTAGGTGTTGTATTATTACATGTATTTTTTCTATACATGTATTTAAAATTAGGTGAACAATCATTGCTGTCCGTACTTTGTTACAGGATTTATTCAGAATTATACAGATATGTTTGCTCAACAAGCAGTTTATATAGATGAATGGATTGGTCTAAAAGGCCACAGTGACTTCATCTTTGGTGAGTAATTGGGGTGGGAGATGGGCCAGTTAGCATGGGCTTATGATTTTGAGGGGCTTACTTTCTCTCTCTGGTAGAGACAAGGGGATGAGGGGGGATGCCAAGTGGTAAAAAAATATCGATATTCTAAAAAGAGTCAAGGGGGAATATCTGAACACAAAACTCTAAAATTATATTTTAAAGAGGATTCACAAAAGATGAATACATGGATAAAATATAGATATTATAAATATATTTAGCACCAATCAGAAAGATACTTCAATAACAGTTTTGGAATCTGTTCCCATACGGCCTGGGCCTTTTAAGATTGAGTTATGATATACTTATGTAATGATGCGTTAGATGTGTATACTATGTTTGTGCCCTTAAATGCTCTGTGAAAGTGAAGTTCTCTCATGGGACAAGAAAATAATTCTATCTTTAACCTTACAGTACCAGCTTTACACAGGCCTGGCAGTAAGTTATATATTGAATGATTAGTCATTAAAAGATTAGATGAATCAGTATTTTGTTTGCTTTTTTGTTTTATTTCTCTTTCAAACAACATTTTTACAGGTGATGGAACCCCTTGCCAGGTGTGGTATTCCTTATACTGGCGCTGTTTTGAAGGCAACCAGGGCCTATCACAGCCTCGGTACACAAATGCAGATCTTCTGTACAGGCTGTATCCACAGACTAAAGTTATTCTTTTACTCAGGGAACCTGTAGATAGGTAGGACATGTAAGTGTGCATGAGAAAACCCACAACAAGTCGGCAGAGCTGATTTTGAGAAAAACGGCTTTGAAGTGAAAATATAGGTCCGACACAAACTTCCAACTTGGCTGTTGTTTAGGGGACCGTGGCATGTTACAGGGTAAACTGTAGACGAGCAGTGAACACTACTCACTATGATCTCTATAACAGCTTTGCAGTTAGACTACGGTCTCCTGACAAGATCCAAAAACTTTCGACTTGGCTGTTTCTAGGTTTACAGGGTAAACTGTAGATGAGCAGTGAACACTACTCACTATGATCTCTATAATAACGACTTAGTTATTAGATTACGGTCTCCTAACAGCAATCACTCCAATATTACTTGGTCAATTAGCTATTGCCACTTATAGGATTAAATGCCGTTTTCTCAAAATCTTGTTTTAGGGGGGTCACTGACTTCAGTTTATCAGAAATGTCTTGCCTTTTATTATATGTACAGAACTCAAAATATCATGTTGCTGACTTACTGTGGGTTTTCTCATGCACACTCACACATATGTACACGTAGTTATAACTGGCTGTAAACAACTAAGTCTTGCAAACTATACGTTATTAAAAATTAAGTTTATATTAAAATATATGGTTATATCAAAATTTATTCAAAATTTACGTACCAGCTATTGTTCTCAATACATCATTAGAATTTATATACTTTATATACCATTAGTCTTTGCGCACCATTGAAATTTATGTACACTGCACTAACTATTGTTTATATGTGATATAAAATTTTCAAAATGTTTTCTATGGATCTGCTTTTGTAATAATAAAATCTGCGGTATTGTTTGTCTGGACAGGCTGTACTCACGTTTTTTGACCTGGATCTATAGAGCACCTCACTCGGCATACAAAAATCCAAGTCCACTGAGCTTCCATGATATTGTTGTCGATGCTATAGCAAAGTATACGCAGTGTTTCAAGCAGTGGTCGCCCAGACATTGTGTGTACGATGGAAAATTATACACTGAAACTGTGAGTGCAAACATCTGGTTTGAAATACAAGCTGAACAATCCCATCATTGTGTTCCAAAAAAGCACCAAACTGGGCCTCCATAATATGCCAGTTATTTAAAAATTGAAGGGCAAGAGAGATTGAAGTTTCCCTCAGTCATCAAAAGCTGAGAAAACAACCACCTCATTGAAATATATTTGAAAAAATACATTTTCTGAAAGATCAGAGCTTTAGTGACGCTAAAATTAAGGATGTCATGTCAAACTTCAAGAAATGTTCTTGCTAATTTTGAAAGCTGTTTGTGCTGGAGATACTGAGAAAATGTATTAATTTTTTTTTTTCTACAGATGGAACTTGCTGCCTCAAAATTTAAGAGATGTTTTGTTAAAACTCACCTTTTCAATTGATTTTCTGACCATTGTCAATTTTTGTATGTTCTTGTATTTGTGAATTGGTTGTGAGTGGTAAACTGACTGTAAAACACGTAAAGCTTGTATCAAGGGATGAAGCATTTTATATAAATGTTAATTGTTATTTATTATCAATCTAATTATTTTTTTTATTTTTTTTTGTGTCCTCAGATATGTCATAGATTAAACAATTAAATGCAAGATTTATTTGGTTTTGTTCTCAGGCACTTAGATTACAAGAAGGAATATATTCTGTGTTTCTAAAGGACTGGCTTAAAGTATTTCCCAGAAACCAACTACTCATTCTGAGGTACAGTATTTTGTTGTGGACAGTCTTTCCCATTGTATTAATTTTAGGGGCCATCCATTAAATATGTATGCTCCGATGGAGGAACGCCCAGCATATAAAAAGCATATAATATGAGAGGAGGGGGTATGTCACACTTTCCACTCATAGCACCGAATTTAAAAGTTTGGTTTTATTTATAAATATTCTTATGAGCAAAACAGCTTGCACGATTATACAAAAATCAAATACAGTTGTAAGTTTCTGATGAAATAGCCAAACTTTCTGTGCAACATGCTGTTTAAAGCTTCAAAATATATCAAGGCCTTGTCATGGACATTGAACATTTTAATGCCCGTACACTTGTACAGGTGAGGGGATGTTATGGATGGCCCCTCATAGGGTTTAAGGATTTCTCTTCTTATGTTGTATCTTAAGTAATGAAGCTTATTCAGAGAAAAAGTGAAGCATTTACTATTTAGAAGTGTATACCTAGTTGGAGATCTGTAGCGTCCCACTAGTTGAACGATCGATATTTTCTCATCCCCCCGCTTGGCGAGTCTCGCTTGGCGACCTTCCTCCCCCCTCTCGCCAGCAAGGCCGGTATTTCTCTTTGATGTGGCTTGTTTGTTTCACTGTAGAAAATCTAGAAGGTCTGGAAGGAACTGCAGTGTCCGAGATTACGCTAGGTCGACCTTGAGTGATGTAATTCTATGACGTGTCTGTGTACGATTGGGTGGCTTGTATGTGTCCCGAACGATCTAGGTCTGTTTCGTGCTTATGGGGCGGTTAAGCCGCTTCCTGAACGTTCCTGGACAGAATATATATATATAAGGAGGGCCAGGCGAGTAGGGGTGGTGCAAATCGTGGGTGAAAATTTTAAGGTGCAAATCATAGGTGTGAAAATCCAGTGGTAGTTAGAAGTGTGTCTTCCCGGCTAGCTAGGTCTTGTTTACAGTTATTAAACGTTAGTATTAATTGTTCATCGGATCCTGTTATTTATTTCTACAACAGTTCGAGACAGTTTCGTTTTTTAAGGGGTAGACGATCAGTTCATCTGACTCTCCCCATTATAACGTGCTGAAATTTGCATCAACTGTTACAAGATCACAACATGGAAGTGAAAGAAATGCAAGGAGGTTGGTGCCATGGCAGAGATCGCGGTTTCGAGCTCCGCCTGAGCCATTCGTTTTTCTTCTTTCTTTTGCTCCTACTTTTCTGAGCACCAACTTGGTATATACATCAAAGTTACTGATCTTTTTCTCTGATTAATGTTAGTGCTCTGTCTTTCCCTAAGGAAGTGTATATTGAGGCCTATTACAGCCTACACAACCCGGTGCTGTGCTATTTGGGCCCAATGTATTTTAGGCAAGGGAGTGTCAATTGCCACCGCGGAAGACGGTGTCCATTGTCGATTCAAGTGTGCTTTGGAATGGTCAGATGGACCTGGGGATGTGGGGGTCTAGTCAGTTTGTATCAATGGGCGGTAGTGAGATTGACTGATAAGGTGAAAAGGGGCTGGGGTAGCCATTGGCGATCGACCCGTCAATGGCCACCGCAAAATGCGCTGGTAATTAATGCTACCGATTATCGGAAAATGCGGTGGTAATTGACGCTACCGGCAAGGCAATATTGTACGGACACAAACTCGGTGTTTTCAAAAAAACACGCCAGAACAGTGCAAACTGCAAACTCGCACTATTGGCCCAAATAAGCCGGAAACAGGGTTTTGTGCTATTTAGGTTGTATTCGGCCCAAATATACCTCGTCTTTCCTGAAGCTTCTGCTTACCTTTATTTACTATTTTCATAAAGCTTGTCTGCCATAGTTTGTTTGTTTGTTTTTGCTGTGTCTCTGTCTCCTAATACCCACTATCTAAACTTACTTAGCTTCTAAAATCCATTTCAGATTTGAAGATTATGTTAAAGACATAGGACACCATATGCAAAAAGTGTTTTCCTTCCTGGAGATAGGTAAGTATTTGACTGTGTCCAGTTCACTGCAAAACAATCCATTTGTTGTCAAAGTGATATATATTAAAATAAAGATACAAGAAAAAGTGGCATACTTGATTTTATTACCATATGTTTTGAAATTATGTGTCAGTAGTACGTGAAAATACTCGATTGTTAGGGTTCAGGATTCCCAATTCAGGAAGGGTGTGTACCCTCCAGTATTACGATGTGGGACGTTAACTAGGGTTCGACTGCATTATAAATCGAGAGGTTTTATGTGGTGTTACTTGTTAATCTAAACTCTAACTTTCACACCATGCACTGGCACACTACAGAACAACCTGTGTAGATTTAGTTAAACAGACCTGCAGGGTCACAATTTATTACACTAAGTATCCTAACAACGCTGGCTAGATCTAATTATGTGGAATGATAATTATCAGCAGCATCAATTTCATAATCAATAATATGTCATTACAACTCTAGCTCTAAGGTTCCTCTAACATCATTCAACTTCTATGCTCGCTACCTATCTAATCACAATTCCTATGTATGTCTAATATATAGACTGCTGTTGTATGGTGCTCAATATACTAATATTGTCTCTGGAGACATAAAGTCATCTCAGATAGTTAGATTCAAGTTATAGGTCTAAGTCTTGCCCGTCGAAGCGACGTCGGCACAGTTACATGTAATTCAAGGATGGGCTGGTAACTCCCAGCCTCACCCAGACAATTCAAACACAATTTACAATTATGTATCCATACGAAACTACTAAAACTATCTGCAGCTCTAGATGAGATTACGCTGCATACACGTGGGTGGACTCCTCATTCTCCTATCGGAAATATGCGTGCTCCGTTAAACATCACGAGCTTGGTCCGATATTCAACTTACAATTGTTCTGGCCGATTAAAGGCCAGAAACAGTATAGAAAGCGTGGTTCAGTTCAGTTAGACATATGGATCCATGACAAGATCCCCATCAGGTCATGCAGTTAGTTGTACTTGGGCCCATCAAGCCGGGCTCACGCTGACCTCCTCACAGAAAGGCTATTCTGTCTGAAGTGAAGAAAGTAGCACGGACCGTAGGGTCTGCGCTGTATCGCGATTCTTCCGCTAACCTTCATTGGTTAGCCCTTTTACCTATATTATAATTTATTTGCATACTACTGCTTATCACGGGGCCGAGAACTGCTCTGTCATTCCTAGTTATACATTTATTCTATCTCGCCCCACTTTCTTTCCATCTATAAGAAAAAAGTGTTACAAAACAAACTGCCCACGAGAACAGCTCAAGGACAAATTACGCTGGCCATAATCAGCAAGATCGTAAAAAATTAACACACTAACTTCGTGACCTAGCATGGCATTTTTAACTTAACCTGCTCTTGACATCGATGATACACTCATACATGTACAGTATTCGTGAATGAACTGCTTAAGGTCGTTTGCAACTTTGTTAAACTACGTGGTCATCAGTGTCTGGCCCAGAGCGGCCATCAGTTTGAACACATGCAATAACACAAATAATTAAACAGCTTTCCTCTTTAATTTGAATTATAAATCTTGGATGTATCGTATTTGATATTGTATTAATAATTAAAAAATAAGTGTGTGCATGTACGTAAGTTTTTGAGACAAGCTGTATAGCATTGATTTTAGGTTTGATAAAACCTTAGCGCCCACCAGCTGTTTTTGATCGGCCGAGTAGCTGAATGGTGACATCAAGACATTAAGTTTCAATGAGACTCAGTGTACCAGCCAACTAGTTGGTTCTCACTGAAACTCAGTGTCATCGAACTAGCCAGCCAATCAAAATCAGCTGATGTCAGTTTTCTATTTCTTGGGGACACGGTGGTCTAGAGTGTTCAAATCCTGATCGGTGCAGGCATGTTGGAATTTTGGGATTTTTCTCATATTTTCCTGTGGGAGGTTGGATCGAGCATCTAGTCTTCTCGGATAAGAAGAAAAAATTCGGAGGGCCCATGTGCACGTTGCGCACATTAAAGATACCTTGGCAGTGGGAAATCGAAAAGAGCAGGCCGAACAGGATTTTACCCGTGCAAAATGAAATAAAATTCATCCCCACCACCTGCTGTCCGGCGCTGCACTGTGGCGACAACGTGCCTGCTCCAGTTGTAACTGGGCTGCAATGATACAAAGGCAAATTTCCCAAATATGGATTAAAGAAGTATACAAAATACAAGAAATGCAAAATGTATATTTTCTTTCAGTTTGTTTGTTTTCCTAATTTTCATTCAGACATGTACTCTTTCATTTCCAGCTCCTGCAGATGCAGACACAATGAAGACGATAACCAAAATCAAACCAAAGAATCCTGGGAAACATTATGCCGTTGGGAAAATGCTGAACAAAACTAGAGCAATCTTGGAGGATTTCTACCGTCCATTCGTACAGGAATTACCTGGCCTGTTATCTGACAAAAGCTTTTTATGGCATTATGATAAAGCATAACAAATATAATACATTATTTATTATGGTTAGAGAGATTTAAGCCTCTTAATTTGCATTGCTTTGAATCAAACTGTCCTGATGCAATAAAATTTAACCTACAATGCATTTCTATTCTATGAAATTGCTTACATTCCATATATATTATTTCAGCATAAACCAAAGATTTCACTATTTTTGGGTGGCATAAATGAAATAAACCAATTGAATGGGTGAAGTATGAAGTGTCAGGAAGGATTGAAAGAATGATCCACAATAAAGAAAAGAATGAAAGACGAAATGAACAAAAATGCAGCAAAGCATGACATCATTTCCAAGCTAGAATTTATTTATCAGTATTTTTATTTCCTCTTATCTCAGTGAATTGGGAAATTAAAATACATGTATTGTGTGTGATTGCTAAAATTAACGGGATTTTTATGTATGGTTAATGTTATATGAATATAAATGCAAATGTAGGTTTTTGTGCAATTATTTATTCAGGGCTATTTCTCTGACCAGGTGTTCATGCATGAGAAATCAAAAAGGTTCTTCTGCACGGGATTTTAATTTTGACCAATCATTGTGTTTCTCGTGTAGCGGCTCAGGTGTTGAGGCCTTTGTTTAGGGAGAATCTCCGCTCTTAACATTTGCACTCCAGGGCTCCCACTCAACTGAGAAAAAAACATCTGAAATCTATGCGCAGCACCTATGCGGAGCGTAAATTTTAAATGATTGACCATATTCTGCGCATAAATTTGATATAATGAACGGTACATTACACCTACACACAGAAATACACAACAAAATACTTAAATAGTAGTAATAAATGGACATCGGAAAAATTACCGCTGATCTCTTCCACCGCAGATTTCCACGTTTTCGTGGAAGAGTAGGAGCCCTGACCTCTCATTTGTTATTTTTTGTGTTTCTTCTTCTTGTTTTTGTGTACTTGTTTGATCCCATTGGGGGGGGAGGTCATTTTTGCTAATTTTGCCTGGCCAGCTGGGCTTGTTAGGCCTACTCTTCTCGACGACTTCCAACTGCCAAGGTATCTTTAACGTGCGCAACATGCACATGGGTCATCCAAGTTTTTCATCCTTATCCAAGAAGACTAGGTGCTTGATTCTACCTACCATAGGATCAGGGACAGGAAATTCCACAAACCGTCCAGCATGCCTGCACTGATCAGGAACCTAACCTGGTACATTTTGTCGTGAAAGGTGAGCAACTTGGCTCTAGCCCAACATGCCCCCAGAGCGGCCTATGCGTTTCAAAGTTGTGTGTAAAAATGGCAACCACTGACGCAAAGAGATTTTCAGCACTGTGTTGAAATGAAGTTTGACTGCTGGGGTGAGTTTATTCACCAGCTTATATTAACCACCTGGTCAGAGGAAAGTTTTTAGATTAGCCCTGACCACCTGGTCAAAAGAACCACGCCCTTATTTATTCATTGTGTTGTGTTCTGCATGATACATGTAATAAAATAACATGAAGGTCTGATTTTTAAATTATTCATTGTCCATCTCACACTCTGGCATACCAATAATTTTCCTCAAGTTCCAAGAGAGTACTTCAAAGTTTTGATCACTTTCATTATTCTTGGATGTGACCAAAATATTTCTGCTTATAACTTGTTATCATTATCACAGTGAGAACGTAGATCTCACCATCAGCAATCAATTCCATGTAATGGTAACTCAAAATCGTTGACATGCCTGTGTGTGGGGTGGACAACATGTTGAAACTTTGTGAGGGATGCGCCAGTATTAATGAAATGTTCACATATGGCTTGTGTATTCTGTATTTTGCAAATCTGCAGGCTGATGAAATTATTTACCAGTATTTCTGTGTTCTAAAAAAAGAGAGGAAAAACACTGGAAAACCTTAAATCAGAGGTTTGTAAGTTCCTTTTTCATCCCGTTTACTTGTTGTAAGTTTTCAAAAGAAAATGTACCCCCACCAGGTTGTGTTCAGTAACAGACAATCAAGAGATGAGGTAACATGTTACGTAAAATTAATTTCATTTTCTGAAAGTTATTCTCCTCTAAATTAGACTTCAACATCGGCAACACATTGAGAAGTATTTTAAAAAAAAGACCATGAAGTCCAAATGATAGAAAGAAAGTAAAATGGTGTTTATTTCCACTTCAAATTTTCTTCTCAACTTCAGATATAAAAAAAAAAAATTTATTATGAAAACAAAAACAAGTACATGTACTTATTTATATCGAATCAGCAAAATTTACCCCTGGGCAGGCGAAATTTACAACCTGGGAGTGAATTTACCCCAGAGTGGATCCCCTTGCATTAAATCATAGCTTTTAAGTCTGATTGAAGCCCTTCCTGTACAGCAACAAAAGCTCATTCATGTCTCATAGAATTTGAACAGCTTTGACATAGTATCACTGAGCTTTCACTAAGCTCTTATTGGCTTTTGATATAATCTTCAGATGTCACTCTTTTATGCTTCCAGGTTGATGCGCTTTGGCTGTTGAACTAAAGGGCTCTGTGTTATTTAAATCCTCGTGCATGTCAGCCTAATTGCCAAAAATGTAAAAAATTAAAAAATTGAAAAAATTGAAAAAAGCAATTTACACATATTGAATCTGTCATTATTTATTGTATTGTATACCAGTATCATGGTCTTTTTTATCTACCCGTCTGTTTGTTTTGATTGAGTACGAACTTCTACATGTATGTGAAATTTCCAAGCTGGCATCACTACCTCAATCTGTCATAGATTTCCGTGGATTGGTAGTATTACTGTCAGGGCAGGTTTCCTACATCAAACCGATATCGGCGCAATGTTGTAATCAGCTGATCTATGTAGGAACAATTTCATTCCTATGCGCAAACTTGACGTCAATCTTATGAATTGGATTTCCGCAGGGTTTTTGGCTGGGTTACAGCCCTTTCTTGGGGGCCTGAAATTCCTATATATATGTATCCCTGGCAAGCAACCCAGTGGAACTCCGACCTGTATGACAGACCTCTAGTTTTTGCTCATAGGAACATGGTTTCAATGTAGACCCTTGGCCTGGTTACAATGGGGCGCTGGCTTCGTTTTGATACATAGAAGGAAATCTGTCCCTATGGAAATCCTATCAACCTTACAAAAATCCCATACAAATCTACATCTTATTGAGGTAGGAATGCTGGTTGGGGATTGTTGGTGTGTTTAAAATATTGTTATCATCGCTGTTCATAAATCGTTGATGCTGATTCTAATATCAGCAGCTACACCCCTGTTGTGATCATCTTCGTGGTCTTGTTTAGTCTTTAACCGCTGTTGACGTCACTTTGTCCGCTGCTTCTGTCCTGTCCATTGTGACACTGGTCACAGGTGACATCAGTGTGTGTGTATATATGTGTGTGTGCGCGCTATGTATCATACTTTCTGCTTCTGTAACTGTATTGTTATGTATTCAATGATCAAAACAAATTTCCTTGTACAAGGACGAATAAAATTTATCTTATCTTATCTTATCTTATCTTATCTTATCAAACCAAAGATACTAGACGAATAAGATGAGACTGCTAGCGCTTTAGCATGCAAAGATTTCGCACCACCACCTAGTGGCGAATTCGCGGAAGTCATGAACAGTGTCGTATTTTACAAAGCCAAATAGGGAAAATATTGAATTTTGTTCAAAGTTTGGCTATTGATATCAGCCTTGATTGACGTTACTTATTTTGTAATTATAACTTCAATCACTGTCGGAAAACGCTGGGTTTTTAAAAATTTTTAGTCGCAGTAGCACTGTAACTAATCCACATCATTAATTTAACATTATATCAAGCATTCTTTTCATGCCCCACCCCCGATCAGCGCGCAGAGTTTGAGCACGATTATTTTAGAAGTGTGAAGAAGGGGGTGTCTCATCTTATTGTTTCTATCTTTGATCAAACCAACAGAACAAAGAAAGTTGTCACCAGCAGAGAGGCAGTTTTCAGACCAAGGACTCCTGTAAGAACGGAAACATAATTGTACAGATGTTAGTTACAAGTTTCAAGTTTCAATCTATTTGAGGCCCAGCAGCCAATTCAAACTACATGTGTACACAAGAATCATGCAAACAATATTTGAAAAGGAAAAAAACGCACTTGGTCATGCACTTTCTCCACTGCCTAGGACAATTTAAAAATAATAATAATATTGAAGATCATTAATTTATATAGCTCCCAATCCAGAAAAGTGCTCTAGGCACTGTACAGAAAGTCTTGTTTTCTCCATTTGCACCCCCCCCCTCCCTACTCTCTCTCTTAAGCATAGTCTATTGCATACACTCTTATCTCTTTATACACACAAAATATAGTCACATAAAGATAAACAAAGCAGAAATTAAACAATAAAACAGTAAAAAATAAAATGAATTGAGAAGATAAATATGGATTGGAATGAGACTTCAAAACTGAAAGTGTTTTTGGAAAAGGTGGGTCTTTAGTCCAGTTCTGAATACAATCAAATGTAACTTGACTGATAAATGCCAGCAATAACCATCCTTTTACAAAGATACAAACTCACTTCGTGTGATTTTATTTATTAGGAATACAAAGGGGCACTGTTGCACTTTTGAAACATGAAGCTAGGCAGTCTGCTTTACATATTTTTAAAAAAATGTAAAAACTACAAAATACTATATATGCTCTCATGAAACTTAATCAGCTGCAAGAAGTACATTCGGCCCATAGCTGAAGCAAATAATGAACTCGTGTTTTTTTATTTTTTTTTAGGTTGGGGAGGGTCAAATCTGGCTTTTTAATCCTTTTGTGTAAAAAATTTGAAATTGTTGTGAATCAGATGTCTCGATCAAACGGTGAATTTCATAAAGAAGAAAGAAAGAACGAATGAAAAATAGAACAAACAAAAGAAGGAATGACAGACAAACAGAGGGAATAAAAGATAAGTAATAAAGCATGAAAGGCAGAAAAACAGGGAGAAGGACAGCAAGAAAGAATGAATGAAAAAAGAATGAAAGACAGAAAGGGAGAAAGAAAGAATGAAAGGGAGAAAGGCAGACTGAAAGAAAGAAAGTAAGAATGAAGGACAGACAGAAAGAAAGAAAGAACCCAGCCATCAACTCTATGACAATAAGACTGTAATATTAACCTAAAGTTTACTATTAGGAATGATATATCTTTCCCTACGTAGATCTGATGGGTATGACATCGCCGCCAACACCTGTTTAATATAGGAACTATACTCTTAGGGCAATCCTACCAACCTTACAGACAACCTATACAAATCTATGTCGGATTGATGTAGGAATGCTGGCTGGGTGTAAAGAAGGGAAGAAAGAATATATTGAAAGACAGAAAGAAAAAAAAGAAAGAAAGAAAAGAAAGCAAGAAAGAAAGAAAAGAAAGAATGAAAGAAAGAAAGATGGAGAGGATGGACAAAAAATAATACAGGAAAGAGTCACTCACCTGCACTGTTTTTACCATCATCTTCCTCCTGTGCTGCGGCTGGCACCGCCCCGCTTGTTTCTCTATTCGCTGAGTTTGTCTGATCCTCGCTGTTGCCAGAAAGGCTGTTAGTGTTTGATCCCTGATCTGGTTTTGCCACAATGTCCACAGACTGACTCCCGATATTGCCATTCGTTTGGGGCGTCTGATTATCGCCAGATGGCGCATCACCTCCCACCTCTGTATTGTGTCTTTTGTGATCGTTGTTAACCTCGTTTTCCTTTGAATGACCTGTTGTATCTTGAGGAACCTTGTCTTCTCCGGTGGTATCGGTACCATCATTCTGTGGCATATCGGGTGGGCTGCTAGTAGAATCCTCGTTGTCTTCGGTCAGCTCTTCAAATGTTTTGTCTTTGTTTGAGGCGATACCTGTTTTTAATGAGGGGGCAAATAATCGAGTAATTCAGTTAGGTAATTAATAGGTAAAAAGAAATATCTATTTGCATTTAGATAATATTGTTCTTAAGTACTTTCTTCTTCCTATTATTATTATTTAATAATTAATATAACAGGGTGTTTATTGGCCAAATAACAGTTACTGTTTCAGAACACATTTAACTAATGTAATCAAGTTTACACATATACATAACTATTAAATATTTCATTCTATTTGTGAAATTTAAATTGATGAAGCTATGCATACCAAACCTAATTAATAAAGTACCCCAAAACTAAACTTGGGGTACTTTATTAATTTATGTTTGGCGTGCATAGCTTCATCAATTTAAATTTCACAAATAGAATGAAATAGTTATGTACATGTATAAACAAAAGTGCAACAGCACCCCTAGTTCTGTACATTTGGCAAAAGATTGTGGTAAAGCCCCAAATGGCTGATATCATGCCGGTGCATCGTAAAACTCAAACTCAAACTCAGAAATACAGCAAAAATCATGAACTGACATGAAAATACAGGAATCTCACAGTTATATTTATTGTGTAATTCCCCTCGCCACAACTGAACATCCTCGGCTAGGGCCTCATACTTATCCTCCTGGCAGACACCCAGACCTCGGCTCAAGCACACAGTGTAGACATCCATCAGTCTGAAGTAGAAATTGTACTGACTCATGACGGTGATAAGGTAATGACAATATAATCAAAACTGATGTATACAAATATGATATATTAGACATGGTAAGAATCATTTCATTGCGTACGCAGGTGAGTAGGTATGAGGAAGTCGGGCTTAATGTGAAAGACCAAATTCCTGACAAAAACTCTCCAAGGAATGTTTGATTTTGTTATATAACTCAGCTCAGAGATGTCCAAATTTATTCCAGTAAAAATGAAATTGCTTCTAATTGGTAGTTTTTGACAGCCACCATGTCTTTAACACCGCATAATGACAGTTACAAAAAGATATGCAGTGTATTGTTAAAATTGATAGCTAAACTTCAAGATCAGTTTTCTGTCTGTCTGTCTATCTCGACCCGTCTCCGTCTGCCCTTCCATCCCTCATTCTGTCTGTCTTATCCGATGGGTTTATTTAGCAGTTGATAAATTCATGCATCAGACTAATCAATCAACCTCCAGTCAATCAATTAATCAGTCTCTAAAAATAAATAACTAAACAAATTAATCAATTAATTAAATTAAACAAATAAATAAATAGACAACTTACTCGCACGGTTTAATTTCAGGACTGTATGCTGAGTCATTGCAAGCTCTGAACAGTTCCCTGCACGGGTTCGCTGAGGAGATTATGATTCTGGTAAGAATGTGCAAGGACAAACTGAAATCAACGACATTCAACCGGAGCGACATACGGCAAACAACACAAAACAGCAGTTTATTCCATAGAAACAAAACTGAAAGAGTGAATAATACATGTAAAACCATAGCCTCGAGGGGTGCCTGCGAAAAGATCGTATCGCCAGTTTTGTAAATTTTACAGGAGAGTGATTTGAAAGTTTGACATGAAGTATTAAATATCTGTTACGGCCTTTAAAGCCTCATCAATAATTAGGTCAATTAATTCGATAATGGAATTTGCATCATGTCAAAATGTAGTACTTACCAAGGCAAAACGGAATATATGCAAACAAAAAAAAAAACCAAAAAAAAATCTAAAATGTTCGATGTTACCATCTTTGCACAGGCACCCTTTGACCTGTGCTTCATGGTTCTTACCCTTTAAGCTCCAAATATCACCATTAACACACAGAATGCATCCCTCAGCTGCAGTTCCCAGAAGAACTCAAGGCCAGACAAGTTATTTTTAGTAATTTCTACAATAATTATACACTCAATCAACCAAATGATCACGAAAACTCCTTAATTATGCCCCTAAGAACAAATTCTCACAATATCAGAATTTTACTACCTGCAGAAATGGGGACAGGGCCTAATGGGTTAACACATTCTTGAAACGCAGTGCAAGACACTTCATCATAAATATTATTAACCACCACAATAAACATTGTAAAATTTACAGCAATTTGCTAGCTTTGCCCTGGGAAAACAAAATACATAAATATTCTCTATCATCTTTATTTATTGTGTTTAAAAGAAATAAACAATACATAAATCATAACGGAAGCCAGCGACCGGATAATACTTCCTGAGAAATAAATACAAAGATATTTTTCAACAGATTCAGCCTGCCAGCCAAACAGTGAGGAAAGGGCAGATCTCGCAGTTTCCCGCCATAGATTCCATTTGTGGCCTAGGACTTGCATCAACGTATATATATAGATCCAAACACCAAAAAAACACAAGCACACGGTTGAAATATACTGTGAACACTTCATTTCATCACCGAGTTATCCTAATTAATTAGGTCAGATTTATTTATTCATTTATTTATTTATTATCTATTTACTTATTTAGTTTTTTTTTATTTTTATATATTTGTATTCTTTCATTCTTTTTCTCTTTATCTACTTACTGAATTACTTTTAAATTTGAATGTACTCCTATTTTTTGTTTTTCGAAGATATCATGGTCAAGTTTGGAATATTTAGACGTAAGACTCCACTCTGAACGTGAATCGGTCATAATTTGGAAAGATGGCACGTACTGCTGCAGGGACCAATGTTCTGTTTTTTACCGCCCGCCCCTCTTTTTTCTTTAAGGTTAGAATTAGGAATAGCCTGGGAGCAACAGTCAGGGTTTTGGTAACACGGCTTCAGAAATCTCTCACATTCTATTATAACTGCCATAAAAGAAAGGAAAAGAGAAAGAAACAAACAAAGAACGAGAGAGAGAAAGAAAGACAAAAAATTTAAAGAAAGAAAGACGGAGGGAAGGAAAGAAAAATGAGAGACAGAGAGGGAAAGAAAGTCAGAAAGACAAAAAGACAGAAAAGAAAGATACAAAGATACAAGGAACGAAAGAAAGAAAGAAAGATAGCAAGATACAAGGAACGAAACAAGAAAGAAAGATAGCAAGATACAAGGAACGAAAGAAAGAAAGAAAGATAGCAAGATACAAGGAACGAAAGAAAGAAAGAAAGATAGCAAGATACAAGGAACGAAACAAAGAAAGAAAGACAGCAAGATACGAGGAATGAAACAAAGAAAGAAAGACAGCAAGATACAAGGAAGAATCAAAGAAAGAAAGACAGCAAGATACAAAGAACTAAACAAAGAAAGAAAGACAGCAAGATACAAGGAACGAAAGATAGAAAGAAAGCAAGACACAAGGAACGAAAGAACGAAAGAAAGATAGCAAGATACAAGGAATGAAAGAAAGAAAGAAAGATAGCAAGATACAAGGAATGAAAGAAAGAAAGAAAGATAGAAAGGTACAACGAAAGAAAGAAAGAAAGATAGAAAGGTACAACGAAAGAAAGAAAGAAAGAAAGAAGGAAGGAAGGAAGGAAAGAAAGCAAGAAAAAGAAAGAAAGAAAAAAAAAAGAAAAAAAAGAAAGAATGAAAGAAAAAAGACAGGAAGAGGGATAGAAAGAAAGAAAGAGGAAAGGAAAGATTGAAAGAAAAAGAAAAAGAAAGAAAGGGAGAGAAAAAAAAGAAAGAAAGAGAATAGAAATTCGTATACATGTACATGTATCTTTCCACATAATAATTTTTTGACGTGCTGGGATTAGAATCGCCACCAAGTGACTCCATATTTATTTTATGCACAATTATCTATCATTGCAGCTGGCAATGACCAAGATAGCTTAGACTCACCTGATTCACAGAAATAAGGGTAGGTTCTGAATGACTGTGATGCCGCATTCATGTACTCCGCATACTCCTTGAACTGGCGAGGGCTGGCCGGGGCGAGAGACTCCACTGCACACTCGAAAAAACTGTGGTATTCCCTGAAAAATTCAAACTGATTAGTATTAGTATACATGTACATGTTAATTTTATGTAAAGTAAATTTGCGACAGATAAAGATAATAATAATAATAATAATGAAGATCATTTATACAGCGCCCAATCCAAACAATTTGCTCTGGGCGCTTTACAGAAAGTCTTGTTCTCTCCATTTGCAACTCACCCTCTCTCTCTCCCTCTCTCCATCTCCCTCTCTCTCTCTCTATCTCAGACACAATCTATTGCATACACTCCTATGCTAGATATACATTGTATATATAATTATACATAGACACACACATAACATACTATAAGGCAGAAATTAAACAATAAAACAGCAAGAATAAAGTGAATTGAGAAAATAAATCGATTGGGAATGTCGAAACTTCACAACTGAACGTGTTTTCTTAAAAAGGTGGGTTTTCAGACCAGTTTCAAATGACTTTTGACCTGGTAGATGCTTCTCGTAATGATTTTTGGCAGAGAGTTCCAGATAAGGGTGGGGATAGGTTGGAGGGGAGGGGTGGGGGGGGAGACGAGGGAGAAAGAGGGTGATTATTGAAGAATGATGACTGTCGCTGGCACATCAATCAAGGTACGTTTTACTGTATAATCATAAGTAGATATATACAGTAGTGATCAAAATTAACGCAACACTTTTATTTCTTAAACTGAAGAAAACAGTTTTTTACACAAGCAATCGAATCATATATCATCTTAAAGAAAATTAAATTCTGCATACGCTGATACCAGGCGCATGCGTCTCTGGTGTGTATTCATTGATATATCTGGTCTAAAAGACGAATGTTTCATTTTTCGAACTTTGCAAAATTAGATCTAACGCCGGTTTCTGAAAAATGAAAAAAAATGCATGTAATGTAGGTTCACCTGCTATTGTCGATCGCTGTTTTGTTTTGTTTCGTTTTTTAAAATTGTTTGTGTTTTTGTTACGGTAATGTTATGTTAAACACGCTCTTCTGTCACATGCATATGATAAAAAGTCATAACAAAAGTTAACAGTTAACAATGTAATTAACCACATACATTTATTACAGCTTGTTTTTTTCCTTTACAATAACAGTTTCAATTGGAAAAATACAGTTAGATCTAGTACTTGGTGTGTCCTCCTTCCACCTGAACCAAACTTCTGACTCTCCGTCCCATGGACTGTGTAAGATTTAAGACGATGTCATCTGGTACTTCCTCCCAGAGTTCGTTTACCAGAGCAAACAGTGCATCGTTATCTCTTGTCAGGTCATGTCGCTTGAGGTTTCGTTTAATCAGTGACCACATGTGTTCCACCGGGTTCATGTCTGGTGACAGTGAAGGCCACGTCAAGGTTTCTATTCCATTGTCTCTAAGGAAGTCTTTTGTAACTTGTGCGCGGTGAGGAGGAGCATTGTCTTGAACAAAGATGCCAACGTTGTTAACGGGGTCATTTACGAATGGGACAGCGTGGGGCCGTAGGATTTGATCAATGTACTGCTGTCCGTTTAACCTTCCGTTGATGCGGATTAGAGGTGTTTTTCTGCCACCAACAATCCCACCCCAAACACTCACAGTACCGTAACCTCGGTTTAGAACTTCCTGAATGTTCTGTTGTGAAAATCGTTCATTTGTCCTTCTGTAGCACATCTGCCTACCGTCTTTTCTGTCCACTTGGAACGCTGCTTCGTCGGAGAAAAGAACATGTGACCACTGGTCATGTGTCCACCGCACGTGCTGTCGCGCCCACTACAGTCTGTCTAGTCGGTGTTGTTGTGAAAGCATGGGTCCCACGGCTGGACGTCTGGCACGTAGACCTGCCTCTAGAAGACGCCGTCTCACCGTGTGTCGGCTGCAATTCATCTGTGCTGCAGTCTCTACAGCTGTCCTAAAGGGCTCGGCTTCGTGCATGAGAACGATGTTCCCATCCCCCTGTCCGTTCGTCACTCGCGGGCGCCCTTCTCTTTCCAAGTCTTTCACACTCCCGGTGACCTCATACTTCTCCTGAAGCCTGTACACAGATGATCTTGACACATGAAACATGAGTGCAACCTGCATCACACTACATCCAGCTTCAAGATGACCAATTATTCTGCACCTTTCTTCAGTGCTTAGTTTAGGCATCTTTATTTTGAATTAGATCTAGATCTGGGTTTTAAACAGAAAATGGCTAAGACCAGCAGACATTAACAGGAAGAAAACAATGCGTTCAACAGTGGTTTAGAATGGTGCAGTGGTGTGTAAACCAATAGTGTGGTAACAAAGACATTTATTTAGAGCCTCAATGTACTGTTTGCCAAGTCTGCAAATTTGAAGATTTGGGTTTGACAGATCGTATCTCACTTAATACTTGACACTGACTAAAGAATGAGGTACCACTGTACGCAGAATTTAATTCTCTTTCGATTGGTATATCGGTTTCTTAAGTTTTGTCAAGACATATCCCACCAGGTGCTAAAATAAAAGTGTTGCGTTAATTTTGATCACTACTGTATATAATTATTGTCCTTAAGCAGCAGGGGCGGAGAGAGTGAGCGACCTGGAGCATTTTATAAATTCTCTCTCCTTCCCTTCTTTTCTTTTCAAATCTTGTTTTGCACGATTCCTGTGTATGTTTTGGATTAGCCGCCAGGCCTATAATAAATTTAAACTTGAACTTTTTATGTGTGAATGTCAGCAAATAATACAAGATAAGACAGCCAGTGCTTTTAGCGTGCACAAATTTTGCACTGCCACCTAGAGGCAAACGTGCAAAATTCATGAAAACTGCGATATTTTACAAAGCCAAATTGGGAATTGAATTTTGTTCTCTGTTCAGTTATTGCTGTAAGCCTTGATTGACGTCACTCATTGCAGAATTATAACCTCAGTCGCTGTCGGAAAACTCTTGCTATTTTTCCTTTTTTTTTTAGTCGCAGTAGCACTGTCACAATTTTTACATTATAAATTTACCATATCAAGCATTCTTTTCCTACTGTGCGCCATGGGCCCCGCCCCCGATCGGCGCGCAAATTGTGTGCACGTTTTTTTTTAGTGGTGCGAAGAAGACAACACAATTTTGGGTGACGTGAGTAAAGCAAACCAATATCAGGGTGGATCACAGACTAATAAAATACCCAGACTGGATGAGCCCATTGTGTGACGTCACAAAACAGCAAAAAGTCATGAACCATCCGCCATATTAGGTTTACGGCAACGACCGACGCCTCAGCATAGCGACAATTTTGAATAACACCATTTTGACGCGCCTACTGAATGCGGAAGTTTGGTTCCACACCAAGAAATTAATACATGTACAATCAATCTTGACAAATAAAGAGAAATTTCTACTGCAAATAGAACTAGAATCGGAATTTCCCGAGCGGCGGCCATGTTGGCTATACGGCCGCCGCTCGGGAAATTCCGTAAAAAACGACACAGCCCGAAGCTCGTGTTTCCAGTCTGGTTAATTTATTAGTCTGTGGGATGGATAGACTTACCCACAGATGTAATCTTGCTGAGCAATTCTCATATCAATGCCATAGAGAATATTCAGACATTCTGTCATGTTTGCGTCCACAGCATCTATGTCATAGACCAAACCTGGAGAAAGGATGGTGAGGATGATTAATCTAAGACATAATTATGCAGTAGGCCTAATTGGTAGCAAAAAGAGCACTTGTAAGGTTATGATTATCAGCTGGAAGGTATAAACAGTCACACAAAAGTGACTGTCTTACTACTAGACAAAATTAAAAACACACACACTTACACATACAGAAAATCCGTGGTTCACAAAAGGGCTTGGAACAAAATACAAAATAAGCCGTGTTTTCATGTGTTCTGAACGGGAAACGACAGCAAAACGTCAAAAATCCATCAAGTAGTAGAAAGAATGAGGGTTTCCACGTGTGCGGAAACGGCATTTCTGGACACATGAAAACATTCTTTCTATTTCACTAGTACTTGAGAGTTTTTGACGTTTCCGTTGCCGTTTCCGTTTCTGCACACATGAAAACACGGCTTAAGGCAGGGAAATTAAGTTGTATGTTGCAGAGCCCGTCGTTAGACACACTCCCTCCCCACCCCACCCTCCCCCGTAAGCCTTGTACGAGAGCAAGGCCATTCAAATGTTGAAAGTACACAAGGCTTTATGTTCTAAAGCTTCAACTGGCTTTTCACACTGACTATTTGACTGTTTCATTAGAAACACAGCCTGTGTTTGATTTTTATACTGCATAATCCTAGTACAACCAACCACAAAAGAATTAGACAGGAAAAACAAGCGTTCGGTCCTGGTACACCTTCGACAGGAAAAAAAAAATGTAGGCTAAAGCTGGAACAGAATTTTTTAAAAAAAATCCAAACTAATATTTTAAACAACAACACCACCATCACCATCACCGCCACCAACAACAATGGCAACTTATCTATCACGAGTTTCTCGACAAGTCTGTCTGTCTGTCTCGACCTGCACTCTATTGGGGAAATGACGTCGCTAGGTTATGATTAGTTTCCACAAACGTTAATACATGTATTTCAAGAGCCGGCTTACGTTCCTCGCAGTAGTACGGCGCTTCGTCGTATCTCTGTGTAGAGTTGGTGGCATGCTCCAGGATAAAACCTTCAAGTTCCAGCCCACATGCAGTTGTGTCTTCGGTCATACAGTTCAAATAATCCTCGAACAGCCTGGATGAAGGACAGGAGAATTTACCAAGACATAAGAAAAAAAAACTGTAGGCATGTCTTGGTACCGTACTGCAGCCAGCAACCTTATGGACATCTGACCCGTAGGTCTGAGTTTGAGTCTGAATTTGGAGAAAGCACGTTGACACAATAGAAGCCATATTGTTCTAGAAAGAAGCAAGGCGACAGACCGACTATAACAGAATGATCGGACAGAATGGGGCCCGACCAGAAGCGCTCACCAACCACCCGCTCAAAGCGTCATTGGAATGACATCTTTCGTAAGTAGATCCGCTGGTTTCGACATTGAGCTGACGTCGGTTTGATGTGAGCTATCCGCCCCTACGATAATCCTACCAATGCAACGGAAATCTACATTGGATAGATATTGGGTTGCTGGATGGGTTGATTCTCTTTACCATAATTCTCTTCACCATAATTCTCTTCACCATAATTCTCTTTACCATAATCTCTTTACCACAATTCTCTTTACCACAATTCTCTTTACCATAAGTCTCTTTACCATAATTCTCTTTACCATAATTCTCTTTACCACAATTCTCTTTACCATAATTCTCTTTACCATAATTCTCTTTACCACAATTCTCTTTACCACAATTCTCTTTACCACAATTCTCTTTACATCGTAATTCTCTTTGCCAGATCAATATTCTTTATCAACCCTCCCCTCCCCCCCCCCTCTAGCCTCTATCACGGGGGACTAGGCTCCCTAAAACTCAGGGTCAATAGATAGGTGGCCCACCTTGCCCCCATCCCCGTCTTTTCTGACCTAGGTACACAGACATCAACAACCTACCCGCATGCCTTGTTGTAGTTGGGTTCATTTTCTGCTTGTAAGAAATAAACAGAACACAGAGTCATCTCTTCTGAGCATTTGTCTTGTTGTAAAGCTGCTTTATCGGCATCATCTGTAAAGATGATAATAATAATGATGGATATCATTTATATAACGCCTAATCCAAACAAGTTCACTCTAGGCGCTTTACAGAAAGTCTTGTTCTCTCGATTTGCATCTCCCTCTCTCTCTTTCTTTCTCTCTCCCTCTCTCTCATTCCCTCTTTCTATCTCAGAGCAAATTGTAACGCAGCCTGTTAGGTGCAGTTCACAAATCACAACAGTTCACAATTCACAACTGCCTTATAAAGTATTATAATAATATTTGAATATATATTAATGTATGTTTAATAATGAATAATAAATTTTTATTGGTGGAATTGGGGGGGGGGGGGGGGGCTGCTCTTTACGATTTCCAACTGCCAAGGTATCTTTAACGTGTGCAACGTGCACAAGGGCTCTCCGAATTTTTTCATTTTTATCTGAGAAAACTAGATCCTACCCCCCAATAGGACCAGGGACGCGAAAATATGAGAAAAATCCCAAACTTCCAACATGCATTCACCGGCCGGGTTCTGAACCCGGTACCCTTGGCATGAGAGGCAAGCACCTTGCCTCTAGACCACCTAAGATAAGATAAGATAAGATAAGATAAAATAAGATAAATAATATAAATCACTTCATTATCCCATGAAAAAAAGTTCACTGTCACAGAACATTTAAGAGTACATGTAGACATGGTGGTACACACCTCTAACTACTCGCAAGGTACTCGCCTCTCATGCCAAGGGTCCCGGTTTCAAAACCCAGCCAGTGCAGGCATGTTGGAAGTTGAGGATTTTTCTCATATTTTCTTGTCTCTGATCCCATTGGGGGTTAGGACCGAGTACCTAGTCTTCTCGGATAAGGACGAAAAAATTCTCGGAGAGCTCGTGTGCACGTTGAAGATACTTTGGCAGTTGGAAATCGAAAAGAGCAGGCCGAACAGGCCGCTGCCCGGGCAAAATTAAAATTAATAGATTAAAATTTATCCCTATAATCCCCCCCCCCCTCCACCAACAAAAACTCAGTATTCATTATTAAAATATATTAATATATATTCAAATATTACTACATGTATAATACTTTATAATATAGTTGTGACTTGTGAACTGTTGGGAGTTGTGAACTGCGCCTAACAGGCTGCGTCACAATTTGCTCTGAGATAGAGAGGGAATGAGAGAGAGGGAGAGAGAAAGAAAGAGAGAGAGAGAGATGCAAATCGAGAGAACAAGACTTTCTGTAAAGTGCCCAGAGCTAGTTTGTTTGGATTAGGCGCTATACAAATGATCTCCATTATTATTATTATTATTGTTATTATTTTGAACGGACTATTTGATTTGTTTCATTAAAAACATCCTGATTTTTATATAGTCCTACAGCCTATTTTGTTCAAAAATCTATCTATATATATAATTGGGTAAAATTGGACGGTTGTACTCTATAGCTGAAAATATTACTGAACGTAGAGCCATGAAAAAATTACTGAAAGTAGTTCAAAGACTGAACAAGGTTTGTATCAATTCATTTTAATGATGCAACAACCTTAAAAATTTAGAAACATAAAAAACAAAATAGGCCGTTCGAGGTTTTCCGATTCGTCATTTTTACAGCTCAGACAGGGCCGAGTGTAATAAGATATTTTGGTAACTCGAAACTTTGGTGACCTAAGGCCCAGGAACCGCATCACACTCAGGCTTCAAACTTTGCACAACAGCATTATTATCAATGCAAAATTAACATGGGCTATATTAGAAATTATGAAATGTTCAGGCTTCTACGTTTCATTTTTCATTGTTTCGGCATCATTTAGATCTATTTCGAGTCATGGTTCGCCATTTTAAGGTTTCGTTATCACTTCCTGCCATGTGTTCACTATCAAACACACTAACCCGTGCGCAAATCATGCTATTGTACGGGACGCGCACGGTGTCAACCCTGGAGCTATTAATAACACTGGAGTGCGTACAGCTGATTTCATGCGAGCGCATTAGAAGGCGATAGTCGCCATCTTGTATAGGGCAAGCACGGACTGCGCCTCAGCGTTTACTCATCCGTTACACTACAACGTCTGCTTTCTACCTTCCCTTTCCTTTTCCTCTGCTAACTCCTTCTTTCTTTTCCTCTGCTCCTGTACCTTCTGTTTCTTCTCTACTTTCTTTCTTTTCTGCTTCAAAAAGGAGTGAGAACTGTTCTCATTCAATTTAAGTCAATGAATTTACTATAAAACTAGACCTTAACAGCCTATGTATTTGGATTTTACCACAGTATTATTTTTGTTTCTCATTAAATTCAGTTGTTTACTATTAGCTGGTGTGCACTGGCTCTTTTGAACTCTTGTTTTGAATACATCATGTAATCATAATAATAAATAATAATGGTGCTAGTGATCCCAGTTGATGCACATACAACACTGATGTCACAATGCAATTACCAGTGACCGCACCTCATGCAAAGTGTCAGATGAATGCATGTCGGTGCAGTCAGTGCCATATGTGCATAATCATACTCATAATACCCAGAAAACATTTTTTTAAATGAAAATCCACCCGAAGTAGAATGCCCAGAGCACTTCTGTGAGCTTACACCAGACCACTTAATGGTGAAATCTGTAGGGTCACATAATTATTTACCTTTGAACTCAAGATGGAAGTTGTGCGAACACAAAACTTGGGAAAGTCATCCAAGGCAAAATACAAGCTTAAACAGCAGTCATATGCTATGTGATGTTGTGATCTCTTGATAAGAACGTCACAAAACGTGGATTAGTCACAAAAACACTGGTAAATGAAAGTGTATGGAAAAACAAATACTGACCGCATCAACGTGCTGACTGCACCTAGTGCATTGACTATAGATCTAGAATCTAGATTCACAAGGTGAGAGATTGACCTGTAGCCGTGGGAATTTATACATTTTTGTTTGGAAAAGCTCTGGAATGCACAATCCAGCTGTGCTCAAACCCCTGAATAACTAGGCTAAGGCTCTTCTAATTTTTAGATATAATATATATACTTGACTGAGTGAGTACAACCAAGCTGGTAGATTAAGATGTTCTTCTTCTTGGCTATCCAATCATTTGCTACATCTCGGCCTATGATTTACATATATTATTATAATTATGCCTCTCTCTCTCTCTCTTTCTCTCTCTCTCTCTCTCTCTCTCACACACACACACATACACACCAGCTCCTGGATCTTAATGGGTCTATGGCAAAACCAACTTTCCCTCAGTTCTTTAGCATGTTTTGTGTGTGTGTGTGTGTTTTTTATAATTGTTATGTACACCCTCTCAAATGATTGTTGGTTATCTGAGAGAAACTGACTTGTAAAGTTTCCTCTGTCCACACGCTGATTTTTTTTTCTTTTAACATGACTCATCATGAGCTAAACTAACATGCCGTAAAAAAGAGTACTACATAGTTCCCTTCCCTTTTACTTCTAAACGACTGACCAATAAATAAAAATACCATAATATAAAAACAGCATAAATCATAAATTTGTATTTATTATCAAACACTTTAAAAGAAAATAATACAAGTATATGATAATCCGTAAATAACATAAATGTTAATATTTCTGCTTGTATCTTTTAATCTTGATCACCACCGTGAAAAGAGAAAAAAAACAGCACTGGCTAGGCCCTATCTATTACATACAATACTGTACTGGGCGGGCCTTGCGCTGCCGTACTTTGCCCTACTTTTTCCGCCATCTTGGGGTTTCAATAGTGCGCGGCTCGCAGGGCAAGCGAAGAGGGCTGTGCGCACTCCAGTTTTATTAGTACCTCCATGGTGTCAACTCACAAAGGCAGAGCAGTAAGACTTAATTAAAAACAAACAAACAAAAATAAAATAAACAAATAGGAACAGGCAAGATGAAGCAGGTCCATAATAACCACCCAGAACTGAAACTAATATTCAAACCGATTTATCCCGGGCAGGGCCGGGGACCTCAGCTAGTATATAAATAAATCCAAGCTTCTGAATTCACAAGCCGTAACTCAAAAGAGTATAATATATGAGGCCAAATTGCATCGAAATGAAATACTCTCTCTGTTTTTTTTTTCATACATAGACATTGTTATTTTTTTATCTGAGTATTTGCCTGTGAAAAGATAACTCACCTATCTGACAGTTGTAGGGTTCTGCCTGGTACAACTCAATCATAGGAGACACGCCCTCCTTGACAGACGCAGTGACCACGGGGTCACAGTTCCTCGTTTCTATGACAACACATCTCAGAAACTCTCCGGTGACGCTGAGGATTATGAAATGAACAGACATCAAGAGATCCGAGAGTATTATTATCAATTTTATCGTAGATCAGAGTATTAATAATCATATTTGCTTTAAGCTGTTGTTACAGGTACGTATGTACCCAAAGCGTTTATCGCTACGGGCGCGTAGACCAAGTATACGTAATATTAAACTAATATCCCTAATTCCGTCTTTATCCCCAACCCTAAATCTTATCGAATCCGTAACCATGCCCCGTATCCTTTCAACAACAACGAAAAAAACAAAAAACGGGACAACAAAAAGAAAATCTGAAAGAACAATTAAGCATATTAATCAAGGCTGTTGTCAAGGAGCATTTCGGGAGGAGCTCTCTAGTTCTGGAGTTACAAGAGACTTTAAAATACGTACCCCTAACGCAAAAAAACCCAAGGGACATACATACTTGTAACAATACTCTTTGCTTTAATCATATTTTACATTCAATTAGGGGATGTTATGATGAAAAGAGTGAGTGTCTGGGGTCTGTCACAGCCCAAATGTGAAATAGGGTTACGTTTTAGAATGAAGAAAAAGAAAAATTTAGGTGTGGTAATTTGCGGTATTTCCGCCATCCATTGTGGACCATGTGGTAAAATCTTAGACCTAAATTGATAAAATAATACTAATAATAATAAAGATTTACATAGTACATGTAGTGGTAATGGTGGTGGTAGTGGTAGCAGCAGTGTAGTAGTAGCAGTAGTAGTGGTGATCGTGGTGGTTGTAGTGGTAGCGGTAGCAGTAGTTAGTAGCAACAGTGTAGTAGTAGTAGCAGTAGTAATGGTAGTCCTGATGATAGTAGTAGTGGTAGCCATAATTATGGTAGTAGTAGTGGTAGCAGTATTATTGGTAGCAGTGTAGTAGTAGTAGCACTAGTAGTGGTAGTCGTGATGGTAGAAGTAGTAGTAGTAGTGGTAGTGATGATGATCGTAGTGGTAGTAGTAGTGGCACTAGAAAAGTGATAGTAGTGTAGTATTAGTAGAAATAGTAATAGTGGTAGCACTAGCAGTAATA
Source organism: Onchidella celtica (assembly GCA_963931925.1). Taxonomy (NCBI): domain Eukaryota; kingdom Metazoa; phylum Mollusca; class Gastropoda; order Systellommatophora; family Onchidiidae; genus Onchidella; species Onchidella celtica. The sequence continues at coordinate 51,277,569 of OZ007575.1, read as the reverse complement.
GTAATAGCAGTATTTGTGTAGTAGTGGTAGAAGGAGGAGGAGGAATAGCAGTGGTACATACATGTAGCAGTATTAGTAATAGCAACGGCGGTAGTGGTAATAATACCAATGGCATTTATAATAGTAGTGGTAAAGTAGCAGTAACAGCAACCTTAGTAGTAGTTGTTGTAGCAGTTGTAATAGTACATTTAGTTGCAAGTAGAAGTGAGGGGGGGGGGGGGGGAGGGAAAAACTGACTTGCATATGAATTCTCTATCGTCAGGCTGTGTGCTGACGACACCAAATAAAGTATTGACACAGTCGCCCACTCCCGCGGCGCAGTCTTGTGCTGTACTCGCTCCTGTGTGGTGCACAAATAAACGGGTGTTGTTTCACTGGATGTTGTGATGATGTTGATGACGATGATGATAATGATGGTAGATGGTAGAAGGGATGATGGTGACGATTATTTATGATGGTAGTGGTGTTGGTAACGATAATGATGCTGGTGGTGGTAATGATGTTGGTGGTGGTGGTGATGATGATGTTGACGATGATGGTATTGATTATGATGATGATGATGGTGTTGGTGGTAGAAGGGATGATGGTGATTATGATGATATATGATGGTGGTGGGGTTGGTAACGATGAGGATGGTGATGGTGGTGATGATGATGATAATGGTGGTGGTGGTAGTGATGGTGATGATGATGGTGTTTGTGATGATGATGATGGTGGTGGTAGTGATGGGCATGATAATGGTCTTTGTGATGATGATGATAATGATGATGGTGGTGGTAGTGATGGTGATGACGATGGTGTTTGTGTTGATGATGATGGTGGTGGTGGTGGCGTTCTTGACGTACCTGCGAGTAACAGTAAACCAAAAATCACTCGTAACATTTCCAGCTGTTCTTACTGGAGTAAATTCCTCACGTAAATGATTAAAAAAAACAACACAAAAATCGAAAATACAAAAGAAAACAAAAAAGATCAATTGTCACAATTTGAATACACAGTTGGTTCACAAGAGTCAGTGGTCATGACGCTTAGCTACTGACTAATTCACAACTAAGCTGACCCGTTGTCTATTGTCTTCAGATATGCATCTTTGTCACCGAATGCATGTTAACTAGGGTCCGATTTAATGGTAATCCGGACATTTGTAAGTCAGTCCTAGCCAGCCAGTCTTTCGGTGACCAAAGCCAGTACAAAAGGAGGAGACTGGCCGATTTTGAGCTGGTCGATTCACTGGATGGTGACGTCACGACAATCAGCTTCAATGAGACCTCGTCAAGGATATTAGAAACGATAAGACGAGACACTGTCTTCTTCGCACTACTTAAAAAACCGTGCACACATTTTGCGCACTGATAGGGGTCGGGGCTCATGGCACATAGTATGAAAATAATGTTTGATATAATGGTAAATTTATGGAGCAAAATTATGACAGCGCTACTGCGACTAAAAAAAAAAAGAAACAAAAAACAGCCAGAATTTTCCCACAGCAATTGAGGTTATAATTCCACAATAAGTGACGTCAATGACTCAATCAAGGCCAAGAGCGGCAGCTGAACAGTGAACAAAATTCAATACTCACCCTATTTGGCTTTGTAAAATACGGCAATTTTAATGATTTCCGCGCCTTTGCCGCTGGGTGGCGGTGCGAAAGCTGTGCACGCTAAAAGCACTAGCTGTCTTATCTTTTCAATTCTAGTATCTTTGACCTCGTAAGCCCTATGCCAGCCGATGAGTTGGATCCCACTGAAACTCAATTTCATGTCGTCATCATCCAACTACTCAGAGGATCAAAATCGGCTCGAATGCGCGTACACTTATTGTTGATGATAATACGCTGATGAAACAGGGTACATGTATTTGATATTTTGCACCTATGTCCACGCCACAGCTATCGAAAGTCTCACTGACTTTATCATTATTTTCATCATCATCATCATCATCGTTGACGTCGTCGTCGTCAACAGTTAGTATCGTCTTCATCGTTATGCAGCAAATACCATCACACCACCTAATGTCTGTGAGTCCAAAACTTGGATTCTCGGAGCTCAGACGTTTAGTACCTGCATTCGCTAAGCGTTCTACGATTATATTAGGCCATGGGACCAAAATCCTAGCTAGTCTCTAAAGGAAATTTCGTTACGCACCTCCTAGGGAAAATATAATTTGTTTACTTTTCTGTCCTGTTATATTTTTTTCCCGAAGAAAGTTGTTATACCAAAAGCTTGATCTATCTTTCCTTTTCCTTGGTGTTTTACTGTATCGTTTCTGTATTATTTCTTACGAAAGGCTTTGCCGTATACAACTTTTTTTTGGGGGGGGGGAGGGGGGGGAACAAATTTTGACTTTGCTTCAAGCCTGGCTGCGACCCCAGAGATTTTCTGGTGGCTTTTTTTTTAATTACAATTTATTTGGAGATAGCGGGTGAACATTAAGCTCCTAAAATTTCGTAACTAAAAACCGTACCAAAAATTATTAATCTTTTGTGTACTACGTCAGTTTTGAACCATAAATTACGTGGACAGGTCCATTGGGGACAAACTTCAGTGTGTTGTTTTTTTCTAATTTTAGCTGCAGAAAAATAAGAGAACGCATTTCATCGAGTAGAAACGACAGGTTTGATTGGAAATTTCGTCCTTCGCCTTTCAAATAATAATAATAATAATAATCCCACGACAAACGAGAAGGTGTGTCCAGGGATTCAGCTAGAAATTATAGTAGTGCATAATGTGCCTCTTCAGAGTTCATCACCACATCAGGTCAAGGGCTCCTCCTAAAACCCCCGCGGCTCATTGACGTACATGACTGTATTTCACACACCCTTTTGCACCTTCCGTACTCCCACAGAGTCCCCCTTGTCTTGTCTCTCCCTACAATCCCCATGTCCCAGCAGATTTTTTCAATGTCTTTTCACTTTGTACATAAGAAGAAAATAAAGAGTCGTGACCCGAGCCACCTGCGTACGATCGGAAAGAGCGTAGAAAGGAGGGGGGGGGGGAGTGTCCCAAAGACGAAAATGCAAAAGGGGGGGGGGGCTGGGTTTGAATGTCTTAATTAGGTGTAAGTACACAGCATAATTATGACCCCCTATTGATCATGCCAAACACTAGTAAAATACACCAGTTGGGCTCGGAGGGGGAAGAGCCAACAGTAAAAAAAAAAAAGAACAAAAAAAAAACGTCCACTTCTTGCCATACCTGGGAGTAACAGTAAACCAAAAATCACCCGTAACATTTCCGGCTGTTCTTACTGGAGTAAATACTGGCGTATCAACAAGTTTCTTATTTCACTTGACATTTCAAAGCTTTGGTCACTTTTGTTATTCTTGGTTTCTGCTTATATAGTCCTTGCTTCAAAATTATTAAAGATACACGTGTACGACATGCGACGCTATGTGAGAATATAGATCTCACCACTAGCAATGATGTAAGGTAGTCATAACTCCAAAACTATTAAAGATATTGATACGTCACTATGTGAGAATATAGATCTCACCACTAGCAATGATTTAAGATTGTCTTAACTCCAAAACTGTAAAAAGATATTGATACGTCACAATGTGAGAACACAGATCTCACCCTGGCAATAATTTAAGATAGTTATAATTTAAAACCGCCAAAGCTATAGTTACGCCAGTATGTGATGTGCCTGACATCTAAAACGTCATCACACGCCAGAAAACATCACATGGTCGGTCTAACTTGTCACTGCTAAATTGTTGTACCTCTCAAATATACAGCATAGTAATCAGCGTCTACTACGTTTAAATGTCTTGATCACGTGTAAGTACACACATAAATATGACACCTTTTGGGCCTGTGTAAGCCAGTAAAATATACTTGTGCATTGGGGAGAGGGCGGTAAAAACATACAGGGGGTGGGCAGGGGGCTATGAGTGTTGAATGGCAACAAACTGATCTGGTGTTCCCATTCCTTTTCGCCCTGTTTACCCCTAGCAAAGTTTTCCAAAGTAAATTTACCCCCCGCCCCCATGTCTTGTTCAGTAATTTGAGTTCACACTTCTACCGACAAAAGGAGATTTTATAACAGGGTTTTTTGGCATTATTCTTCTTCAGTTCATATAACAATTAACAGTAGCGCATAAAGCACATAACAATGTTATTTCACTTATTTATGAAAAACTAATGGTGAACAGATACTGGTGCATTGTACATGGATATAATTATATCAGAACCCAAAGTGGTAGAAAGACAACAAAAATTGTTCCTCAACTTCAAATTAAAAAAAAATTTTTTTTTGAAATCCAGGATCAGGAAATTACTCCCCCCCCCCCCCCCCCCACGAGGTGTCAGATTTACCCCAGATTGGGAACCCCTGATGGAGAGAATAATTATTTGGTTTAACTAACGTCAACATTCACACTGTGTGAACAATTTAGTACTGTTCTCTTTGTTTTATGCTAATGAAGAATAACACCGATCAGAGAAAGTCACTAGCCAGAGGCTAAGTGTGTCAATAGTGTTATGCTCGAGCGCTAGCAGTAGTACTGAGAAGAATGACATTATTGCTCTTAGTAACCTTTACTTTCTTGAATGTACGCCTATAACAATATAACTGATGTCAGTAGCACTATTGTGTTTGTTTTATAAGCTAGAGAACTATTTACAGCACAAAAGTCAGTCCTTTTGAGGTCTCATGTGGAGCCCTTTTGAGGGCTGGCGAAAGGCCATTTAAGGTCTCAAGTGTGGCCCTTTTGAGGGCTGACAAATAGCCTTTGCCTTTGAAAGTGAGAAGTAAACTAGGAATCAAGTGAAGTGCATTGGAACAGCCACAATGTAATGTAATGTAAACTGGATCTGAGAGTATAGCAAGATGGCAGCAAAGTATGGGTGAAAGAAATAAAGCATAAAACCTGAACAATGGAAAGCTGCAGAATTATTTTAATACATGTATTAGAAATTCATTTTTCTCCACTCAATATTTGCCATAATATCTTTACACGAACACTTCATCTTCAGTCAATCAAGAATGGCATGCATGTACATGTACTTCACACTGGGTTTGTATATATATATGCTAGAGTTGGCCTGCCTATACATGAGAAGCTGAAAATCAAAACATATTCAGTCACAGGCCAGAATGGAGAGGGGCGTGGGGGGGGGGGGGGTCAGCTGGAATGACCTACGAATTTGAGGGGGCCAATTCCCCCCGGTAGGAACAAATGGAGGAGCAACTGGATGGCTTGGTAAAGAATATTGGTATTTTAACCCTACTACTGCCAGGGAGAGATGTCTTGTGCCCTGACAAAAGACTCTGAATATCATTTGGTAATTGCTATAAATTTGATATTTTAAGCTTTGTATTGCTCTGCTAACCTTTAATTAAAAAAAAAACTACATTTTTTGTCCTAAACGCTTATTTTCTTTGACTATGTAATGTAATGTAATGCATGTAATTAGCTTGTATATTCCTCAAATCCACAAAAAGTTTTGCTCGAAGGGGCTGAACGAACATCAGAAACAGGATTAATGTAAGATCATTTGGTAAGACTATATATACTGTAGGTAGTAGTACAGTGATGAAAAATAAGCTGATTAAATCCGAGACAGCAGTAAGGTTAAAGAGAGTCAACAGGGATCTTTAGCACAAAATATTTATATTTTAAAGAAGATTCATAAAAGATAAATACAGATCAAAAATACTTAATGAGCAGTTTAAAATAGGGGCCTACATTTTCCCTCTGACCTGGACCTATTACCAACCCTGCAAGGGCTTATTCAATAGTGGCTCGACCCATTTAGCAACAAATGGCCCTCCAGAGAGCTGGTGTGTCAAATGCCATATATTCTGCTTCAAAATGCTGTAAATCAAAGGCCCTTGGGTGTTAAAAAAAATAAGTACAAAAATCATATTTTGCAGGCCCCACAGTATGCTATCGTAACTTGAGTTTAAAAAAAAATTGAGATACATGTATTTAGCATGCCTGTGTAGCCTTTGGCAAACCACAGGTTGTTATAAGTTGGGGGCTAAATTCCGAAACCTAGGAGTTGTAAATAGCATTTTTTAAAAAGGTATTTTTGTTTTATAGGAAAAATTTGTAGAAACTGAGTTGCGATAGTTTACCATGCAGACCTCATTTCAGCCTATCTTATTTTAATTTAACCCTATGAACCCTGACCCACAGAACCTTACATGACCCTGCACCTGGGCTCCTGAGCCAAATCCTATAAACCTCTTCATAAGGTCATTTACAAAGACATTATGCATAGACAGGGCATGTAAATGGTATGATAACATCTATAGGTATGATTTGACATCAACATCCAAAATGACGTAGAGCGTGCACTCAGTATATAGTCAAGTAAGGGGCCACAATGCACAGGTTGCACTCGGGATGTCATGGGGTTAAGTAAATATAGAAAAAAAAAACAACTTCATCTTTCTAAAAAATATAAACTTAACTCTTTCAGGGCGTATCCCCGATTTATTGGTGCCAGTGAAAAACACATAACGTAAGTATCGCCGATTTATATTTTGTATTCTAATTTCTATATTCAATTCTCTTTTATTTGATGTATAACATTTTACGTTACTATCAATACTTTCTTTTTTCTGAACCATGCTGCTTTCTCCCAAAGTGGGAAAAATATTAATTACATCCAGACTTGACTGAAGCCCTAACACTGACGTCCTGAAAGAGTTAATATGTTCTGAATTTCAACACCTCATATTTGGCTGTAGTAGGCTCTATGTCAGAGGTTCCCAGCCTTTTTCGTCCCACTTAGCCCTGGCAACTTTTCGGAAATAAATTTCCCCCCCACACTATTTTGTTCAGAAATTTGAGTTTACCACTTCTACCATTACAAAGCAACCGAGAAAATAAAAGGGGAAATTTCAAAATATTGTTTTAAGATTATAATTTTATGTTCAAATAACAACAATAATAATATTGTTTCAATTATATACATTGTATAACAAATGTTGAAAAGATACTAGTATTCCAGAACCAAACTTGGTCAATGAATACATGCCATGTGCGAATTCAGAATAAACCAATTTATTCCTTGGGTAGGCAAAATTTACCCCAGGTTGGGAACCCCTCATCCATAGTCTGGTAGACAAGACAGCAAACATTTCTTAACCCTTTCTCTTGTGCATCTTCACTGAGGTTTTATTGCAATTAAGTACAGTAATAACGAGCGCTGACTGAAGTTGGTGGTTTATTGAATGTACTTGTAATCTTCGAGCTTCCATGCATTTGACAGACGGACGTGCTTTAGTGCTGCTGGTGCTAACGGAGCAAAAACTCGCAGTTAAGTAACATATCCTGTTTCGCTTCGATTCTATACATTTCCTGTGGAAATCTTATTGTTCGATTATTTTCACTTGACAAAGGCAAAAGCCGAAAATTTTATGTATTTTCTGTCTTCTCTTTAGTTTGCTTTGTCTCGTTTGGGTTTTATTTTTCACACGGGGCTTTGCTACATACAACTTTTTCTTTTTGCCCAATTTTGACATTGTAATCTTCAAGCACTTTTAAACCAGGGGTCAGTAAACTCTTCAGATCACTGATCCCTTCACCGAATCCTTGATCCCTCATCAATCACCATCATGCACAATAAATGAATAAATGTTTGTTATCAATAATAAATTTCTCAACATAAAGCTAACAATTCCTTTGCCCTTTTACTTCATTACTGTTTCTCAATAAGAAATATGTAAAGAAATTTTACAAAAAATATGTAGCCGCCTGACAAAATGAGGCATTTCTCGCATTTTGGTGGTATGGAGATATCGGTATCACCAAATAGGTTATTCGAAGCCCTTTCATACAGTAAAAAAATTATGGCTACTTAAATATTAGCGGAGACGCTATGGCCTCTCAAAGACAGGAAGTGACACAACCCTAGTTTTTAGAAAAACGCTTTTCAAGTTTCAGCTTAGAAATACAAATTGTTGATGTTGACTCAATTAAAAGTCAATTATAGGGCATTTACCGTTCTCGACGAGCATTGTAATTTGGAAAAAGAATAGTAAAGAGGTTAAATTTTTCAGAAATACTGAAAACTCAAAATCGATGCCTTTTAACAACTTTCTTGAATCGGGTGGTGCTGAGATGCGCCTCATTTTGTCAGGCGGCTACACAAATACTTAATGAAATCGATAAAGAACATTAAAAATTTATTTACATTTCATTGACCCCCGGAAATGTTTACTGACCCCTTGAATAGCCACATCGACCCCCCGGGATCGACACTGACTACTTTACCCTTGTTTTAAGCATAGCAAGTTAGATATCAAAACACTGGTAACTACATGAGCAACACCATTATGTCTAACAACATTCCCTTCCATCGAAAGAGCAAAACATCTCAATGAAATAAACAAAAACAACACAAAAGCAAACATAAAGTTGTGTAATTATTAAGTAAAAAGTTCTGTGTGATTTATGATAAGTATAGAAAACTCCTTTGTATCGAGTTATGTTACTTTTTACTTTTTACTACAATAAATGCAATGGGACGATACTCAACTCTGGTTCGACTTCGATGGCCTCCTGTTGTATTCTTTGAATATATATGTTTAACCAATCTTTACTTCAGTGTGTTCGCTACTTTCCATTTAAGCCACACAGCATCACTTTTCAGTAAGTATCCATTTTTGAAAAATTTGTGTTTGATAATGGATATTTCTTCTTTTATTTACAATAAATCTAGAGGTTGATTACATGATTGATTATGAAAAAAGGGATCTGTTTGTGGTAGGCTGAAACCACAGGAAAAGATTTGATGCATGGTGGTCTTAAAGCCCAGACATAGCGGCTTTGGTTTTGTTTCGCCTCGGCAGGTCTGAAACTAGCTGTACACTTGCATATTTCTCATTTTTATGAACACATGAAGGCAAACAATGAAAAATATTTGTGCCTCTATGTCTAAGATATCCTCAAAAAGTGGCAAAACTCGATACATGCACCATTATTTATCACACTATAACTTATAACCACGCACTATATTTTGGGAGAATGTTTATGAACATAAGTAGTCAGTGGGTGAGGCTGATAAAATGTGCACAGGATTACAACTGATTAATGAAAATTCATTCATGGAATCTGAAAAACCTTGGAAAAAAAAAAAAAAAAAAGAAATCTGAACTTAAAATTTCGAAGAATATAATTTTCGCATAATTTTTTTTAGACCATATATTTACACTAGTCACAATGATAGCCCTGAGAGCTCAATGCTATAAAATGCTTACCAGATGCATACATGATTTATCATTATGTATCTCCTCTCTAACATTAACCTGAACACATGAGAATACATTTACCAACAACACCAGGGATGAGTGCACTTTTTCCACGGAGAACCATGTCAGTGTCAGTCTTATGTAAAGTGGCTGGCATTTTAAACTTTAAAACTAGCTCTCAAAGCTCATCATTCATTCCATTAAAAAAAAAACTGTTGATAACCTAATCACACACACACGGTATTTCACATGTATTATTACGATCTATTAACACTTTTACACTGTCATATCATTGGTGTAATTCTCTAACCAGCTAAGTGCTTGTTCCACAAAAACTGAAGTTAGATGGTTAGAAAATTACACCGCCAATATGTATATTTTTCAAATATTTCTTGACATCATGGTATGTAACAAAAAAATGACCAAACACACTGGGCAGTATGTGGCTGTCCATAGGCAAGGTGTAATTTGTCAAGCTTTTGCGGCCAGTATAAATTCCTCATGTGGTCCGCAGGCCATAGCTTTGCCTATCCTTGGCCTACACATTCTCTAGCCTGAAACCACTGCCAACAGTTCCCACTAAATGTTTGGCTTTATTCAATTTGCAGTTGAATACATTGTGGTTTGTCAGATCAACAGCGTACAAAAAAAGAAACATGAAAGGATGGTTTATTTCGGTGATTAGCACTGCCAACTGCATTCAGGTAGGAAAACTGATGAAACAAAGCAAGACATCAAAATCCAGCAAAGACAATGAGTAAACAAAACCTTATATAATATCGTCAGTCAGCTGTTGGAAACTCATTAACCCTTTGAACCCTACTGCCCTCTTGAGAGGGCAAATTTTCCGGATACAATTTCCCTGCTGCGATCTTTAGAGGGCAGAGACCTTTACCTTCTTCATAAGACGCACCGGCACTACCGGTGGCCTCGCAGGCTTTTTGTCAAAATCATGATGTGGGCATGCTACATCTTCATACACTTACCTTCAATTTCCTTCCATTACTGTTATGTTTGTTTGGTGTTTTTGTCCCCAAAGTACCACATATAGGTAGAATGCGTATATCCACCATCTTCAGTGTAAGGACCCATGCATCACCATGGCAGGGATGCCAAATGATTTTTGCACAAAAAATAAAAATGAACGTGTCATCATGTTTGCACCAAAACAAACATTTTTTAGAACAGTTTTTAAATAATCAGTAATACACAAAATACAATTAATCGGGACTGACGGAAAAACCACACAAAAAATGGACTTTTGGCATCCTTGTCATGGCGATCGTGGCATTGATTTTGATTCATTAGCTTATTTGTACTGCGAGCACGGGAGCAGCCGTGAACCAACCGGTTGCGAGCTAAAAGTAGTTCGCTGCAGTAAACACTGGCACATATGTAAATGTTTAATGGGAGACATTCGGCCAATTCTTTCATCTTTCAATTTGTTTCCATTGTTTACACGGATAATAGGGAATCTGGCCAGCTTGGATCCATCCTTTCCACCCCTGTCATAACCATCAACTACAATGCAACCAGCAGGCATTTTAACCGCCTAGGAATATCTCGAAGTTACACTCATCAGTTGATTCACCAGTCATCTTTAGATAGGAAGATCAAAACAAAAACACTCTGGGACATCAGGCGCATTCTACCTATAAACACTGGTCAATTTTGGCCAGGAGCCCAGGGATACAGGCCTGTAAGGGTTAGGCCGCCAGTGATCAAAGGATCAAAACTAGTCTTGCGGGGGTGTAGGAAAAGGGACTGTACTCTAATTACAAAGCCAACTAGAGAAAGTACAGAGTTGTGCTCACTGCTCAGCTATAGACTTCTATGTGAAACACTACGGTCCCCTAACAATACCTTCAAAGGCTAATTTTAACCCTTTCACTGCTGAAACATCATTGCTGTTAACTCTTTACTGCTCCATCATTTATAGGCTTTGATTCTCCATTACTAGCTTTCAAATAAAGATCAATATCCTGATTTAGATCCTATTAACCACTTATGGTAATTGAAATAAGTGGTTTCTTAACATACACAGGATTTGAGAAAATCTAGCTTTCACAGCATCAGTGGTCAAAGAGTTTTAAAGAGGTTCCGTTCCAACAGCTGGCCGACAATAGACAAAATACAAAATCTTCATAAACTAGCAGAAAAGAAGCAACAGCTGTCATAATAAATTTAACCAAAAATATGATTTCGATGCAGAAACTGCAAAAATACAGAATGAACGATGAGAATACAAACAAACTTACTGACTGACAGAAATGGTGTTTAACTCTTTCCCTACCGCACAATGCACTCTGCGTCGCATGCTTCCCTAGCGTCTGACGGTACAACGCAGCCAAGGTATTCTTTGACCACTGTATTGGAAATTAACATCCCGTGACGTTGAACCTTAAAAATAGAATTCTTGGTAAAGCTTCCTTTGTCCTAGCGTGTCCAGCGACACCATGTGTGCGATAAGTGTATAGTTTGGACAGCTGTTGTGCAGTAAAGAGATCTTTGTTTACAAATGCACAGTACAGTATGGCAACGTGGAATGTTGGCACGTAGGGAAAGAGTTAAAAAGGTTCCAACAGCTGACCGACAATTATATACAAATTACAGCCACAAATATTATTTCGATGCAGAAACTACAAAAACATAGAATAAACAATGAAAATAAAAACAAACTTACTGACTGACAGAAACGGTGTTTAAAATCAGAGTTTCAATACCAATCACCATAATGCCGTTATGTCTAAATAATTATATTATTTTAGCATATCGTCGTCCGCATGATAAAACCTCACAAAGCCGGTTTGGGAAATTTTACAGGAGAAGGAAAAAACTGATTTATTTCCAAACCACAGGTCGCAGGTTCTTGAAAATTTCTCACTAGTATACATTTGCCCTTTCTAATACACTGCCTAATGTTTCACCCTGATGATTTTGATTACAATTATGTTTTAGATGTTTAGCAGGTTTGATGACCCGAAATCCGCACGATAAAACCTCCTGATCTGTAAGGCGGTTTTATTGTACGCATTTCCCCTCTCTCACTGGCCAGCAAACCTCTTTAGCCAGGCGTGTCTTCGTTTTGCTATTGTGAAGACTAGTTTTCCAGGGCAAATCAGGTGTGTACCAGACATGGATGAAGTTGTATAGCTGGAGGAGGGATTAAAGAGATTTTAGAGAAAGTGGAGAAATATTATTTTGGAGAAAGTGGAAGACGGGCAACGGCAATGAAGTAAACTAGAAGACGTTTTGGAATATGGACACATAAAAACATTAAAAAACATACATGAGCAATTATTTATATTGTGGGAATTAAAAAAGATTGTTTATCAATTTTAAAAAAACGTTTAAAAAAAAAAAAACGTGCAGACTTTCTCTTTCAGCATTTCAAGCACATTCTTTCCTCTTTTCCCTTCATTCATCCCTTCCATGCTTTCCCTTTTTTTCTCCTTCCTTCCTTCCGCCCCCCCCTCCCCTTTGATATTCTTCCTCTTACCGTGGTCTCATCTCTCGGCCCTGCCCTCCTTTGAGCCGTTATCCCCTCGTCCTGTGACACAACCCCCCCCCCCCTCTGCTTTCTCTCTCTTCACCCATCTCCCTCTCCCCCCTCTCTCTCTCTTTCTCACCCGTCCACCCTTCTTCCTACTTTTCTCTCTTTCTTTCTCTTTCGTTTTTTCGCTCTCACATTTTATCTCTCTTCCTTCACCCAACCCAGTCTTCGTTCTTCCTGTGTTCCTACTTCTCTCTCTCTCTCTTCGTGCAGTGGAAATGTACCGCTGAATGCACGCAGTCACATCCCGCTATAGTGTGACTTTTCTCTAAATACTTCTGCTCCGTGATTGTAGCTCTTAGTCTTGAAAAGCTGAGAAGAGCACAGCCGTCGATGTGCTGGATGTACTCTCTGTAGCTTCAAGTTAACAGACACACAAGATGCGAATTCACTTGGCATTAGCTCTCCTTCCACCTCATGCCACAAGAAGCATTCCACGTCATCTTTATTGGCCAGATTGTAGATTGATAAGTCGTGAATGTACAAGTTTGTTTTTGTAACGTGTCGCACTGACTTTGCGATGTTTGAATATGGCCAAAATCTGGGACTTGAAAATATGTTTTCAAAAAGTCTTCGGCTCACAGCCTGTTAGTCCATCTCTCTGCGGCGTTCCACTTAAGTTCGATAGATCTCAGCCACAATTCTAAACTGACATTCCAGGCACTGCTTTTCGATGAACCTGTGACATGGTGGGAAGGCATCGTTGACAACAACTGCAGGAATCCCTCTATGCGAAAGTCTTAGCTTTCTTTAGCTCCGTCATGGTGCAAAGTGCTTGCAGATCTCAATGTCCAGTTCCTCACTGACCATCTTCCTATGTGTTTACTATCATAACGGCACACACTTATTTCCGTATGGCTTTCAAATTCAGATGATACAGCAGCGTCCTCCTCCTGCAGTCAGATGTTTCAGAATTGCAAGAAGATGCGGCGGCCATTGTTTTGGTCTTCCATGACAGTTCCCAGGAGTAATTGATGAGTTGCTCCGGATCTTCATCCGTGACTTCCTGTCAAGAGTCTGTTAAGCATGCATGCTTATTTCTCTCCTTGCGCATCGCTCTGGAACTGCCTGCAGCTTGTAAGTCTTTGATTCTTTGGTAAGCTTCCTTGCAGTGTACTCTTTGCCATTTTCACGCCATGACAATCATTTTGCTTGGTTGAAGGTAATCTTTTGTTTCACTGGAATGACCTGTTTAGCTGAGTTAGAAGGATTCCACCCGATCTATTCATTATTTGTTTCACACACTACATCTCATGGGCTGATTATGTCCTTGTTCAGTTTGCCGTTCCCACGCTGGTTCAGTGCCAGAGCATAGACTTTCCTGTCCCTCTTCCTGTACAGCGACAGTGATACTCACTTCTTGCTGGTTGTCAGGGGCATCTTGCAGTACATTCACATTCTCTTGATGAGCCTCATCACTTTGCAACATTTGTATGTCTTCAGAGCACGTAAAGCGTACTCAAACGACACTTAATGAAAGGACATCAGTTAATTCTTCATCACTGTTGACAGGCCATTGATAGTGGAATCATTTCAGACTCGTTCCACAGGACTGGTGGTCCAGCGCTGGCATTTCCCTTTGGACTATCTTTGCCACAGCGTTCTCAGAGTTTTGGTATGGCAGTGGTGGAGCATTAATTTGATTGAGAAATTGTAACCTCAATTTCTCTCAAAATGTCTTCTCCTCTTTGTGTCTTTGAAGGTGAACAAGGTAATTTCGATAAGCTAGGGCTGGCTTTCATTTCTGCTACACTAGCTGATCTCCGTCTCTTTAATGTTGGTAGAGATGGAGCGTTCCCGTCTTTCAGCCGGCATAGTTCCGCTGGTGCTCCAGCAGTGGCACCTTCCAGCGACAGCATTCTCAAGAGTTTTGGTTTCTCGATGACAGATTATTTGATTTTGGTTTTGTTTACATTTCTTTCGACAAAATAGGTTGTATGAGTATACAAAATCAAAGTCCGGCTATGTTTGTAGTGAAAAAGCCACATTGTCCGTGCAAATTGCCATTGGAAACTTCAAAATATCAAGGGTCTATCATGGACAGTTAGTATTTAAGTGGCCGTACGCTCTTACAAGGAGGGAGAGGGCGTTGAAGCCAATGGTTAATTAAGAATGTACAGTGGTTTGGGGAGTGGTGGTGGTGGTGGTGGTGGTTGGGGGGGGGGGGGTGAGGGGGGCGGGGAGGAAAGCTCTCCAAGTATGAATGACCTCCTTTGATATGAAGTCGGCATGTCACATCGACAGGAGTTGTAAATGTGAAACGAAAGAACGTGAGAATGTTTACCTGTCTACATTTGCCACCGTCGGCGAACTTCAAAGTGGCTTGACGCGACATTGTGTAAGGGGATTAAAATATGATTATTGTCTACTTCTTTGAAGTCCATCTGGACCCCGAGACAGACATAAGGGAAGAAGCGCACACTTGTTGTCTAACAATAGAATGTGTAATTGCCATCCCACCAACTGCAAAAGAAATTACTCTCAAGATTTAAAATGATAATAATAATAATAATAATAAAAATAAGAAGAATATCCGTGATATATAGCGAAATAAAACAGCATAATATCATTAACTGTCTTTTATCCTTTTGAATGATTTAATACGTGATTCAAGCAAAACGAAATTTATTGCGAGGGAGCGGTAACAGTCAAATAGAAGAAAGGAGGATAGGTTGCTATTAAACATCTGCGAACACAGGCCAGCTGTGACAATGACCAAAGGATTAGTAGGCTAATGACTGACCCACAAGCACCAACAGTCTTTTGTCAGACTGTCCCCGGGGGCGGCGCTAAGGATTTAGGAGTTTTTATCATGCGGACAGGTAGGCGGGCCAAACGCTTGACCCGCATGATAATACCTGCTAAAGAGTTAGTGAGGTTTGATCGTGCGCATTCTGTGGAGGATAAGGAGGTTTGCGGCCGAAACTTTCTTATTAAAATTTTCACATTTAGGAATGGAATTTGGTTCTAATATTTTGTGAGGGGATGGAGAAGGGTCTGAACAATAGATTTTTGCGAAAAAACGATTTTGGCCAAAAATCGACTTTGTGAGGTTTTATCATGCGGGCGACGAAATGTCCCTCGAGTTGGCTTTCTTTGAGAACTGCCGTCACATGAATTAATACAACCATTTCACCTCACCTCGAGGAACTCCTGTGTGATGCGCTTTACAAGCGATGGATGCACCGAGCGTGACAGTTAAGTGACTCTTCACCCAACCTTTGATGCTGCATCACTCAAACCCTGAGTTTTCAAAATTTCCCATTACACAGTGTACAATATATGTTTGCATGTAAAATAGATCATCATTATATTCCTGTCTTCTACTCTTATTAACAATATATACACTGATAACTACTGCCATACTGTAGATTCATTAGGACATCTCTTTTTGGGGGAGTGGATTTTCAAACTTACCCCAAAACATGCATCTACTGCGTATAATTTCTTTGAAACAAAAGGATTCTGAGGGAGAGTGAAACACATCATCACTGCTCTACGCTAATGACAGAAGTCATTTTTGACACTTTTCAGATACAAAGAAAATACCGTTCTTTTCCTCTCGTATGGTGACTTACGCCATAAAGATTCTATTGCATTACTAAATTTTCCTATTGGCGCATTTTTTTTCCTTTCATATTATCTGATTACCCTCATGCTCAGGAATGCAATGAATCATCAACTGCCCTTTGGCGTAAGTCTAACGTATGCCATTACCAGCGCAGAGGCATTGTGGGCCATTATGATGTGAAGAGGTTAAGCATTCTTAGTCAGACAGTTTAAAAGCATAAATTTCTTGATCTAAGTGTTCTTATGGATAAAGTTCAACAATTAAGATTTCTTGATTCAGGTATTCCTGTTCAGAAAGTCCAAGAGCACAGATTTCATATTTTTCGCCTTGAAGTGGCCACACAAATGAAGCAATCTTCCCAGGGGGTGTTTGATGTCTTTGCTGGTGCCCACACATTTAACGATGGCTCGAAGTTCAGGGCTGCTGCACTGTGTGTTGAAATAGGTCATGACCTCTGAGATACAAGGGGTTCCGTCATCAGCTGTTATGGTCTGAAAGTGTTATTTCAGTCAGATTTACTGGCCTATACATCTTATTACAGTGTATAAAAAAAAATAGTGGTGGGAGTGATTCATTGTGTTGCAAATTTGGCCATTTTTTGCTCAACGCTGCAGCCTAAATGACAGAAGCTAACAGAAGTAAGCAGAAGCCCGGGGGGAAGACACAGCACTAAGATAATAATTCAGAGAAAATATGAGACAAATTCAAGTTCTGGGGCCTAGTTAGTGCTCAGAAAAGCAAAGTGGGAGTGAAAGAAGGAAGAAAGAGAAATGATCAAGATGGGGATCGAAGCCGCAACCTCTGCCACGGCACCCATCGACTTGCCAAGAAGAAAACAGATTGCTTAACCGTTCGGCCACTCCATCTCTCCAAAAAAAGAGATGATCGCAGCTGAACTATCTCGCAGTGTCTCTTATTGACTTGAGTATTCATTTTCTGAGCACTAACTAGGCGCTACAGCCTAAATGACAGTTTCAGAAATTGTAAACTTAATTTTCTCAAGTGTTAACTAATCTAACACAATCACTTTTGTTTAGATCTATTGTGTTTATTCAAGTGTCAGGCAATTTTGTTTTTAAGTTGTAAAAATTTATGTACAATCTCTTTCTGCTCCCTTTGATAAAGTCTACCGCATGGGGAGACTGTATACGACAAGGGTTCAGATGGGTTCTGAAGCAAGACTGTACAAAGTGGGGATAGACTCAAGCAGCACTCAAGTCATGACACAACAAAAGAAGAGAAAAGGTTAGCTCCCCATAAGAAACAGTTATGTGGAGGGACCCATGACAAACTAAGTGCGGAGATGGGAACTACTGACAGAAAAATTTCCTGAACTTTTGATGCAATGCGCTACTGCGTACTGCAGTACACACATACACTAAGGATAATTCACATTGGACAACAAACAAAATACTCTCTACTAAAAAAAAACAATTTTAAAAATTCGGAATTCAGGAAATTTCCTGAAAAGTCCCATCCCTGTAAGAGGCTTTGCCTTTGTTTTTCTTTGACAAGATTTAAATTTTTTAATTCTGTTTCAATTGCTTGACAAAGATCCCCGTAGATTGCAAGTTTGTGTTGTTGCTTTTCCTTCACATTTCTAATTCATTGTCATGTTTCTTTATTATTTCTAATGCAGGGATTTGTAGCATGTAACTTTTTCTTCTTTTTCTTTGCCATATGTAAACTGACCTGTAATTATAGATGATTCGACCTCATTTCTGACATAGATAAATAAAAATGCTGCAGTTAAAACATTAAAACTACCATGCTGTGCCATGAGGCAAATGATATCATGACAGTAACTGGAGTACCTGGCACTGCTCTGGATAAACCTGTTTATTGGATTATGATCAATATTATTGCCAGTTTACTTCACATTTTCAAAAATGATTGGCATATTCCACTTCATCAAATATGAACTATCTGAGACCCACAAAAAAATTGTTAAAATAAGACTCAAATACAATCAAAAGAAATTTACTGGAAGCAGAAGACAGTTATTCATAAAGTGAAGTCACTCGCTTACGTTGGTGTCCATGTAGTTTTGAGGCATTACACTTTGAATGATGCTTTTCCTCAATTTGAATTGACTCAAACAGTGCAACCAAATGGCAATGCTGGAAATGCAACTTGAATCAAATTTAACAACCAAAGTGTTCATAATTAGGATGAAAAATGTAAACAGAGAGTAAGTACAGTAATGAGAGAAATCACTATTGGTTGATTTGTACTGCAAGACACCACTATTAGCATGGCGCCAAAAGTCGGTCGTGGTGTTAAACAATACCCGTTCGTACATTTTCAATGGGAAAGAGAACTTACAGACGGTTCTGAAGTTTCAATCAACCAAAAACTATGAACAAACCGCAGTGAGTAGATCCGCACACTCTCTGTAGTGTAAACGGCCCCTTCCAATTCTTGTTACTGCAGTGACCCAGTTCGGCTATTTAGTGGAAATGATTGCTCTCATTACAACACATACAGCAAACTGATTGATAGACACAATAAAATGCTACTGACCTCTCTCATATTGTTGAAATAATCAGTCAAGAATTCTGTGATGACTGTCAATAATTTGTGATATCTGTCTCCATTACCACCATCTCCATTGCCAGTAAAGCTGGCATCTCCTTCTGAATCCCCGTCTTCGTTACCACTGCTGTGGTTGGCATTAGCATCGTCGTCACTGTTGTCAGATTTAGCCCGATCCTCTGCCTGTTTGGCATCGTTACTAGATGAAGGTTGCTCTTCTGCCTCCTTATCAATGGAGGTTTCGTTTCTTTTGTCATCTTCATTATCAACCTCATCGTTAAGGTGGGATGGATGCTCTTGCTTATTCACATCACTCATGATATCTTCTCTTTCTTTCTCTCCATGTGTTCTGGATTCTTCCTCTCCACTAATGCTAAATTTTGTGATGCTGATATTTTCATTTTTTTCTTCAGTGTCCATCTCCTCAAACTCTTTCTGGGGTGAAAATCCACTGGATTTTCTGGCTTCTTCTAACCTGCTATATCTGTCTGCGTGTTTGATTCTCATGGCAACTGTTTCTGTAGCTTGACTTTCTTCCTGGCGCTTATCTGAGTCTTCAACTGTTGTAGATGAATCCGCGGGTGTCGACTCCTTAGTTGCGTCTTCTTGTGGTATAGAATGGGAATCTCGTGTCTCTGTCAACTGTTGTGGTTCTTTTCTGTCTTCTGCACTGTCCAAGTCATTGCTGGAACTACTGACTTGCTCAGAACTGATTTTCTTTTTCAGCCTCTTCTTCTCTTTTGGTCTTTTCCATTTTTCTTCGGCAAAATCGTCCTCAGCAAGAGGGGATGATATGCGTCTCTCTGACCAGGACACTTCTAATTCCCTTGCCTTTTGCATCTGTCTCGGACTCGCCTCTGGTGTGCGGAATGCTGATGACGATGTGGTCACAAATGCTCTTTCCGACCAAGAGGCCGACTCAGAATTTTTAGACTCTGGCGGTGTGAGGTCCTCTTGCTTCCACGATGACGACTTCTTGGCATGACCTGAACTCCGACCTTTGGGATATGCAATTGTGTTGTAGCAGCCCAGTTTCCTGTACACAGCCACCAGGGTTTTCAAGACACAATGAATGAAGCTGGGTGCTGAAAGAAAAAAGTCAAAAAGAGAAAAACTTGAAGAATGCCAGATGATCGCCACAGAAATTTTCACTGATTGTGGGAACCAAAATGTCACTTTAGCTACAAACAGCTGTCAGTTTTCAACTCGCAATGATCTGGGTTTTTTTTGTTGTTGTTTTTACTTTTTCTGTGATCTTTTCTTTTTCCCTGTCATAACCAGAGCTGAGGCTTCTAACAAGTTATCAGAACACAAACCTGTTTCTTGAGTGTGCTGACCTATGGCAGGCAGAGAATGTTGTGTTGGTAATCAAATCTTTGGACAGATCGATACATTATACGTTTAGTAACATTTCCATGAGAGGCTACCCACAAAGTATGTACGATTTAGGGGGGGGGGGGCGCATACAAAAAGCTTACCTGGGAGGAAGGGACTTCAGAACTTCAGGGAAGCATGCATATCGATGGTGTCGGGTGCAAACCAGCCAAGTCAAGATAAGCAAATTTTACAGGAGGAACAAAAAGTTGCAGATAACACAAAAGGGAAATGTACTTAGCTGGTTTGATCACATATCTATTACGAATGTTTCTATTGAATTATGGTAAGAGCTATTTTTACAGTTGATTCAAGGTTCCAATCTTCATAAATTGGTACTATAAAAAGAAATATGAAATTTTTGGACTCAGCTGGTTTGCGCCTGACACCATCGATATGCTTTTCAAATGAATTAAGAAGCTCCCCTTTATTTACTTTGTTCTAACAAAAAAGATGTAAAATTATATACATATCAAATATATGCTAAGTACCTAATAAAACCAGCCAAATAATGCATGCAAAATGTCACTTAAAGTATCAAAACATTGACATGGACAATGAACATTCTGATAATCATACACTCGGAAATAGGGAGGGGGGAGTTGATGTCAAGGACATGAAAAGTGTACAGGGGAAGAGGAGGGGTCAAAAGTTGCCAAACTCCGGGGTACATACTTTGTGGATGGCCCCATATGGTGGATATGATAGTGTGATTTAACGCTCTGTCCTCTTTCAGTGGTACCATATGTATGTGTACTTACAAGACATGAGTCCCACTCGTATCATCACATGGCGACAGAAAATGTGGTTGAGGATAGCGATGATGTTGGTGATGATGCTGCTGTTGTTGCTGAGGTTGAGGCTTTGGCATAATGACTTGAGGTAGGCTGTGCAGGTCTCAGCTATCTGCTCCATTCCATTCTCTGTCACACACAAAAAAAGAATTAGATATGGAAAAGAAAATGTTTTTTTCATTGTTTCTATGGGTAGTCGCATGCATGTGTGACCTGCTGTCATGTGTAAGTTTCATGTTCCCGTTGTCTCTGTAATGAGAGCCTGAGCATCACACATGAATGCGTCTTCATTCATTTGTCTAAATTTCACAAAGTGCGACGCGACAGCACCACATAAAAAATTGCATCTGCGCGTTATGAATTCGGACTGCAATTTCTATCATATACGCTTTTCCCTTTTTTGGCCATATTCTAACGTTATCCAATCAAAACAGCTCCACTGGGAAAACAGTTTATTTAAGCATGCAGTCTGATCATTCTTATTCTCCCACATATGACTTACCGATGGCGATGACTCCTGCCTCATACGTTGTAAAGTAGTGGAAAACTTCCATAAGGTAGTTCTGACCTGAATTTTCATGCCCATAGCTGCAAATAAATAAAATATTGAGTTAAGCCCATGAAAGTGTGCACAGACGTCCATTTAGTATATTTACTGGTTACATGTCTATAAATTCTCATTAAGTTTGTTGTTCGTCATAAGCACTCCTGGAGATTTTTAACTCATTTGCTGCCGTAAACTGAATATTCGGCTCATGGGTTTTCGCTTTGCTACGGAAAGCCGAATATTCGGCTCAAGTGGACACTGATTTTCCTACACTAATATCCAAACCGAATTCTCGAAATACTGAATCCCATCCTGGTTCACTGATCTTCCTTTACTTTAATGTCTAATGTATCATGTCTTGTGTTTGTAATGAATGAAAAAAAAACATCTTTGAACTACATCTAAATTTCAAACTGGATAGTGTTGAGAGTTCCTGTCCACACCTACAAAAGTTACCATAGGGAATGAGTTTTAAAAAACCAACAGTCCAGGAAAATAATATTGTCATCTATAGATCTATATCATGTACTGGTACGTTTATTGATGATTTTGGTGGTTTTGAGTTATTGCTTGTGGTGATATCTATATTCTCACATGTAGCGTTCTGATATCTTTAACAGGTTTGAAGGTAGGCGCAGAAATGTCTTTGTCACATCGGAGAATAGCTCAAATGACCAAATCTTTGAAAGACTCTCCTGTAAGACGAGAAAACTGTTGACACACCACTATGTGAGATGTACTACAGTAAGATGGGCTTAGATGTTCTTATTCTTGACTAACTATTTTCTGGGACAGCCTAACAAAGAATGATTCCTAGACAATATGAGAAGCAGTTTAGCAAAGGCTGTCAGTGGAAAATGATGCCAATCCTTGCACTTGTCCAAGCATAATGCTATCCATGTACGCACGATTTTGCTGCTGTCCAATTATTTCCTCTCATTTGAACATAAAAAACCAAACAACACCCTGTCGGACTTGACAGATAAAGGGGTTATTTTAAAATCCCTTACACTGGTTACAGTTCTGTGCTAGATACAGTGTACTTGGCTGTAGATAGATATTGAAGAAGCTGATATTTCAACATCGAAGACTGGACCCTCCTCAATCCTGGAATTTCACAGCTCCACAGAATTCTGACAACCCTGGTTTAGACAGCCAACATTAGAATACACGAGCCAATTGCCAAAATCAAGTTCAGACATATTACTGATGGTCTCTTAACAAAAATTCTCACCCTAGTTCCTTTGACGCCTCAGTTGCTGCCGACACAAAGTCAGAATCTGCAAAATATGCACAAAACTGGGCTTCCTTTTCATCCAAGGACATGAGGTTGTAGGTTAACTCGGCAGCTTGTTTGAGCAGGTCACCTGTGATAGAAGAAAAAGAATAATAAATGATTCTATCCTCCGAGACAGAGACAGCCTCGGATATTCCGTGTCTCTTACAGAATGCATGATTCTGGCACCTCCTCAGGAATTCCAGGGCTAAAATGTTGAATTCCAGGTCTACTCAGATGCAAGAAATCAGTGAAAATTTACTTATTTAAATTTGTACAGATTTTTGTCCACTTTACTAATTTGTATTTGTATTTGTATACTTCTTGATTTCCAACTGCCAAGGTATCTTTAACATGTGCAACGTAAACACAAGCCCTAAGAGTTTTTTGTCCTTATCTGAGAAGACTAGGTGCTCAATCCTACCCACCATACATAGGATCAGGGACAGGAAAATACAAGAAAAATCCCAAAATTCCAACATGCCTTCACCGGCTGGGATTCGAACACAGTACCTTCAGCATGAGAGGTGAGCACCTTGCTTCTAGTTCACTGTGTCCCAATAGAGGGGCTTCGTAACTGTTTTTGTATTTCTTCATTTTATGTTTTATTAATGTTTTTTAAAATCTCACGAGAATTCCAGGGCTATCCCAGAGCAAATCCTTCATTTTCAGGGCTTTTTCTCAAATTTTTAAATTTCAGGGCTCTTCCAGGGATCCCCGAAATTCCGGGGCTGTGCAGGAACCTTGAGAATGTTATGAAGTCATTTACCCTGGAATGCCTAGAATCAGACATGGGCAACCTACGGCCTGGCAATGTAATTTCCGCAGGTTACCAAGGTTGACTGAAAATTACTTTCCGCATCACTCACTCAGCTTTAAAAAAGAAAAAAAAATTACATAACATACAAATGCACCCCCCCCCCCCCCCCCAAATCAAACTAAACATTATTCTATAAAAACCAACATCAAAATAAATTACGAGTCATTTCAGAAAAGCTCCAAAAGTTCCAATATGTAAGTTTGAGTCTGAGTTTGGAAAAAGCACTTCGTTATGATGGTAATGGTCACATTGTGCTATGAAAGTGCAAGATGATAGACAGAATGAAAAAAAGAACGATAGGAAAGAGAGAGATCCTACCAGAAGCGCCCATAAACCACCAGCTTAATATGAGGTGACAGTATCCAGCCATCTGTCTCCTCAGTTTTTACCTGTGGCCTTTACTATATAATATGAAAGATTTGCCCATGCCTGGTGTAGGGACTCATCAAGTCTAGATCCGACACTGGTTCCCCCCCCCCCCCTTTTTTTTCTTCTTTAAGTTTGTATTTCTTTTCCCCACTGCCCCAAAGGATGACATGAAATCGTTACTTTCGCTGTTCCTTTCACAAAACACGAACACAGCATGGGACAGAACCTAGGCATAAAATTCTGTCTATATTATTCGGCAGTTCCCTCCCTTGGTCCGCGATGTGCACTGCGACCGACAGATTTTTTTATCGCATCTGTCGGAAAGCTTCTCGTGACAAAGCCTGTATGAGTGTAAAAAATTCCAACTGATGTTCTGATTAGAGATTCTCCTGATTATTTGAAAACTACGCACGCACAAGGACATGCTCCCAAACAGATCATCGGAAGAAAAGAGCATAGCAGAAAGTTTGGGTGTTCAGACTGCCGGCAGAGCAGAGCACCGCAAAAAGTTTGGCTGTTCAGACTGCCGGGGGAGCAGAGCACAGCAGAAAGTTTGGGTGTTCAGACTGCCGACAGAGCAGAGCACAGCAGAAAGTTTGGGTGTTCAGACTGCCGACAGAGCAGAGCACAGCAGAAAGTTTGGGTGTTCAGACTGCCGACAGAGCAGAGCACAGCAGAAAGTTTGGGTATTCAGACTGCCGGCAGAGCAGAGCAGAAAGTTTGGGGGTTCACACTGCCGGCAGAGCAGAGCACAGCAGAAAGTTTGGGTGTTCAGACTGCCGGGGGAGCAGAGCACAGCAGAAAGTTTGGGGGTTCACAATGCCGGCAGAGCAGAGCACAGCAGAAAGTTTGGGGGTTCACAATGCCGGCACAGGAGAGCACAGCAGAAAGTTTGGGGGTTCACAATGCCGGCAGAGCAGAGCACAGCAGAAAGTTTGGGTGTTCAGACTGCTGGCAGAGCAGAGCACAGCAGAAAGTTTGGGGGTTCACAATGCCGGCAGAGCAGAGCACAGCAGAAAGTTTGGGTGTTCAGACTGCCGGCAGAGCAGAGCACAGCAGAGAGCTTAGGGGTTCAGACTGCCGGCAGAGCAGAGCAGGGCAAAGTACCCAAGTAGGCCTAAGCCAATGCACACCGATGTGACCGCACTACTGTCACTTACTAAGTAGCCCTGGACACCCTCTCAAAGCGCAGCAGACAAAGCAGAAATAAAGTCGGTCTGATTTGATATCGCTCCGCTCTGCTCTGCTCGCAGTCTGAATACTTCCATTACATCGAGTAGGAACACTTCAATTGCTCAGCTGTGAAAGCCTTAACAGTATGGGGGTCTCACTCACATCACATAATAATGTATTTAAGCATGCACACACAGTGACTAGCGCGGGTGGTTGGTGGACGCTTCTGGAAGGGAGGTATCATACTAAACCCGGTCAGACACAGCCAGATGCAGGCGGACAAGAAGTGCGCACCATAAATTCCTATATTTTATAAGTAAATGCGGGAAGCGAGTTATTATGTTATCTTTGGTGTACATATTGCCGGCAGCATCTGACTGTGTCCGACCGGGCTTAGTATGACAGGCCTATCTCCTGTAGGGTCTCCTTCTGTACTATCATTCTGCTGCATTCTGTTTATAGTCTTGCTTCTTTCTAACACAATGTGACCGTTATCGTGTCGACGTGGTCTCGCCAAACTCTGACTCAAACAATGACTGGTTTTCGGGCATTCGAATGTACGAAGTCGCAACACTTTTTTGTTTTGTTTTTTGGGATGTAGCTGTATTTCTTGTACAGAAACGCGCCGATTCCAATAGTGATTAGCGAAAAATATTCGATATTCGTTCGAAAGACACAATTTGCTGTTCGATCCAACACAAGCAATAGCATTCTGTGCCCGTGGCGGTACTTGGTATCACTGAAAAAGTATTCGCACTGATGCAATCGCTGCACCAAGTAAAAATACGACTGAACAGAAACAGAACCGACCCGAAGCGCATTACACAAGATAGCTGTCTGGTCCTAACTGCCCGTTATCTTTGCCAACATAAAATTATTTCAGTCAAGGACAAGCAAAGAGCAATACACTTTTTTAAAAACTGTCTGCATTTTTTGTTTGGCCTTTCACCGGCACGTGAAAGTTGGGGACAACGCACACGTGAGAAATATCATCGCGGCTTTAGTTCTTGTTTGTTCCAACTCCATTTTTAGCACAAGTGAGAAATTCGATGCTAAACAGTTTGCGGCTTCAGTTATTGTGACAAAAAAAGAGTTAGAATAAATTGGAACTGTCAAACAGCTTGATAATTGCCACAACGCATTTTAAACGAGTGTCAAAGCGTGTATTTGCTACACACCTCCTACATACAAAAAGATCCCCAATTGGTTTCTTGTTTTGTTTTTTCTTCATAAAATGGGGATAGAACAAAGAAGGACTAAGGTCACGATGTATCAACTAGCGTAGGTTACCAGTAACGCTGGGCACAAACTCTAACCCCCCCCCCCCCCCCAGTCTCTATCTCTCTCGCTGTCTCTTCTCCCTCCCGACCACAAGGAAAAGGAAAATTCCCATGGGCGACGCTGCTGCGACATATCCATTACTGTAGTTGATAACATTATCACAAGGCTGCTCTTAAACTTATTCTTTGGCCCTTTTGATGGTAGTTTCTCTCGTGATAAACTTCAATTTGATCAAGTAGGCTAATTGGATAAAACTGCTTAAACTGCCGCTCAAACATCAGACACGCCCTGAAGAAGATTTGGGGGGCTGGCTGCACACTTGGCATTGGTTACAGAAAGCAACGAGGGGGTGGGGCTGAGAACACGTTTAGATCCGCCAACACATTAATAGTTTTTCGTATTTGGAATGGTCTATAATATAAATATCATCTATCTTAAAATGACAGTTACCATCCCCTGTTTCATCAATTTCCTGGATCATCCAGGAGCAACAGAGTAACAGGCATCAAAACAGACATAGAAAGATACAGAAGATCGCTATTAAATACATGTACTACATGTATCTGAAATTCGCCTCAACAACGCATTCTGGCTCGATCTGTGCCATAATACGTTGCTAAGGTCCATGCCATGTTACTTCATGTGCTATGTTTATTGTTTCCTTTCTCAAATGTCCCATTTTAAACGTCATGTCGTAGGCAAGGAACTTATCTTGTATTTTAAAAAGAACACTTTCACTTTACTACTAAAAAGTTTCCACCTGTCGCGAATGCCACCTAGTCAACCAGCCTCGAGAGCCTTCAACATTAAGTTCTCAGTCTACAAAGGAAGGGGCAGACCATGCAAAAGATGGATTGAAGGAATCAAAGGAATGATGCGAAACAACATCTCAGTTGAAAGAGCGGCAGAGTTGGCCTACCATAAAAAAAAAAAAACTGCACCTCCTCTCGACGCTCAACGGCAACTAACAGAGGATGAAAAAGCAAAAGTAAGTAAAGTACTACAAAGTTTCTACAAAATACCTAACTGTTTTTTAAATTTGCAAGAGATGCGTCAGGGGTGTGTATAGATCTACTATAATTATCGAAGCCGCCGCCTCTGACAGAACACGCTGGTGGCAGTCAGGGAAGCAAGTTTTCTCACTGTACGAAGAGACGCTCATGTAACCAGCCGACGCAATGCGGAAAAAGGAGAAAGACTCGCGCCAGAACAGACCAACCAGCACCATCTTTTGGCTGCACCATCTGTGGAAGGGA
Source organism: Onchidella celtica (assembly GCA_963931925.1). Taxonomy (NCBI): domain Eukaryota; kingdom Metazoa; phylum Mollusca; class Gastropoda; order Systellommatophora; family Onchidiidae; genus Onchidella; species Onchidella celtica. The sequence goes on along the minus strand of OZ007575.1, from coordinate 51,249,816 downwards.
CTGTCACTCCCGGATAGGCTTGTCTAGTCAAACACGACGCTGCACAAGACTGAAACATAGACTGTATGCACAGCACAAGCCTATAGTCTCTCGAGACTGACAGATGCCAATAACTATAATTATATTTGTGAAACTGTCCAATTTTTCATCCAGAACCCCCCTCCCCCTCCCCCACCTCCAGCCTTGTCCCGCGTCGCTAAAATGCTTTCCCCTTGCCCATTTTCTCTGGGTCTTTGTGAGTGGATCTGACAAAATCGGGCTACGGCAAAAGACTAAAATTAATTCTTGAGAAAACCCCTCCAAATGAGAAGGAAGAAGTCGCTTTCTGTTGAAATTTCAAGTCTGCCCTTAATATGAGAAAGGTTAGCCATTTTTCTGCATTCAGTTAAAACATTTTGCTTGAAATTGTCTTAGAAATATTTTATTCTCATTTTTTATTTTATTTTTTGTAAAGAGGTATGCCCCATTTGTAAACGTCATACGTAAGGAATTTGTCTTGCATCTTAAAGAGCACGTTTTTACTTCATTACTAAAAACAGTTTCTTAAGAAAATACATAACTGTTTATAAAAATTTGCAGCACAGTTTCACCACTTTTGTCAGATCCAATCATATTTTGGCCCTGGACAGATGCCATGTCAGGGACCCAGGGGCCGTTCTGTACATTCTTAGGGCTGAACTAGTTTGGACACTTGCCGAGAAGGCGGGGCACAGATATCTAGGTACATGTACACGTTCATGAACCTGCTTTATCAAAGGCAAAACTGGCTTAAGGTCGACAGGTGCACGCACAGCCCTGCAATGGAAAAACACCGTAAAACACCAATCTAGGTAAAATTCACTTTTCAACATCGTCTTATAGAATGATATGTGCTCTGTCTTTCTGTCTTGGCAACAATGTCGTATGACTAATAAGTTTCTTTTGGTCATCACAAAAATGGAAATTAAACAAAAGATAAAGAGAAAGGCAACCACGAAATGTTGTTGTACAAATAGGTTTCGGCCGTATATCTTCGGCAAGGCATAGATCTATGTGTTTAGATCTTTATTTTAGGAGGTGATCGCTGCCCTTGGCATTTACACCTCACTTTTCTTGTTTTTGTTTCTCTTGTTGTGCTAGGGATTTGCTTTTTAGAATTTTAACCGGGCAGCGGCCTGTTCTGCCTTCTCTTTTCGATTTCCAACTGCAAAGGTATCTTTAACGTGCACAACATGCACAGGGGCCCTTCAAATTTTCCGTCCTTATCCGAGAAGACTAGGTGCTCGGTCCTACCTATCATAGGATCAGGGGCACGAAAATATGAGAAAAATCCCAAAATTCCAAAACGCCTGCACCAACCTGGATTCGAACCCGGTACCTTCGGCATGAGAGGCGAGCAACTTGCCCCTAGACCACCGTGTCACCCGGTAGAATGCACATGATGTCACAGGGTTCTTTTTGTTTTATTCTTCCGCCACTAAGGACGGCCGGTGGGATCAGTGTAACTTCGAAATATGTTTAAGCCGTTAAAATGCCTGCTAGTTGCATTGTAGTTGATTGTTATGACAGGGGTGGAAAGGATGGATCCAAGCTGTCAGATTCCCTACCATCCGTGTAAACAAGAGAAAGGAAGTGAAAGAACTGACCAAACGTCTCCCATTGAACATGTACACACGTGCCATTGCTTACTGTAGCGAACTACTTTTACCTCGCCGCCATTTGGTTCGTGGCTCGCAATGCAAATCAGCGAACGAATCAAAATCAACGCCACAACCGTCATGGTGATGCGTAGGTCCGGACACTAAAGATGGCGGATATACCCGTTCTACGATGGCCACACTGTGCTAGGAAGAAGAAAGACAATAGACAAAATATAACAGAATGAGAGGACAGAAGGAGACTCTCCCACAAGCGCCCACCAACCACCCGCTTGGGCGTATACAGCCTTTTCCTATAGCACGACGCACTGAGGCACACAAACACACACCCAGCTATCCACACTGCGCATTCTTCACACTCGAAATATTCGTCACTTACCACACCAAAGATAACGTGTCGAAAGAAAAAAAAAAAGTCGCATACAGTCGAACCGGCAGATAAGGACAATTACATAAAAATGTTTTTTTTTTTTTAAACTGACCATGACTAAGGCAATGTCAGAGATAAACGGCATGATAGCTTGGGGGCCAAGCCTTGTGATGTCACCGTCCTGCCTTCGGTGCCTTAACCCTAAAGGTTATCACCAGTGAGACACAGAAATTTATCAGTCGGCTGCAGTTCCTACAAGAGTGAAGACCTCCAGACGAGAAAAGTTATTTTTGGTCATTTCTACAATCAATCAACCAAATGATCACGAAAACCCCTTAACTGTGCCACCAGGAACAAATTCTCACAAAATCAGAAGAAACTGTTAATGGTGCATGAATGTATAAATAACCGAGACAGAAAGAGAGTATATCGATGGTGTCAGCAGCAAACCGGCCAAGTCGAAATATGCAAATTTTGCAGGAGAAACAAAAAACTGCCGTTAAAACTAATGGGAATTGGACCTAGCCGGTTTGATCACACCCTCAATTTGAGTATTTCTACTAGATAATGGTAACAGCTACTTTTCCATGTGATGCAGGATTCCAGGCTTCATAAATTGGTACTGAATAAAGTAATATGAAATTTTTAGACTTGGCCGTTTTGCGCCCGACACCATCGATATATCATTCTATGAAATGATGCTAAAGAAGAGAATTTCACTTAACGTGGCGTGTTTTTCCCACAAGCAAAAAAAAAGGGGGGGGGGGGGGGGTTAAGTAAATATTTAAGTCTTTGGCGTACTGGTTAATCTATAAATGTTCCAAGGCGGTGACAGCAGTACAAAAAGACTCTGGCACAAACACCTAATGTACTGCATAGCACCAAAGGTACTATCTTTGATGACAGTAGTGTCATTGGTCGACGAATTAATGCGCGGCAGGGAAAGCTCCGAGAGGACACCTGCAAAATACACGTATCATGATTACCGCTCATCCATAAAGTGCCTATGCTCGAAAAAAAAAAATGGGGGGGGGGGGGGCGGGCGGTTGCTTCCAGCGTATAAAAAGGGTACTGGGGGGGGGGGGGGGAAGATGACTGTTCAGATTTGGTAATGATTTAAACAGTTTGCATTTTATTCATCTTTTTTTCTTTCATATATTTTTGCAGCAAATTAAGTTATTGAATAATATAAAAAATTATGTGGGGAAAATTGCCCAAATCGAGCGTTCGTACTTTAAGGATGACCCCTTGGAGAACAGAAGTCGGTGTGGCCTGGGGCTTTGAATCTGGAAAAGGCCTGTTAGTGTTATTGTATGTGTGTGTGTGTGTGTGTGGGGGGGGGGAGGGTGAGGTGACAAGGGAATTACACAGACATGCCGGCGGGTTAGGCATAGAACTGGGTACATGTATCAGAAAACTCGGACAGTATTTTGTGATATAATCACGAAAGTATGCTGGTAAACAATTCAGCTCTGCAGGCTGTGATTGGATTGTTGTCTTGGGATCTTAGTTTGTAAAGGGAGGACGGGGGTGTCACGTTTTGAGGGGGGGGGGGGGAGCTGTTTGATAGACAGTCTGTTCACCCCCATGCCAAATACATGCCACTTTCTTTACTTAACAGCATGACCAAAAGTCGGTTATCAGTAGTGACTTTAACTGCCGAAAAAACCTACAAAAAAAACAACTGTTTAATCTATATATGAATGTCACTTTTTTAAAATGTCATGCGTTATCTCACAAAGTAAATGAAGTAAAAGTCTTTCTTTTTTTTTTAATTTGACGGTTATATTTTGAGTGCCTCGTGTCCTTCCTACTCTGCCGAGATACAGAAAAAGACGGTACCAGACAGTCTGGTCAAATTCACGTTTTAGAGTCGTTTTATGAGATGAAATGTGTTCTGTCTTTCTATATAGGGTTACAATTTTGTTGTACGGCTGATGGTTTCATTTGGCCATCATAAAATGGAGATTGAACCAAGAGAGAAAGAGAGAGACAGAGAAGAAACGGAGAAAGAGAGACAGACAGACAGACAGAGTAGCATTTGAGCACGGGTGTATTCCGGGCAGTATGAGGTGCCTCATCTAGTTACCGCAAAAGTTATGTCAAATTCACTTTTTTAGCACCATTTCATAGAATAATAATAATATATTATGTTCTCTTTCTGTCTCAGTTATACATTTATTCACCATTAACACTTTCTTCTTTGGCCCCCACGAAATGGAAATTGAACTACTAGTAAAGCAGGGTGCAACGGAAAAACATTTTTTTTCTTTTTGGCCTCCTATAAATTTCTGTATTCGACGGATACGGTTTTTCTTCAAAGCAGGACAGTAATAATATATCTCTCAAATGACCTTGGCATGTATGGTGCCGGCTATGCACTGAGCATCAGAGATGTCTGCCCGTCAAAACCACATATTATTACAGTAGAATAGCACACTTGATAAGAAAACCTACAAAAAAACAAAAAAAAAGAGAGAGAGAACGGAAGAGGGGGGGGGGGGGCAGATATGTGGGCTGTACTGCTGTGTTATGGAAATAGGCCAGATTCGCCTGAAACAAACAATAACATTTTTCTCTGTGTGTGTGTGTCCGTGTCCCATTTTCTTTCTCTCTGTGTCTCCCTCTGTCTCTCTCTCTCACACACATACGGCACAAACACACACGGGGACGCACACACACACCCACACACTCTCACTCTCTGATCTAGAAATAACGACAATAATCCACAGCCTTGCTACAGATCTCTTGCCCGCGCCAAGATACCACGCACTCGTTTCTAGGCAGGGAAACTGCATCAAACTGAACGCCTGTCACATACAGTGATACACCCTCCCTTGCGCTGGGTTTATCAAAAGGGAGCGAAAATAAAAGACCACTCTATTTTTAGCACCACAACAATATTCTTAAAAGAAGGTGCGAAATCTGAGTAAGCACAATAGGTCGATACAAAAAGAGACTAGTTTAGATTAATTCACACCGAATAAAATTAACTCTATAGTTTTTTAAACTGTCATTCAGACAGCAGCGTTGAGCCAAAAAAGTGGCTAAAATTGCACCACAATGAAATACCCAGGCCATCATATTTTTTTAACTAGACTAGAAAGTGTCCAGCACTACCCGGCATGAACCTGCGCATCCATCTTTCTATCTACCTCTCTTTCTGAGCTAGACAGTTTCCATAATAGTCTATTGTCTTGCTACAGATCTCATGTGCATTGGGGCACGACGCATTCCAGTTGAAATCGCACCAAAGTAAACGCATGCCAGATATAGCTGCCCATGCGCTGAGCTTATCAAAAGGAGCGCACACACACAGATTTTTACAACTTTTTATAACTAGATAGACAAATGCAGCAGACCAGTTCATGGGCGGTGAAGGCCGCATAAATTAACTTAATTTTGGGCCCCCGGCTAGCGTGTTTGCCAACTGCTGTGCAGACCAGCAAATTCAGGAGCGGAGCAGCAACACACCCACATCCCAGGGATTTTCGGAGACGTTCAGAGTCATGTTAGGGTTAGGGTTAGGGAGCACAGTCCAGAGGTTGCAGCACCCATGGCAGTGTTCGATAGGGCGAGAAATCTCTCAGCCGATGTCCTGTGTTTGGAGGTCTGTTGCTGCCCCGCTCCTGAATTTGCTGGTCTGCACTGCAATCGGCAAACACGCCCCCGGCCAAGCATGGACAGACAAGCTCTGGTGACAGCTGTGTGACCCCTCAAAGTCCTCTAGGCGCCGAGACTGGACGACGCGACCTGAGGGAAAAGTCACAAAAGGTCACGTTGGGTCAGCTTGCGCAAGTTCACGTGCTGCCGCATGTAGGACATTGAGAATTCATGGGGGTGTGGTTTAATCACGTGCATTGATATATCGTTGGGTATTTTCCATATTGTCGTACAAGCATTTTTGTCTTTTCGAGAACATGAGGATTGAAAGTTTGAAGAGTTATCGTAAAATCAGGGCTTTGTTCAATATGCTTCAAAATCGAAACTTGAATAAAAATGCCCACGAAAAGACACCCATAATATGAGAACATGACAGGTAGATTCTATACATACATGTCACAAAATTACGAGTGAGCGAACCACGTTCACGACAAAAACCTCAAAATCGGCAAAATGTCGCATACAACTGTATGGCAAGTACCCCCCGATGTATGATATGAAAACAACACCTGCTCTTTATGGGTGAATACATCGAGTTAACTCTGAAGTCAGCTCTGGTGAAATGGAGTGTCACTGTTAATTTATTATTGTAGTGAACATCCATAATGGACGTACACTCTGGAGATGGATTTGGGAGGGAGGGGGGGGTACGACAAGGTTGGGGGGTGGGGGAACGACAAGCTTGGGGGTGGGGATAGATACGATAAGCTGGGGGAGGGGGATATGATAGCCTTGGAGGGAGGGATACGACAAGCTTGGGGGAGGGGGATACAAGCTGGGGGGAGGGGAATACGATAAGCTTGGGGGGAGGGGGATACGACAAGCTTGGGGGAGGGGCATACGACAAGCTTGGGGGAGGGGGATACGACAAGCTTGGGGGAGGGGCATACGACAAGCTTGGGGGAGGGGGATACGACAAGCTAGAGGGGGATACGACAAGCTTGGGGGAGGGGAATACGACAAGCTTGGGGGAGGGGCATACGACAAGCTTGGGGGAGGGGATACGACAAGCTTGGGGGGAGGGGATACGACAAACTTGGGGGAGGGGCATACGATAGCCTTGGAGGGAGGGATACGACAAGCTTGGGGGAGGGGCATACGACAAGCTTGGGGGGAGGGGATACGACAAACTTGGGGGAGGGGCATACGATAGCCTTGGAGGGAGGGATACGACAAGCTTGGGGGAGGGGCATACGACAAGCTTGGGGGAGGGGGATACGACAAGCTTGGGGGATACGACAAGCTTGGGGGAGGAGGGTACGACAAGCTTGGGGGGTACGACAAGCTTGGGGGAGGGGGTACGACAAGCTTGGGGGAGGGGGTACGACAAGCTTGGGGGAGGGGGATACGACAAGCTTGGGGGAGGGGGTACGACAAGCTTGGGGGGAGGGGGATACGACAAGCTTGGGGGAGGGGGGTACGACAAGCTTGGGGGAGGGGGATACGACAAGCTTGGGGGAGGGGGTACGACAAGCTTGGGGGTACCCTTGGGGGGGGGGGGCGGCAGTTGTTTCTGGGAACCCTGCGTCAGCTTTTCAATTGTGGTAATTAATTAAAAAGTTTGGGTTTTATTTACATTCTCTTTGTTTAGCAAAATTAAGTTCTTGGATTAAAAAAACAAAAAAACATGTTTCTAATGAAACAGACAAATGGCATTTGAAGCTTCAAAGTATCAAGGTCTTATCATGGACTTCCAATACTCTAATGGCTGTTCGCTTGTACAAAGAGGGGGTGGGGGGAGGGGGGGGAGGTGAAACCAAGAGTATGAAAGTCCTACGAGAAAGATATCCAAAATATAACACGCAAAGGGAAGCCCGTTGGCCTGAGGCCGCATCTGTCAGGGAGAAGCTGTATGGTAGCTTGGAACAACTGAAGAGAACAGCTGCTTTTTTGCAGAGGATTGAAGTAAAGATTTGACATACGCCATGATGGGGAAAGCAGAAGAAGAAGAAGAAGAAGTACGAGAAAGAGATGTGTAGGGGGTCAAAACCCGCCAAAACCGTAGAGTTTAAGTTTGAGTTCGGATAAAGCACGTCGCCATGGCAACAGCCATTACTGCGCTACGCAGAACAGACAGAATACAGCAGGATGAAAGAATAAAAGGAGACCCTACCAGCAACGCCAGCAACCACATGTGCCAAAAAAGCCTTAAGACTTACTGACGTCACTCCTCCTCAGTTTCTCTGTGCAGGTAAAAATCGACACGAACACCGTAAGGGTCTAGAGACAGGGGAGACAGAAGGTAAAGTTATGAGGCGGGCGGGCTCTTTCAGGACAGTCTGACATCAGCTGGTCGGTCCATGAGGTCAAAACTTACACGGGCAAACTGATAAATTTGTATCTGATCTCATGCTGACAACTCCGGGTAAAGCACAAATGGAAACCAACTAGAACAGGAGACAAGACCAGACCAGGCCAGCAGAGAATAAGGAAGTACTTAACACTCTAGGCCCCATGTATCACTGGCTTGGTAAGGGAGGGGGTACGACAAGCTTGGGGGGGGGGGGGTACCACCAGCTGCGGGGAGGGGAGGGAGAGGCAGTTGTGGTACACAGAAATTTATCATTCGGCTGCAATTTCCCACAAGACCTCAAATTGAGAAAACCTTTTTTTTTATATAGTAATTTCTACAATATACATTGAATCAACCAAATGATCATGAAAACCCCTTAATTATGCCCCTGGGAATAAATTCTCACAAAATCAGAATTTCGCACAAGCAGAAATGGGGGCCGGGCCGAGAGGATTAAGGAGCCCTTTTTAGGTTTGAATTGGGAGAAAGCACGTCGACAGGCTAGCAACCACATTGTGCTAAGAAAAACAAAACGACAGATAGAATAATAATGACAGAATGATAGGACACAAGAAGACCCTACCAGAAGTGCCCACCGACCACTCGCGCCCTTTTGAGGACTAACAAAGCCACAAAGATGACTATACCCACAAAAACAGCAACAAGAGAACAATACAAGCACATTGTCGTGTAAATACCCAGAACAGCACTCCTCCAAAAACAAAGATCTCTACTACTATAAGCAATGAGAGAACCCCGTAGCGATATCACAGCGAAAGAATCGCTGATACTTGTGCCAGATTACATAAACAATTCAGAATAGCAAATAATCTGCCACGAAGTCTGCGGTATCTGAGAGTTTTGTTGCTATCATACACACATGAAATTTACCATGTCGCGTGAGACTCGGCACTATTCTACAGCTGTTGGGGAATGGCAAAATATGGCAAAAAGAAAAATACAACTTTTTCTTTTCGCCATATTTTGACTTTGCTTGTAGCCTTGCTGCGTCCCCACAGTTTTTCTGTGGCTTTTATACTGTTGGGGAATGGCAAAGCTTACAACAAATTTCAGGTAAGTTTGAGTAAGTTTGTAAGTTTGGGTTTAACGGCGTATCGGCAGAATGACGGCCACTTTGCTCCTTTCACGGTTTTTCGTTACTTCACTTTGTGCTAGCTTTCAGCCCTCAGGTGCCTGCAAGTAGGATCAAATAAAAGTGAAGTCAAAAATCAAACGTGAAATGGCCCGTACTGTAAAGTATGTCAATGTGAATCTTGTAAATATGATAAAATCCTGTTAAATCAACTTGTAGAGTTCGGCCTCCGTCAGAAATGACAAGATGCGCTGCGGACCCACGTCAGAAAATAATTCTTTCATGGATCCGCGGGCATAACTTATGCCTTCTTCGGATGTGCGTGAAATCTACGCATTCTGTTGACTCGTTTCATGTAAACGACCATCATTAATTTCATCAATATGGCTGTCTGACCGTTGCTGTTCAAACAGTTTCAATCCAAACCGAGGGAGATATACTTTCAGTTGATTGAGTGGCGTCAACGGTATTGGGCGGACAGACGTACTCCTCTTCCAGCTAAACATGAGAAGAAACTTCGGACAAATCCTATAGAGTTGGCAGTCTCCACCGGCAACAAGGCAGCTCCGAAGGACAAACAGAAAGAAATACGGACATAACTGAAGTGCTTCGGTAACTCGGTGAAGGAGCTGATAACGATGGTCGATTGATTGATAAGCTTTGACAAAGTCAGTGCGTTATCAATGTGGGATATTTTCTATTTATGGATAGGAACCATTGTCTAATCGTCTTGCTAACAACCCAGAAATTTTTGGGTATGTTTTTAATGCTGCAATCTGGTCTACTTTTCTCAGGTATGAGGGACAAGAAATCTTGTGCAAGACACACATTTTTTCCTCTTTTCAAAATAAATGTGACACGACAAGGATGTTGAATAAAAAAAAAATCGTGTGTAAATCTTTGCAAACTTATTGCAATGGCCAAAGCAAAAGACGAATCCGTTTTGCTTGTTCAAAACAGAATAAATGAGAAAACAAAAACTTGGGGACACTCAATTTCAATGAAGGTACAAGGGTTTTAGGTCTTCATTTTAGAATGTTCGCTGTCCTTGGCATCTACACCTCACTTTTCTTGTTTTTATTTCATTGTTAATATTTTTGTGTCTTTTTGTGGTAAGGATTAGCTTTTTTTCTTTTTTTTTTTTAAATTTTGCCCAAGCAGCGGCCTTGTCAGGTCTGCTCTGCTCCATTTCCAACTGCCAGGGTATCTTTAACGTGCCCAACGTGCACACTTGCCCTACGAATGTTTCGTCCTATTCCGAGAAGACTAGGTGTTCCATCCTTCCTACCACAGGTTCATGGACAGGAATCCCACCCCCCCCCCCAAATTCAAACATGCCTGCATCGACACCGGGAATCGAACCCGCTATCTTCGGCATGAGAGGCGAGCACCTTGCCTCTAGACATAGGGGTTTAGCTAGTCAGATTTATATAAAATTGCAAAGGATGTCTTTTGTTTGTACGCAGACTGAAGTCGAAACCTACAGATTCATTTGAACCCAAAACTGAAAATTAAATCAAGGACACCAAGAATGAGTTTAATTGAGTTTGAGTTTGGAGAACACATGAGGATACGATATCGCCCACTGTGCTAGAAAGAAGCAAGACGACAGACAGAATATTATAATTATTAGCAGTGACAGTCAAGACACAGTACACCGCACAGTGTACTGTATCTTGGATGATAAGATGGAAGGAGACCCTACCAGGGGCGCCCACCAATCACCTGCCGGACGACAAGATAGACTGGACACTAGCAAATCAGGTCCCTAGACATAAACCTAACCCTGATGAAGGTCCTTGTGGACCGAAACCTAACGCTGTTGTTTTTCCTTTTCACTTTTGATTCATTGCAAAATTTCTTTATCGTTTTAGGTGCGCCGAGCTTTGTGACATACAAACTTTTTCCCCAGCCTCCTGAAAATTGACACTTTCCACTTTTGGAGAATTTCATGAAATCGGCACATTTTGGGAGATCTCTGAAAGTTCATAACTTTGTTAAATATTGAGCTATATTGATGATCCTGGTCTCAAATTTCGTAGAAAAATAATCTCTATACATCTATAACAATAAAAAGGCAATTGGCCCTCAAAATCAAAATGGGTTTGGAGTACCCTAGCCTTGCTGCGTGCTTTTAAAAAATATTTTATGCTGAAAATACTGCAGGCGACCCTCTCTGAATCTGGTGCGTCCAAATTGAAATGGCTGCGGAAAAGAACAGACAACAACTGGGCTTATTTCGCGGTCATGTTTTTTTGGGTCAACACAACAATAACACCATGACCCACCCACAGTTGATTTTCCAAACTTTTCGAAAATGATAAAGGCCTTTAGCAGAGGGGTTCTCAGCCTGAGGTAAATTTACTCCCAGGGGGTGAATTTGCCTTACTTTCTGGGGGTAAATTTGGTGATTCAGGATTTGTATCTATTCTGTGTGTGTGAAAAGTATAATTTAAAGAAACATTGGTTGAGCAGGAAAATCTGAAGTATTAGTAAGCCTATTTTGTGAAAAAAACTTTTTTTTTGTGTTGCAGTTTTTGACATAACGATCTGTACTTTTTACTTCTTGATTACCGTAATGCCAGTGTGGTAGTAGACTAACTTAACTCTAGGAAAAACGAAATAAAGAACTAAAATTACTGCACACAACAGGATGGGGGTATACATGTGGAAATACGTTCGAGGAGTTGCCAGGGGTAGATTAGGGGGGGGGGGGATGAAAAAGGTTGGAAACCCCTCATTTAACACATCTGATCTACTTGTGACGGGGCCTTGTACAAGTTCTGGCAAACTCATGACCCAGAGCATTCAGAGTTCAAGGACGAATGCTGCAACATCAAAGTTTGCGCAATTTTTTTTTTTAATCGCTGCAGCTTGCACACCTACAGTTCTGAAGCTACGGGACAATGTCCTCATGACCTCCCCTTGAAAAGCTGTGCTACATTTTATGTTTTGGATGATTTAGGGTCAGTCATAAAGTACGTAAGCTCCATTTTTGGCGGTTTTCGACCCCAATGCCCCCCCCTCCCCCAACCATACACACACCAAAACGCTTTTCATTTAAGCTTCCTTTCAACGCCCCCTTTCTGTCCTATCATTCTGCTATATTCTGTCTATAGTCTTGCTTCTCCCTCCCACAACATGGCGGCTATCGTGTTGGGGTGCTTTCTCCAAACACAAACTCCCCTTCCCCCTTGCACAAGCGCACGGTCATTAGAATGGTGGACACCCATTATAAGACTTTGATATTCGGAAACTTCAAGTAGAATTTTGTTTAGGTTATTTAACTAATTCATCAGAATAATGTTGACTTGCCCTTTTTTTTTTTTTTCTCCCAGCTCAGCATGTTTCTGGTGCATTCTTCTTCTTCGTCTTTCTTTCCAGTCCTCCTTTGTGTTCTACTTCTATTTAATTCTTTGCCGTACATGAAAAGCTGGTGAACCCTCCCAAGAGAACTTCCCTACTCCCAATGTCAGTTTTTCCCACTCCGAGCGTAAGCCACTTTGTGGATGGTCCCTAAGCTCGCCAAATCTTGCCCCGCCTCCTGCAATTCCGAGTGATTTACCATGCCTTGCAACTGCCCCCCCCCCTCCCCACCCGGCCTCTTCCCAACAGCTTACGCACACACGGTCCACTATCATGTGGTAAATTACTAGTCACGCGGTAATGAGGTATCAGGTACGGGACGTGTGATGCGCGTAATCAAAATATAACAAAGACACATAGGGAAAAAAAAAAAACAACGATCAGTAATTACAGACACTTTTGGGGTAAGAAGGCGTGTATGATTCACGAACATGACTAATAATAATAATAATAATAATGAAGATAATTCATATAGCGCCAAATCCAAACGAGTTTGCTCTAGGCACTTTACAGAAAGTCTTGTTCTCTCCATTTGCATCTCTCTCACTCTCTTTCTTACTCTCATCCTCTTTCTCTCACTCTCTATCTCAGAGCATATTGTAACGCAGCCTGTTAGGCGCAGTTCACAACTCACAACAGTTCACAACTCATATTCTAAAGTATTATAATATAATTTGAATATATATTATATAATATTTATTTAATAATGAATTATAAATTTTCGTTGGTGATATGGGGGGTGATAGAGATAGATTTTAATCTATTAATTTAATTTCAATTCACAATTTTGCCCGGCCAGCGGCCTGTTCAGCCTGCTCTTTACGATTTCCAACTGCCAAGGTATCTTTAACGTGCGCAACGTGCACACGGGCCCTCCGAATTTTTTCGTCCTTATCCGAGAAGACCAGGTACTCGATCCTACCCCCCCCCCCATAGGATCAGGGACACGAAAATATGAGAAAAATCCCATTTTCCAACATGCCTGCACAGCCCGGAATTTGAACCCGGGACCCTTGAGATGAGAGGCGAGCACCTTGCCTCTAGACCACCTTGTCCCCATATGCATTATGACGAAACACTAATCGCGACGATGGCGATGGTGTTAGAACAGAGACAGTAATTACCATAGAAATCTGGGTTGACAAAATCCAAATGTAATTATTTCCACCCACAAGTTTTCTGCGCCTTGTCTTGCCATTACAAAAATATCGCCCTCCCAAAATGCATATAATTTTTTTTTAGGATACGTCTCTGTTCCCTGTACCCATGAAATACTGGTCCCATTTTAAGACAAATCACAATCCAGTGACACCCAGCATGGAAGCGATAAAGCCTCCTACGGATTAAATAAAGACTGTTATTTTCGGCTTTGGGGACGATATCTGAATCATTAACAAAAAAAGAAATATTGTCCTACAATGTGACATACGACCTGTCCAGGCCTACCTATTTGTAGAGAATTCAATGCGTCATTAAAAAAAAAATATATATGTAGGGTCCCAGCACGGCTTGACAAACATGCTACTTTTTATTTTTGCCATATTTTGACTATGTTTAGAATTCAAGTCTGAGTCAACTAAGGATCTGGTTCTTTGCAAACAAATCCTGTGACTTTCACGGCGACTGTGTGGTTGCACAGTTGAATATGCTCCTACGAAACTGTTAATTATATTTAGTCTTTCGTCAGAAGCTCTAAGATCATAATTATGTTTCGCTCTACCAAAAGTTTCAATTCTTCTTTTTTGGATTACAGTCAATCTTGGCGGGTGGGCATGCTCAGTCGCTAGGGTGATATTTTTTTTTTCCGTACGAGCTTTAGCAAATTCAGGAGCGGGGCAGCAACAGACCCCCAAACACAGGTCATCGGCTAAGGGATTTCTCGTCCTATCGAACACAGCCATGGGTGCTGCAATCTCCGGACTGTGCCTGATATGACTCTGAACGTCAGCGAAAATCCCTGGGATATGACTCTAAACGTCACCGAAAATCCCTGGGATATGACTCTAAACGTCACCGAAAATCCCTGGGATGTGTTGGAGCTGTCCTGTGTTCGGGGGTACGTTGCTGCCCTGCTCCCGAATTTGCTAAAGCTTGTACGGAAAAAAACAATCACGCCAGCTGCTATGCCAGAGAACAAATCTTTGAACTTGGGCATGCTCAGTCGCTGTGCACCGGGTGGCAGGGGTGAGGGGAAGAATGCATCACACGTTTTGGGTGACGTCAGTGAACCAAACCAATATGATGGAAAACAATGACAAAACCAAAGCAGCGCCGAAGACACGAGGAAACAAAACTAAAGTCAAAAGGTCAACTGCTTTCTTGAGGGCGTCAATCACCAAAGAAAGACGGTGATCTTAGTTCTTACGTCCGAACATCGCATCTATGGGCAAACATCTCATCGTTAATGCTTTAGAAATGATGGCTATAGGAATATTTTAGGATTCTGTGGAGGTAATCTTCTTCAGAAAATAGCGGGTGGTTAGTGGACGCTCCAGGCAGGCTCTTCTTCTGTCCTATTATTCTGTTATATTCTGTCCATCATCTTTCTTCTTCCTGGGGCATAGGGCAATATGACCGTTATAATGTTGACGTGGTTTCTCCAAACTCAAACTTCTGAAAACATCCGTGTCAACATACAACTTGGCTGATATTCTTTCAGGACTTCATAATAGTCGGTGGCCACCATAATACATGTACCATATTCACCTTTTAATGGCATGTCTGGAAAATAATAAATAACATTTATACGGCACTTCGCCCCGTAATAGAGGCACCAAGCACTTCCCAGTCATTTTACCTGTCACGTTCAATTCGCATACACAAAGAACATAATTGTGGCAACGGCCAGGAACAGCTGTGGTTGCATTCCGTCACTTAAATAGCAATAATGAAGATCATTACTTTTATAAAGCGTCCAATCCAAACAATTTGCTCTAGGCGCTTTACAGAAAGTCCTGTTCTCTCCATTTGCAGCTCTCCCACTCTCTCTCTCTGTCTCTGTCTCTCTCTATCTATCTATCTGTCTCAAACACTATCTGTTGCATACACTATTATGCTAGACATACATACATGTATGTAGACACACACACACATAACATAGGCTCATAAGGCAGAAATTAAACAATAAAACAGCAAAAATAAAAAAGAAGAACTCACAAAACAAAAAGATGTATTTTCGGGCGTTTGTGAAACGTTTCGGTTTATAGGTTTGATATATGTGAGACTGGATCTTACAAAATCGGGTTTAATGTGAAATTCTTATACCTCTTTAAAAAATCAAAGTAAAATATTCTTTAGAGATCTCAAGCAAAATATTCGGAGAGGTTTTCTCAGGAATTTAGCCTTCGGCGTTAAGCCCGATTATTTCGCCAGAGCCGCTCACAATTCGTATATATATTTTAACATTTATATTTCGATTCGTCCCGTAAATACAAGCTCCAAGCACTTTACACTCATTCTACCAGTCACATTCAATACGCCTTTACAAAGAACAGAATGATGATATCGGGTCAGGAACAGCTGTGGTTGCATTCTATCGATTAAAAAAGTGCTCCCCCCCCCCCCCCCCCAGCGTTTATGTATTTCGTACAGGTTTTGAATTCCAGGTCTTTTAGGGCCACAAACAGAAAATGATCGTTCATTTCACCGTGAATGTAACAGAAATAGTTCGAACTTTTTAATATGTGAGTACAGCCAGTCTCCTCAAAACACAGAGCGTATGTTGCAGAACTGCACACTCTTCTCAGAAGTACGAAAAACATATTGGCCCCAGCCCACCGAATGTCAAACTCTATGGTGCTCTGTCAGAACTGCAGAAAACCGTAGATTTTCTTAAAAGAACAAATCTGCAGACTTACACTGGTGAACAAAAGAAGAATAATAATAATTTATTATATTAAAATCCTTTCGAAAAGGCTTTGCATGGCATAACCTTTTTTTTTTCTTTGGGGTTGGGGGGGGGGGGGCGAGGAGGCATATCTTAACTTTGCACCTAGGCCTTCTGTAACCTCCCACAGGTCTCCTGTTGTTGCTTTCTTTCTGTCGCTGGGGGACCATAACCTAATCACAAAGGGCAATGAAGAAAATACTGGGTTGTGTTCACTACTCATCCATAGCTTATTATGTAAAACACTATGGTCCAATAACAATAGCCCTATTTTATGGCCATGATAAAAAAAAAAAAACAACGGCCAAAGTGACTATCAGGACCGTTTTTTCGCAAATAAAAAAAATGGGACATCCATTCTAATTGGTCAAAATCTGGAGGACGAGCCCATTCAATGTACAGCGAGAAGATAGGACGTTTCTGCTCCTTGACGTAAAATAGGCAGAGTCCTTCAAAGACAACACGTGTACCAATGATCCACTTCCCCTGCCAGGGTTCACACAAAACTGGGTGTCCGGAAACGTCCAACTCTCGTGACACATACCAAATTTAGCGCGAATCTGCACGATCTACTGATAATGCTCTTGATTCAGATATACACCGAGGGTTTGCTTTTAGGTTTTTGTTTTAGGAGATTCGCTGCTCTTGGTATTTAGACCTCACTCTTCTTGTAAATTTTTTTTTTTGGTAGGTTTTGTTGTTTTTTTGGTAGGTTTGTTGTTTTAATTTTCTCTGGGCAGCGGCCTTGTCAGGTCTGCTCTTCTCTACTTTCAACTGCCAAGGTATCTTTAACGTGCGCAACGTGCACACAGGCCCTCTGAGTTTTTCATCCTTTTCCGAGAAGACTAGGTGTTCGATCCTCATATGATCAGGGACAGGAATCCCCCCCCCCCCCCACCATCAAAAAAAAAATAATTCCAACACGTCTGCACCGACCATGAATCGAACTCGGTACCTTCGGCATGAGAGGCGAGCACCTTGCCTCCAGACCACCGTGTCCCCGCACGAGCTACTGATGAGGCTCTTGGACCAGATATAATTACCGTCCCCTGGCAATGACAAGGTTCTAACACTTAACTCCCTTCCGTCAACTTTTGAGAAACTGATGATTGAAGTTTCATGTGCTCATAGCTTTTGATGATACGAATTCTTTTCTTTTTAGTAGTACTAACAAATTACACACCGAAGCCGCTTGATACTTTCACACACAATGGAGAAGGCCCGTACTTCTAATGTGTAATGTGTAACTCAGTTCAGCAGCAAAGTGGAGATAGAACCGTGCCATTCTAAAGGCACGAATTATACCGAGGGTTGGCAACCAGAATGTTTTATGTCCAAAATAGTCAAATTGAGGAAAACGAATACGAAACGCGTAAATCTATTGAAAATTCAAATAATTTGCAAAAACTTCAACCAGACGCATGAATAGTCTCATTGGGTTATGAAATAACGTCACACGCCTTGTGCCTTGCACATCTACAGGCATTTAAAAGTAATGAATAAAACTGGACACACCACAGACTGGTTGATAACCCTCCATATATTACATTTACAAAATTAAAATGGCAAGAAAAAGTTGGATTTTCGCAAAGGCAACGGTACAATAAATCACAGAAAAATGGAAATTAAAAGCCAAAAAAAAAACCCCAAAAAACGGCAAGCTTTCGGTCACAAAACGACCTGCCGCAACCCCACCAATTTTCTGTGTATGTGAAGTTTCTTTTTAGACGAGGTAAGAAGTTATCAGGGGGGGAGGGGGTGAAATCAGTGACACCAAGCGACCTCCCAAACATACTTCCCCAACATTTCAAGTCTCCAAAACTAAAAAGGAACTTTCCGCAAGTCAAAACGACGGCACTTGTAAACATTTCAGACAAATCCAAGCTGTATGAGTGCCGGCAGGTTTTGTTAAAAATCCAGCGAGCTTTGCTTATAATATATAAATATGTATACATTTATAGCATATTGATTGTCCCAACCACTTTCACAAAGCACGGTAAAAAACACAACTGCAAACAAATCAACATGTATAATGACACAATGGTACTGGTATGATAAAATCGGGTAAACAGCAAATAAAACAACTACAGTTGAAAGTAGCTGATATTTTACAAGTTATCTAGTATTAGTTCCCATTAGCTGATGTTTTACAAGTTACCATTTGGTCCCATTAGCTGATGTTTTATATGTTGCCATTTGGTTCCACTAGCTGATGTTTTATAAGTTACCATTTGGTCCCATTAGCTGATGTTTTATAAGTTACCATATTTGGTCCCATTAGCTGATGTTTTATAAGTTACCATATTTGGTCCCATTAGCTGATGTTTTATAAGTTACCATTTGGTCCCATTAACTGATGTTTTACAAGCTGCCATTTGGCCCCATTGGCTGATGTTTTACAAGTTATCTAGTACTAGTTCCCATTAGCTGATGTTTTATAAGTTACCATTTGGTCCCATTAGCTGATGTTTTACATGTTGCCATTTGGTACTACTAGCTGATGTTTCATAAGTTACCATTTGGTCTCATTAGCTGATGTTTTACATGTTGCCATTTGGTCCCATTAGCTGATGTTTTATAAGTTACCATTTGGTCCCATTAGCTGATGTTTTACAAGCTGATATTTGCCCCATTAGCTGATGTTTTACAAGTTGCCATTTGGTCCCATTAGCTGATGTTTTACAAGTTGCCATTTGGTCCCATTAGCTGATGTTTTACAAGTTGCCATTTGGCCCCATTAGCTGATGTTTTACAAGTTACCATTAGTTCCCATTATCAGACGTTTTACCAGTTATCTAGTATTAGTTCACATTTACTGATGTTTTACAAGTTACCCGGTATCAGTTCCCATTACCTGATGTTTTACAAGTTATTTAGTATTCCTGTTAGCTGATGTTTTACATCACCAAGTATTACCCATGGATAGCAGTTCTAACAAATTATCAATATTTAGAGTTTTGGAGACAGAAATTTTCTTTCCTTTCGTTAAAAAAAAAAAAAAGCCCAAAAATGTCATTCTGTTCTGATCACATGGTCTCCACTGCTCTACAAATTGGGCAACTTAGTTTGAGCCAGTGGGCGTGGCTGGCTGACAGATTTATTGCAGTTTAACGGTAGTCAGGGTCCAGGCAAGCCCGTAATTTGATCCGTTCTACCTGGGCGCACTTGCTAGCTGCCCGATTTGGATTAAAAAATTGTCATATTCCCTCCTGTGACTTTAATCCATTGCTGTATTTTTGTTTGACAAGATGTGAAGCAGAAAAATTGTTAAAGAGACAGAGGAATAATTCTTCTTCACGCTGATATAAATTTTGCATAGAGGACTTTAGGATAAGTGTTTTTATAAATCATTTTGTCTTGTGAATCACATTTAAAAAAGCATAAAAATTTATAGGTACACACCATTTAATCTTAATTATTTACAAAACGCAAGTTTTGTCAGCAATCTGCCTACCACCAATTGTAGATGAACCTATGCCCTTTGTACAGGTGCAAACAGGATTTTCTTCTACTTTTTTCTTTTGCTTTTATTTGACTGCATCTAAGTCTAGGGTTGGTTCAGTTCCACCAAGATCAAGCCAACACAATGGGTTTAGTATTGCATGCTGAATGAGATATTTGTAGACTAAATTTGGCACATATTTCTGCAATGGCATTAGTTTCATTTTATGCTAGCTACAAAGATTTACACTGAAATCCAAAAATATCTGCAAACTGTTCCCACCAGGTTTCTGTCTGTCTCTGTCTGGCCCAGTCTCTGTCTGTCTGTCCAATTACAGGTCCAAGGTTTACCCAAAGTTTCATTTTTTAGAAGAGCACTGTTTCCCTTGGATAAGATTTTATGGCATGGCTTTGGGCTTCCATAGTGAACAAGGTGGAGAACATCTTCATAAAACTATACATGCAATAGAACATCAGACATGCCCTGACCTATTCTATGGTGACCCATTTGTTACAGCGCGTGCCAGAAAAAAGCCATGATCAACAACAATATTATGTGTCTCCTCAATAATGCAGCTTAGATCATGGGTTTTTGTAGATGCACATGTAATGTTGCTGTTATTTATAATAATGTCTGGGCTAGTAAGCTGTCTGTCAACTTCCTTTCTCACTGTAGCCTACATACTGTTTTTGGTGTTTCACTTTGTTTAGAAAGGAGTGATCAATGTGTCAGTATATTTTATTTGTAGCCCACATACTGATTATAGTTTATCACTTTGCATTCTGTTGTTGAGAGATTAGCTGTCATTGATTATGTATATTTTATTTGTCGTAGTAAAGAAGAGAGAGAGAAAGAGTAATAACTGGGTTGTCTTTTGGTAGTGCTTGAGCTGTTACAAAAGGCCTCATATCTCACTTACCATAAAGTAGAAGAGTCAGGAGACCTGACATGATGATCATGCACTGACAGCTTGTAATCACAGCATAAAAGGTATAGCTGGGAAAACGTGCGTTTTGTAATGATAATTAATTAGATAATAAATTTGATGTTTTTGGAAAAAAATAAGTGCTGTTTGATTCAATGTGATCGAGGTATCCTCTCATTGTTCTGTAAAAGTTTTACGTTTATGTCATAGAGCACATCTTGAACTTTGTTTGGACATGTGACATGTTGTTGTGAATTACTTGGTAGCTGAGATATCACACTTCAGTTTGCCAAAAATGGCAAATTTAGCAAAAATCTGAACTGGTGTGCGCTCAGGCGGATCGAATGAAGACGGTCTACCGGTGTACTGAAACCCGATAGGCCACGATCTGCCCACCGCTCCCAAACTAGGTTGGCCGCTGGAGTTGCCGTGTGATGAAATGGCCTATACAGACATGCAAAAATAAATCCTTTAGGTGGAATCATTTAAGAAATAGTTAATCCTATTTTACACTCAGGGGTCTGAAAGACCCAGACACTCACTTTTTTCTCTGTTGCCTGGTCTAAAATTTTTACAAAGTTAAATAGAGAAAATACTGAGTTGTGTTCGCTGTTCATCAAGGGCTTATAATGTAAAATACCGCTTTCCCCTAATAACATCCTCTTCATCATAACATATCCCAACCGAATGTACTTTACTGTAAAATAGGGTTAAGAAAGACGCCCGTACATTATTTTGTAACCAGCCATAGTTCCCATTAGCTGACGTTTTAGGAACAGTGGATTGCACATAATATCTATGCCAGTGGACCAAAGTTCCAAAGTTTACCAGTTCAGCAACCTCATGAATCAGTGGGCGGCTCCAATGTCAACCTGCACAGGCTTTTGCTTATTCTACCCTCCAAAAGGGCAAGAGGTTTTGATAAATAAGTCAGTGACTGGATCACTGGCATTTTGTCCTATCAAAAATGCACTGATTGAGCATTTCTTGCAGCGCGCCAAAGGTGCGATAAAAGACCTCAAGTGCATAAATCATTGTATCATTCAGCCAGTAACCTTGAGAGCAACAATACAAGGGATGGTGAGATAGAAAATGAAAATGAGAGATGAATGAAATGAGATAATAAAGATACTCAGACAGACCGGAGGCCGTGTAATTCATACTAAGTGAAAGCAAAAAAGGGCAGGCCTTGTTATGTTGACTCTATAAGAGTGATTGGGTGAGACAGAAGAGAGAGAGAGAGAGAGAGAAGGATAGGGGAAGAGAGAGAGAGAGGAGTGACAGAAAGATGGGTGGGGGTGGGGGGGGGGGGGGTAGGGAATAGGAGAGCGGTGGAAGGAGAGATACTGGAGAGGAGGGGGTGATGGATCAGCGATACAGTGACAGAAGGGGGTTATTGGGGGTGGGGGGCGGCGAGGAGTGGTGGACAGAGTGAGTGAGAGGCAGGGAGGGTGGAGAGGTAGGGCGAAATCGGGTTTCTCCCAGGCATTGCCATGTGCCTCATCTAGGTTAAAATTAATTATTTTTTTGCCTTTTTTTTTTCTCTCTGTCCATAGAAGGGGTATTTTGCTTGTACCAGCAATAAAAAAGACAAAAGATGAGGTTAGGTGGAGTAGTACCAGTCGTAGCCTACACTGAATACAGGGAGAGAGGGCATAATCTTCTGTGTCAAAGTATTAAATATATACTTGGGGCCCTGACAGGGATAGGACTGTCAATCAGATAATGCTGACTGTGATAACATTGCTTCATTGAATCTGTTCATTTGGCTGGTAAAGATTTACCTCCCTGTTTCAGTAAGACTGACATTATATAGCTTTGGAGGGTGGGCATGCACTGAATGGAAGAGGAGGAGAAATGGATAGCTGGCTTGCTAAATTCACTGCATTTCATGTCAATGTATTCTAATGTATTTGTATTTCACTATGTTTTTTTTTTTTGCTTCCTGACCACGTCAGAAGATTTCTTTCG
The DNA here is from genome assembly GCA_963931925.1 of Onchidella celtica. NCBI lineage: Eukaryota > Metazoa > Mollusca > Gastropoda > Systellommatophora > Onchidiidae > Onchidella > Onchidella celtica. Next base: position 51,227,170 of record OZ007575.1, on the reverse strand, counting down.
GGATCAAACAAGTGTATTCTGTTCTATTCCACTCTATTTACCCGCAGATGAAAACTGATGTAGACATGTGAAGTGCTAATCATCATCTAATAGGAAGTCAAGTTACAGCCTCCCTCCAACCTCCACTGACAAGGGCTGGCAACCATTGTTTTATGTCCAAAATAGTCAAATTGAGAAACACAAGTTTGAAATTTGTAATCTTACTGAAATTCAAATGATGCACCAACTTCAACACGGTCACATGATTAGTTTTACCCAGCTATGAAACAAAGTCACACATCTTGTGTCTTACATATCTACAAGCACTTACGAGCATTGAATAAAACTGGACATAACACATTCTGGTTGACAACCCTCGATATGAATTGATAAGATGGACAGAGAAACAATAATTACTACAGATTAATGCTCATTTCACTATTTCTGCACTGGATGTAGTCGTCACAAACATTTCTACCTTTGCTGTCTTAATATTCACTCATTTATGTTGTTACTGGGGCTTGTTAGCTTGGATTCCACCCACCGCGCATTATTCAACTGTGATCGGTTGACTACATGGATGGTCACGACATGATAATGAGTTTCAAGGAGACTTTGCGCACCGGCCGAATAGTTGGATCTCACTGAAATTCAAAGACATGATGTCGCCATCCGACTAGTCGAGCGATTACAATTGGCTAGTGTGCGTGGGGTCTTCATATCACTTGAAAATGGAAAACTATGCAACCAAAAAATAATGAGGTTTTGAAATCTCATTTGAGAAAGAAGAGTATTTATTCTACATGATCCTTTCCTTGCAGCAGTATCAGCGTTACACTGAAAAACAGTCATGAGGTGGGTGACAGTGGTGTGATAACGTAAACACAACAATGCTTTTGGATCAGAGTGAACAACTACTAAGTGTTGTGTTTTCCTACTTACCATTAGTTGATCCTGACAGAATTCGCATCAGTTCCTGAGTCACAAGTGGTCCATTGTCACAGAGACAAGAGTAACACTTTGCATTGTCAGTGTGACAGAGTGCTGTGTTGAAATATCTGTACAGGAAAGTATGAAAGAAAAAAAACTATACTTAAAAATGCTCGACAGTGAAACAAATGCATACTTTTATGTGAGACCTACTGGCCGTCCACTTAGAGAGTACACAATGTGACATTCAAAATTCATTTTCAACCAGCAGTATGTAAACAGAGCCAAAGAAAAAAATTTCCAATCACACTTTGCGATACTATGTGACAAATATGCATCTCTTCTTAATTTGTGGCTAAAAAAATCATACATAAATAACACCAAAGATTGAAGTGCGTCAAAAGTTGATATATCTACATATTTTATCGTCAAAAATTGAGTTTATAAATAAAGTTTCATAATATTTTGAGTCATGTAATCACAAAGTTTTAGTACTTTACATTTTCACCCTTTGGCTCCCTAATAAAATGAAAACAAAGGCCAGGTGGAACAGCTCGAGTTCAGATTTAATTTATGTAGATACAAAGACTGCAAATATTCATGTTATAAAAGTGTAGTCTTACACACACACACAAAACCAACCAGTGCAAAAAAACAAAATGTGGCCAACAAACTCACCTGGTGACTTCAAGCAGAACAGGCTGGTCAGTGTTGACTAGCAGTTGGATCAAGAGATTGCTGAAAGAGACACACAATACCAACTTGATACGTTGTGATTCAAAAACCAAAAATGTCTCTAACAATGAAAATACATGTAATTATTAGCTCCTGTTTGTAACCAGAGAGTATGTATTTATAGAAAGGACTCACTTCTGCTAAACCAGGTCACAAGAACTGGAAGGCACCGTCTGCACCAAAGAGAGTATGCCGATTTATTTACTGTAGTTTGTTCATATTTTTGGATTACTTGCAATTAATTAGAGCTGTCAGTAAGCTCTTTCTCCCAATGGAAACGTACGAACGGACTTTGTTTACCGCAGTGACCTACTACTGGACATTCAGAGTGTGAAAAGATGACCCTTCAGCTGATGTTTAAAAGTCAGAAAATTTTTCACCTCCCTCAAAGACAGAGAAATTAGTACAAGATGTCTTCATCAAACTTACAAAATGGTTGTTTCACTGCTGAGAATCTCCCAGAGTTCGTTGTGGGTGATGATGTTGGCCAACATTCCAACACACATTTCCTGTGCACATGGTGAAATTAAAAAGGTGTATCTTTTACTCAGTATAAATTGGTATCAGTCGGAATTAACTCTTCACAATAGAAAAATGTTAAACTTCATTATGAATTTACTAAATAATGAGAAATTTTCATCACAAGAAATAATAAATGCAGAGTGAAATTTGAAGACAATTTAATGACTTCATATCTGCTTATAAAAATTTTCCAATGAATGAATTTCAGATATTGTTAAACAAGGAAAATGTACAAAAAAACACATTAAAAAATACAAATGTTCCTAATCACCATTTTTTGACGGAGAAGTTTCAGTCTGAGTTAGGAAGAAGCACATCGACCCGATAACCGTCACATTGTACTAGGAAACAGCATGACGATAGACAGAATATAACAGAATTATAGGAGGCCCTACCAAAGTACCAGAAGCGCTCATCAACCACTCAATTTTTTTTTTACGGAAAAACTTCATTCTGTTTTTACTTTAACAATGATATAGCTGATTACCTTTCTCACAAATTTAAAAACAGAAGGTCAGCACAAGCATACTCACAGTTGCTCTCGGACAACGAGAGGATGCAATGATGCAACAGATACTTTCAATAGCACCAACAGAGTGAAGGTACTGACACACTTCCTGGAAACACAGACAGCCAAAGGAAAAAATTCAGTACACTTCATTTTTTGTACAGAAACAAACAACTGACATATATGCCACGAGAGCAAATCTTGCCGAGGACTATAACATCTGTTGGTCATGTTCTGGTATCAGTATGTCAGTGGATCTGACGAAGTCAGGCTTAAAATGAAAAACCAAATTTGCGACAAACCCCTCCAAAGGGGGGGAAAAAAGTGTTTTTGGAAATTGAGATTTGCTTTTAAATATGAAAAACTAGCCATTTTTCTGCATTCAGCTGAAATACTTAGCCTGAAATCATCTTAGAAATATTTTATTTTGATAGCCCGGTTTTGTCATATTTGTCCACATAGGTCTGGCTTTCTCAAGCATAAACTGGAAAAAATTACCATTTTACTTCACCTGAAGACTCTGACTGATTCTAGTGAATAACAATATCATATTAATAACTGGCTCAAGGATTAAATTAAATGGTATGAAAAACCTGGCTATTCACCTTGAGAAATTAGGGGGGTATCATACCATGGCCGGAACGGTGCAATCAGCTACTGATAGACAAGAAGTGCACACCACAATTTCCTTTATTTTCATGGTAAATCTCAGAAGACTCTGTCATACTAAGCCCGGTCAAACAGTCACCTTCTGCCACTATTTCCTGGGTATATGCTTTGCTGCCAGCAACTGGCTGTGACGTTCCGGGCTTATCATGATACCCCCTTACAAAACAATTCAATTACAGGTTCACTGTTTAAAAATTAAACGCTGAAACATCCACACATGAAACAAAGTCCAAAAGGCATTAAAAAAAAATCATTATCATACCACATTGCTTGTCATATCCCATAATGATCCTACTTCATTTTGCAACTCTTCTTCCATGTCCACCACCTCAGTTTTATCTTCACTGTCCTCAGATGTCTCGGGCTTCGTCATCACATTGCTCTGAATTTGATTTCACACACAAAAAAAATTTGAAATGATTTTTTCCTGCTCTGGCATGCTGTTGTTCTATTCATTGGGTTCCCACACCTCTTTTCCGAGGCTAAAACAGTAAATTCAAGGACTATTTAAATGAGAGAAAATTGATTTACTTATTTTTATTCACATTTTTTCCCTATCTTTTAAAATGCCATTTAAACCCCAGGAGAGTTCCAGGGCTATTCCAAAATCAACGCACCATTTCCAGGGCTTTGTCTGAAATTTTTAACCCTAGTCCGGCGGGAGGCCACTATATTGGCCTCCCCGCGCAACACGCGAGGCCATTATTTTGTCGACACGCTTAACCGCGGGTCCTGCGGGAGGCCACATTTTTGTATAGCAACGGTGCGCTTCGCGCCTTGTTTATTCGGTTGCTGAGCCCGTCGTTTTTTTTTTTCACGTTTTATTTTTTCACACTATTTTCGCGTGTTTATCTATCCTGTCACCCCTACTATATCTAACAAAATGGTATCGTCCGATTACATTTATTACGATGCAACTATTCGTCATACTCGTGTAATAGTACTGACGGTCTGAAGTTTGAACTGGGGAAAATCTTGGGGAAACTTTTACTTTGATACTGGTTGTCGTCTACATGTGAAATGAGAAGAAAGGGGACATGTGCGTATTTGAGACGCCGTTCTACGTCTGTAATTATGAATTCCGATGTAATATTAGGGAATGCTGCATAAGGGCGTCTGTCATTAGGTTTTTCATCAGGGAAAACTGGGAGAAAATGACCGACTTTGTTGTTGGTCGTTGTCTTTATTTGATGTGGTAACTAGAGAGATATTGTGTTCCTTTGATTAAACCGCTTTTCAGTACATGTATGTGCTCTACGACCTGGAACTGGAAATCAATCTCTCGCTAAAACTAACATTATAGTAAGTGGAAGCTTTACATAGTAGAGGAGGGAGAAGGCAATGCCACGATACATGTGGTTAGTAAATTAAGCGAATGGCTTAAAAAATAATTTGTTCACCTGAATGGCCTGACTTTGGGACAGAAAAAGCTCAGAGGTCTTGGAAAAATGATAAAATGCATGTTAAACGGCATGTAAATGCAGAAAATTCTTGATTTGGGGCCTTCTATTTCACAATAAAACCTACTGCATGTCATCACAAGCACTTTATCCAAATATCATAGGGGTCACTTACGATTTATCGACCACTATTGTTGTTATTGCATCCTGAAGTATACGCGATACAGGTGTTCACAAGGACCCGATTGACCCGACCGCCGAGGTTATCGGCAACACGCGAACTATCGGCTGACTGGCTATCCCCGCACGGGGCGTTACATGGACGGGTTCACTCATCGTGGGACGAGCGTTAAAATATTGGCCTTGCGTGGCCTATGCCGGAACTCTGTTTATTATGTTTGGTTAGGATTTCTTTACCTGGCAGATTCTGTTTCATTGCAGGACATGACATGCGAGCTAATTCCTCAAATACAAATTTAAAAATGCTGTTGATACTTCATGTGTAAAATTAGGTCTTGAAATATCTTTTCAATGAATATGAATTGAATTAAAAATGCACTTTTTATCATTCCACCATGGAACTTCAGTTCATGTTAATGGAGTTCCTGCATCTCTTTGAGAATGTTTTACCAGGGCATTTCCAAGGTTTCTCCAGGCTCAAATGTAAAATTCCAGGCCCTTTTCTCACATTTTTTAATGCCAGGGCTTTTCCGAAGATTCCCTGAAATGCCTGGGTTGCATAAGAACCCTGTATTAGAATGCAAAACTTCAACAGCTTGTTCTAAATTTTAATTAATCTTAACCATATGCATGTGTGTTTAATCCTTTGAACCCTGACTGCCTGATATTCCCTATACCATATCCCTAGCTGCCTAAGCTCATAGTAAAAAATATTAAGGAACTCTGCACTGGTCTCTTGAGGGACAGGGATATAGACAGCGTAGCGAGACATTGTTATATGGTGAACAGGGTTCATAGGGTTTAGAATCTTAACTATATATGCATGTGTTTAACCCTTTCAATCCTGACTGCCTGAATTTTCCTATACCATATCCCTTTGAACTTTGACCGCCTGATTTTTCCTATACCACATCCCTGCGACGTGGGTGCATGGTAACAAATGATAGGGAACGCTACATTGGTCTACCTGTGAACAGGGATAGACAGGGTAGTGAGTCATTGGCATACTGGTGAGCAGGGTTCCTTCCTTGCGTTAAGAATTATGCCATCTGCACTGAATAATTCCATGTCCTCACCTGCATGAGCTTCATAACTGTCTGTATGCACCATTTTCCACTGTAAACAGTGTCTCCAATGCGATCCCCACGCAGTTTATTGAGATCCACATCAGGGGGTGGAGCTGGATTTCCAAGGGGACCCTGATCTTCTTCTTCTTCTTCCTTTTCAATTTCATCGCCTTGTCCACTGAGATAGGAGTTTATTGATGAAGATTCTGCATTCATAGAAAGTTGGATATTATTGGTTAAAAATAAATATTTAGTGAATACAACAGTCCTCACCATATAACATACTGCTGTAAAATGTTGCTCATCCAGAAAATTATCTGCTGTGATACACATTTTCTTCCAGCAATTTTTGTGTGCCTAGGACAGTGTCACACAAAAATAACTTCCCTATGCACTAGGCGAACAGCCACATCCTGAATGCTGTTCCATTTTCCAACCTTTCACAATACCTCTTGATATGTCCCTGCTCATTGCATAGGCCTACTGATCATTGCATAACACTGAAAAGGGTTAAGTTAATGAGATACACATCCCATAATATCCCCCCCTCCCCGATCTTCATTTGCATCATTTTCTACTGAGCTGCTTCATGCATGGGTAAAAGTGATTTGCTGAATGAATGATTAATGATGCAGCAAAGGGTAAATTGGGCCTCTAGTCAAATCTCTGAAGTGGTGTCAATAATAGAAATAAAAATTCTGCAGTGCATTTAATCTAATGACAGTGCTTTATATCAATCAACAACACCAATACAGTTTTTCTCATCCACTACACATCCAGTCACCACACACGTGCAGGGTATTGGGGAAGGGGGGCAGCACCCCCTTGCAAGTTAGTCCTCTGGGTGGATGTTTTTATTAAATGGTAACTAAATCAAATGTGAGGTCCGTGATAATGTACATAAAACATGAAATTGGTGGGAGGCTAAAGTTGTATTTAAACTCATATAATATAGTAGGCCTACTCCTCCGAAAACAAAAACTAATAGAATGAAAAAAATGATTGTAACTAGATCTAGATCTCTATTTAATATTTAAATGTATCTATTTATAGAATAATGTACACCTACCATCACCACCATCGTTCATTTTAAAGATTTTAGTACGTATGACTATGATGCACAAGCCGAATCAGTGAAAGTCAATGCTCCTTCAGTACAGTGTCACTGTAATATAATAAAGTCACATGACATTAAAATCATTTCAAAAATATTTTAAAACATAAGTTACTGCAAATCTAGAATCTAGATCTAGAATCTAGATCTAGACAAAGTTTGAACTCTTACAATTCTTTACAGATTTCCTTGTTTTCTGGTTGAAAGGTATGGACCGTAATGGGATAAAACTTTATTTTAGTTTGGGGATAAAAGCAGGGTTAGGGGTATGGTTAGTATTAGGGTTTGGGTGGTCCTGACTGTGTGATCATAGGCTACTTACAATTTCATAGCGTGGGGAAGTTGTACCAAATTTTAAAGATTTTATCTGTCATCTGACCTAAATGTTATAAAGCAGTTCAAATCTTTTGTGGTTGCAGCTTGCTACAATAACGGTTTCTTCTGCTGACATATTTACTGTACATTATTATAAAACAGTAAGCCGGCAGTGAAATGCCATTGTTAAGGGTATAAAACAGTGCTCCCCAGAAACGTCCATACTCCATGCCTCGTTCCTCGTAGTCGTACTGAGCTGATTCGAGAATGCTAGATCTAGACTAATTGTAAACTTTGCACATTCAAATTTATCTTGGCGATTATATACCATCCCCTTCATTAGATTTGGGTGCCTCTATTCGGCTTCAGTCAGCGTTGAAAGATTAAATACACATAATAAATTGGCATTACTCTGCTAATAATGCAAACTGGAAAAATCAAAACATGTACGCCGCCATTTTTTATACTTAGTCACTGCGAGTAGCTTCCCTTTGCGTGCGTCTGCGACTCGTTTGCTGTTTTCAATGACCAACAAAAATAAAACAGCGAGGCTACGCATACGATACCTAAAACTTCTTGCCAACAACTTTAAAATAATTATGGTAAAGAAACTAAAATGCCATTAAATGCCTGTTTAGGTAAGTGCGTTTCTGAAATTTTTGTTTAGGACAGAGGGTAAAGAAGAGACTATAGTGTGTTTGTGGAATGATTAATAATAAATGTCCACCACAAAGGGGGGGGGGGGGTGGTTAGATCCATAAACTAAGTACGTTTCATACATCATAACTCCCCAACCCAATTGTATGAGTTTACGCCCACCCAGCATCCCTACGTCATTCCGTCATAGCTTTGTAATTGTATAGGGTTTCTGCTGGGTTTGTGGGATTACTGTAGGGGCTGCGGTTAGCTACATCAAACCCTCGTCAGTGCGATGCCGTAACCAACAGATCTGCTTCAGGAAGATGTCATTCCTATTGTGCAAACTTAACATCAATCCTACGCGTTAGATTTCCATAGGGTTGCCAGCTGGGTGACAATTAGAATGTCGGATGTCGATGTAATTAAAGCCTTGATGTCTGAACATTTTAAATGGCACTTTGTGTCACGAGCGAGTGAGCAAGGGTCAATAAGTGCGGGGAAGGGGACTTGAAGCGTGCGTGTTGTGAGTGAGTTGAGGCTTAGAAGAGGCAAGATCTGAGTAGTCAGATCACTGCAAGCCGAAAAGTCCAAGGGGACAGACGTGAAGAGAGCAGTCGGGAGTTTGTTGTGTATTCCAGTGATGACTGGTAGGTTGAACTATAAGGATTGATAATTATGATGATTGATGTACTATATTCTCCTATGACCATGATGTAAATAAGTTATATGTGAGGAATGTGAAAGTCATTGATTACTGTGTATAGAGATGTGCGCAATGAGCGATAGATGTAAGTTAGGATCACGGATTCGTAGCGAGTCTGAGTACTGTGTAATACGGTGGAGGTGTGTTATCGTACAGAAGTGCCGATGTGTGGTGAGTGAAATGTGGACTGTTGTGTGTACGCTTGATGGTTCGTAATGAGTGGTGAAGTGGATAGTAATTGTATGGTGTTATAGAGATGTAATGTTATTCTTATAGGTGCCGGGGTCGGGCAGTGAGGCTACCCGCGGTGGATGACTAGTGCAGGGGATAGGCCAGCATAAGTGAGATGCATGGGTTGGGCAGAAGGCTACCCACAGGCCAGCTTGAGTGAAGCTGTCGTGCAGGACAGCGAGGGCACATTATTCGTGGCAGTCTGGCCACAGGCAGGGACGTTATGAATTGATATATTGATGTGATATTAAGATCTTGATGTGATATTAAGATATTGAGGTGATATTAAGATATTGAGGTGAGATCAAGATATTGAGGTTAGGTTGAGCAGGAGCCAGTGAGATAGGCCCGCAAGTAGTGCATACGTTGATGTGAGGCTGAGGCCGGAGTATATTTTAGAAAGTAACTATCGGGTTGTGGACCCGGAGATAGAATGGATGTTGGGAATAATGACCCTTGGATGGTATTTGAATTGAATAATGTAACGTATGTCACGATCACGTGCGTGAAGATGGTCACGACCACGTGTGTGATGAGTACCTAACTTATTTACCTTTCAAACCCAGCTAACAAGCCAAGCAAGCAGACCAGCGATCAACGGACACATGGAGTGAGATTTAAATTAAACGATATTTAATTCTAAATGCATGACAAAACTTATGTCAAAACATTCAACTCATGATAATCACATACATAATCACAAAACAGAGATATTTGAAATTCACTCTTGGGGATCATGGCTATTCTCTACTCCCGATTCACATCTAGATCTAATCCCTCTGTCCATAAACTTAATTACGTATACTTAATAGTCTCTGTCAACAGCTGCCCTCCTCGTTGATGCAGTTTCACGTCTCCAGAGTTCACACGATCCTTTCTAGATCTCTAACTTCGACGACAAAAGGGGAAACAGACGCCCCTGGCTTCTCACAAATAAGAACACACAGTTCACACCCGCCATCGTAGATTACTAGCTCCTTGAGGGGTTCTCATCATCCCGTCCTCAGGACTCTTCAACTTCTGCAAACACATAGCACACCGACGGTTCACACCCGCCATCGTAAATCACGAGCTCCTGAAGGGTTCCCATCCTATCATCAGGACTCCTCAACTTCTGGTCCCCATGGCACGACCTTCCACTTGTCGCCCGGACCGATAAATTCTTCTTATTGGGAAATAAATGTGAACATCATGGATCCCTCACACACCTAACACTTCTGGTCCCCACTGGCACGACCTTCCACTTGTCGCCCGGACCGATAAATTCTGCGTCTTCCTTTAGGAATGAATAACTTGGGAACCACGTGTGTCGAGCTTCTCCTCTATTTATACTCCCGAGGTTTTTGCACACGCGACTAGTTTAAAGCGAGTCGTGTGTATCTATTCACGCTCGTCAACAATGTTAAAAACCGTGTTTTCCCCTGCTAAGCTCACCCCCTCTAGACTCGTGGCGCACAAGGCCACCGACCTTCCTCGTGATAGTAATCTTTCATGCTAGTCAACAACTTAAAAACTCCCCTTCTCCCCTACCAAGTTTACCCCCTCTATACTCGTGGCGTACAAGGTCATCAACCTTAATCGTGACACGTATGTAATTGCACGTATATCTTTATCTTTATGTATAATAAATGTGTGAGTCTGTTTGGTTGTTCTGTTAAGTGTTATACTTGTCGTTCGTGATTGTTGTCCTGTCATAATAAGTACATATTCTAGTCTGGAATTTGTTACACTTTGCATGAACCGTTTCTGTGTTTCTGTTTTCATTAGATGATTTAAAATTTTGTAGATAATCCAACAATTTTGAATTAAATTTGCTGGGAAAAAAATGCAAAGAAAAACCAAACTTTTTCACTTATTACCGTTATTCATTCATTGAAAAACGTCAATATACACTCCCCAGATTTTATTATACGCTTTTCCTACTTTGGGGATATCCTCCCCTTCTTCGCCTGGAGCGTACGTATACTTTATGGGTGGCCCCGAACAGAAAGTCAAACGGATAGATTAATACGGTTAATACGACCTCGTTTTCATTATATTGGATGGTAATTACATACGTAACATTAGAAAAGACATCCGCATGACAATGTCATTTGCATATGATATAATGTCACTCATACTTCAACAGATCGTCGTTACACTTATTTGTTAGGCCAACAGGCGGTCCGAAATCAGTCACTGATAAGGCAGTGGGCAACATTTTAATCTGGCAGACAGCAGCCGGATGAGACAACACATAGAATGGTTGATTATACAAGAAATTTTAATGAAGAATGTAATCCAATTGGCTATATCTTTCTAGTAATTCTACACACGTGGCGGAAAGGTGGGGGGGGGGGGGGACAGGGAGGCTCAATAATTTTGACCATCATATTATATTACTGTTATTCCGAAACTTTGAAAGAAAAGAAGAAGAACAGAGAGAGTGTGTGTGTGGGGGGGGGGGAGGGGAGGAGAGACTGTGTGTGTGTGTGACGGGGGGGGTGGGGTGGGGGGGGAGAGAGATGTGGAGGTGTAAATGTGACGTTATAGAAACTAAGCACCGGAAATAGAGTCACGGCTGGTGGTAGGCCCTATATACTTATTACTCCTATCAAAGTTAGTTGATATGGAATTACCTGAACGCAAGTATGTGAACAGGTGTGTGATTATGCAATGATATGGCGCCAAAGTCTGATCTAGTCAATGTTCAGAAAAATAGCAATTACAGATCTGTGAAACAAAGAAAGGCACATTTTTCAGCTCAAATCAATGAAAATTGGCTGTACTTTATAGCCCGACACGTTCTGTATCAACAATATATAGGCCTAATGAATATTTGAATTGTTATTAAATTTAAATTAAATTATTTAAATCTCTCTCGACTTTTTTCCCACGTAATTCTTTTCTCTTTCTATCTTACCCTGCCCACCCTAAGCTTTGTTCCTTGCTGGCCTTCCCGTTCTGTGTCAACAGGCCCGGTGTAATCTCTCCGTCTTGTTTAACTTTTCACGTAACTGCTTCGATTTACTCCTCTGAACATCTCGAACCGGCTTTGTGCTGGCGAAATCATCGCCACCTGCCGTCAGGGTCAGGTACTAAAGTTACGGAGGTGCGAGAACATAGACAAGCGGCGGGAGACGCACCAATTTTGTTTTGGTTCTACATTTTTATTTTGTACATATAAATTAAAACAAAGGAAGATATACGGCGTTAAAGGAAGTACATCATTGTTGTTTTGTATTTTAAAATCAACACAGAATGTCGCGCGATAGGGTAAAAAAAAAAAAATGGAAGATAGAAGAACGACAATAGCCCAATTTCAAAGATTTAATTTGTTATTTTAAAAAATTATTGCAGTGCCTATGTTGTCGCAAAGCCCAGTTTTTTTTAAGTTTCATGGGCATGTGACTGGTCGTTTTTTCATCTGTGTCTTCATTAGTTCATATTGGTTCCACATATGTTTATTTGAAATCAAAACACAAGATACTGTTTTAAGGGATGAAGGCTACATCATTCATTGTTATTTTGTATTTAATATCAAAACCAAAGCCACGCGATAAAGTAAAAAAAAAAAAAAACGAGATTCGAGATAAAAATTAAAATCTTGAGTTCTCAGGAGGTTTCTAAAGTCGGTGGCCCAACTAGGATCCAATCTTAATTCTGTTAGAAAAAAGGCGTAAAATCGCAACGAAGACAATAGTAATTACATAGGCTGCCTCAGAGTCAACTTTTATATATACCTGCCCTTGTGAAGGCTGGTATCAATAACCTAAACCTTGTAACCTCAGCTTTAGTTGAGACCAGGCATTGGGGCAACCTTTCATCAAATAACGACCATACCTGAAAAATATGAGGATGCAGAGAGGCAGATACACACACCTTATGTTAAAGCATTTCCATAAATAGTATAAATGACTGGATTTTTTGGGTTGTTGTAGACCAGATTCGGCCCGCGGACCCTAGGATGCCCTTGTCTGGCTTAGACAATACTGCATGCAGTTGCCAGCCATCAATAAAGCATATTTTGATTTATTCCATGCCAGAACGGACTGTTTTCCCCATTATTTATGTATGGTATTTTGTCAGCCTTCCCCCAGGGACGGTCAGAGTATCCTACTGGCCTTTAATGGCTGCAATCCTACTGGTGACGCACGTCAATCTAGGATTCTTGGTGAATAAATTATAGTCTGGCTTTTTGCCTGTGTTTTTTCAACAAATGGCAATGATCAGTTGCATCATTTGGCCTGACTTCCAAGAGCGTAATACCGTATGCCGCAATCAGATGGAAAAAACAGAGAAGATCCTTATAAGTAGAATGCACATGACGTCACAGGGTGTTTTTGTTTTGTTCTTCCGCCACTAAAGATGGCCGGTGGATCAGCTGATCAGTGTAACTTCGAAATATGTTTAAGCGGTTAAAATGCCTGGTAGTTGTATTGTAGTTGATTGTTATGACAGGGGTAGAAAGGATGGGTCCAAGCTGGTCAGATTCCCTACCATCAGTGTAAACAAGGGAAAGGAAGTGAAAGAATTCACCGAACGTCTCCCATTGAACATGTACACATGTTCCATTGTTTACTGTAACGATCTACTCTTAGCTCGCGACAGATTGGTTAGTGGTTCGCATTGCAAATTAGCCAACGAATCAATATCAATGCCACAATCGCCATGGTGATGCGTGTTTGCGGACACTAAAGATGGCGGATATGCGCATTCTACCTATAAAGACGATGTGAGGGGAGGGTACGATAAGATAATCACCGGAAAGTTAAAACACTATAAAATCTTTCTTGTATCGGTAGAAAGCTCTACGAACTACAGTTGTTGTTCCTGAAATGGGTTAGAATTTCAGAAGGTGAAGGAAAACGAAATGTGACATTATCGTTATCTACCTTCCAAGAAATGCGTACAAACGCTTTAGGTGTGCGAGCTAAACCTAACGATATTTATTAGAAACAATTCTGTGGGATGAGAGGAATTTAAATTGAAATCAAATTGACCTAAGAGGATACTTATAATAGAGTGACGTTATCTCCTCACGCCCCTCCCCCCACCCCACCCCCCACAACAACAACAAGAAGAAGAAAAGCGTACGAGGACACGCACTTTAGGCGTGCGACCTACACATAGCGACACAATAGTGCTAGGTGCTTTATGATAGAGGGGGTTCATTATCCTAGAATATCCACGGGGGGGGGGGGGGAAGGGTTAACATAGAATGGAGGGATATTCCAAGATATCACACCGCCTCTGTTATTGACAACCTTATTTTGGCCACAGATCAATTATGTATGCCCGGCTTTTATTGCCCTAATTCCTGTCTACAGATCTCCGGCACCTGAAAATGACTCTCTAAATATCATCTTGCAATTATTCAATATCACACCAGGTGACATTTCACTTTGCTATTTCGTCGAACGTCACTGAGTGGGATCGGAAAGATTGCGTGAATAAGAAAACCATAGGCACCAGCTCAACGTTCTTGAATAATCCATGACCTGGTTAGCTTTAAAGGCCAGTACTTTGACCGCCCTTCATGTTTTCACCATGTCGATGTTCCAGTGGCAAATACTTTTAGGTGACATCCACACCTAATGTTATTGGGATTTCGTTCTGTTCTAATGTTACCAGTGCTCTCATCATAATTCCGCCACTTTACTAGGCACCTTACAGCTTACAGAACGGACTTTCACCACTGGATTAACTGCGCTGCAACAACTAGACCACAATACAGCTGTTTATTTGTGTGTGGTTTCTCTATTTCGATTTTACATCACCAGGTAAGATTTACAACGGCAAAATTAGGACAGATGTCAATGCTGAAATCTGTAGTTTCCAGATAGAGATTAAACAATTAGTGTAGTTTCTCTGCCAGCACTGTGGGATTCTTTGAACTGCCGATACAGTAAACGCAGCGTGGTGTTTCCACAATGTATTGCCACATAGATAGATAGATAGATAGATAGATAGATAGATAGATAGATAGATAGATAGATAGACAGACAGACAGACAGACAGACAGACAGACAGACAGACAGACAGATGGACGGACGGATGGACAGACAGACAGGCAGGGAGACAGACAGACAGACAGACAGATAGATAGATAGATAGATAGATAGATAGATAGATAGATAGATAGATAGATAGATAGATAGATAGATAGATAGTCAGACAGATAGACAGACAGACAGACAGACGATCAGACGGACGGACAGACAGACGGACAGACAGACAGACAGACAGACAGACAGACAGGTAGATAGATAGATAGATAGATAGATAGATAGATAGATAGCTAGATAGATAGATAGATAGATAGATAGATAGATAGATAGATAGATAGATAGATAGATAGATAGATAGATAGATAGATAGATAGATAGATAGATAGATACCATTTATACAATGAGGCTGTATTGTTGCATCTATAGATTGGACCAGATGTGTTGAAGAAACCATGGTTGTCTCTATACGAGTCAGACATCGCAATGGCTTTTGGCTCCTTGTAGTTTTGCATTGTGTGCTAGGCGGGTTTGGTCAGCGGATCAGACCTTTTCCATTACAACCTGAGGAATGCCAACAACAAGACATTAACCTTTTGTTTATCGCAGATGCCAGGGAAAATATCCCTGTTGCTTCTCAAGGACTTCATACACAAATGCTATTCTTCCAAGAACTCGTGGACCTGTTTCTCCACGACCCAGAAGAGCCAGTGGGCAGATTACAAGCGGCTTTGATCGTCAATACTAATTTGGCCCAGCTAAAGCAAATCTCCTTTCAAGAGTACCGAGATTGGCGAGAATTTCAGAGTCTCATGTCGAATATAACAATGTTTGGCGATCTTGGAAATGAAAGTAACAATAATCTTGAGTTTCTCCTGCAGCCATTTGATTCTTTGCACAAGGACAGAGAAAAAGCGATACATCTTGTGATAATGGTGATGGTAGACGATATTTCGGCTGACTTGGTGCGAGACATCGGAACTAAACAGAGTAGACAATTCCATCAACACTGGGATGTCCGGATCCTTGTGGCCATGGTCGGGTTTGGGACAGCTGTGGAGAGGAGAAATGTTGCAACAATCAGACATAAGGTTATAGTACCATCATACGAGGATCTTCTTGAGAACCCATATTTTCCCATGGCTATCTGCAAGCGGTGTCGAGACCAACATTTAGACCAACGCCTGTTAACGAGTGACGGATTTGAAAACCAGGCCGGCTACACCTGTTACGAACTGTATAAGTTAGAGACAAAAGTGACTTGGCTCGAAGCTTCACAGTGGTGTGTGATAAGAAAAGCTCAACTGCCTGTGTTGGAAACGAAGCTTGAGTATAGCTTAATGAAACTCTTCTTAGGAGCTTGGACACCAAGCCGAATCTGGGAAGTGTACATTGGTTTATTCATAGACACAGATACATTGGGCAGAAGTGTGCGATGGGTGAATAAACGACCTTCCATTGCAAAGCAGAAACTGCGTGACACACTTTATGGAGCAGATCATTATGGGGAATGCTGTATCTTAGCAGTTCGTGGATATATGCCTTACCGAAGAGTAGGTTGTGGTCTTGCCATGATTGATCTAGTTTTGTGTGAACTGTCTCTTGATTATCCTTTGGACGAAAAAGGTGAGTTTTTCAGACCAGCTCCAACCAATATCACCAGTTTTATCTCAGCTTTTCACCGTGGTGATTTTGTCCAGATTGATGGGAAAATTATGTCTGTGTCCGCCGCCGTACGAGACACCTCACATTTGAAAATGCTGCAACAAAAGCCAGGATGGAACATGCCCTTGTTCACTTGTGATGAAGGAAATCAGGTCCAGCAACTTGCCTACATCAATGTGTGTGATTACGTCGAGGACTGTGAGAATGGCCAAGATGAGCAGATATGTCAATACAGACTGTGTGATCCGCAGCGAGAATTTACATGTCCCACTGGCCAGTGCATACCCCTAGCGGCACGCTGTGATCTATACAGAGACTGTCCAGATGGCAGTGACGAGGACGACTGTCAGGGATGCATTGGTCGTCGCTGTGGTGACGGGACTTGTATTCCTGCACACTGGTTTGGGGATCGCGAATTGAACTGTCAGTATACCTGGCCTGGCTATGAATTTCATCATTTAACTTTTCCAAGCGATGAAGTCTACTTTGTCTCTCATCATTTACCAGACAGAGAAAAATGCGTTTTCATTTGCAACAGAACACAGTGTGTTTCGCCGTCACAACTGAATGATGGTGTAATTGACTGTAAAGGCCCAGAGGGACATTTGGATGAAACAATAGGGAAACTAACATCTTCTGCAAGGGTTTTTTGGAGTCCCAAATGTATATACATCAAAGACAGATATGGTCATCTTTTGACCCTCGTAAATGAAAATTTCTCAAGGGTTTGCAAGCTTTTTGAGTGTCCCGAAGGCTACGTCAAATGTCCAGACTCATACTGTATTCCTCTTCATTATCTTCAAGACGGTAATCCAGACTGTCAGTTTGGCGAGGATGAGAGGTACATCGAGCATCACAACTGTTGTGACAACTTTGCCTGTTGGAATAGTTCGGTATGTGTCCATCCTGACCTAGTTTGTGACGGCCATTCTGACTGTCCATCGGGTGATGATGAGTTGTCTTGTGATGTTACTTGCGTGCCAGGTTTCTTCTGTTCTGGAGGATCTGTCATTGTGTCTGACTTTAACACTTCCCAGCCTCTGCAAAGTTTAGCCTTCATTGATCCAGAAACACGTTATCTTGACCTTTCCGGAGTTGACCTTTCTTCAGAATTTTATCGTCAAGAACGCGGTAATTTCCTTCACTTGGTATACTTACGCCTTTCGTACTGCAGTTTGAAGGATGCACTGGGTCACTTTGCCCAAAATGCTGCTGGCCTGGCTACTGTTCACTGGGTAGATCTGAGCTACAATCTTATCACAGAAATCACAAGACACAGCATGTTCATTTACATGACAAATCTACAATATCTAGATCTATCTCACAATAAACACTTGTCCATCATTCAGGAAAACGGTCTGCATCCAATCTCCCAGTCTTCGCTACTTCGAAGTCTGAATCTTTCTCATACCAGCATCACCATATTAAGTGAATACTTTTTTTACGCCACCCCAATTCTAGAGTATCTGAACCTGAGCCAAACGTCCTTAAACAATTTAAATAAGATTTCCTTCCGAGAAGACTTTGTTCTTCGCGAACTGGATCTGCGACAGACAAGGATTGAAACATTTCAGTCTGGTGCCCTTGAGAACCTTAAAATCCAAGACAGTCTGTACACAGACAATTACCAGGTATGCTGTCCACAGGTGAGAGGGTCACAGATTCCAGAACATACCTGTCATGCCACCCAAGACGCCCTCTCTTCCTGCACCCACCTGGTGGGGAGACAACGCCTGCGAGGTCTTATGTGGTTGATGGCAATAGTTTCCATTGTCAGTAATGTCATGCTGTTTATCTGCAGATGTATGGCCTGTGAAATGTACGCAACAGAAACTGACAAGATATTGAGGTCCAATCTGGCTATATCCAACATGTTGATGGGAGTGTACATGTTCATTATTGTGGGTGCTGATGTTTACTACACAGATACATATGTACTAAATGAATACTGGTGGAGACACAGCGAGTTATGCCAAACTGCAGGAGTTCTGGCTACTGTCTCTATTGAAACATCCCTCTTGTTCATTTGTCTGATGACCATTCATGGATACAGACGTGTAAGGCTTTCTTCAGATGAAGGTAAATATTCTAAAGTGTCAGTAATTACCATATGTTGCATGGCGATCTGGATCACTTGCTTCATGCTTGCTGTCGTGCCCGTCGTACCGACCTTTAAACACTGGAAAATCTACTCTTCCAATGGAATGTGCTTGAAGTTACCACTCACAACACAGAGATCAGCTGGAAGTTTCTATACTCTGGCTGTTTTTGTAGTCTTCAATTTGATCATTTCCTTGGGCATAGCTGGTGGTCAACTTTTAATCTACATAGACAACTCTACCGAGAGAAAGGAAACATCAGCCCAGGATTGTAGTGGAAGAGAAAACATCTGTGTTGCTAGGCAACTGACCTGGATGGCAATAACCAACATTCTGTGTTGGATGCCAATAGAGGTGCTGGGATGGCTGTCATTGAGTGGACAAGAAATCGGTTCTGATGCCATCGCCTGGTGCACTGTCATCCTAGTCCCCATCCATTCTGTGCTCAATCCCATCATTGAACTGCTACCCATCATTCGGAACAAATGGGAGGCATTTAAATATGGGACGTCTCCATAATTTACCGTCTCCACTAGAAGGGGAAATGTCGACTAACTATCCAACATGAGGTATAGCTCATTTCTTCAACATGTCTAACTCTTCATTGCTTGTCTTTGGGGTCATCTGTTTGATAAGAGACGAATGTCACAATTTTACACTCCAACCCGAATCGAATATGCTTGGAATGTGTTCTCGCTGGTTTGTGTTTTCAAATGGAAGGAGGTCAACTCTGATAAGGGAATTCATATTTAATTCTATCTTAAACTTAACAGCTCTGAATACGAAACAGAAATAAAGAAAATGTACCCAAACAGACCGTGAAGGGCGTAAAGCGGCCATTATTGTGATGACGCTCCGTAAAAACACAAACTCAAACTAAAACTCGGGAATTCATGACAGTTTGGTCACTCGATCAGAAAATCTGACACAGATGGACACGTTTTCGTGTATTCTTGTCATGATTGTGTGTCCCGGACATTCAGGCTCGATAAAGTTCCTCCAGTGCACTCTCAAAGAATTTTGTTCCGTTCTCGGACATGCTAATGTACAGAAAGTGAAGTCAAAAAGTGTTGAACAGAGGACAACAACAATGGAAAATTCTTCCTGCTCAAGTTGGTGTCAAAGAAATAAACAGTAAATTCATATAGACTAAAACATTTCCATATAACCAGTGGCACTATTGGCAAAATGGATGAGACACCTGCACGGACAGGAAAAAAAATATAGAAAGGTGGGTGACGAATGCCCTCAAGACCTCGGTGTGGCCAGGGGTTCTAGAAGATGTCATGAACTCGGTGTGGCCAGGGGTTCTAGAAGATGTCAAGAACTCGGTGTGGCCGGGGGTTCTAGAAGATGTCATGAACTCGGTGTGGCCAGGGGTTCTAGAAGATGTCAAGAACTCGGTGTGGCCAGGGGTTCTAGAAGATGTCAAGAACTCGGTGTGGCCGGGGGTTCTAGAAGATGTCATGAACTCGGTGTGGCCGGGGGTTCTAGAAGATGTCAAGAACTCGGTGTGGCCGGGGGTTCTAGAAGATGTCATGAACTCGGTGTGGCCAGGGTTCTAGAAGATGTCAGGAAGTTAAAGACCGAAAAATCTAATGAAAGAATTCACTCTTCCTCTGAGGGTTGTCATCTGTCTCTCTCCACTTGAAGAATTTCTTACTGCTGCTGAATGGAGGCACGTTAAAAAAAAAATGTCATGACAAGTTTGGACAATCACAGATGACATTTCATTATGGATAAATTATAGGCCTTTGAAATGTTGCAATAATAGAAATACAAAAAAACAGAAAAATAAAGTTAGTATGTCATTATTTTATTTTCATTGAGTTCTACGTGTTGCAATGAGTTTCCACAGAATTATCTACATTTCAAGACCACGCTTATTCTCAGCTGTGTAATTTGTTAAAGTGCTGTTTGTAATTGTAAACGATGTTTATGTCACCTCACAAATCTGCATAAAGTACAATTATACTTGAAATAGGAAGTGATTACGTATTGCCTGTCTGTGTGTCACTCCATCTGTAATACCCAAGACCTAATCAAGATTTTGCCCGAAGTACTGCATTGTCCATTTTCATCATTTCAACTAGCCTATCAAGTGCGATTAATTCTACATTAACGGACAGTTTGCCAAGATTATTAGCAGACCTGCTGTTTACTAACTACTCTTGGATAATTTCAGTCAGAGTTTGCTATCAATTTAAAAAAGAAAAACAGAAAGACAGACGGACAAAAGACACAAAAAAAAAAAGTGCAAGACAATTCTAAACTTGAGGATTTGTTTGCAATGGTGGATTTTTGAAACTGTTCGTCCCCGAGCTAGCAGAGGAGCAATGGGCGGGGGGGGGGGGGGGGGGGTTGGGCGGACAAAAGACACACACAAAAAAAGTGCAAGATAATTCTAAACTTGAGGATTTGTTTGCAATGGTGGATTTTTGAAACTGTTCGTCCCCGAGCTAGTAGGGGGTTGCGCTCCCCCTGAATACATCCTCCATATGTCGTGTCTTTTCAACAAATTTTTGGACTCGTTACTTCCCTTATGCAATCTTCTACAAATCAAAACGTCCTTTAAATTTATTATAGCTTCTTGGTGTTTTGATATTGCCTACGAATTAACATTAATATGTGATCCTTTTAAAAGTGTACGTTCTATCTGTTTTAATATTACAATTAAGTTGTCAAAGTTTGTGCTTTCTTGAAAATTGCATCTTCTTTGTATATTTTTGATGTTGAACACAATTTAACAGTGAAATACTTCCTTTATAATCATATCTTCCTCGTGTTTATATATCAAATTCAGATTAACAGTGGTGTACTTCCGTTTCCTCTGACGTTAAAAAGAAAAGAACAGTGATGGGTTTCCTTTATAACTAACAATATCTTCCTAGAGGCAAGGTGCTCGCCTCTCATGCCGAAGGTACCGGGTTCGAATCACGGTGGTGCAGGCATGTTGGAAATTTGAGATTTTTCTGATATTTTCCTGTCCCTGATCCTATGATAAGGTAATGGATCGAGCACCTGTCTTCTCGGATAAGGAGGAAAAATTCTAAGGGTCCGTGTGCACGTTGCGCACATTAAAGATACCTTGGCAGTTGGAAATTGAAAAGAGAAGGCCGAACAGGACGCTGCCCGGACAAAATTCCAAAAAACGCATGCCTACCATAACAAGAAAAATGAAACCGAAAAAAGTGATTTGTAAACGCTAAGGGCAGTGAACTTCCTAATATAAAGAGATAAACACATAACATTGTTTTCATAATACTTTCTTTACAACTGTATCTTCTTTGGTGTTTTGAAGTCGAGTACAAATTAACAATGACGCGGTTTCTTTAAAACTTTAATCTCTTGGTATTTTGATGTTAAATACAAAAACAAACAAGAAATTAACAATGATGTGCTTCCTTAACTACTCTCTTCCTACCGTTTTGATATTTCGTACATACCAGCAATGGTGCACGCACGTCCTTTGAAAATGTATTTTCCTTGTACTTTTGATTTTAATTCCGCGTTAACAATTATGCGGTTCCTTCAAGACCGTATCTTCTTGTGTGTTTTGGTATGAAACACAATAATTAACAATGATATAATTCCAATGATACTGTATCTTCCTACTATCTTGATATTAATTACTAATTAACAATGATTACTATCAAATTGTATATTCGTTTGTGCTTTGATATTAAATACAAATTATCAATGAAGTGCTTCCTTTAAAACTGTATCTCTCTTCTTTGTGTTTTGATGTTTAATAATGTTAATACCTGTGGTTGCCAAACATGATGGACTGCAAAACAACTTAAGTACAAATTGAGAACTACCCAGAGGACAACGGAAAGAAGAATGCTTAACATTAGATTACAGGATAAAATTCCCCACCCTGAAATACGCAAACAAGGCTAACGGACCTAGTAAAATTCATGCTACAACAAAGTGAAATTGGGCCGGATATGTGGAAAGGATGAATGAAAATAGATCGACAAAACGCTTTGATATTTAATAGTAATACAAACAATGGTACTTCCTTTAAAACTGTATCCCTCGTTGTGTTTTGATGTTTAATAATGTTAATACCTATGGTTGCCAAATATGCTGGACTACAAAACAATTTACCAACAAATTGAGAACTACCCAGAAGACAATGGAAAGAAAAATGCTTAACATCAGACTACAAGATAAAATTCGCCAGTCTGAAATACGCAAACAAAGCTAACGGACATAGTAAAATTCATGCTACAACAAAGTAAAACTGGGTCGGATAGAAGGATGAATGAAAATGGATGGACAATATGTTGCACTGAATGGCAACCACGGCCAGGAAAAAGAAGGCGAGGACGACCAAGAAGAAAATGGCAGGATGGTATTGAAAAGAAAGGGGGAAGAACATGGATGAGGAAGATATCAGACAGAAAGGAATGGAAGGGTACAACCTGCAGTAGATGGACAATAAGTGAAACGTGAAACAATGATGTACTTCCTTTAACACTGTAGCTTCTTTGTGTTTTGATATCTAATGCAAATTAAAAATGACCTGCTTCTTTGTCTATTTATATATGAATTGCAATTTTAATTAACAGTGATTTCCTTCCAGTAAAAGTGTATCCTTCTGTGTGTTTTGATATTAAATACAAATCAACTGTAAAACTATCATTTTTGTGTTTTGATTTGAAGTACGAAAGAAAAAAACAGCCGAATGTTAAATTGGTTGGTTCAGGAACTGGTCCCCCCCATTTTTTTCAATGTGCTCGCCCCCCCCCACACACACACAATAATGATAGAACTTGACTTCGCCTCTGTGTCCTTCTTGTGATTTCTACACTAATAATCAGGATTTAATCCTTAGAATTTAACGATGTTAATGCGCCTTTCAAATCGTCTTCTCGTACAGGGCAGATCTGGCGGAAACCAATGTTAATTTCACTCTGGGGTTATCCAGTTTGAGCC
Source organism: Onchidella celtica (assembly GCA_963931925.1). Classification (NCBI taxonomy): domain Eukaryota; kingdom Metazoa; phylum Mollusca; class Gastropoda; order Systellommatophora; family Onchidiidae; genus Onchidella; species Onchidella celtica. The sequence continues at coordinate 51,203,483 of OZ007575.1, read as the reverse complement.
GCCCCCACTCTGCAGGTTTTCGTAAGGGGCCATCTGTGAAGTGTATACTCTCGGAGGGTTGGCTGCCAGTAGCTGACGAAAACCACATATCAAGGGGTGCCTGCTTCCTACATATGTTAAGGATACTAATGATGCTCCTAACATATTTCAGCAAACGCATTTCGCTGACACCACTACTAAACTTCTTTTCCTGATGGATGTCAGTTCTCTGTATACTTCCATACCTCATGTTGATGGACTGAGAGCCGTTCAGTATTTTCTGGACCTTAGGCTTGACAAATATCCTAGTACCCACACCCTCCTCCGACTCACGGAACTTGTACTTACCCTTAACTCTTTTGAGTTTAATGGGGAATTCTTTGATCAAATCAGTGGTGTCGCCATGGGTACAAAAATGGGCCCTAGTTATGCTTGCCTGTTTATGGGGTACCTGGAATCTCTTATCAAGAGTGCTTACACTGGCCGTCAACCAGAGGTGTATATGAGATACATTGACGATGGTTTTGGAGTGACCTCTATGTCCCAATCTGAATTAGAGGCTTACTTGTCCTTTGTCAATGACTTTCATCCATCCATCAAATACACCTCCCATATTTCTACCGATTCCATCGACTTTTTGGACATCAAGGTCTCATTGACACCCACGGGACTGTCCACATCGGTGCATTATAAGGACACGGACAGCCATACGTACTTACATTATGGTTCTTCTCACCCGCGTTCTTGCAAGGATGCCATTCCCTTTTCGCAATTGCTCCGTTTGCGTCGTCTTTGCCAATCGGATGCAGACTTTGCCACTGAAGGCAAGAGGATGTTAGAATTTTTTCGTCTTAGAGGTTATCCAGAACATGTTCTGGATAAAGCCTGGTCGAGGGCCCGTGATATCAGTAGGTTGGATGCCCTCACTCCCAGACAAAGGAGGGAAGATAATCGTATCAAACTAGTTTTCACTTATCACCCCCAGTCTTTTCCTATTAAGCAAGTCCTCCTTAGAAATCTCTCTATCTTGAAGGCTGACCAGAGCCTCAATGACATGCTTGGTGCAATACCTCCTCTGCTGGTATATAGACGATCCAAAAACTTAAAAGACATTTTGGTCCGGAGCAGGCTCATTCACACTGATCGTTGCGGTACTAAACCGTGTGGCAATTCTCGTTGCAAGACGTGCACACATGTCCTTCAAGCGTCTTCCATCGAGTGCCCTTTGTCGACGTTCAGCATTAAGGAAGGCTTCACTTGCCATAGTCGCAATCTGGTGTATGCTATTTGCTGTGCCAGGTGCCATATGTTGTACATTGGTGAAACGGGACGCCAGCTTCACACTCGGTTTCGGGAGCACCTCCGTGACATTGAAAATCGAAATGGAAAGCCTGTTTCTGTCCATTTTAATCGACCAGACCATAAGCCATCCAACGACATTCAAATTCTGGGGCTCAAATCTTGTCACGCAGGCGCTGATGTACGCTTTGAGACCGAACAACGATTAATTTTCCAGCTCGGCACTATCACTCCCCATGGCATCAATGTCCAACATTGCCTTCGATAATTCCACTGTTGCTAATATCAATATATATATATAAATTTCTTTATTATTATTATTTTCTTTCATTTATTTATCTATTTATTTATTTATTTTATTTTATTTTATTTTATTTTATTTTATTATTATTTTTTTTTTTTAAATCTCTTTTTCTTTTTCTTTTCATTTACTGCGACTCCTGACATTGCGCACCATCCCTGTCTTGTGCTCTGAGGCATTATATGGCGCCTTCATCTTGGTTACTAACCAATTGCGTCACTTCCTGCTTCCATGCTTTTGGCGGACGGACGTGTTTTGGTGCTGCTAACGAAGCAAGAACTCGCAGCTAAGTAAACTGGTTCACTTCGTTCCTGTTGAAGTCTTTTATTGTTTTTTTCACTTGACAAAGCCGAAAGCCGAAAATTTGTGTATTTTTTGTCTTCTCTTTAGTTTGCTTTGTATTGTTTGGGTTTTATTTCTCACGCGGGGCTTCGCAACATACAACCTTTTCTTTTTGCCCAATTTTGACTTTGCTTATAGCCCTGCTGCGACCCCACAGTTTTTCTGTGGTTTTTATGATACTGCGCAAAGACCATATCGCCAGTTTTGTCAATTTTACAGGAGAGCGATTAAATCAACATCAACAATTAGGTCAATTAATTTGATAATGGAATTCGCATCATGTCAAAATGTAGGACGGTACTTACCATGGCGAAACAGAATATGCAAAATAAATAAATAAATAAAATTAGAAAATTTTCGTGTTACGATATGCGGGATGGAGGATGACATCGACACTTCGAAACCACTTCTGAGACGACGGCGGCAACGTCGCCACTTCGACACCACTTCCAAGCGGGAGGTCGCCACTTCGACACCACTTCTGAGACGACGACGACGACGACGACATCGCCACTTCAAAACCACTTCCGAGACGACGATGACGACGACGTCACTTCGAAATTACTTCCGAGTCGACGACGACCACGACGTCGCCACTTCGAAACCACTTCCGAGACGACGTTGTCGCCACTTCGAAATTACTTCCGAGATGACGACATCGCCACTTCGAAACCACTTCCGAGACGACGTCGTCGCCACTTCGAAATCACTTCCGAGACGACGACGTCGCCATTTCGAAACCACTTCAGAGACGACGAAGACGACATCGCCACTCCGAAATCACTTCGGAGACGACGACGATGACGTCGCCACTCCGAAACCACTTCCGAGATGACCACGACATCGACACTCCAAAACCACTTCCGAGACGACAACGACATCGATACTTCGAAGTCACTTCCGAGACGACGATGACGACGTCGCCACTTCGAAATCACTTCCGAGACGACGACGACATGGCCCCCTCGAAACCCTTCCGAGACGACGATGGCGACGTCGCCGCTTCGAAATTACTTCCGAGACAACGACGACGAGGACGTCGCCACTCCGAAACCACTTCCGAGACGACGTCGTCGCCACTTCGAAACCATTTCCGAGACGACGACGTCGCCATTTCGAAACCACTTCAGAGACGACGAAGACGACGTCGCCACTCCGAAATCACTTCGGCCCCCAAGGATAAAAACGACAAAAATTATTATATTGCAGAAATGAGGAGCAGCCAGTATGTCACGAGTGGAGTGAGTGCAATTAAGGGGATTGCTACAGAGCGGGTGTAGAGTAAGAAGGACTCACAGTAGACAGCAAGTTAAGCGTGCTGTTGTGAGTAGTGGGGGGGTCTGAAGGAGGCGAAAGCGCTGTATAACTATCACTGCAAGTTAGAAGGCCCTACGGAGCGGACCTGTGAATAAGAGCCCATCGGGCGGACATAAAGGGAGCAGTCGAGAAGACTAGTGAGAGAGTCTTTCCAGTTATGACTGGTACGTAGAACGTTGATTGATTATTATGATTGATGTATTATATTATATTCGTCTATTACCATGATGTAAAAAAGTATATGTGAGGAATGTGGAAGTCCTTGATATTGGATATAGCAATGTGCGCCACGAGCGATAGATGAAAGTGAGTTCATGGATTTGTAGCGCGAGTGAGTAGTGTGTACTCCGATGGAGGTGTGTTACCGTAAGATGTGTGGTGAGTGGAAGGTGAACTAGTGTGTGTACGCTTCCTGGATTGTAAGGAGAGGTGGAGTGAATAGAAATGGTAGGGTATTATACCAATGTAATGTTATTCTTGTAGGTGTCGAGGACGGGCCGAAGAGCCACCTCGATGAGCACAAGTGATAGGCCAGCATAGGGCCGGAGGCCATACATAGGCCAGAAGTGAGACTGTCGGTGCAGGACAGTAGAGGCACATAAAGTCGTGGCAGTCGGGCCACGGACAGGGACGTAGATATGAGAGTGAATGAGATACTATATTATTGCCATGATGATGGGCGAGTGAACTGATAAGTTGTATGGCAATAGGAAGGTGATGTTGAGAGACTGCGGTGCCAGTGAATCATTAATGTACTATTAAGACCCTGAGGGGAGAGGCTGAGGCCGAAGTGCCTTTAGGAGTAACTACCGGATTGTGGATCCGAGGGAGAGTGTGTGTGAGAATAAGGCCGTTGTACGGCAGTTCATTTCAATAATATAATGTATGTAATTGCGCTATTATATGTATAATTATGTTTAATAAATGTGTGAGTCTGATGGGTTGTTTTGTTAAGTGTTAAACTTGTTTGTTCGTGATTGTCGTCCTGTCATAAACTATTACATCTCCCAGTCTGGGATTTGTGACACTGGGGGCTCGTCCGTTGTGACACTGGGGGCTCGTCCTGTTTACCTGTGGTCATTTTGACATTGTGTATTCGTTATATCTAGTTGTTTTTCTGTTGTGGTAGGAAATTGTGTTGTCTTTGTTCGTGGGATGAATGGAAATTTCATGATATGATTTATGTATACTTATGAATATGTATTGATGCATGTATTGCTATGAATAGGTATTAATGTGTATTTAAACTTTCCAGAGTGTGTGCGTGCAGCCTGAGGAGACGAGCAGCCAGAGCTCCGATTAAAGGGAGGAGTTTTACTCAAAATTTCAAAAATTGAAAGTTAAGTGAAAATTTTGTACCCTGGAATGAGGGCTGTCTTTTCATCTGTCTGTTTCCCTGTTTTTGCTGTTTTTGTCGTAATCGATTATACGGGCGGTGGCGCGGGTTTGCTGTGGTGAGCGTAGTTTGTCCTCTTCGGGAGGTGGGCTAATCTAGGAACTTCGTTCATCACAGTGAACAGTTCTGTAGGGACCTGTATTTTTGTTTAGATTGTAGCGTTCTATCTTCCTCGTTGTTTTAGGAAGACGTTTCTCTTGTCCTTCTCCTCCCTATCTGTAGATACGTTCTTTTTTTTCAGACTCTGTTCTTGTTTGTACCGTGTAGTGTAATCGGCGTAGTTAGGTTGCATTTTTTTCCATTATATTTTCTTTTTTAGGTCCTTGTCCTAGTCTGATTCGTTGTTCCTCGACGTCCTTGTGGTCCTTCTACTGAATTTCTTCATTCTTGTCGTTTCTATTTTCTTTTATAATTAATAGTGCTATACATTTTATAGATATAGAATTAGTTGTGCTGTAAAGGTAAATTTCTGAATTGTATTTGAGACAACCGGGTATTGTTATATCTGGTGTGATCTCAGGTCTCTGGTCGTGTCGTTAGTTATCATACCGACAGGTTAGCCGTTTTTTTAAAATATATACCATAACCATAAATCTGTGAAATGGCGGAACTCCAACAACTAATGAAGTTGGGTAAGGAACTTGGCCTGGAGGGAGAAGAGCTACGCGGCTGGATTAAAGAACAGCAGGCAGAAATGCGCGATGAGCGTGCTAAGGATAGAGAGCGAGAAAAAGAGGCTCAGGAAAAGGAGTTAGAAGATAAGCAGCAGGAGAGAGAGGCGCGAATAAGAATAGCGGAGTTGGAAATCAAAAAGAATACGCCAACAGAAACAGTTGAGCGGCAGGTACACAATAAAGGTGGCGTTAGGATTAAGCTCCCTACGTTCGACGACCGGAAGGACGACATAGACGCCTTCCTTTACAGGTTCGAACTGAACGCACAATTGCAATGGGGGGAAAATAAGGAATTATGGGCCACGTACCTGGCGTCGCTATTGCAGGGGCGAGCGTTAACCTACTTTAAAGAGCTACAGCGCGAAGACGTGCAAGATTACGATAAGCTGAAGGCTTTGCTGCTTCGCCGATTTGCGCGTACCGAGGAATATTTCCGGGAGCAGTTTAGGCGAGCACGTGCAGATACCAGGGAGGACTTTGCTGCCTTCGTCGCGAGACTAACGGAGTATTTCGCGAACTGGGTAGACTTGGCGCATGTGGGCGCGGATTTTGCTAAACTGAAAGACTTAATGATCCGTGACCAGCTGTACGCGTCGTGCCACAAAGATCTGGTGGCTTTCCTGAAAGAGAACGAACCCGCGACGGTGCAGGAGGCGTCTAAGTTGGCGGAAGCATACCGTACGGCACATCCGTCCAAACCAGTCGCCAGGGCGTACGTCCAAGATGCTGGGTACGTCGCCGTTGTCGAGGGGTCGCCGGCAGGACTTAGGGACAGGTCGCGTGAGCGTGGTGCCTATAGCGGGCAAGCCCAGGGGCAGCGTAGGGGCTATCACCAATTACCGGCATATGAATCCGGTAAGTTTGACCGAGCAGGAGGGCTAGGTCGCGGTAATGGCCGGGGGCGAATTGTGACCTTTGCCGATGACCGACGGCATAGGGACTCTAGTTCCGGTCGCGATGGGTCACGGGGACCCAGGCCTAGTACAGCACAGGGAGCGGAGTGTTGGACTTGCGGACGCGTGGGTCACTTTTCACGCGAGTGTAGGGCCGCGAAGTGTTGGAACTGCGGAAGAGCAGGTCACATCAGCGTGAACTGCCCTGCAGGTAGGATAGCGGCGAGCGTGGACAGTAGCTCCAGTCCATGTTCCCCAAATAAATTTCATCATGCGGCTGCGTGTGTTACATCGGACAACGGAGGCGGACAGTATTCTAAGTGTCCCAGTTGTGAGAAGTTATTATCTTCCGGTGTTTTACCTTGTGGGAGAAAGATCCCCGTTATAAATTCATGTCATACAGGAGGTGGTCTTAGGGTTTATCCGGGGTTTGTTGGGGACGAACCGGTCTCGGTTTTACGAGATACAGGATCTACCGTTGTGGGAGTGCATAGAGACTGCATTCGGGATTCACAGCTTACAGGTGAGACTGTCCCGTGCATCCAATTTTCGGGGGCCATTGAGAAATTACCCATGGCAAGAATAGTGATAGATACACCTTTCCTTAGCGGGGAAGTCGAAGCAGTCGTTGGTTGTTTTCCAGGCGCCCAGCTCATCATTGGGAATGTATCACGGGTAGTTTCCCCTTCCGATGAGAACGTGCAAGCATGGTCGCAATCAAAAGGTATTGACTTTTGCGCCGCGGTCGAAACACGGCGACGGGTAGCTGATAAAGATAAGATTAGACCTTTGGCGACGCCAGCGGTCAACCTAGATATCACGCCGGAGCGCTTGGCGAGATTACAAAAGGAGGACCCATCATTAAACCCATGTTTTGGGGAAGCGCGAACCGAGAAAACGAGGAGATATAAGAACGGGTCATCTTCTTTTTTTGTCCAGGGGGGCATTCTGTTCCGTATGTACGTCACAGTGGCTTCCGTTGAAAAGCAAGTCGTCGTGCCACGGTCGTTGATTGCTACAGTATTGCGTCTGGCCCATGATGTTCCATTAGCGGGCCACATGGGAAGTGCTAGAACCAAGGAGAGAGTTCTGAAATATTTTTATTGGCCATCGATACATAGAGATGTAGGGTTGTATTGTAAGACGTGCAGTGCGTGCCAAAAGACGACGCATAAGGCTCGTACACCCCAGGCTCCTCGTCAGAATATAGCAGAAGAAGCTTCGAGTATTGCTTCAAAAAGAGCAAAAGACTATAAAGATAGAGGTTCCAAACTGAGAATTTTTAAGCCAGGAGACAAGGTCCTATTGTTGTTACCTACGGACCATAATAAGTTATTGATGACATGGAAAGGTCCTTATGTTATTGAGCGAATTGTTTCGAAGGTAGATTACGCTATCCACATTGATGGATCAGTAAAGGTTTTCCACGTTGATATGCTGCAGAGGTTTCATGAGAGACCAGAGTATCTGTATTCTCATACTAGTGTTGAAGGACATACCTAATGTCGTGTCATTCTTTGACGATATAGCATGCCATACGTCGACATGGTCTGATCATATTCAGACACTAACAGTAATTTTTCAACGATTACGCCATTTTGGGTTAACTGCTAAACCCGCAAAGATGGATTTGGCATGTCCAGAGATAATATTCTTAGGACATATTGTGGGTAGAGGTGTTCAGAGACCTGAAGTAACAAAAATTGACAAGCTGGCAGGGTTGCAAATCCCAAAAACAAAGAAACAAGTCAGAAGCTTAGTGGGAATTTTAAATTATTACAGAAAGTTCATTCCAAATTTTTCCTCCTTGTCATCTTCTCTTACTGACCTTACTAAGAAGGGACAACCCGATAAGGTCCAGTGGACGTCTGAATGTCAGACAGCATTTGATAATTTGGTGACAGCATTATCATCGTCACCCATTTTGATATTACCCGATTTTCGATCTAATTTTATCCTCAGAACGGATGCGTCGGACTCTGGTGTCGGCGCTTGTCTTCTACAGGAGAAGAACGAATGTCTCCATCCTGTATGTTATGTCAGTAGGAAGTTATTGCAGAAAGAAAGTATTCTGTGATAGAGCGTGAGTGTCTTGCCATTGTCTGGTCCGTCCAGAAATTAGGACGTTATCTCATGGGACGAGAATTTTGTATCCAGACAGACCACAAGCCACTGACATTTTTGTCGAAGAATCGTTCGTCCAGCCCACGCTTGTCTAGATGGGCATTGACTTTGCAGCCGTATACCTTCGTTATTCAACCAATTCCAGGAACCAGCAATCATATCGCCGACTACCTTAGTCGAGCCTAGGGGAAGATTTCAGGAGCTTATACATCGGAGGACAGGAACATTGACAGGATCTGTGTGAATGAGTCGACTTTAAAATATTGACATTATAAATATAATATGAAGAATGGTTGATAGGTTGAGTGGTTTTTGATTCTGTATTAAGTATTGTGATTAGTTAGCTATTCATGATGTGACACATATATGCATATTGCAGACCATATTGATCCCCATATTTTCCCCTGATTTCGGTATTCTATATACTAGGGGAACTGCTAGGTCATTTTTTTTAGTGTAGGTATTGCTCACGCTCACTCGTTGACAGTCATCTTGATGCGATTTGAAATTAATTGCATTAATTTTTTTGGGGTGGGGGATGATGTCACGAGTGGAGTGAGTGCAATTAAGGGGATTGCTACAGAGCGGGTGTAGAGTAAGAAGGACTCACAGTAGACAGCAAGTTAAGCGTGCTGTTGTGAGTAGTGGGGGGGTCTGAAGGAGGCGAAAGCGCTGTATAACTATCACTGCAAGTTAGAAGGCCCTACGGAGCGGACCTGTGAATAAGAGCCCATCGGGCGGACATAAAGGGAGCAGTCGAGAAGACTAGTGAGAGAGTCTTTCCAGTAATGACTGGTACGTAGAACGTTGATTGATTATTATGATTGATGTATTATATTATATTCGTCTATTACCATGATGTAAATAAGTATATGTGAGGAATGTGGAAGTCCTTGATATTGGATATAGCAATGTGCGCCACGAGCGATAGATGAAAGTGAGTTCATGGATTTGTAGCGCGAGTGAGTAGTGTGTACTCCGATGGAGGTGTGTTACCGTAAGATGTGTGGTGAGTGGAAGGTGAACTAGTGTGTGTACGCTTCCTGGATTGTAAGGAGAGGTGGAGTGAATAGAAATGGTAGGGTATTATACCAATGTAATGTTATTCTTGTAGGTGTCGAGGACGGGCCGAAGAGCCACCTCGATGAGCACAAGTGATAGGCCAGCATAGGGCCGGAGGCCATACATAGGCCAGAAGTGAGACTGTCGGTGCAGGACAGTAGAGGCACATAAAGTCGTGGCAGTCGGGCCACGGACAGGGACGTAGATATGAGAGTGAATGAGATACTATATTATTGCCATGATGATGGGCGAGTGAACTGATAAGTTGTATGGCAATAGGAAGGTGATGTTGAGAGACTGCGGTGCCAGTGAATCATTAATGTACTATTAAGACCCTGAGGGGAGAGGCTGAGGCCGAAGTGCCTTTAGGAGTAACTACCGGATTGTGGATCCGAGGGAGAGTGTGTGTGAGAATAAGGCCGTTGTACGGCAGTTCATTTCAATAATATAATGTATGTAATTGCGCTATTATATGTATAATTATGTTTAATAAATGTGTGAGTCTGATGGGTTGTTTTGTTAAGTGTTAAACTTGTTTGTTCGTGATTGTCGTCCTGTCATAAACTATTACATCTCCCAGTCTGGGATTTGTGACACAGTACTCTGTAGACTCGTATTCTCTGGTAGATAGTAGTCCATGGCACCCTGTTGGGTGTGAATTAGATTCATCGGCCCATAATAATGGTCGTTCGCATCTGATGTCTCTATGCCAGCATTTATCTCCTCGACTAGAAAAAAGCATAAAGAAGTTTAATTTAGGGGCCAAAATTTACAGATTTTGTGACCCTAGAAAAACAAGGTCCTGTTGTCTGCAATTTACAATAGATGACACACCTAGAATCTTATTTTCCAGTTGAGATATTATGAGATGCGAAGTTATACAGCAAATGAAATATTCCAGTCAATTCGTTGTCCATCTCACGTACTGGCGTATCAATAATTTTCTCATTTTACAGGAGTGCATTTCAAAGTTTTAGTCACTTTTATTATTCTTGAATGTAGCAAAAACATTTTCTGCTTATATTAAACTTCAAAAGTATTAAAGATATCGATACGTCACTTTGGAAGAATGTAGATCTTACTCTGAGCAATGATAAATAAGGTATCTGTAATTTACGTCTAATAGTCTGTCCGTCAGGGGCGAAGCGTGGCCCTCTGCAGAGGGTAATCAGAATTTAAGCTAGTAAGATCCTCATAATAGGACGTATCGCTACATCATATTCACATAATCATAAATGCATTGACTAAAACAATGAAATGGTTGCTAGGCACTGCAAAAATCTTAAGAGCGGACTATTCTTGTCAACAGGACAGGAATGCAGCAATTTACAAGCCAAACTAATCTGAAAAACTATTCATTCATACTAACAGACTTATAAACGCATATTTTTCACCCATTTTTAAAAATATAATTTGAACGGCACGTTTTCATTGTCATATTCATAGCCAGAGATTTTGTTATTCTACCATCTCATAAAGTTTCTCGGAAAGGACCCATTAACATTAAATGGTAGAAAGTGCTTAAATGGCATCTCTGTGACACAACAATGTGAAGCGATTTCGGAGAAGTGGCTATCTGCCGTTGCGGTTTAGGTTCAAGCGAGCTATCAAGTGAATTGATGTTCTTAATACGTTCGACTGATTTTGATCACAGTTATATCTAGATCTAGACTATAATAATTATTATTCTTTGATAGCTCTTGCTGTGCGTAGAGTAAATTATTCTTAGATTACCTCAAACAGAAAAAAAAAGATCCACACAAACTCTTTCACTCTACTCTTTACCTTTCGATTGGGATGAAAACGACCGCATAGGGAAAAACCTGCATAAGTACGTAAAATCAGGTCAAACCTTGATTATAAACCTATCCCCCCCCCCCCCCCACTATTTTGCTGTCTGCGGCGCTGCTTTGACGAAAACAGGCTGTGCTCAAGCTAGCTTGTGGGTGTAGTCAAGTCTTCTTCGTCTTTGTTAATCACTGATTTTGGGCCAGTTCATATGGTGTAAGTCCCTACAAAGATGCTTTTCGGTGAGGGGTGTTAGACTATAACAACAAACCCAAAATAGCAAGGTAGAATAGAATGCTGAACTGACTAAATGGAGTTGGGCTCGATCTGAAAAGCGTAGTAATTCTAGAATTAATATTCGAAGTGTAATCACTGATTATTTGATTATGAGGAAGTCCCGCCCCCGCTGTCGGTATAAAATTCTGTTTTGTATACTTCTTTAATCCCATTTGGGAAATTTGCCATAGGGTCATTGCAGCCCAGTTACAACAGACAAGACGTCGCCACAGTGCAGCGATGGATTTTATAAATATGGTAAAATATCTGTTACACAGCCTGTAGATTTCGGCCCCGTTCAGTAAGGACAAGATGAGCTGCAGGTTCACGCAATGCCTTTTTTGAATCTGTAAATGTGCAGGAAAGCATGCAATTATCTTCATTGCGTGTACATTTAGTTTTATCAGTACCAGCAGAGAGTATAGATGTATAGAGAGGTGTCACTTCCGCCAAATCGCGAAACTAGATCGCTGCAGTAAACAAGAAATTGAAGAATTGAAAAAGAACACCTTCACCAAAGATAGTGTGCGTATCTGTTCAGTGTGGTTTGTTCATATTTTTGGGCTGACTGAAACTATTTAGAGCCGTTTGTAAGTTTTTACGCCCCGTGGATATGCACAAACTAGTATTGTTTACCGCAGCGACCTACTTTCCGCTCCATGCTAACATTGGTTTCGCGGTGCCTCCCGTGTCTCGCAGTGCAAACAGACCAATAGTGAAACCTCTCTATACATCTATATTCTCTGGTAGGAGAGAAACAATAGCTAAGTCAGGGGTTCCCAACATCTTTCTTTCCATTTACCCCTGGCAACTTTTCAACAGTAAATTAATTTATTCCCCCACCGTAAAGAGAGCAACCGACAAGGAGGACATTTTAAAATACCGTTTTTAACATGATTGTTTTTAGTTCAAATAGCAAAAATAATCAAACAACATGTTATTTCCCTTATTTATGAATAAAAGCCTAACTTACTTCAGATTTAAAAAAAAATTTTTTTTTCCTAATGTGTACAAATATAGAATCAGCAAATTCACCCCCGGGGTAAGTGAAATATTACCCCCCGGGGATAAGTTTACCCCATGTTGGGGACCCATGCGCTAAGGTTTGTCGTTTTCAATCGGGGCCATCCATAAAGTACTGCTGGGGAAAGGGGGGGGGGGCTGTGTCCTGAGCGTAGCAGCAGTGTGCATTGGTAGGGGTGGGGGTTTGTGAAGCGTACATTACGTCATGGTGCTGACCTTTTGGCCTAAGTCATTTTTTGTACTTCAGAGAAAATCGCAAAAAAACTTATTTAAATTCTTTTACAATGCAGTCCGACTTAGGCCAAAATGACTCTAAAAGTGGCCATGGCTGAAACAACCCCAGAACCAAACTAGCCTAAGTCTATGAATGAGTTAGGCCATTACACTATACAGAAAGTTTTATTTCCAGGATAATGGCTTGGTACTTTTGAATGATTTTTACATGAATAGATGCACCATGGATAGGGCAATGAAGTAACAGGTACATTCTGTTTTTGGCTAAGTCTGACTTGGCCAAAAGGTTAGCACCATGACGAAGTTTATCCCTTTTCACTTCTGGTCATGAATTTTTGTATTATTTTATTTTATTTCTCAGCAAATTAAATTCTTGGATTACATGACAATCATGCTTTTATATGAAACGATCGTAAAGATTCAGAAAATCAAGGCATTTCACCATTCTATTGGCCGTATGCTCATACAAGGCGGAAGAAGGGGCGTTGGGGGAGCGAAGCGTGTGAAAAAAGTGCATGACGGTAGCTAGGGGTTGGGTGGGGGGTGGGGGTAAAGAATCGCCAAAATCGAACGTAGGTACCTTTATGGATGGTCCCAAAAAGTAATTAAAACATACCTGGCATGTTATACCTACGGTACCACGAATGTTTGTCAAAGCGGCATAGGTGTGTTTGTAGTGTCGCTGATTCGCAGTGGTGTCCACATCATTCATGACTCACATCTTTTGGGGTCAAAGTCAAAAGTCTTGAGGTCTCCGAAGTCATGATTTGGCAGGAAACCGGGCATTGATTGCGCCATTGGTCACAAAAAGAAAAATCCAACAAAGAAAAATAAAAGTGAGAACTGGTCAATAATGGTCCATAGAATGTGACGCGCAATATCATAATATGCAAACTATAAAACAATAAAGTTAGTCTATTTGGGGTGTGGGGGGAGGGGAAGGATGTGTGTTTACTTTACCTGTCAGATGGATTCCCTAAGTGGATTTACGTACACTTTATGTAAGGCTTGATGGGATGGGATAGTATTATAATAATACAGTAATGTACTTCTATGATATATTCCATATTCCTACAGGACAACATTTTTCTACAAGGTAATATTCCTAAAAGATAAATGCTCATGCAGAATAATTTTCCTACAAAAACTTTCTAGTATTCCTATTAATAATAGCCTTACAAAGATCATATTCCTGCAATATCATAATCCTACTGGATAATGCTCCTATAGAATAACATTCGTACAACTACAAGGACGTAATAATCCTGTAATATAATAATGCTCCTGCAAAATTAATAATATTCGTACAAGGTAATATTCCTACAAAAAACAACAACAACCCTACGGAATAATAAAATTCACCAACACTCCCAAACTGCAGAATGATGTCCTAGTGAAATTTTAATATATATAGGACTTTTTGTCACATGGTCACTCACCATTTGGAGCGATATCAAGAATTAAAACGGAGGATACACATCTCAAGACATTTGTAGCATTTTTTTTTTTTTTTTGAGCCGTACCGGGATTTCTACATTCTCGGTCCCTGGTGTGAAATGCAAGCAAATTTTGTAATATGTCTGAAATACATTTTTGCTGTGGATTCAGTGCCACATTGTCCCTTCATAACCCTGCCTATACACATGTGAGAAATCGTTTTGACATTTATAGCGAGGTGAAGTATAAGGCCATGGAAAGGAAACTGCTGAATATAAAGCTGCAAGTACAAGATGGAAGTGCCATGCTGTGAATTAAAAAAGGAGACAGAGGTCACATATATTGAAGTAGGTACTCAAACAAATGGAAATGAGCGGGATATGTGTCTAGATATAAAGATAATAGATGGACAAAAAGGTGTATTGATTGGCAACCAAGAACTGGGAAGAAATCCAGGGGATGGCCAGCGAGAAGCTGGCACGGTGGTATCAGAAAACATGAGGGCACAACATGGCAACAGGACAGAACCAGGTGGAAGAAGTCTGCAGAGGACTATGTCCTGCAGTGGATGAACAATGCCTAGAAGAAGACGGGGAAGAAGAGGAGGCGTCAGAAAGCATGAGGGCACAACATGGCAAAGACAGGCAGAGGACAGAACCAGATGGAAGTCTGCGGGGGGCTACGTCCTGCAGTGGATGAACAATGCCTAGAAGAAGAAGGAGAAGAAGAAATAGAGGCAACAGAAGGCATGAGGGCACAAGATGGCAAAGACAGGCAGAGGACAGAACCACATGGAAGAAGTCGGCGGGAGGCTACGTCCTGCAGTGGATGAACAATGCCTAGAAGAAGAAGAAGAAGATGATGATGATGATGATGTGAATCAGAAAGCATGAGGGCACAACATGGCAAAGACAGGCAAAGGATAGAGCCACATGGAAGAAGTCTGATGAGGGCTACGTCTTGTAGTGGATGAACAACGTCTAGGAGAAGAAGAAGATGATGATGATGGTGTGAATCAGAAAGCATGAGGGCACAACATGGCAAAGACAGTCAGAGGACAGAACCAGATGGAAGTCTGCGGAAGGCTACGGCCTGCAGTGGATGAACAATGCCTAGAAGAAGAAGAAGAAGAAGAAGAAGAGGCATCAGAAAGCATGAGGGCACAACATGGCAAAGACAATCAGAGGACAGAACCAGATGGAAGTCTGCGGAAGGCTACAGCCTGCAGTGGATGAACAATGCCTAGCAGAAGAAAAAGTAGAAGAGGAATCAGAAAGCATGAGGGCACAACAAATGTCAGAGACAGGCAGAGGACAAGACCAGATGGAAGAAGTCTGACGAGGGCAACATCTTGTAGTGGACGAACAACACAGATAGTAATATGGCACTGCAAAGAATTGAGCCTTGTTTTCAAAAATCCTATTTCTAAGACCTAAACATGTCATATGGCATTTCAGGCTATAGGGGATTAACTTATATTCACTTATTCAGAAAAGGCTTAAAATGTGGATTAGGACGTTTGACTAATGCATCTTAAGTTTGATTCCCCGTCTAACTTTACAAGAGAACACTTAATTTTATTCATAAAGTTACTGGAGATTTCCCCAATTTGACTGACTCTTAACGAATTTAACATGTTGCAGTTGTTTTTTTTAAACTTTTGTTTGCTGATTGTAAAGAAACGAAGACAAATTCTTTCAATACTAGAAACAGGCCCTGGTAGCAGGAACTATGAAAACTGCAGTGGAGTGAGGGGGAGAAAAAGAGAAAGGCAGAGAGACACAGGGAGAGAGAAAGACAGCAAGGGAGAGAGAGAGAGAGAGAAAGGGCCAAAGAGGGGACGAGAGGGGGGGAACGGGTGGGGGAGGCTGAGACAAAGAAATAGCTGAAGACAGAGGCGAGAGAGAGAGCCGGGAGGGGTGGGGGGGGGCAGGAAGAGAGAGAACGGGTGGAAAGGGCACACAGGGAAGAGAGAGAGAAAGAAAGCGAGAGCGGGAGGGGGGGGCAGAAAAAAGATGGAACGGCGAGAACGAGAGAGAGGGGGCGGGGGTGGGGCAGGAAGAGATAGAAAGGGTGGAAAGAGCGCAAAGAGAAAAGAGGGTGAGGGAGAAAGGGAGAGAGAGAGAGAGGGGGGGCAGGGGCAGGAAGAGATCAAAAAGGGTGGAAAGAGGGAGAAAGAAAGGCGAAAGAGAGAAAGAAGAGGAGAGAATGAGAGAGAAAGACAAAGGGGAAGAGAGAGAAAGAGGGTGAGAAAAGAATGGAGAGAGAGAGAGAGAGAGAGATGACGGTCTGCCACAGACAAAAATTAGAAAACAAACCCAATCAAAATAGACAACTTTCGAATTCCTTCCCTCATTTCCTCCCACCCGGGCAAACACGTGGACAACCCCCTTCCCACCCCACAATGATGAGTTGTTGAACTTGTGCATACCCATACACCCTCCCCTACCCCTCTTTTCGACGACCTGAAACAATGAAAGCAAATTAAGCCTGAAAACCAAGATCACACACACAGTCAATTGAGATAAGACGGAGAGAGACCACAAAGCCAAACGATGCTGGATATTACACTGGGATATGCATAACACACTGTACATTACATGAGATTCAGTGAGATGACTCAAGTTTTTCAGAACTGAAGTCTATACCGAACTTTTCCCGTTATATTTTTTATAACATTTTAAGGTACCCCCCCCCCCTCCTCCCCCAACCCCCGAAAAAAAACATGAAAGGCGCAAAGTGGCCATCATCGTGCTAACGCGCCCTTAAACCCAACCTCAATCCAAACAAAATCATCCTGACATGGCTTCGTCCACCACAAACTGTTACAGTATCTATAGAGAATGCTGTTACGGACACAGACAAATAAAATACCCAGACTGGATGATCCCATTGTGTGACGTCACAAAACAGCGAAAGGTCATGAACCATCCGCCACATTAGGTTTACGGGAACGACCGACGCTTCAGCATAGCTACAATTTTGAATGACACCATTTTGACGCGCCTACTGAACGCGGAAGTTTGGTTCCGCACCAAGAAATTAATACATGTACAACCAATCTTGACAAATAAAAAGAAATGTCTACTGCAGATAGAATTAGAATCGGAATTTCTCTCGCGGCGGCCATATTGGCTATACGGCCGCCGCTCGGGAAATTCCGTAAAAAACGACACAGCCCGAAGCTCGTGTTTCCAGTCTGGTTAATTTATTAGTCTGTGGTTACGGAGCTCTACGCAGTGGCCAATCTATTAGAATACTGGTGCAGTTGTTTGGTGTTTTTTTTTAGATCCACCGTAGACAGATCTGAATTGCGTGAAATTTTGAAGATGCCCGCTTTCGTCAGAAGGTTCTTTTTGAGATCTGAACACTTGAATTTTTTAAATCTTTTTTTTAGCTTTGTGTTGATTTCACCACTGATACTTTTTTTCACGAACGCATGTTCACACACATTATGGGCCTAAGCCGTCATCACTATCTGAACATATTTCGGTTCATACAGTTGCACACGGCGTACTGTTCAATCGATCTAGGGCTCGGTGAATTTTGTGAATGACCCTACTCTTCTCGGCATCCGTGATAACCTGGCTTTTTCGGATGGATTCTTTCGTTCAGCACAGGTGCCTTTTGTCTTTTGCCATTCCATGAACGGGACTGTTCTGTACATGTGTAAAATTTCTTTGAGAAGCCGCAGCACCCTTTGTCAAAACTTGACCACCGAGACCATAGCCCAGCAAAATGAGTTTGGGCCTTTGTGTGTTTAGATTTAACTGAGCATTTGCGATTTTTTTTTTTTTGCTCAGAACTGACCGCCGTATCCAGAGCCCGGCAATACACAATATGGACCTTTTTGTGCTTAGATTTAGCTGACCATTTGCATTTTTTCCCCTCATAACTGATCGCCGTATCCAGAGCCCAAAAATACACAGTATGGACCTTTATATGTTCAGATTTAGCTGACCATTTGCGATTTTTTTTTCTCAGAACTGGCCGCCGTATCCAGAGCCCAGCAATATACAGTATGGACATTTGTGTGTTTAGATTTAGCTGTTCATCTGTGATTTTTTTTTTTTTCAAAACTGGCCACCGAGACCAGAGCCCAGTAATACGAGTTTAGACCTCTGTATGGTTAGATTTAGCTGACCATCTGCAATTTTTTTCTTCGTCTCAAAACTGACCCCCGAGACCAGAACCCAGCAATACGAGTTTGGACCTATTTTAAGACTTAGCTGACCATCTTTTTTTTTTCTTGGTCAGAACCCAGCAATACAGAATTCTTTAGATATCTCCGTGCGTTTACATTTAGCTGACCATCCGATTTTTTTTTCTCCGAGACCAGAGCCAATGTGGACCTCTGTGCGTTTTAGATTTAGCTGACCAATTGTGGGTGGGAACATCATGGTACGTGTAGCTGGTACATTGT
Organism: Onchidella celtica; assembly: GCA_963931925.1. Taxonomy (NCBI): domain Eukaryota; kingdom Metazoa; phylum Mollusca; class Gastropoda; order Systellommatophora; family Onchidiidae; genus Onchidella; species Onchidella celtica. The sequence goes on along the minus strand of OZ007575.1, from coordinate 51,184,915 downwards.
TTAACCATGATTTAGTACGTATGTGTAGCTGGTACACTGTTCAGCCATGATTTAGTACGTATGTGTAGCTGGTACATTGTTTAACCATGATTTAGTACGTATGTGTAGCTGGTACACTGTTTAGCCATGATTTAGTACGTATGTGTAGCTGGTACACTGTTTAGCCATGATTTAGTACTGCATAACGTTCCCCTCAGCCCCTCTACCGAGCCAGAGCCCAGTTGTACAGAATAAGGTTGTTATGCTTTTCTCATGCTGGCTGGATCAATTGTCATGTTACTTCATCACTAAGCCCTCTTTTCTCATGCAGTGCGTCCCCGGCCACTCTCCCCAGTCCATGCACTGTTGTGTGCACGCTATTTTTTACAGGCACCAAAAAGACACACTGTCCCGCCTTAGCTGACTCTTCAGTCTTTCTTTGGTGACAAAGAATCCTGCACAATTTTTCTCAGACTTCGGGTACCAGTTACTTTTCAGCAGCGCGAAGTCCGGATGGTTTGCTATATTGTGCGAGTAGACAGCCAGAATCCTCACTTTACGTACTGGTAATGTCAAGTTCCCACACCGCCTGCACAACTTTTCTCAAACTTCGGCGACCGATTGGTAATTCAGCGGCGCAAAGTCCGGATGGTTTACTATATTGCGCAAGTAAACAGCCAGCACAGCACCGAGGTCCACAACGGCAGATGTTAAGCTGCGCGGACTCTGTTAAACAAAAACCGACACACTTGGAAAATCTCAGTGCGGTCCGAAATATACGCCAAAGCTTGATGCTGGGTCTGTCCCTTCCCGCTCTCTATACGAATTTGAAAACCTACATGTGGTCTCTGAATTTTAGCGTCCGAAATGTGCCGAAGCTAGTGGGCTCTGTGTCCTCCCAATCTCCATAAAATTTATAAAACCTGCACTGCAATCTCTAGATTTTAGCGTCCGAAATGTGGCAAAGCTTGATGGTGGGGGTTCGTGTCCTCCCAGTCTCTATAAAAAGTAGAAAATCTACACTGTGGTGTCTGGAATTTTGACGTCCGAAATGTGCCGAAGCTTGATGGTGGGGGTCCGTGTCCTCCCAGTCTCTATAAAAAGTAGGAAATCTACACTGTGGCCTCTGGAATTTTGGCGTCCGAAATGTGCCGAAGCTTGATGGTGGGGGTCCGTGTCCTCCCAGTCTCTATAAAAAGTAGGAAATCTACACTGTGGCCTCTGGAATTTTGGCGTCCGAAATGTGCCGAAGCTTGATGGTGGGGGTCCGTGTCCTCCCAGTCTCTATAAAAAGTAGGAAATCTACACTGTGGCCTCTGGAATTTTGGCGTCCAAAATGTGCCGAAGCTTGGTGGTGGGGGTCCGTGTCCTCCCAGTCTCTATAAAAAGTAGGAAATCTACACTGTGGCCTCTGGAATTTTGGCGTCCGAAATGTGCCGAAGCTTGATGGTGGGGGTCCGTGTCCTCCCAGTCTCTATAAAAAGTAGGAAATCTACACTGTGGCCTCTGGAATTTTGGCGTCCAAAATGTGCCGAAGCTTGATGGTGGGGGTCCGTGTCCTCCCAGTCTCTATAAAAAGTAGGAAATCTACACTGTGGTCTCTGGAATTTTGGCGTCCAAAATGTGCCGAAGCTTGATGGTGGGGGTCCGTGTCCTCCCAGTCTCTATAAAAAGTAGGAAATCTACACTGTGGTCTCTGGAATTTTGGCGTCCGAAATGTGCCGAAGCTTGATGGTGGGGGTCCGTGTCCTGCCAGGCTCTATAAGAATTAGAAAATCTAACCACCCGCCCTCTCTAAAACAATCAGGTAATCTTCACAAGGGCCTGTGGATTTTAGCGTCCGTAATATGCCAGTGTTTGATGCCGAGTCCGCGGCCTCCCTTTCCCCATAATAAAATTTGCCTTTTGATTAACATTATGCCCTGTCTGACCTCTTGAATAAGCAAAAAACCTTTGCTTTGATACATTGCCAATTACATGTAATAGCCGATTCGGCGGAGGGTCATAAAGATGTTAATATATCGCCTCACGATAGGTCAATTCCGAATAACGCCCGAAACTATAAGGAAACGGGAACAACGAAGAGAGGAGAAAACGAAAAAATTTCGGAACATATTTTTCGGTTCCTTCTCGACGAAAATTCGTCTCTACCACAAAAAACGGGTAAATATTAAAGATCATTTTGCCTCAGCGAATGTGTCAGCGTAATTTAACGTCAAAAACTGAGGCTGTACACAAGGTTTCATTTTTTTTGCTCGCGTAGTCTCAACGTTTAAGGTGCTTACGTGTTCACCCCCTAGCACTATTATACATATAGCATGATTTTTTTTTTAAATTTTAAAACCAGCCCTCTATCTGGGTTAGACTGGTGCCTTCCATGTTCTAATGATGACCTTTCTGGCAGTAAATCGTGCAGGGCGCAATACAGCGGTTATGCAACTAACGTGCCCCAAAACCTTATCTCAAAAAAATCCTGTCTCCCGAAGTTTCCTTATCGCCGTAACCGTCATCACATTTTGTATAGCATGGCTCCCAACCTTTTTCGTACCGTTTACACCTGACAACTCTTCGAAAGTAATTTTACCCCTATCCTGTTTTGTTCAGAAATAACAATAATAATAATTGCACATTAAAATATTTCACTTATTCATGGACAGCTTATGAACAGATACCGGTATTGAATTTTTTAAAAATGTACAAATCCAGAATCAGGAAATTTATCCAATGAGGGTAATTTTACTCCAGGTTGGGAACCCCTGACCTATAGGTACTGTAGCTACCTACATTTGTGGTGGATAAACATTCAAGGACTTGACAAATGTAATCTCCAGCCCAAAAAAGACTCGACAAAGCCCCCAAGTCTATAGTCCGTTCAGAAACTTGTGCCGCTCGTCTGAAATTTATAACTTTGCAATCCTTTGAATGTATGGAAAGATGGTATAGTCCAATAAACAACTCTCCATGACCTTAAATTGTTTTGTTCTTTGAAAAATGTTTCGTATTTCACTTCTTTAGGTTATGTAAAAATGCTTCAGGTTTTTGGGATAGAAAGTTAACACCGGTAGTTTTACAAACATGAAATCATTTCCGTTGAGAAAAATGCACCCAGGGACCGGAAAGCTACACTTATGGAGATTTTTTTTTTGTAAGGGACAAAGGACGTTGTCTGAAGTAGTCAGCAATCTCGAATGTAGGCCGTCGGACCAATGCTGTAACTGGACATTCCGTTAGGCACCCCAGAGGAAAATCTGGAAAATTTGCATGCAAATTATAATAGGCCCGTTGCGAATGATGTCACAGAGTGTTTTTGTTTTGTTCTTCCCACACCCAAGATGGCCGGAGGATCAGCTCTGAGTGTAACTTCGAGATATGTCTAAGCGGTTAAAATGCCTGCTGGTTGCATTGCAGTTGACCGTTATGACAGGGGTGGAAAGGATGGATCCAAGCTAGTCAGATTCCCTACCATCCACGTAAACAAGGGAAAGGAAGTGAAAGAATTGACCGAACGTCTCCTGTGTGCATGTATACACGTGTCATTGTTTACTGTAGTGAACTACTATTAGCTCGCCGCCGGTTGGTTCACGATGCCTGAAGTGTTCGCAGTGCAAATCAGCTAACGAATCAAAATCAGTCCTACAATCGCCACGGTGAGGCGTCGGTCCCTACATCAAAGATGGCCAATATGCGCAATGGGCCTGCCTATACATATAGATTTCAATCACAATTAAACAGTGTTGCCATTTCAAATGTCGCACATTGCTGTGTGAACTGTGTTTTAATTTTTATGAAAATGATAGTAAAGGGTGCGCAGGACTGAATTTTGGATACGTTCACACAGTGACAAAAAGCGTTTTTTTGTATGCAAACGCAAATCACTGGAAAGACTTACGAGCACGAAACAGCTGCATTATCCGAAACAAAAAGTACTTTATAAGGAATGTGCACTGTCGCGATGTGGGTTACATGGGGATATTTCGACTGACACTCTTTCGAGGTCCGCTCCCACAATCGACGAACACACAAAAATAAATACTTGCACTCTAGAAACTAAATAAATCAATTGCTTTCAATTTTAGCAGAACTGTAGAGCAGTTTAATTACAGGAATTAATGTAACAAATATAATTATAAATATATATATCAATTCAAAGGCAACTGAATCTAACTAATGGAACTACAGCTTTTATAAAGACTAACGAATTCAATCTAACTACTTGCAGGTCATATGAGTTATATGGCAAATAGAATCCGCGCACGTGGCGACGGATATAACAGTTTAAATTCTATTAATTCAATGAGACATGTTATGATGTGGACATTTCCTCTAGACACGCCATGGAGAATGCTTGTACAACCATGCGTTGTCTGGCGGTAGCTCTGAAACTGTCTTCAAAAGTAAGTAGAACGGTTCACTTTCATCATTACAAATTAGTATAGACTCTCACCATGCGGCCCTCACTGGGAGTGAGAGCGCTGGATGTAAACGCTGTGGGTTTATATCAAACCAAGTAGCTTAGGCTCTGGAGCTTTAAATCAGGCCCCTCACAATGGACTGCTCAACTGCGTCTCCATGTCCCTCATCTGGCTGAGGACTATCGCCGTCCACCTCGTAAATGGATTTTCTACATGTGGCCCAGAACTAAGTTCTGTATGGCCTTAAATACTGGACTGCATCTGCAGCTTACCGTCTAATTCCTGGATTGTGATTGGTGCAACCACTTCTAGCTCAGCTGCCGAACTGAGTTATTTTAAGTAACAGCCCTACGCAACGACCTTGGGTCGACATCAAAGGTCGAATTACTTCAATACAATATAATATAAATTTTATAGCAATAAATTCTTAACATGTTCAAAACCCCGAGCTTTTACTCTGGATCACGGTTTTTCTGTACGTCAACAGACGTCTCAATAACATTTAATTCCTACTCACCCCTTCCCTCTTTACTACCCCTAGTTCAAAACACGAGATACAACAAGTGCTCAGTCATGCACACCTACGCTGTCCCTCTATCCTTCCCCACCTTCTGTCTATCTATCAGGGAAAAAACTGTTCAAAACACATTGTTTACGAGACCAGCTCAAGGCCAAGTTATGCTGGCTCGTACAATAATTACGTTTCTAAAAATTACTTACTGCTCTCGCAAAAATTTACTCTTATGAATTAAATCCGCTCTTGACACATCCCCCACCCCAGTGAAAACTTAGGGTTTGAACGACACAATGTGTACTAAAGTCATTAAGTCAGAATACATTTGGAAGCCATATGGAAAAACTATAGCGTTAACTGAAAGTCATGAAAAAAATTGTTGAGAACGTGCATTCTGAAGAACATATGCGACGTTCTATAATATATGTGGTAATAGTGTATAGTGTAATATATGTAATGTAACAATATCGTTACAATTAAAGTGATAACCTATTTCACAAAGACATACTGTAAAGACTTAAAATATTGAGCATCTAGCTCATAGCTTCACTGAGCGTAATTATGACATATATAACATGTACAAACAATGGTTAATCTAACGTAATGGTATCCTGGCAGCAGTAGGTCTGGTCCCTTGGTTTGCCATTTCCTCATCTCATTGACCCGCAGACAAAGGCGTCAAGGTTGTCTGGAACTCAGGTCTTGGTCAGAATGGACGCTAGTGGATAAAGGAATCACATAAATTTTGAGAAAGTATGCCCATAACTTGTAGGACAAATAATGTGAAACCATCCACGGTCTCCGAATAAGGTGAAAAATGCTCAACCTCAATGTTTACAGACTATATAATGATACTAAATTAACCGGGACAACACATCGGCTTGTAGATTATCATTTCCAGGTATAGCTCTAATGGTAAATTTGTATTCCTGGAGCGCAAGGCTCCATCGGGTAAGTCGCGCATTTCTCGCTCTGTTCGACTTGAGGAATAGTAATGGACGATGATCCGTTTCAATTATAAATTCGGACATTAATAAGTATCGAGAAAATGCATCGACCGCGTAAACAATCGCGAGACACTCACGTTCGATAATCGCATATCGAGTCTCTCTATCAAGTAGCTTCCGGCTTGCGTAAAAGCACGGACGTAAGGAACCTTCATGCTCTTGGAGCAACACGGCGCCGATACCTTTATCCGACGCATCTGTACGGACGACGAAGGTCTGGCGAATATCTGGTAAAACAAGCAGGGGGAAAGTAGAAAATAAATTCTGAATAGTCTGAAGGGCATCAGCGCACTGAGGCGTCCAGACGACTTTATTTGGAAAATTCTTCCTCGTTAGATCAGATAACGGGGCTGAAAGGGAAGAAAAGTTTGGTATGAACTTCCTGTAGTAATTCAAAAGTCCCAACAAGCTACGGACTTGTTTTTTAGTTTTAGGGGGTTGAAGTTTCAAAATAGTGGATATTTTGCGATTGTCTGGAGTCTGAACCCCGCGGGTTATGGTATGACCCAAGAAGTTTATGTGGGAATAGCCCAAGAAGACCTTACTGGGCCTCGCGGTAAGGCCAGCTCGGCGAAGAGTGGCAAAGACTTCACGAATTGCCATCAAGTGGCCAGCCCAATCGGTCTGAAAAATACATATATCATCGAAGTAGGATAACACGCAGCGCAGTTCATTTAATAAGATGTTCATCATGCGCGCGAAAGTTGCTGGTGCAGTAACCAGTCCAAAAGGCATATATTTCCATTGCATTAAACCCAAAGGGGTTTGAAAGGCTGTATACTGTTTACTATCCTCTTCGAGAGGAATCTGCCAATATCCTTTGGATAAGTCTATTTTAGAGAAGATAGTGGCGTTAGATAACCGCGCGAAAAGGTCCTCCTGATTGGGAATGGGTTCCGCATCATAGATGGTAATAGCATTGAGCTTTCTATAGTCAATGCAGAAGCGCACGGTATCGTCTTTCTTCTTGACTAACACAATGGGCGAGCAATAAGGGCTTGTAGACCGCTCTATTACGCCTAATTGTAACATTGCACGTACCTCGGTGATTATTGTTTCGTGAGCGTGCAGCGGGTACGGGTACGGTTTTACAAAAACAGGCACGTCTGTCTGGAGACGGATTACATGTTGGACTAAAAACGTACAACCGGGCAGGTCAGTGAACACTGTCGCAAATTCTTGGAGCAGGTCCGTAAGGTCCTGTTTTTGAGACGGCGTAAGCTCATCACTGATATTAATATCACTGATGCTCTCGGAGGCTTGTAATATGGGCAAGGATCTGTCGATACTTAACGGGTCCTCGTCGTCGACAGTAACTAAAGCCGCGTTGGCCCTTGCGATGACATGAACGGAGTCGCCTCGACGACGATCATCGCTAGGCAGGTACTTTTTGAGCATATTAATATGGAATACTTTTTGCTGCCCGCGGATGTCTATCAAGTAATTGACTCTGGAGAGTCTCTTTTGGACTCTATATGGTCCCTTCCACGTTAGAAGGAGTTTATTTTGCGTTTGAGGCAAAAGTACAAGTGTCAGATCTCCGACGGTTAAGGCGCGCATTTGGGCGCCCTGATCGCGATAAAATTTTGAAGAACTCGCTCTAGCGCATGCAAATTGCAGAGCGGTTTTGCATGCATTAATAATTCGTTGTCGGAGATCGACAACATATTGATACGCGGAGCGCGTATCATAATCATCGGTTTCCGAACCGGTGAACAATTGACTAAGAATGGCCATCGGGCCACGTGGTTTACGTCCGTATAATAGTTCAAATGGGGAAAAACCCGTGGACGCGTGCGGGAGTTCCCTATAGGCGAAAAGAATAGCGGGGAGCTGACGGTCCCAGTCTCCTGGTCTATCGGCAGATACGCGGGCTAACATTGCCTTCATGCTCGCGTTCCACCGCTCGCAACAACCGTTTGATTGCGGATGATAGGGGGACGTTAATTTCTGCCTAATGCCCGCTAACTCCAGCACCTTTTTGTATAGTTCAGAGGTGAATTGTGGACCTCTGTCGGAAAGAATCTCGCCGGGAAATCCGACTCGCGAGAAAATAGTCATAAGCGCTTCAGCGATATGGTCAGCCGTAATGTCTTTCAAGGGAATAGCCTCAGGCCAGCGCGTCGCGTAGTCGATGACCGAAAGAATAAAACGGTGGCCCCTATCTGATTTAGTAAGAGGGCCCACCAAGTCAATCGCGACCCGCTGAAATGGGATTGAGACTGGAGGCATTTCCTGTAGGGGCGCGCGCGATGCCTTACCTTTGGGTGTACGTTTTTGACACACATCGCAGCGCGCCACAAAACGGTTGACGTCCGCGTATACTCCAGGCCAAAAAAAATGTGCCAATATTCGTGACTTGGTTCTGGCTGAACCTTGGTGGCCTGAAAAGGAAGTGTCGTGCGCGAGACGCAAAATATCACGACGGAACGACTTAGGAACTACCAGCTGTTCGACGGCGTCGCGTTTATTTCTGAAATTTCTATAAAGTAATTTATTCTTAATAAGGAATGGAGAGGCATTTCCATTCTGAGGTTGAACCCTCGCGAACAGCGGTTGAAGTGAAGAGTCGTTTTGTTGTTCTCTGTAAAAAATGGAAGGCGTGACATTGAAATCAAAAACGGGGGTCGCTAAATTACTATCCGGTGGACGCTTTGACTGTTGTCGGGTGATTACACACGCAACTTCTTCTGTCCAGATGTTCAAGTCGCCGTCAGGTGTATCGTTCACCTGTGGTAAGTTACCAATTATTAAATCGGCAACCGGATTCGGTAAAACACACGCCGTTACGACACCGGTAATAAATGGCGTGGCGACGTAGACCTCCGCGAGTCGGAAACGCTCGACGGAGCCCCCAAAAGTAATACATGTTGCCTGTTGTTCAATAAGTTGGGTCGGTCGAACCAAAGACTCCCGGACACCTATGGTGGTGCATCCTGTATCCCGTAACACGGACGCGGGTATGGCATTTACATGACCTTTATATAATGTCAATGACCCGTGCTGATGAAGGGCCGACATCACCGGGACGGCGCCCGTCATGGGCGACGTGAGTTCGACGGGGCTGACATTCTGTGCAGCCGGAACTACGACAGTGCAAGCATTCGCAGCCTCGAATTTTACTTTACAATCCTTTGATATATGCCCAGGTCTATTGCACCGATAGCACCTGATAATATTCACGTTACGTTGGGGTGGCATTGGAGGCGCGTTATATGGAGTAGTAAAATATGCCCAAGGAGGTGGGCATGGTGGGCCTTGATACTGGAAGCCCTTGCAATTATCCCGACGCGGTGGAACAGAAAAATTTTGCGCTTGTGGTCCAGTGGGTGGTCCAGCACGTCGCGGAAAACCGCGCGATCGATTCGGTGGCGGTTGGGAGTATGCCCTCGGAGACGGTGTCTGGCGATTAGTAGGACGGGAATTTCTACTTCCCGCAGGTGGAGCACCACTGACTCCGGCATAAAAGGGTTCGCTTGTTTTTGGTTTCGCCAGCGAACGATTGGGATGGGCAGAAGCGTACTGCTCCGCCAACGACGTGGTTTCTATTAATGTTTTCGGTGCCCACTCTTTAAGGTGGGACACCAGATCAGGGTGACACGCGTTATAAATTTGGTCCTTTAATATTAGCTCGTACAGCCCTTGAAAGCTACCGTCAGCGATGCCGGCTAACTGAATCCAGCGGTCGAGGTAGTGCTTTAATCGATCAACGTACGTAGAGAAGTTTTCGGATGGGTCCGGTTTACACGTCCGGAATCGTTGGTGAAACCCGTCCTCTGTATGTTGAAATCTTTTGAGAAGAGCCTTTTTAAGGACATCATAGTTTTTAGAATCTTCAATATTGAGGCCATGAAATACCTCAAGCGCACGACCAGTCAATAAATTTGCAAGGCACGAAGTCCATTCCGTGCGGTCCCAACCGGCGGCTACAGCGTGGAGCTCAAAGCGATTGATGTAAGAATCGATGTGGTCGATCTTATCATTGTAGGTCGGTAGCTTCGGCTTAGTTTTAACATTATTCGCGGATGCTAGCGGAGCCGCGGTGGGCTGGATGGCCTGCAATTCTAGTTTCTTTAGAAAAATTTCATGCTCTCTTTGAGCCGCGTTCTCAGCTCTTTCTCGTTCTTCTTTTTCTCTTTCTCGTTCTTCTTTTTCTCTTTCTCGTTCTTCTTTTTCTCTTTCGTGTCGTTCTTTTTCTCTTTCTCGTTCGCGTTCCTCGGCCTTCTCGGCTCGTTCTGCGGCGCGCTCCTCTCGAGCCAGCTCTTGGTCTTCCTTTTGTTTCCTTTCGCACCAAGCGGGTAGCTGATCATCGGGGACGCCCAACAGCTTCGCCGCGTTAATATAGGCAGAGTAATCAGTCATTATGGTTAAGACTCCGAATAGGTCTCTATATGAGATCTAGTATTGATAAAGGTCAGGTATCCGGATCCTTCACGCGATAACCTGCGTACAGTGAACTATGTTAGCACTGTATTCTTTACGATTATCCGATTAAAATAACAATCTTAATTAACCTGAAGTTATCAATTATCCCTGAGGCCAATTGACCTCGTCGGGTGGCCGCTACTAAGAACGACGAATTACCAACACTGTTCCTTCGTTATACAACTTGCAGTGTCCTTACTGTTATCACTGCGTAACTAATGTTTATGACGTATAAATCAACGACAATTTTATTTCGTTGATTACAATTACAGCTATCTTTATATAGCTATCGTATATTTTAAATTCCGAGGTAAATTCTATTACCTGAAGTTCTTTTTAAGAACTACTATTTCAGTACTTAGTTACTGAAGATTCAAGGCAGGTGCACAACTGCGCTTGAATGGGGAATCTCTATTCCCAACAATATATTTAACTTCCGGCCTATGAGCCTTACTCGTCACAACAACCAGAGAATATAATCAATGCGTCAACATTGACGCATGATTCACACAGGCAATATATTTAAGAAAAGGAATGTATAATTACAATGTACGTAAGGTGTAATAAAAAAAAACAACACGAAACTCGACGCTAGACTAACAAGAAAAGACGGACAATAACAAACTCTACAGTCTGAACATATTTACAGATAGGATTAAGAAGAGGACAAGAGAGACGTCTTCCTAAAACAACGAGGAAGATAGAAACGCTACAATCTAAACAAAATGTACAGATCCCTATCAAAGTCTATTCTCACGAATGCGAATCCTCACTGTTTTAATCACCACTGGTTGTTGCGAGACCGCAGACGTTGTCGTCGAAACGGCAAAATCGGCGACCAAGCCACCACTTTGGCACAGAGGACACGCACACGTAAGAACGCCCTCGCCACCGCCCGTGGGTTCCTAAACACAGAGAAAAAGTAAAATGAGCCTGTAAAACAGAAGGAGGAACACTCAACTCCTTAACGCAGACGATATTAAGGATGGAATCACTTAACTCAAGGAACTGGTGGAGATTCCTTTAGCCCTTGCGTACACCACAGTCAGTCTTTTTTGTCTTTCACCGTTCAGTTATGTTGACGTCTCCTTGGCCTCGATCCTCGGGTCAATGGGAGAGCCGGAAATATGTGGAACAAATAATGAAAGAAAGCAGTATACAAAACTAAATACAATGAAGTAATTAAAGTAGCTCAACGTGAAGACCACGTGAGCACTGAAACTGAAAAAAAAACAAAAGTTAATCAAAGAGAAAAACGATATACTCTAATCTAAATAAACTATAAACTAAACAATGGTGTGTAGTGTCCCCTCCAGTGTCGCGATGTGGGTTACATGGGGATATTTCGACTGACACTCTTTCGAGGTCCGCTCCCACAATCGACGAACACACAAAAATAAATACTTGCACTCTAGAAACTAAATAAATCAATTGCTTTCAATTTTAGCAGAACTGTAGAGCAGTTTAATTACAGGAATTAATGTAACAAATATAATTATAAATATATATATCAATTCAAAGGCAACTGAATCTAACTAATGGAACTACAGCTTTTATAAAGACTAACGAATTCAATCTAACTACTTGCAGGTCATATGAGTTATATGGCAAATAGAATCCGCGCACGTGGCGACGGATATAACAGTTTAAATTCTATTAATTCAATGAGACATGTTATGATGTGGACATTTCCTCTAGACACGCCATGGAGAATGCTTGTACAACCATGCGTTGTCTGGCGGTAGCTCTGAAACTGTCTTCAAAAGTAAGTAGAACGGTTCACTTTCATCATTACAAATTAGTATAGACTCTCACCATGCGGCCCTCACTGGGAGTGAGAGCGCTGGATGTAAACGCTGTGGGTTTATATCAAACCAAGTAGCTTAGGCTCTGGAGCTTTAAATCAGGCCCCTCACAATGGACTGCTCAACTGCGTCTCCATGTCCCTCATCTGGCTGAGGACTATCGCCGTCCACCTCGTAAATGGATTTTCTACATGTGGCCCAGAACTAAGTTCTGCATGGCCTTAAATACTGGACTGCATCTGCAGCTTACCGTCTAATTCCTGGATTGTGATTGGTGCAACCACTTCTAGCTCAGCTGCCGAACTGAGTTATTTTAAGTAACAGCCCTACGCAACGACCTTGGGTCGACATCAAAGGTCGAATTACTTCAATACAATATAATATAAATTTTATAGCAATAAATTCTTAACATGTTCAAAACCCCGAGCTTTTACTCTGGATCACGGTTTTTCTGTACGTCAACAGACGTCTCAATAACATTTAATTCCTACTCACCCCTTCCCTCTTTACTACCCCTAGTTCAAAACACGAGATACAACAAGTGCTCAGTCATGCACACCTACGCTGTCCCTCTATCCTTCCCCACCTTCTGTCTATCTATCAGGGAAAAAACTGTTCAAAACACATTGTTTACGAGACCAGCTCAAGGCCAAGTTATGCTGGCTCGTACAATAATTACGTTTCTAAAAATTACTTACTGCTCTCGCAAAAATTTACTCTTATGAATTAAATCCGCTCTTGACATGCACATTTTACGAACGACATTTTTCCTGTCTGTTCAAGGTGATCATATGGAACACATCTAATCCAGATTTAGCTATTCCTTGTGGGGTGCTTAAAGACGCTTCATGTAAAGACGGCCCAACATTTTCATGCCTTAACCTTAAACGGAAATGACGTGGAGCACATGTAAAATAACCATGCAATTACTGTGAAATTGAACGTTTGATGCCTGGTAATCTCAGAAAGATCAAAGAGAGTTTAGCCGCTTTGAAAAATTCACGTTGTCTGTGGATTTACCGATCAGAAAATCTTGAGGTCATGGAGAATCTAAGATTACATGCAAAAAAATTACTGCAATACAACTACCAGTGTTCGAGAAAATTCCACGAGACTGAGGGTAAGCGTTTCTAAACGCACTGTAGAACTGAAAAACCATGACATCTCACTGTATCTCATGTAATACACATTATGGCACACACATACCATCATAATACCCGACACCGTCTGACTTCCTGACCACTGTCTGCCTTATCCCGTGGATGTGTGATGTTGGTTTCCAGACTCAATCTGCCCCCATTGTTTCAGGTGGTCGAGAGGGGGGCGAGAGTCCATGAGTATGCACAAGTTTAACAACCCATCATGAGGGGTTTGGGAAGCAGGAATTACCCATGGTTTCCCGGGAGGGGTGGGGGACAGGAGATTCGACAGAATTGTCTATTTTGATTGGGTTTGCTATCTAATGTTTGCCTGTTGCGGTGGGGCCGGGGGGGGGGGGCGAGTTGAGTGAGGGGGGGGGGCAGGGAGAGAGAGAAGGAGGGAGCGAGGATAATTTCGTCATTAGCCAGAATTTTCTCTGCTGCACGTTTTATAGAACTGCCTATCAGTCCCTATTTCTAGCACTCTGCAGAGTCAAGAAAAAACAACCGGTATACGCCAATCTAGGTCATATTCACTTTTTAACATTTACTAGACAAATTTGCTCCATCTCTCTATCTGAGTTATGATTTTGTACGACTAATAGTTTCTTTAGAGTTAACACAAAATGGAAGGTGATCAAAAAGAGCCCAGTGCGAATTTTTGTTTTGTTTTCGTTTTTGCGTGTACGGTGTTTTCCTGTAACTAGACAGTATTATTTAAGCAGATTGTCTTCGTCTGCCTTCAAGTTTTGAATCAAACCCTAATTGCCAACAAGTTAAATTTATAATGGAAATTGAAATTTCGGAATCCTGTTGCCTTTATCAACAAATCAAACAAAGAAAAAAAATCAGCTGGGAAATCGGTAGAAATGTTTACCTGCACCCGGAAATCAAGTGATCAAAAAAACAAAATCCTATGTAAATAATGAAACCTGTATGGCAGAAAGGGGATTTCTATTGCAAAGTCCATCTGCAAGTATTGGGGAATGTTACACAAATCAAAAAATGTAGCTAACGAGAGACTTCCGAATGCGTCTGATGGCCAGATTTTCTCACAATAATGATATATTCCAGTCTGTGGGTTTATACCATGCACACAAGGACGCCACTTTAGGAACAGCCGTGCGGGGAGAACTGCAGAGGAGAGTTATTCCTCTATAGGGATGTTTTTTTAAACTCATGGCTCGATGATTCTCTACTGATTCCCTGTACATTAGAAGGCGCATTGTGGCAATGCATTCGGAAGTGTCAGTGTGTAAAAACTTGTCAAATGTTCCAGCGCCGATGGTTCCCAGTTTGACCATTCTCAGAAAAGGTTGTCTCGAAGAGCTGCTTCAGCAAGACATTTGAACTGAGATCTGGGCCTTGTGCTGGTCCACATAACAGCTGACCTGAGTCGTGATCTGCAGGAATTCCTAGGCCTTCACCTGGGCAGTTGCTGTTGGTTTTTGAACATCAGTCAGCACTGCCTGTACTAAAGACATCGTATTAAACTCGTGCCCATTTTACATTGTCATTTTAATGCAAAATCAAGGACTACTATATCACAGGACGCGCACGGCCGATCTTCTGACTTAGCTAGCGAAGGCCACTGCATTGACCCAGTTTCTGATGAATAGTCTATTTTTAGACCGAACGTAATAGTGCGCTTTAGCGTAGTAATCTAGACTAATAAGATGCGATGAAGTTTATGTCAGTTAAGTAAGTAAACACATTTTCCATACGATTTGTTGGCATTAATTTACTTAGTGAATATCCAACACGCCAAAACTTTTATTTTTAGGCCTAGATCTAGTGCAGAAAGCTTGCACTCTTTTTCTCCCGGATGTTTACGTTACCGGAACAAGTGCTTTGGTTGTGTGGGAAAATATAAACATTGAAACAGACATGTGAAACAATGTGATACTGGTGGATATGTTTTGCAAGTTGTGGGATTTATATTCTTTCAAAATGCCAAACAAGTGTGGTGTTGTGGACTGCAAAGGCAACTACAACGAATCTAACAAATGCCGTCTGTTTAAACTACCTAAAGACGAACAAGAAAAACAGAAATGGTTGAACGTTCTCCCCCCACGTGAGGATTTCGTTGTCGACCGGAAATTTTTTTATATGTGAGAGACATTGGCCAGCGGATACACCTATGGTCAAGATACCAGGTGGACATACTCGGCCTGTGTTGCCACCAACTATTTTTAATGTTCCTTCTTCTTGTTTGCCAACACCAAAACCAGCACCACGCGAGCCTAAAGCTGAGGATCAACAGCTGAACTATTTCATCAAGAAAGACAGAATCACTTCGTTTTCTGAGTTTTCTCCTGACGAAGAGTTGTTAAAAAAGCATGAAAATCTTCCCATATCTCGTCCGGAAGACAAATTTGTGTGTATTTTCATGGTGAAAGATTACAGAGAGAATTTCTTGTCAATAATTGTTCACAACAAATCTACTTTGTGTTCACCTCTTACTCTTTCTGCTTTCAAGAATGGGATTAACGTGCCTTTGGGTAAAATCTTAAAGTCCAAACACTGGTCTGTCATCCTACACACAATTCTTTGAGGCTGTGCACTCAGCGATTAACTATGACCTTCCTGTGGATGGTGTTGTTAAAAAAGTGGCAACGACTCTTCAACAAGTTCAAGCCTAAGAGTCGCTTGAAGCTGCCAAAGGCAAGAAACTCAAATTTCTTACAAGACAGCTTCAACTCATATATGACAAGGCATTCTCGGTGGCAGATTACTGCTTTGCAATTGAATCTTTCCCTCACTGTAATTACCATCAACTGCGTGACTTTCTTGTTCTCCCAAGTAGACGAAAGCTGCAGTCTATGATCTCTTCTACAGATGTTGACCAAGTACTGGAGAAAACATTTCAGAAAGCAAAGAATGCTCAACAGAAACATTGTTTTTTGTTAGTCGATGAAGTGAAAATTCGCCAAAGAGTCGCCTTTTCAGGGGGTGTTCTCAATGGCATGTCAAAAAATGACCCAGACTCCAAGGCAAGCTCTATGTTATGTGTCATGATGCAATGTTTGCATGGTGGACCTAGTGTTATGGTATCTGTTACCCCTGTTCACAACCTAACAGCTGCCTACCAATTCACTGTTGTCAAGGACGCTGCTGCTGTTGTTGAGAAGACAGGTGGGATTGTTTTAGGGTCCATGATATAGTAGTGATATAGTAGTCCTTGTGCAAAATATAAATTCACGTAAATATGGGAGCTACGAAAATTGTCATTTTTACCTTTCACTCATCCTTCTATATATTCTGCTTTCCTTTTGAATCTATCTTATTATTATTCTCCAGTTTCATTTTCCTCATTCTCATATTTACTCCACTTTCAAAACATCACACTTTTTAAGTCATGCTCTCTTTCGGGAGCTAACGATTCGGGAGGTCTACCCCCCGCCCGCGCCACTTACAAAAAAGTTAACATAATATGATGAAGACCTACCCTAACCCGCGCTTTCGTTCTTTCTTTCTTCTTTCTTTGTCCCATACAAATGCTAAACCCAACCTTTTCATAAGCCCGCTCAAACGTCTCCTCTTTAGTGTGTTTTCTTGACTGGTGCGGACGGCCGGAGGACCGCTTTCCGCGCATTGCATAATGTTGGATTTTAGCAGGAGCGAGTGGTAAGCGGGATGCATTCACACACACAAATTCAGTTTTTGTCACTAAACATCTGGTTCTTTGCCACTCAGTTATTGGTATACTGCCCCAGTGGGTGCACAATTAGCAAGTCTCTTGTTTAAAAAATGTTGCATACAAAGGGTCAACAGTATTCACGTACTAGGGGACGACAAAGATCCAAAATAGACCGTACATACTTTATGGGGGAGGTCCTCCGCCCGTCCGCGCCAGTCAAGAAAACACACTGAAGACTAAAGGGGGGACTTTTGAGCGGGCTTATGAAAAGGTTGGGGGGAAGACCTTCCGAAATCAAGACCAAGAAAAAAATATGGTAAACTTACGATTGTAGAAGAACTTCATACTCTCCAGACCTCAGCTTTTCAGTCAAACTGGAAGATGTCCAAATACTCCGGATCAACAGCGAAAAATATTTCCCTTTTTCATATCCACGTTGGTCACTGTGAAGTACGACTGCAGACTGACCACGTTCTGACGACGTTGCAATTGCCGACGTGTCCTTGAATCAAACCCAGGGTAGATCCGAGCCTACTGTGATTAACTGTTCACCCAATGGCTACAAACAATTAATACATTACAAAATAACATTGTCGAGGGTTTGGGGTGTCATTAACCCATTTCATCCCAAGATGAGAAATTTATGATTTTCTTTGCGACATTTCGATAGGAGGTCATCCATAAATCACTTCAACTCGGGGGGGGGGGGGTGAGTCCAGAGAAGTGTATGGAGGGGGGGGGAATTCTGTGAAGCGGACGTACTCCAGCCAGTATCACTACGTCATTCCGACGTACATTTGTGTACGGTAGGTGTGATTACCGTAGGTCCACTACATCAAACCGACGCCGGCGCGATGACGTAACCAGAACCAGCAGATATCTGCATCAGAACGCTGTCACTCATAATTATGTAGACACATGACGTTATTCCCAGGCATCGGCTTTCCCTAGGGTTCCTGGCTGTGATCCCTTTCTGTTACGGTAATGAAATAAAAAGTTTGTGTCATATATTTCCTTTTCTTCGAGCTTCCATGCATTTGGCAGACGGACGTGCTTTTGTGCTGCTAACGAAGCAAGAACTCGCAAATAAGTAACATAATCCCGTTTTGCTTCGATTCTATACATTTCCTGTTGAAATTTTTTATTCTTAGATTGTTTGTTTTTTTGTTGTTGTTTTTTTTCACTAGAAAAAGGCGAAAGCCAAAAATTTTGTGTATTTGCTGACTTCTCTTTAGTTTGCTTTGTATCGTTTGGGTTTTATTTCTCACGCAGGGTTTCGCTACATACAACTTTTTCGTTTTGCCCAATTTTGACATTGCTTTTCTTTCAGCAAATTAAGTTATTGTTAGATTTTATTTTTAAACAACTACATCTATGTTTTCAATGAAGCACTCAAATGTGGTCTGGTCCATGCAAAATACCACTGTTTTCAAGCACGGCAAGGCCTTGTCATGGACAGTCATACCATTCTAATGGCTGTACTCGTGTTCAATGGGGGGTTGGGGGGGGGGGAGAGAAAGAACAGAAAAATCGCCAGAATCGAGCATGCACACTTTATGGATGGCACCTAACCGCTGAACTTTTTTTAAGCGGAAATTTGGTTTCTAAGGTGAGACTTTGTGAAGAAATCAAAATACTTTCTTTTCGGGGGAGGGGGGGGGGGGGGGGGAGGTTGTTGGACACATTTGTGTAGCTGCCTGACAAAATGAGGCGCCTGTCGGCACTGCCAGATTCCAGAAAATCGTTATAAAAGGCATCATAGGTTCAATTTTATCGATTTTGAGTTTTCAGTATTTTTGAAAAGGTTTTACTATTCTTTTTCCAAATGACAATGCCCGTTGAGAATGGTAAATGCCTCAAAATTGACTTTTAATCGAGTCACCATCAACACTTTTGTATTTCTAAGCTGAAACTTTAAAGGCGTTGTTCTCAAAACTAGGTTAATGTCACTTCCTGTCTTTGAGAGGCCATAATTATCTCCTCAGCTAATTAAGTTACAGCCATAATTTTTTTTACTGTATGAAAGGGCGTTGGATAACCCATTTGGTGATGCCAATATCTCCATAGCGCCAAAATGCGAGAAGTGCCTCATTTTGTCCTGCGGCTACACATTTTCAGTTTATGCTAAGTCACTCCACAGCTTTTTCCTTTTTTAACAAACCCCGGCCAACTAGTTTAATGGTGACGTGACAACAAATCGTTTCAATGAGACTATGCACACAAATGTCCGATTTATTATCGTACCTCAGGTTAGTGTAGCCGTTGTCTTGGTAGTAAGCCCGTGTCTAGCATGTGTGCGCGTCTCAATTCATGTTCCATTCACATAGATAGATAGATAGATAGATAGATAGATAGATAGATAGATAGATAGATAGATAGATAGATAGATAGATAGATAGATAGATAGATAGATGGATGGATGGATGGATGGATGGATGGATAGATAGATAGATAGATGGATGGATGGATGGATGGATGGATGGATGGATGGATGGATGGATGGATGGGTGGGTGGGTGGGTGGGTGGATGGATGGATGGATAGATAGATAGATATGTGAGAGGATGAACGATTTTCTATTTTTAATATGTGCTTTCATGGTAACTCTGGTGCGTGAGTGAGGGACGGCCACTCATAGTAGTTTATGGACACTTGGCAGAGTACCATTAATTGGATTATTTCCCTTGTAATACTAGCGCGGGACCCGTTATTCGCATCACGGTGATAAGCGCGCATTTTGATTGGTCAGTTGGAAATGTTGACCACCGGGCTTCCAACTCTTATATCATGGCTTTAAGTTTCCTACAACTCGCTCCTTCGTTGTTATCCACCGACAGAAAGACGGGAACCCGAATTCATTGTTGAGAGTAGGCAATACCCTATCGGTACAAAATAGGTACTCATGATAACGTTTGTTATCAATGGAGATACGTCGTATTAATGGACGAAAGTATCCCGCACAAAATTGTCGAATGTTGTTAGTCCTGACACTTTGAAAATTTATAATAAAACTATTACCGGGTTTCTGGTAAAAGTAGTCAGTTAGAATTGTAGCAGCAAGTTTCTACTTTATAATGGCACTAATTTCGTTGTACTTTGATGCACATGTCCTATTGAAATAATTAATAAAAGGATCTCGGATTTAAAGCAAACTATGAGTTAGACGCATGTTATCCCCGATAAATCCAACCTGGGTCAAATTTATTCAATTATAGCTGGAGGGGTCGTTAGAGTAATTTCTACAGTTTACTGGGATACCTAATTGACTTTTGTGTGCACCCTTTTAACCGTACTGTAAATTCGATTGTGTTAGGACCCTAACCTGTTATGTTGTTCGGCTGGACTCAATGTCCGAGCCTTTCACTTGTCCAAAACGAGACTACGTAATAGCTCTCTCGGACGTCCGCGCGGGCTCATAAACAAGATGCGAGTTCGAGTGGTCAGCACACTCCATCAAAGACGCAGAGACAAGAGCCGACAGCACAGTGAACCTAGACCGGCGGCGGCCTGCCGTGGCGCGCCTCGCCCAAAACATGGCCTAGTCCAGTTGCGCCAGTAGCAGAGAGACTTTGGGTAAGTTGGAGACTATTATATTAGAAGTGACTTTAATTTGCGCACCCCCCCCCCCCTTTCTTGGATGCCGCGTAGAGAATGCTGATCTACAGAGACTATTATGAGTCCGGCTCAACGGTAATTGCCATTGTCATTAGACGTGTAAGATGCGCGATGCAGCGCAGTGTCTTGATATTGTGACTTTATTGTCAAAGTTAACGTTTGCGGTGCTAGATGATAATGATGGCTCGCTAACCAAGCTATCACGATTTGCTTGTGTGCATATATATAGTGTGTGTGTAGCATTGCCTTGTTGTGGTAGGCAGTGAGGATTTCCTGACATGTTGATGTGGATGACTTATGTTATAGCGAGCGGCACTATACACTTGATTGTATTACGGGTATTTGTGTACCTTGCCAGTACCACTATGCTATAGAGAGCAGTGTGATTGTGATTGCGTGTTTAGTGTTTAAGATGTGTAAGTAATTACATGTATTGGAGATGTATAATATTAGTTGGGCCTCACATGGGTGAGCCCCAGGATTGTCCTATGTGCGACGGTGGATGAACAATGTTCCAGTGAGTCTACACATGTTGCAATGAGTCTCGCCGACATATATATATATATATCATGTGCATGTATTATTGTTATCCAGATGTATTATGCTTCTATGAGTTTCGTAAGTGTGTGAAGGACAGTTTCATTTTAAGGAATGTACACATTACTTTATGTATCTAGTGGTGTGTCATACACATGTTAGCCTGGCGGCATAGCTCCGCGGCTAAGGTCAAAGGGCATGACCCTTGAGTATCGATTGGGAAGGGAAGTAACCAATACAATAGCCCTGGGGCGGGTTAGTACTAATAATGGGAGTGGGCCTATGAGGATGGCCTGCATTGGGATGCAGCGTCTGTGTTATGGACGGTCAGTGGGCCATGTTGGCCACTGCGTTATTAAATGGAATGGCCACTCTGGATGTGCTGTACACCGGCTCAGTGGAGGGAAACTATTGTGTTCTTGCCCCTTCATTTGTTATGTCCTTCATACTTTGATTAGTACATTAGTTTGTGTTGCCAGTGTACTAGGAAACTCCTTGTGTGTATGATATAGCCACTTGTAGTTGTTATTCATTAATCTTAGCGCTATTTTATTCCATGCATACATATCCAGTTGGTTATTGCTTAAATCCTATATTATGTTGTTGTTGTTTGACTTAATACTTAATACTATTACTATGTATGTCCACCATTGATTGCCTGATTAATGTTGTCATTATATCCTAACCATATTTTCGTCTTTTTCTCTTGTTCCAGCTTATGGCTGGTTGGGCTTTTTTTGTTTGGTAGTGATACCGTTGTTAGGCTTTTTGAATAAATAAGATTGCCAGCAGAACCCTGTGTTTGTTAATCCTGTGTATCTTTAAGGGAGTTACTATTGAACCCACGCAGTAACCACATTACCCACTCGTAGTTCATCCAACAGATAGATAGATAGATAGATAGATAGATAGATAGATAGATAGATAGATAGATAGATAGATAGATAGATAGATAGATAGATAGATAGATAGATAGATAGGTAGGTAGGTAGATAGATAGATAGATAGAAAGATGGTTGGGTGGCTGGATGGATGGATGGGTGGGTGGGTGGGTAGGTGAGTGGATGAAAGCTAGACAGGCAGGCAGACAGACAGACAGAGAGACAGACAGGCAGATCATAGTTAACATAACACAAGTGAGGCCCATGACAGATATATAGGCATATTCCCAGCCATATGAATCCGACGTAGATTTACTGAGGTCCTCCATAGGATTGGTAGGTGACCTTAAAGGCAAGTTAGCTACATCACACGGATGTCGTAACCAGTGGATATACGTAGGAATGATGTCTATGTGCACAGTTGACGTCAATACTACGCGTCGGATATCCGTAAGCTTGCTAGCTGGCTTTACCTATAATTAACAGTTCAATGTCCTTTCGTCACACCCAAGTGCTTATTATTATCTACCTTGGTAAAAGGTCTAGGGTAAAACGGCATTCACTTTCATTTCAATAGTCCCGATTTTTCGCGTTCTGTGAAAGCGACACACAACGTTACACCATACGGCAATTACGTCTGATGTCATCACAATTAGCGAGCTTTTGCAAACTGTCCCATTTCACCTACAGCAAACAATGCAGTACACGTGCTTCGGCGAAACCAGGTAACAAATAGGGTCGTTTCAGCGGTGGAGAGAAATGACTATGGATTGTACCGTGAAGTATGGTTCCTTTGTAAAGATTATGCAAGAACTACCCACACAGTAAGTGTTGGGGTATTTGACACAAGTTCTCGAATATTCGAATGGCGACCCAGCCAGCAAACCCACACGGAAATCCGAAGCGTAGGACTGATGTCAAGTTTGTACGTACGAATGACATCGTTCCTACATAGATCTGCTGGTTACGACATCTCGCCGACGTCGGTTTCATGTAAGGAATCCGCCCCTGTGGTAATCCTATCACCCCTATGGAAATCCTTCACAAATCTACATCGGACTAACGTAGGGATGCTGGCTGGGGACTTCTGACGAATATTCTTTAGAAAAGATTTGAAATTATTCCACACTCGAGTCTGTGATTTTTTTATTTTTTTCTTCAAGACAGCCGACATGGAGAGAAGACAAATGGAAATTTTAACACATTCATCCAAGAAATAAACCTATAGATCTATACAAAGAAGGTTATCGAGTAGTGTAGCGTGAATTATTGAATGAAGCAAACAAGAAATGCAATTCCGGTACATCTCTTGTCTCGCGCGAAGTTTGCATAGAGTTGTAGAATTTCTTTTATGGAAGAGCCCTAGTATAATCTGTAAATCTAAATAGTGATTAGCAAATATTCGATATTCACTCGAATGATACAATTTTGCTACTGGACCGAACACTACACCTGGAAGGTTCACGGCCCCAGGGATTTGCCCAGACAAGCTTCATGTGATTGGTTAATGTCACGCAATAAATGCGTAACTGTGATTGGTCAAAGCATAGACACGGATAAACATGACGAACTGGTGGTCAGTGGCCAGTCAGTGAGTCGAACGGTCAGTCACGTAGATAGATCGATAGAATATAGAATTGTAAATGGGCAGTCAGGCAGACAGATAGATAGATAGATAGATAGATAGATAGATAGATAGATAGATAGATAGATAGATAGATAGATAGATAGATAGATAGATAGATAGACAGACAGACAGACAGACAGACAGATAGATAGATAGATAGATAGATAGATAGATAGATAGATAGATAGATAGTGTCAGGGTTTAAGTAATATAAATGCCGTGCTGGGTCACGACTTGTAAGGAGTTGATTTTTCACGGTCTCGTTGATTATAACCAGCGTAATTTGTCCTTGAACTGTCCTCGTGAACAGTTTGTTTTTGAAACATTTTTTCTTAGAGATGGAAAGAAAGTGGGGCGAGATAGAATAAATGGATAAGTTAGGAGTGACAGTGCAATTCTCGACCCCGTGATTTTGATGAACACTTAGAAGGGAAGAGAAGGGGTGAATAAGGATAGATAGTTTAAGACGCTTAGTCGCGTTCAGAAATTCGTACATAAAATGTAGAAAGCACGAGGGTTTAAAGATTTCAGTAATTGTTTTGACATTTTAAATTGACCTTGTCTGTTTTTAGTACAAGGCCGTGACCAACTCCCACGTAGAATATATTAATACTGCGAGATGAGCTCGCATGGATGCACCAATCAAATCTAGGGATTTGGACGGTAATTTGCAGGTGGCTGCACAGTATAAAAGTGTAGCCATACCTATGTCCATTACTCCATACAGAAAATTCCAATCTGTGCAGGCGTCGGCACGATTCTGCCTGAAGAATCATAAGACTGTTGATTCATGTCTAGTCCACTATAGACATTGAGATGAAGCCATATGCTTGAATGAGATATGCCCACTGCTATTGTCTACTGTTCCCTGGTTTTTCTAATACCAGGGACCAAGTGTAAGTGTTTGTCCTTTGATGATTCAACAATGAACGAGGAACTGAACATAATTTATCCAGTAGGACAGGATTGCCGCATATACTAGGAGTGCTACCCAAGAATGCAAGACAAAGATTTATATTGACTTGCCACTAGTATGAATGTTTGGCATACACATCTGTGAATTGGGGTTGATTTGTCTGGATGAGGCTGGGGATTGCCAGCCCATCCTAGAGTAGATCCAATAGACTTAACTACGTCAGTTTATATTGACGAGCTTGATCCATTATAAGCGGTAGGCACAAATAGCTGAGATGACATCGTCGCCAGAGACATTAGTATATTGCTTGATAGATAGTAGGCAGACTATATCTGAGAGATATATAACTAGTACTTAAATTGTTAGTGAGTCAGAATGATCATAACCTTATAGGAATCTAGAGAAGACTTCTAGTGACATATTATTGAATTTTCATTTGATGCTGCTGATGTTGTCTTTTAGTATGTAATAGATCTAGACAAAATTGTTAGGAAATTTAATGTAATTAAATTTGTGGCCCTGCAGGTCTGTGTATGAAACTTATTCAGATTGTTCTTAGTGTGTGGCATGGTACGAAAGAGTAAATAGTAAATACCTCTCGATTTAAAATGCAGTCATAATTCCATCATTGAGAAGACCCTCTTCATAACAGCTAGAGGGCACTACCACCCAGTATCAGATTTGTAACAGATAGATAGATAGATAGAGAGAGAGAGATAGATAGATAGATAGATAGATAGATAGATAGATAGATAGATAGATAGATTAAACACACGGCTAGACAGACCGACTTAAACTCAATAGAATAACCAACTCAATAACAGACATCAATCTAAGAAAGAGAACAGGCCTGTACTGTAAAGAAGAATAAAATATAAAGAGACAGAACAAAAACAAAAGCTGGAGGAAAGGGACACACAGACCTAATACTGTTGATGAATGAAATGAAATGGAGCAAGCCCAGTGCAAAGTGGGTCAGATCAGAACCAATTATTTTGTCAATGTCATGCTAGAAAGTTTGTTGTTGTTGTTGTTGTTTTTTTATCATTTATTTTCATTAGACACTAACACAGGTCTATGTACCCAGGGAAGGTCCGGGTAAGGATAAGTCTCCTTCTGTCTTCCTACTTTCTTCACCCTCCCCTCCCCTCCCCCTCTCTTCTCCTTTCTTTCTCCATTATGTCCTCTCCACCACCCCACCCCCCTCCTGCTTCACTTTCCCTCCCGCTTTCCTCCCATCCTTGACCTCCACCCCCGCCCCCTGCGGTACTTCTCCTGCCCTTCCTCTCCTCTCCTCGCCTCCCCCCCCCCCATCTCTACTCCTTTTCTTCTCTCTCTCTGCCCCTCTCCTCTCCTCTCCTCCTTCTTCCCTCCCCCTCTCCCCCGTGTTCCCGCCTCCTCCCCACATAAACACATACATACATACACACACCGCATTTATATAATTATGTAACGGTGCCTCGAACAAGGCGATTGGTGCCATATTAGAGGGCGCTGGTTCGAGGCTCATTTGAGTCACTTGTTTTTTCTTCTTTCTTTCACTACCGCTTTTCTGAGCACAAACCAGGCAGGTATATAATACGCTTCTAATCGCCTCACGTTTCTCTAATTAATTGTATTTATTACAGCGTTTTGCGACGCCTTGAACTTGACCCAATTTCTTTTTGTGAAGTAACAGTCTGACGTCATATGCTACCCAAGGGCAGTAATAAAAAAACAAACTTATACCGTATCGGTACCTAAAAGACGGACGTCAGGAGCTATCCAAGGGCAGCGAGCCAAAAGTTGGTCACCGGTACAATGAATGAGATCTGACCCATTTTCTTAACCCTTATGAACTCGTAAGTGTGGAAGAACTCTGAATGCCAGTGGTTCTCAGCGTCGGCGATAACGCACCCCCTCCCCCGGGGGGGATTGATTTTGATTTCCCGGGGAGTGGGGGTGGGGGAGGGCGAAAACGAAGAAAATGGAGACAAGGGGGCGAAAACGATGAAAAGGGGCGATAGAAGGGCGAAAAAAGTCATAAATGGAGGACAATTTGGGGGCAGCCACTGACCTGTTCAACAACACGCGTAGATGGTTTTTATGACATTTGTTGGTGCAGTTTATAAAGAATGCTCTCTGTTTTACAATGAGTAATCAGCACGCCTGTTGTCATTAATAAGGCTTTAAAAACTTAACAACATAATTATTTGTATGTAGTATGTCTTCTCGTGAAATGTATCCCTTGGATTGGAGTAGTGATGGTGGAGGAGGGAGATAGCCTCTATCTAGATGCCCGAATAGACAAAACACCCTACCTGTACCTAGAGGTCAGAATTAGACACCCCCCTGCGGCCCGGCTCTATTGAGGCCTCTACCTAGAGGCCAGAACAGACACTACCGAAAAAAATGGTGGGGCGATGAAAGAAAAGTTGGAGCCTAAGAGGGGGGTTTGCCTAAAGAAGGTTGAGAACCACTGCTTTAGGCCTTCATGCGCCAGATACAACAACCCATGAAACCTACGTAAGTGGAACAAGGTGGCACAACAGATGGAGTGGTGCGCCAAATTAAGTGATTGGCCTCATGAAAGACGAAAGAGACTTAAGTCAGTGCGTCATGAGCTTTAATAATACGAATTGAAGGACTGGCCGCCTCGATGTCGAAAGATAATGACAAACTTGCAACCAGAAATGAAGGACTAAATGGTTCTCTGTATCTGCTGTGCTAAATCATTAAGACAGAGGAAATACAAGACTGTATCTTAGCCTACGCCGTGCGTCGTGTGGGTCTAATGGACCCAGAAGCAATTAAAAACGTTTGCGTTTATCTTATTTCTGGGGATTTTTCCTTGAAATTCCAGGGATTCCTCAGTGACGTCATTGCCCATCTTCCCATAGTTTTAAAATTTTAAAATGCTGGCATGCGTGCTCACTGGTGCACATGCATTTTTATTATTCCTATCTGTACGTAAGAAGAGGGGGCTCAGATGGTATGGGCACGTGACAAGATCAGATGGGCTCTCCAAGACCATACTACAAGGAACAGTGCAGGGGAAGAGAAGGCGAGGCAGACCGAGAAAGAAATGGGCAGACAACATTGCGGAATGGACCAAGATGAGCTTTCCCACAACCCAGGCACTCGCCCACAAGTGGAGCCAGCTGGTGCAGCGTTCGTCACTGCAGCGCCCCTACGACCTCGGCGGAGTTATGGGATCAGTGACAGTGACAGTGACAGATCTGTACGAACCGGGATCGCACAAACGCCAGAAAATTTCGTTGCAGGATTTTATTGCCATACCTTTGGTAGTAAGTCCTGGGGTCTCAGACTGATACACCATACTGCTAAGGAAGATTTTATTGTTACAGCCTACTCGTGCGTTCTGAGGTCTGACACTGACAGACACCATACTTTTAAAGAGGTTTTCGTTGTAGGATTTTATTGTCATACCTTTGATCGTAAGTCCTGGGGTCTCAGATGTACCTTACTCCTTAGGGAGATTTTATTGTTACAGCCTACTCATGCATCCTGAGGTCTGACAGACCCAAACTTTTAAAGAGCGTACCCTAATAAATCAGGGTTCATACAGGTCCTTAAAAGTCCTTAATTTTCATAAAAGAAAATATAAGTACTTAAATTTAAATTCTGAACATGATGCCAAAGTACTTAAAAAGACCTTAAAATTTGTGTTTCAGTTGAAACATTTGAGATTAAAATCTTTCAGTTGCACACTGGATAATTGGTACTTTGAAATAACTGACCTTTTCAGAGTGAATTTACTATGTTTGAACTCTGGATACAGAAACATTCCGTTTCGATGAGAGCTGCACAGCACTTGTATAGTCGTAATATTTCTTGGTCACGGGCACACAGGTTCTTAATTTGTTTACTGTGAGTCTTTAGGAAGTTCTTAAAAAGTCCTTAAAATTAGTTTTCAAGACTTTGTATGAACTCCGATAAATTGTTCTTTAGGATAGGATTGTGGTGTCGATTAAATGGCAAGACTTATGCCATGCATAGTTTTTATCGACATACGGCGAGGGTCATTCAGTATAATAATTTTAAGATTACCTCAGTATTCATCTTGAGAGAGCACAGCTTCTTCGTGGGAGGTGAGTAATGGAACTTGTATAAATACGTGTACTTTCACCTTTCACTCAGACGTTGTTCATCCACTGTAGGATGTAGCCCCCCTCCCCCCCCCCCCCCCCCGATAATGATTTTCATTCTTCTCCATTAATTGATGTTTTCTTCATCCTCTCTGTTTTGTGCCGTCTTGCCATCTCCTTCCTGACCGTCCACTTGTTCTTTCCCGTCTCCTTGGTTGCCATTCATCGCAGCGTTTTGTCCACCTTATGTTTAAGCACTACAACAAAATAAATGTATGTGAATTTGTTGCAGGATTATAGTATTCTTATATAGACCCTTATAGACATGTTCTGTATGTTATAATCCCGTAATGCCACATGAAATCTCTCTCCCTCTCTCTTTCTCCCCCCTCTCTCTCTCTCTGTCTGTCTCTGACTCTCTCTCTCTCTCTCTGTCCCTCTGTGTGTGTGTGTGTCTTCTCCTTTTCTTTCTTTTTCTCTCCCCCCTCTCTCTATCTCCTCCTTTCTCTCCCTCTTTCTCTCTCTCTCCCTCTTTCTCTCTCTCTCTCTCTCCTTCTCTCCTCCTCTCTCTCTCTCTCTCTTTCCCTCTCTCTCTCTCTCTCTCTCTTTCTCTCCCCCTCCGTCTTTATTTCTACAAATTCCCTCTCCTTACATACGTGTGAGGGAATTTGTATCGCTGCAGAAATTCAAAAGCAATATTCTTGTTTCAAAGTGAAAAAGGGACACACCGAGGCAAGAAGCCCAGAGTAACACTAGTCTGCAATTTACATATTTTACACCTGCAGTGTGATTCAACAGAAGATTATTGACGGTTGCTTGAATGAAAATGTGCGCGGATCTATTGACGTTGCACCACTGCAGTTTCAGCAAAGAGATCGCAGTGTTTGAAAAAACTGAAATGAAACTGGACTGCGCTTAAATCTCTACGTTTTAAACTAATAAAAATGAACAGTAAATGAAAAGCATGACCTATATATTAATGACACGCTAAAGTATTTTTATAATTTGTTTTTTGTGATGCCTTGATTTTTGAAGTCCTGGCTGCAGCAAGAAATGGAGGAATCTACATCTGCTGAGTCAAATAGTCAACACAGGAAAAATACAATATTGTATCTTAATCAGCATAATAATTTTAAAACTAGTACCAGTATTGTCCTAGACAGCACAGCTGCTTTATATGAGGTGAACAAAGGTATTTGTACAAATATCACAACAAATAATTATGTGTGAATTTGTTGTAGGACTAGGAGTATAGTGTGCTTTATGGTAGGCGCTTTATAGTCGTGTTCTGTAAGTTATAATATCGAATTTGCTTGAGATAGCGTGATCATCTTTGGCTGTCCTCTCTCTCTAACGCCCTCTCTCTCTCTGTCTCTCTCTCTTTCTCTGTGTGTGTGTCTTTCTCTCTCTTTCCTCTCTCTCACTTTCTCCCCCCCCCCCCCTGTATGTCTTTCTCTCTTTTTCTGTGTGTGTGTGTGCCTCATCTCTCTCTCTCTTTCCCTTTCTCTGTGTCTTTCTGCCTCTCTCTCTCATCTCTCTCTCTGTCTTTCTTTCCCTCTCTTTCTCTCGCTGTGTCTTTCTCTCTCCCCTCTCTCTGTCTTTCTCTCCCTCTCCCTCTGTGTGCGTGCCTTTCTCCCTTTCTCCCCTCTCTCTCTCTCTTTCTCTCCCTCTCTCCTTGTCTGTGTGTGTCTTGCTCTGTCTCCGCTCTCTCTCTCTCTCTCTCTCCCTTTCTCTCTTTCTCTCTCTCTCCCCTCCGTCTTTATTTCTACATAACTATTCCCCCTCCTTACAAATCTGCTTGAGGGCATGTGTGTCGTTACAAAATTTCAAAACCAACTCTGGTTCAAAAGGCAGGAAAATCAAACACTAAATGTGTAATTTACCCCTTTGGTGGGCTCCTCAAAATTGTCGACATTGCAGGGTGAGGATTGAAAGCATGCATAGATCTATTGACACTACGCCAATGCGACTTCAGCACAGAGATCGCTGTGTTTGAAAGAACTGAAATGAAACTGCGGTCTATGTTTGAATGTTTGCTTTGAAAGAGCTTGAATGAATATCAATGGTAAATTCATG
Source organism: Onchidella celtica (assembly GCA_963931925.1). Lineage (NCBI taxonomy): Eukaryota > Metazoa > Mollusca > Gastropoda > Systellommatophora > Onchidiidae > Onchidella > Onchidella celtica. The sequence continues at coordinate 51,154,255 of OZ007575.1, read as the reverse complement.
ATCTACCGAACCCAATCCATGACACGCTGACGTACGCGTATTTTGTTGTTTGTGTTGGTCGGAATCTTGAATTTCAGTCTTTCTCTCTCTCTCTCTCTCTCTCCCTCTCTCGTTCTTTCTCTCTCTCTCTCTCTCTCTGTGTCTCTTTCTACCACCCACCCCCCTCTGTTCTGTCTCTCTCTCACGCTGTATGTTGTGCGTGTTTCTCTCTCTCTGAGGGCATTGCGTATATCGGTTAGTGCTGTGGAACTAAGGCCAATCCGAGGTCACAAGTCACCCGAAACCTGCGGATGGCGTAATCATTACTGTAAACACTGTACCCTGCTTTAGATTCTGCTGATATAATTAATTTTGTTACCGTTTATCAGCTAATTCTAAAAATCAACCACACTCGTGATGTAAGCATTCAAATACTCCAGGGTTCTAAAGTGACTGTTGAGATTTCTGCCCGTAAATTCTTTGATTTTCACGCACTTTCGGCACATCTTTTAACAAGTAACAGACGTGTGCACATTACGAATACTGCACTATTTTCTAATTTACTTATAATTATTAGTCCTTTGATCAATGTTTATCAATGCAGCTACAGTCTAGTAGTATAATTTTCAGTCTCGAAATTTTAATGGTGTCAACTATTCTGCTGATAGGATAAAAAAGGAGATGGCCAGGGTGCGAACTTCGCTCCTATTGATTAATTTGTTAAAACGCGTGCGTTTTGAACAACTTCCTGGTTAATTTTCGTACTGAAACAGAAAGAAATAGTTTGCCATATAAATAAAAGCTTAATTATGTCATCACATGAAAACTTGTCTTTTTCCCTTCTTTTCTCATTGAAAGTACGGTACACGGGCTCCGGAGTTGTTCGGAGTTCACCGATCCACCCTCAACAGAGATCAGTGCCCTTGAAAATGTATTATTTCTCCTGTGAACAAAAACAAGAAAACTGGTTCCGTTTCAGAATAAGACCACGCGTTGGGCTGTATTGGTAGGTATATAGATCTACATGACCGTGTCCAGACCATGCTAGTTGGTCAACTTAGTGTCAAAAGGTCGGTGGGCAGTGTCGGTCATTGGTTCAAGGCTGTGGGGAAGCCGAAGAAGGACATCACGTGTCCACAATCTGTATTTATCACGGTTCCACGAGCATGAACACAGATATAGTACATAGTGTACTATATCTATGAGCATGAAGGTTGAAATGTGGGAACTGTCTGGGGGAAACATAAAATAAAATAACTATAATGAGTATTGTGAGTGTTGTCTAAAAGACCGTACTGAGCTAATGCATAATAATCTTTGACAATAATAATGCAAATTTCCCACCGTACAGGGTGTGGGCGAGCCCTAATTGGCTGGTTCGTGGACCATTCTAGACTTGAATTAACCTATCGAACGATTTGCACTGGCGTTCACCTTAAAGATACCACATTAGCTGACCACTCTCATCGCACGTTTCATCACATGTAACCAATGACCGAATGAGAGTTTCAAAATTCTAAGTATCGATCTTGCATAAATTTGTTGAGCAATTAAACTGCAAAACTGCAAAACTGCACCACATATTACACACAGGCCAGAATATAGGGAGGGGTGGTGTGGGGGTGGCAGTTGGCAGGGGCCTAAACTTTTGAGAAGGGCTTCTGATAGAGGTAAAAAAAAAAAGGGGGGGGGGGTGGGCTTTGTGAAAAAATAAAACTCATATTTGAAATAAAAGGGGAACTTCTCAGCTCGAAATAATAATAGTTTACAGAAGGTTCATAAAAGATTAACACAGATAAAATACATTGATAAATAAGTGTATCAGCACTAATTACATGATTTACTTAATGAGCAATTTGAACTGGGGCCCTACATTTCCCATCTGGCCCCAGCCTATTACCAGCTTTGCGCACGGACCTGATAGTGCACATCGCGGCTACCAGAACGTGAAGAATGAAAAATGGGGCGCTTCGCATATGCCTACAATTTCCTCTGCCTTTGGCATTTTCATGACAGCCAACCGTTTTACCTGGCTGAAAAATAATATTTTTATAAGCTTATTTGATTGTGTAAATAAAATGTTCAATACCTATGCAACTACATCCATATGGTTTATTAATTTGCATATTAATTATATTACATTTCTGGCTTTGCAACTGCTTCATGAAAATCAGAATCATCTAGTTTGCTCAACATTTCGAGGGAGTGAAGAGACTGCTTTTTTAACGCATAATATGTAAGCCTACATCTTGGAACTGTAGATTGGAATGTATACCAAACGCACACCATACTAGATGGGGAAAAAAATGGGCCCCAGGCCTTTATTAAGTATTAAAGCGTTCCTTACTATTATTGTTGCTTCATAAATGCACTAGATATTTTAGACCAGTCAATCCTGGGGAATTCTGCGGAGGTATCTTTGTTTGAAGTAAGGGGTCCGTAATATAAACTGTTAATCGTTTGCTGAGGGCCATGCTCCAAACCACAAACTAGTCTAATTATTGAAGCTGGCCTGTGCCACTTTTTGAAACATGAAACCAACGCCTTCTTCTGGAACAGCATCCCACACATTTTGGATATCAATCAAAATGTCTTAATTCATATAGGCGATGGCATTTTCTTGCAGTGGCGCTTTTTTTTTTTTTTTTAGCTGGAACAACCTTATATTATTATATAGTATTAATCTCGTCCGCTGAGAGTCAGGGGGAATTAAACCACTGGACTTGAGATCAATATTATCGTGGTTAAAACTGGCACTGGTTAACAAAGAGAATTGTGAAAACATACGAAAACAAGTGCATTGCAGAACAGCTGTGTTTCTAAGAACATTCGACATTCATAATTAATGAGCTGGATAAATTCAGCAGCAAACTGCCTGAAACAGCCGCGGCTCCTATTGGTAACCCGAACAGAACCTCAGAAATGTGATATATATATCCGCCAATGAATTCGCAAGAAAATAATAATATTGAGTCGCATGACCGCAACGGCATAAGTTGGTGGCCCCAGACTGGCCCAGAGTTCAGTAGGCTACAGGATACCCAAGCGAGTGTGTGGATGATGCAGCGGTCAGTGTAGTGTAGATAGCAGAAGAGAGTGGAGGACCTACATAATTTCTGTTTTGAAGCTGTTAGCACTCGTTTGTGTTTTATACCATTCTAGACGACGGTTAATTCATCATTTCGTCAAATAGTTTCAGGTTACAGCAAGTGATCATTTTAACCAAATTAACGTCAGTTGGTAAGTCATGGCGAGCGAAGAACCGGATGATTCTTCTATTGATCAGCCTACAAATAATGTGGTGCCCAGTTTTTCTTTTTCGGGTTGTGGATTTTTAGGAGTTTATCATGTTGGAGTAGCAGCCTGTCTACGTGATCACACGGACGTTGTTAGTAGGAAAGAAATAAAGTTCGCAGGAGCGAGTGCAGGGGCTCTTGTAGCCACAACTCTACTTTGTGATGTGGACTTGGGTGAGTTTTTTTATTTTGTGTGATTTTATGTGTGGCAACGGAAAATGAATCAGTTTGAAAATCTTTTTTGTATTGCAGTTTTGCCGCATCAGTAACTTAAACTTTGCAGATAATTGTTTCCACTAGCTTGGTGACCTACAATTCCCTGGCAGGGTTATCCAATTGTGCTTCTTTTTTTGATTGGTTAGAAAAGGTGTGTTGACTTCATTCTGTTCTTGCATTGGTTGTTATTGGGTCAGCCTATTTTCAGCCTGTTCACCTTCCCGAAAGCAGAAGGTTGCCCATTTGGACTTCATTTTGGTTGTCAAAATTTCGGCCATTACTGACATAGCATACGTAACATTATTATTAATCTGCAATGTCATTGTAATGGGATCGCTCCTTGCCCCCATCCCCCTACAAACTGATATCAAAATGCAGTGCATGTGTCAAGTAGTCAGATTAAATGTCTAACCCAACACGAAACCATAACCTATGGTAGTGTAACACCTGTCATTAGATTTAGGGGCCACCCGTAAACTTCGTAACCTCAGATCTGGCTATTTTACACCCCCCCCTCTCCACGCACACACACACTTTGGAAGTTTTTCATGTGGCTTCAACTCCCAGCCCCACCATCCACTCGTATGAGCGTTTCCCCATGAAAATGTTGAACGTCCATGACGAAGCCGCGGTATTTTGGAACTTTAAATGGCATTTGGACGGACTACCAAGATCTAACCTAGAGTCTAGAGTATCTAGTGACATTTGAAACATGCCCGATATGTAATTGTTTAATAGAATTTTATCTTATTTTGTTGAAAGAAACTATTGGAATTAAACTCTATAGATTTAACTCATTTCTCTAATTTCTGTGTTTTTGAAACCACAAGCCACCCCCCCCCCCACCCCGTTCACGCGTTGGGGGTACCCCTCCCCAGTCTGAGCGTAGGGACTTGATTATATTTATATTTTATTCGGATTGCCCCAAATTCTTCAGTCACTCTGCTTTGAACTGTGGTGCTCGTATGGTGGGTCCAGACAAACCTCCGCCACCTCCATTTATTGTTATTATAGGGATAGGCCAGAGATTAAAGGCATTGCTAGTTTTTCATTATATGCTCTTTATCTTAGATTCAGTGGGATTTAAACACACACACACAAACTAAATAACTTAATATTGATTGTAGTATTTTTATGGAGCTCCCTGGTTTATTCCATCCTCAAAATGACATGTGGATTCATAATAATAATAGGCCTATGTAATTTTAGGAAAGTTTATGAAACATTTCATTTTTTAATTACTTGATGGTTTTCCAGACGTTTTATATCTTATATTATAAAACATTCCTTAGTTTGGAAGGATTTGTTAGGTTTAATAAATTTTGTTTCTAAAGTTGCAGTATAATAAGATTGTTATATTTATATTATTTACAGGTCAAATGGCAAGGCTGCTTTTGGATGTTGTCAAGGCAGTACGTAACAAAGAATCGTTGGATCTGGCACAATTACTCAGGAATCTTATGGACGAATTTCTACCTGATGATGCACATATACGTTTACGGAATCGTTTATATGTTGCCTTGACAATACTCAGGGATTTAGAATGCGGATTGGTCACGGATTTTCATTCCAAAGAACATCTCATTCAGGTAAGGTACCCGGGATAATAATTCTCCACTTTTTTTACTTAAAGTGGTGCTTAGTTCTGGCATTATTATAACAAAGGAAGGAGCATACATAGCTTTAGTCACTCACCTATTTCGTGTCCTAAGTGTTAATCACAGAGCTGCGAATTAACTGTGAAAAACATCCATCAAGAGGACTAACTGACTTGGACACCCCCCGTGTGACATCCAAATTACTGATACACCCAAAGTCATATCCTTGAAATATCTTTGCTTTATTTCTGATATGGTTCTCTTCATCCGAAAGGTAAGTTTTAGTAGACAGAAAGACAATCATATTTTTATAATATGTCACCAAGAGGGAAAGTCCAAGGTGCTATGAAATATATAAATGCCAGTTTTATCAAATGATTGATAGATCTACTGTCGAGTGATTAGGAAAAATGCTAAATCCTGTCTTAGGACAATTCAGTGACAAAACTTAAGGAGTGTCCATGTGTGGGGATTTGAAAGTGGCAAAGCCTCTCCAGATCAGTTAGTCCTCTGTCTAGTTCAGAGGATGTAAAGTTTCTAAATTTAATGTGTAGCTCGGCAATTGACACTTAAAACATGAAAGAAGCCCCCTTTAGAACAGAACTCCTCCCTTACATTTGTTTTCTGAAGATCACCAGATTCGACAGTCCTTCCGAGTGATTTACTATGGGTACATGTCTGCAGATAAATAATTATGTAATTCAGTGAGTCAGTCTTTGTCAAGGATGACCAAATTATTTGCTCAGTGTTATAAAACCTCCAGACATCTGTCTGTCTGCCACTGGTAAACATTGAAGGGTTCAGTAACCTTTACAGACAGCCATTGAAACTTGAAGGCTTATGAATAAAATTTTCGGCCATCTCACATATTGGTGTAGTGCTGTTTTTGCTGGTTTTGAATTATGGCAATGTCATCATAGCTGGTGGTGAGATCTGTATTCTCACAAAGTGACGTATCGATATCTTTGTTAATAAATGATTTTGAAATTATTAGCAGAAACCTTTTTGCCACATGCTTTTCTCATGTTTGTAAAAAATTTCACTCTTGCCAAAACTTTGAAAAGCTCTCAAGGAAAATGGGAAATTTTAGACATGCAAGTAGGCCTACATGAAGAGGATGATGAAGTGGTGGAGGTATTGGTCAGGGATGTCTCTAGATAACAAGTGGATTGCTCATCTCGTCTCTTTTTCTCCTTTCCATATTATATGTACTCAAATGTGCTTTAAGTTAAGAGTTGCTAGGAGGCATAAAGGAATGTACATGTAGGTCTTTCAAGTCAGCCAAGCGTCTCGAGCATTGTTTTTGAAAATGGAGTCTATAATTGATAAAAATTTTGTGCAGCAGCAAGATTAGAAGGAAATGGAATTTTTTTCCATGGTTGGTCAAAATGCAACAGCAAAAGGTAGGAACTAAAAGAAAAACTTCAGTTTATAGTATGTATAATGTCTAAGACGTTGTATTAACATTAGACATGGACAGGCTTGCAATAACGGATTCAGGAGGCAGCCATAGCAGATTTCGTCTCGAGCATTGTTTTTGAAAATGGAGTCTATAATTGATAAAAATTTTGTGCAGCAGCAAGATTAGAAGGAAATGGAATTTTTTTCCATGGTTGGTCAAAATGCAACAGCAAAAGGTAGGAACTAAAAGAAAAACTTCAGTTTATAGTATGTATAATGTCTAAGACGTTGTATTAACATTAGACATGGACAGGCTTGCAATAACGGATTCAGGAGGCAGCCATAGCAGATTTCGTAGTGCTTTCTTTATTTATAGAAACCATAACAATAATAACATGCCAGGTAAGCGAGTATGCCAGAGTGGCTTTGGCAAGTTGAATGGACATTACACCCCTCTCCAACTTAGATAAATAATTTCAATTAAATTTTAAAATAGGGAAGGGTTCATATTTATCCATCCAACCCGTCCTGTCATCTAGGCTTGAGACATCATGGAGATAATTCTTAAATGCTAGGACGATGGTAAGAATCCTCAGTATAATAATCGTTCCTAAGTGGTGTATCTGGCGGGCAGTTTAACAATACGACCGCTTCTAGTTACAGTGTTGAGGTGATTTATCTGTGTTTTTAAACGAGGAGATGGTGGAGAGGATGGGACCTCGTCCACATCTGGTGAGCCTGGTTGCTCGACCTGCAACCCCGTTGGATATAGAGGTTGGGTTGGCTTTTGCAGATCGTGTGACCGTGATGGTTGGTCTTCTTCAGGTTTTCCAGGGAGACTATCAATGTCATCTTCCCGCATGTCATGTACCAAAGGTTCTGGTTCTTGAACTGAGACAGTTTTGAAGAACGAGGAGTTTCTGGTAACTGAATGTTGATTATTAGCTGCTGTCACCATGCTCCCCTTTATATCTTTGATAATGTAGGGTGCTGGATTGTAGGGAGGTGAGAGCTTGTTTTGTCTCGGCTGACGTACCAGTACAGCATCTCCTAGGTGTAGTTTATGTTGCTGAGTGTTTCGCTTGGTGTCAGCGTATCCTTTCTGTCGCATCTTCGCCGACAAATCGTTGTCCGCGATGTTCTCAGTCAGTTTCGTCTGGTCGGTAATGACCTCAGGTAGAGTAGTTCTCATCTTTCTGCCTGTGAGTGCTTCATGAGGTGAGACTTTGGTGGAGCTGTGCGGAGTGGCTCGGTACTGGCGGAGGAAGTTTGGTAGTTCCTGTTTCCAGTTAGACCCCTCTGCTTCACAGGTATGAACGAATTTGTTCAAAGATCTAACAAATCGTTCTGCCTCTCCATTTGCTTCTGGCCACAAAGGCGAAACCTTGCGATGGTGGAAGCCCAGCTTCCTAGCAAAAGATGAAAAGTCTTCTCCATTAAACGGAGCACCGTTGTCTGACTTCAAGACACTGGGAGTTCCGAATCTTGCGAATATCCGGTTAAGTTTCGGTGTCACCACACGTGCTGATGTTGAACTGATGATTTCCACCTCAGGAAAACGGCTGTAGTCATCAATGACGATGAGGAGATATTCTCCTGTAGGGAATGGGCCTGCAAAGTCAATGGATAACTCGTCCCATGGACGCTTGGGTAGTGGTGTCATCTGAAGTGGGTCACGTTGTTTGGGACTGGTGGTGGATGATTGACAGGGAATGCATCCTTTTAGATGGTCCTCAACCATCTTGTCAATGCGCGGGAACCAGACCTTCTCACGAATGAGTTGTTTCGTTTTTACAACCCCTTGATGAGATGCATGTGCTAGCTTGATGACTTGTTTCTGTAAACTTGCTGGGACGACAACTCGGCTCTGCCTAAGGACAACTCCATCATGGACCGAGAGTTCATCCTTCAACTGCTTGAAGGGCGCTACAGATTTGGCGTTCCATTTTCCAGACATGATGGCGGTCATGACGTTTTGTAGCTGTTCATCATGGCTTGTAGCTTCTTTGACCTCGTTGAGTGTGAGGGCATGAGGAATCGATGCGTTTGTCACGTAACGAATGAAGTTCTCCCCGTCGTTGTCTCTGCTTGGTTTCGTGGATGGGTGATGAGAGAGGTAATCTGCTGGGTTAGCCTCATCTCGGCCTGGGCTGTACTTAAGGGTGAACTCATACGGCATGAGGCGTAATCTCCAGCGATCCATCCGTGCTGAACATGGTTTGCTGCTGCGGATGATGCCCAAAAGAGGCTTGTGGTCTGTGGTGACGGTGAAAGTAGAACCATACAGGTAGATGTGGAACTTCTCAACGCCGTATACCACAGCCAGCATCTCTCCCTCTGTTTGGCTGTAGCGACTCTCAACATCTGTTAGAGCACGGCTGGCATAGCAAATGACTCTCCCCTGTTGAGTCAACATGGCACCAAGACCGCACGGAGATGCGTCGACTATGATCTCCGTGTGTTTTTGGGGGTCAAAATATGCCATTACTCCGACCTTGGTGAGTGCTTCCTTCAGAGTGTTGAAGGCTTTTTCTTGAGCTTTTCCCCATGTCCACGCCTGTGACTTCCTGGCGAGTCTCCTGAGGGGTTCAGTGATGGTAGCATACCCGTCTATGTACCTCGACACAAACTGGGTCATACCAAGAAACGATCGTAGCTCTGACACTGAAGCTGGAGGCGCTGCATTGGTGACAGCTTTGACCTTTTGAGGCTCTGGTGACATGCCGTCTTGTCCAAATATGTGCCCCAAGAACGATAGTTGATGGACACCAAACAAACATTTTTCTTTGTTCAGCTTTGCCCCTCTTTGTCGGAGCCGGGTGAGTGTTTCTCTGAGGCTTTTATCGTGTTCTGCTTTGTTCTTGCCATGGACAATTATATCGTCTATGAAGTGTGTGATGCCTGGGATGTCATGAAGAATGCCACTGAGAGCTTGTTGGAACATTTCTGGAGCAGCGTTCACTCCAAACATGAGTCTCTTAAAGCGTCTTAGTCCGACATGGGTGGAAAAAGTTGTGATGAACCTGCTTTCCTTGTCCAGCTCTAATTGGTGAAAAGCTTGTTTCAAGTCAATGCGGCTGAAGACGGTTGATCCGTTTAGATCATTGATCATGTCCTCAATCGTTGGCATGGGATGTCGCTCTCGCTTGATTGCCTTGTTAGCTTCTCGCATGTCAATGCAAAGTCTAACTCCGCCAGACTTTTTGGGAACATCAACTGCTTTGATGATGTCCTCTCGTTCAAGACGGCGAAGTTCCTTTTCAACATCCCTTCGCACATGATATGGGGTTCTGCGGTATGTCTGAGCTTTTGGGGGCACTTGGTTGTCAATGTGCAGCTTGACATTGATGCCTTTGATCTTTCCAAATCCTTCATACAGGTCCTCTGGTATATGAAGGTTGAGGGCAAACGAAATTATGCCAAGATCCTCAGACGTTGCGCCAGAGAGAAGGTTTCGACATGATCGGTCCAAAGTTTCAACCACGTAAAACTTTGCATCTGTTCGTCGCTGTTTCTGCTTGTGAAATACCTTGGAGGTAAAGGAACCCATCACAGGAAGCCTGTCTGTAGTGTTGTACCCATAAATAGGTGTAGAGCTGGGCTCGAGTTTTGGCTTTGGTCTCAGTTTCTCGTATGTTTTCTTTGTGAGGACATTCACTGACACTCCTGTGTCCACGATGACATCAATATCCTGGTCGTACAGCGATACTACTGTCCGGGGTAGTTTTTTTGATGTTTTTATGGTGAACACACCGTCGCTGTCGCTGTCATCTGCCACGTGATTTACTGGTGCGTAAACTTTCTTTGAGGAACGGCATACCTTAGCAAAATGGTTTGTTTTGTTGCATGCAATGCACGTCTTACCTTTGGCAAGGCATGGTTTGGATGGTGGGTGTGGGAATATTCCTCCACAATTTCTGCATCTCTGGTGTTTACCTCGTTTAAAGCCCTTCTATAAATGACAAATTTAATTTATTTGAATGGTCAGTAATCCCTATCCCTGAGTGGCAGTATGTTGAACAAAAAGACACACAAGGACTGATTATAATGGTAATGTGATGTGAATGGGATGCATTTGAACACACCACCCTGTAATGTGTAGTAAAATCATGACATTTCACCAGTGCATTTACACAACTTATAAATTATCTTTTGATTATTTGGGGTTTGTTATCAGTTGGTCACTGATAATTTTTGTGACCTGGTGGTCATTTCCTCATGACCTGGATAGGTTTTTGGTTAACCTGACCAAATTGGTGGGCATGGAAGTTCACCCTGTCTCCAATTTAGTACACTTGTGATAAGAGAAAGTTCTATGAAAAGGAGTTATCAAGAGTGGGTGGTATTTAGCTTTGCACTGAACACTGAAAATTTTCAAAATCAGCTTTGATTGAGTCTAGGTGACATACTGTTGTTACCTTAATTAGTTTAATGGTAACCACAATTTATATAATTGACAAATGGAAGTATTTAGAATCTTTACTTTTTAACATCAGGTGCAACTTTATCAATACTAGTTTGAACTGACATTTGACCCTTCAAGCCCTCAAATGATATTTTAAGTTCTTTATAATACTTTCAACTTCATATTAACTAATCTTGCATGAACTCGTCAGACTGTTTCATTTGGCACATTGAAAACAGTCTACTCTATTGTACCATAATCTATAGGGAGTAAAAGCAACAAAAAAAAAATGTTTTACAATTTGAGACTATGAACGATAAATAAAAAAGGATAAATAATAAACTAAATGTATTGCGGAATTTACACAGGACTTACGTTTGGATAAGCTTACAGGCATTAAATTTTCAACAAAACAGTTTTGTAGAGTCGCTATCATGGAAAGATTAAAGAAATTGGTTCAGGTCAACAGCTGACGGTAGCTGAGCTCCAGGTTTTGGTAAGCATTGAAGATATGAAGTAAATGAGCTCAGATAGACACAGTGATATTAATGTGTAATAGGTAAGAATAGATAGACCGTTGTTCAAACAATTTAAGCAGAAATGTAGGTTAGAGTGTTTGTTGCAATTTATCGTATTTTATCAGTAACTGTCAGCAGCATTTACACTGTGTGTTATATATCCTTTCCCTATAGGTTTATTTTTATGTTCACACGTAGAACTAAGTATAAGCCACCAGGTTATCTGTTAAGACACATACCAGACACTGGCAAACTTTCACACTGTATAAGGGCCAGGCCTAGACCTGAAAAATGTGAGGATACAGAGGGCCGGATTCTCTCATCTCATTTAAAGCCCTTCTAAAAATGACATAATTATATTATATTTGGATGTTGTTGAAGTAAAAATCTGGTTATTAAAATCAAAACAATTTGAATGCACAATATGTACAAATTTATCATTTGATTTGCGTGACATTCTACGATCTAGTATCCCCAATATTGCATCCTGAAATCAAGCCCGCTGGAAGATTAAGTTAAGATTGCTTGACTTATGGTCTATAGTCATCAGGACAAGTAATTACTACAAGGAGGAGACCATTTATATAAATATATCTAGTTATAAATGGAGACCTTTTAATTGTGATAAAAATGTGCCAACAGCTTACTGTTGAGACCCCCGAGAAATGAAGATCTCACTTGTGATGAAGATTTTGTTGTGGAAACAAGTGACAGAGAGATCATTTTCACTAGAAGATTTAAGCAAATAGGACTCATAGCATATATCTTATTTTCTCTAACGCAAGAGGGCCTCCCTGGTCACAGTTTAACGTCTCTTTCATAGCTCCCAATCTAACCCTGTTTAACTATTATCACCAAGGACCATATCAGTATCACTAGAAAGTTTGAGAGCTTTTAAAGTGGACTTCATTATAAAACACTTCAGGCTGCTGATGTTATCGCCACATGACACTTGGTGTGATACAACAAGTAGCTGTAATTTCAGCTGACCAAGTGTATTCAAGTCATTAGTTGCAAAAATCCTCTCAATAGCAAAGCATTTATGCTAACAAATAGAATTCACATGCATTAATTCATAAGCACATATATCATCATAATAATGTCAACATACATCTCAGGTACTGGCATATCAGTGATTTTGTTAGTTTTGGATGGCCACAATCATTGCTCATGGTGAGATCTATATTCTCACAAACTGACATACCAATACCTTGAATAGTTTTGAAATTATGAGCAGAAATGTTTTTTGCCACATGCTTGTCAGTATGTAAATAAGAAATCTGACTCTCACCAAAACTTTACATGTGACTCGGTGGTCCAGAGGCAAGGTGCTCGCCTCTCATGCTGAAGGCACCAGGCTCAAATCCCAGTTGGTGCAGGCATATTGGTATTTGGGGATTTTTCCATCTTTTCCTGTCCCTGATCCTATGCTAGGTAGGATTGAGCACATAGTCTTCTCGTATAAGGATGAAAAATTCGGCGGGCCCGTGTGCATGTTAAAGATACCTTGACAGTTGGAAATCGTGAAGAGTAGGCCGTACAAGTCCGCTGCCCAGGCAAAATTCTAAAAAATTAATCCCTACCACAACAAGAAAAATAAATCAAGAAAAAGTGAGGCATGAATGCCAAGAGCAGCGAACCTCATAAACTAAAGACCTAAACACTCCAAACCTTTAAACAGGTCTCCTGTAAAATGGGAAAATTGTTGATACACCAGTATGAGAGATGGATGACAATGTGGGTTACCCAGGGTCAGAATTAGTAAACAGAATTCATGTATTGATTTTTGTCTATCCATTTTTTTATTTAGGCTATTATGCATAAGACTATCCAGTGTCTGTATGATAGCTTCACTGTGCCTATAAGTTACTGGGCATGAAGAGTCTTCATACCCTTCAAAATGGAAACAGGTGTTTTGCAGCCTTAGTTATTGATACTCAGGAATGTAATGAGATTGTTCATTTATATCTGCACTTTGCAGACTCAGCATTTCTTCCATAATGTATAGCATTTATATAGCGCATATCCATTTAAAATGCTCTATGCGCTTTACAGAATCAACATGTCAACCACAGAGCAGAATGGAGCTGCCTGCGAAGCGCTCAACACACTGCACTGCTTCTTTCTCTCTCCCTGTCTCGCTCACTCTCTCTCTCTATCTCAGAGCAAATTGTAACGCAGCCTGTTAGGCGCAGTTCACAACTTACAACAGTTCACAACTCACAGCAGTTCACAACTCACATCAGTTCACAACATACAACTCAAATAATATTTGAATATTTATTAATAACAATATATATTTAATAATGAATAATAAATTTTGTTGTTGCTGGTGGGGGAGGGGGGATGATATGGATAAATTTTAATCTATTAATTTCAATTTTCAATTTTGCCCGGGCAGCGGCCTTTCGGCCTGCTCTTTACGATTTCTAACTGCCAAGGTATCTTTAACGTGCGCAACGTGCACACGGGCGTTCCGAATTTTTTCGTCCTTATCCGAGAAGACTAGGTACTCGATCCTACCCCCCAATAGGGGACCAGGGACTTGAAAATATGAGAAAAATCCAATTTCCAACATGCCTGCACTGCCCAGGTTTTGAACCCGGGACCCTTGGCATGAGAGGCGAGCACCTTGCCCCTAGACCACCTTGTCCATGTGGATTTGCTCTTTGGTTTTCTTTTTGGCTTCTTTTGTTCATGCTCTTTGTCAGGATTATAAATTCTTCAGTGAGAAAATTACAGTACATAAATCAGACCTGCCAGCTATCCCTTATATTACAGGACTGACCTGTATTTAACCCTATTACTGTTATTACATACACATTTCGCTGTGGAGCTTTTAAAGAATTATGATGGTATAGTAAAATGGCTGTAACTTTTTAGAATAAAGTTTTAGCCCATAACAACTATCCATCTTTGGAAAGGAAATTGGATGAGGATTGTAAAAGTAATATGAACCAGCGTAGTTGACCAATAAAATCGGTTAAACGCAGTAATCAATGTGTTGGAAAGGAAGCAAGGAATAGTTTGTTGTTGTGGTTTTTTTTTTTGTTACATAAAAAGAAATTCCTGTCAGATTTGAGGATAAAGGCCAGTCTAGTAGAATGCAAGACAGTGGTGACAATATGTACATTATGTGTTGATTATATTTTGCAGCCTGTGAAGTCTATTACAGTGTTTTGTATTTTTTGTATTCTCCTTTCTATTGAAATCATAACTAACAGTTTCAGTTTGCCTTCTCATGGCATGGTGTTTATGTAGCCTACCCCATTCAAGCTTCCCTTAGTGAAGTTGTCTTGTAGATGGCAGGTCTGCCATATGTATGGTTAAGTACATGTATAATTAAGACATAGAGAAAGAAAAAAAAACTTATGCGTGAGGTAATATTGAATGTCATTAGCAGTCTGGGTCATACATCGAAGTAATTTCTAGTTGCCTATCATAATGACCAGCAGAATATCTGTTTCATGCCTACACACAGAGGCAAATAAGTATCTCTCACTGAGAGAGACGTACAGATATAGTAGACTTAATTATAAATATAATCAAATGAAAAGTAGTCCCAGAGAACACAAATTGACATATATGCACCAAGGCTGGGTTAAATCAAACTTGTTGCAGACATAAAAATCTTGCCAGTTGGGATAAGCGGAAGATTAACATTTTCGGGGTTCCTGCACAGCCTTGGAATTCCAGGGATCCCTGGAAAAGACATGGAATTAACAAAAAAATTAAGAAGCCCAGGAAATCATAAATAGTGAAATAGTCCTGGAACTGCCCTCATTAAAAAAAAAGGATTTAGAATACCCCGCATAATCAGAATGATGGAGGCGGGATACTGACGGGGTGAGAAAAGGATGTGCAACAAGGCCAGATGAACTCAACAAATATGGAATCAGCTGGCCACTGGGACCTTAAGTAGGGAAACCCTCGAATGGATCTTGGAGTGGGGAGTTTAGCGCTTATGGGGATGTCCACTGAGCTGGGATTCTGGTTCCTTTCATCAAATCAAATTGAAATCAAATCAAATGACATTGACCAAAGTCTGATTTCAGCTCTCATTTTCTTGCATATAAGTAGCCTTGGAGTAACATTGTCATAGAGGTGCAGGAACCCTGTAGTTTATTATAAAATGGCTTTCGTGTTACTGAAAATAATAAAAAAATTTTTATCGTTAAATCCACAGTGTCTCGTTGCTACTTCATTTGTGCCCGGTTTTGTTGGCTGGATTCCACCTGGCTTGGATGGCGAGGATTTCGTAGACATTTCAAATGGGGTTCGTCCACTGACAGATCTTTTAAGTGAAAGTGATACGGATGACAGCGAGGGCACGGAAGATGATGGGGATGCAAACTATCACCCGAAAAGAAGGAGGTGTTCAAAGGTGAGAAACTCTAATCTTGTGCCACATTTCATAGCAGCTCATCGGTTGGCTTTGCAAAATTTTTGACACCGTGGTCTAGAGGCAGGGGGCACCGTGGTCTAGCTCATGCCGAAGGTGCCTGTTTTATTTTTATGTGGATGGTGATGTACCTGACAACCAGTTTTGATAGTATTTTTATTAAATTGTTAGGTTATCGTGTACTTGCACCCTTAATATCTGCGAGATTTATGCACCAAAAGACTTTGTGTGAAACAGACACCAATACAAACGGCTGTCCACTTCATCCACTAACAATATCAGTGATTTAGGTGGTTTTGAGTTATGAATATTTTCTCATTGCTCATGGTGAGATCTATAGTCTCACCAAGTACGTAACAAGTTCAAGTTTAGTTTATTGTAGGCCTGACGGCCAATTCAAAATACACACAAGAACCATGCAAACAAAGTACACGATATCTTTAATAATTTTGAAATTACATGTATAGTCAGAAGCGTTTTTGCCATGTGCTTATCTGTACATAATAATGAAGCCCCACTGGCACCAAAATTTGGAGAAATTCTATTGTGAAAGTTGTTGATACACCAGTAAGTGAGGTGGACAACAAAACTAAACACAGATTTATTTATGAAAAATGTTGGGGTTTTTTTTGGTGAGCATTTCACTTCAACCTTGATACTTTAACTCATTCCCTATGGTAACTTTTGTAGGTGTGGACAGGAACTCTCATCACTATCCAGTTTGAAAATTAGATGTAGTTCAAAGATTTTTTTCTTTCAGTCAGTTCAAGCACAAGATATACATGTAATACATTAGACATTTAAGTAAAGGAAAATCAATGAACCAGGATGGGATTCAATATACAGTCAAGAAGTTGGCTTAGTATTAGTATTAGAAAATGGGTGTCCATTCAAGCCGAATATTTGGCTACCCATAGCGAAGCGAAAATCCACGAGTCAAATATTCTGCTTACCGTAGCAAATGAGTTAATCTTCATTATATAAGGTAAAAAATGAAGGTTGAGGAAAATCTAGGCCTGCAATTTCATATACTAATTTTTCATTTTTTTCGTTCTCCACAGGGGAGGCGATCAAGTTTCGACACTGACAGTGTGTGGGCAGTTTGTGCTAGTGAAATAAAAGAATCCAAAGAGAGTGTGAAAAGTCCAGGAGAAAGAAAAAGAAAGAATCATCAAGAAGTGAGGATTATTTAGTTGTGCTGGATTATTTTGCAATCCATCCCTCATGCTTGCATGTGTCAACAATTTCCCCATTTTTACAAGACGTCCCCTTAGAATGACAAGTTTCTAACTCCCTTCCATCAACTTTTGAGAAATTGAAGTTTCATGTGCTCATAGCTTTTAGGGATACAACTTTTTTCTTTTTGGTAATACTTGCAAATTACACACCGAATCCGCTTGATATTTTGACACACAATGGAGAAGGCATATAGAAGTAGTGTGTAGCATATAACTCAGTCCAGCCAAAAAATTGAGGTCATTCTAAGGGGGACAATTGAGAGTGAGATTTCTTATGCATGTGGCAAAAATGGGAAAAAATGAAGCAGAAAACATGTTGCTTGTTATTTCATATTCCTTCTATTTATTTATTTATTTGTTTTGTCATTGCATATTCACTGTACTTGTATGGTCTGTTTTTTAATATACTTTATGCGGACAGGGTTACCTGAGCATGCTTGTGCGTCTCTGCTTCTCGAGTCTGCAGACAACGACACGTGTGGTAAAACAAGTGCCAGGTGCATCCCATATCATTCAAAGTGTCACTCCTAAAGGGCTTAGTGGTTTCGATGGTCTGATGGAAGCTGTCATTCTTGAGATGATGTCAAATCGGGTAAGTTTTAATACTATTGTGTGTGTCAAACATCAGATGCAAAGAAATTATGAAGAAAAGAATAAGAGCAGAGACACAAAAATGTGATGTATTTATATGTGTGGTGCCCCACGAAAACCTGTCGGATGACGCACAGGCTGCTTTTGAGATACAGGCCTGCAAGATAATTTTGCTCCCTT
Organism: Onchidella celtica; assembly: GCA_963931925.1. Taxonomy (NCBI): domain Eukaryota; kingdom Metazoa; phylum Mollusca; class Gastropoda; order Systellommatophora; family Onchidiidae; genus Onchidella; species Onchidella celtica. The sequence continues at coordinate 51,136,431 of OZ007575.1, read as the reverse complement.
TTTCCGGTTACTACACCTGACACTTTAAATGGCCATATCTCAAAAACTATTTGAGATATTGACTTCAAGTAAAAAGCAAAATACACAGAAAATGGCCCTCTTTCATAACAGTTGTATATTATACATCAAAATGTGAAATTTGACCTTTGTGGTGGGTTTTCCTAGAGCACCACACATATATGATTGCAAGTGTAACTGGAAATTTGAAATACAAATTTAAGGTTGTTTTTTTTTTTTATTATCTTGGCTGTCCCCCGGCTTTCACAGTTTTGGTCATTGTGAATGAAACCTGTGGAAAAAAATGATGTCATCACTGCTCTATGCCAATGACATAAACCATTTTTGACACTGGTTGAGATATTAACTAAAAACCGTCTTTTCTGTCATTTGGTGACTTATGCCATCAAGATTCTATTGGATTATTACATTTTCCTTTTGGTGCATTTCCATTTCTATAATATTATCCGCTAACCCCTATGCTCAGGATTACAGTGAACCGTCAGTTGCTTTTTGGCGTAAGTCTGACATAGGCCATTATCGTAGAGCTGTGATTATATGTAGGAATTTTGTTGTGGCCCGCCTGTTGAGTTAGAATTCTCAATATTATCAATAACAGATGTCTGGGCTGCTAGTTTTGATTTTTGAACTGTTTTGATGTGGTCAATGTTCTCCCTGTAATTTCTGTAATCCTTCTCAATCTCACAATTCTGTTTTCAGTACACAGTATTAGATGGTGGATTCTCAGACAACATTCCATGTTTTGATAGCAACACAATTACCATCTGTCCTTTTGCTGGAGAATCGGACATTTGTCCACGGGATCTGACTGCTCTAGACTGGAACATTGACTTGGGTCGTACGAGTATGCATGTCAGTGAGGACAATATATTTCGCCTGAATCATGCACTGAATCCAATGGATCCACAAATGTTACTGAAGTTATGTGAAGAAGGATACAACGAATGCCTTCGCTATTTACACAGAAAAGGTGAGCATGCAATTTGTTTTTTTAAAATATAATTTTGATAATAATACTATTAAATGAAGATCATTATTTTATTTAGCGCCCAATCCCAAAATTGCTCTGGGCACTTTGCAGTTCTAAAGTCTTGTTCTCTCTATCTGCAGCTTATTCTCTCCATCTGCAACTCATTCTCTCTCTCTTTCTCTCTCTCTCATGCACAATATATTGTATACGCTCATATGTTAGACATATACACATGCACCCATAACACAGGGATCAAAAAGGCAGAAATTAAACGAAACAGCAAAAATAAAATGAATTGAGAAAATAAATGGACTGGGAATGAGACTTCAGAACTGAAATGATGGAGAGCAAATGTTAAAAAGATAGACGAACTTCAATGATAATTCTTCCATTTTTATAATCCCTTCACACTTCTAGCCGTTTAGTGCATGAACTTACAAAAAATGGAACAGGGCCTTAGTGGGATGTATAGCATACATCAGTAGTGCCTTGCACTATCAATTTTAAGAGAGAATATATAGGTCCACAGTAGAGCCAAGCTGTTAATATCATCACTGTTTTACGCTAATGGCATAAATTATTTTTGACACTTTTGAGATATGTGAGTGCATGTGAAAACCCGGCATAAGTCGGCAACATGACATTCTGAGTTCTGTACATATAACAAAAGACAAGACATTTCTGATAAATTGAAGTCAGTGACCACCCTAAAACAAGATTTTGAGAAAACGGCATTTAACCCTGTAAGTGGCAATAGCTAATTGACCAAGTAATATTAGGAGACCGTAGTCTAATTACAAAGCCGTTATAGGTAGAACGCGCATATCCGCCATCTTGTCAGACCGGACACACGCATCACCATGGCGATTGTGCCATTGATTTTGATTCGTTAGCTGATTTGGACTGTGAGCACTTCAGGCGTCGCGAACCAATCGGCGGCGAGCTAAAGAAAAGTTCACTACAGTAAACAAAGACACATGTGTTCACGCACATGGGAGACCTTCAGTCAATTCTTTCACTTCCTTTCCTTTGTTTACACGGATGGTAGGAATCTGACCAGTTTGGATCCATCCTTTCCACCCGTGTCATAACAGTCAACCGCAATGCAACCGGCAGGCATTTTAACCGCTTAGACATCTCATTGAAGTTACGCTCGTCAGCTGATCCAACGGCCATTTTGTCAGTCGGAAGAACAAAACAAAAACACTCTGTGACGTCACACGCGTTCTACCTATAGAGATCATAGTGAGTAGTGTTCACTGCTCGTCTACAGTTTACCCTGTAACATGCCACGGTCCCCTAGAAACAGCCAAGTCGGAACTTTTTGGATCTTGTTAGAAGACCGTAGTCTAATTACAAAGCCGTTATAGAGATCATGGTGAGTAGTGTTCACTGCTCATCTACAGTTTATCCTTTAACATGCCATGGTCCCCTAAACAACAGCCAAGTTGGAAGTTTGTGTCATACCCATATTTTCACTTCAAAGCCGGTTTTCTCAAAATCAGCTTTGCCAACTTATGCCGGGTTTTCTCATGCACATTCGCATATTAAGAAAAAACTGTTTAATTTCCTGTCTTTTGGTGACCCATAAAGGTATGATTCTATTGGATTATTACACTTTCCTACTAGCACATTTGTTTTTCTATAATATCATCTAGTGCCCTTATGCTCAGTAATGCTGTTAACCATCAGTTGCCTGACCTATGCCATTAACACTTTTCCACCACATAGGAATTCTGGGAATTTCCCTTCCTGTAACATGGGGTTAGGTCTAGGCTGATTTGGTGTAGGTCTAGGCTCCTGGGGCTGGGTTTCAACGTCACTGACGACACCATCCGATTCTGCTACTCAAATTACCATCGGAGAAGTCTCTCATGCGCCTATCTATGCTTTCCACACCATTATTTCTACCTAAATAGAAACTCGCAGTATCATGCAAGTCTTCGCCAGAATTGCGGTCATGTCGAAAAACGGACCGATTCGTTTGACGCGTTCATTTTTGCCTCTCACAGCTGTCAGTGGCGGTACACTATCACAAAACCACGCCAAAAGTACCGATAAACACTTCCTAATACAGAACAAAGTAGTCCAAAGAGGAAACCAAGAAGGGAGGCTACTACAACATTTATGGTCGCTAGATACGCACTCACTGATCGGCAGGATGTGATGGAAAAGTGTTAACATGAGCAGTGACAATATGTTTTAAATGTGTGTTAATTTGAAGCACAGTGACCAAATATCACAGAATACTCAGCACGACAACATGCATTGATAGAACATGAATGTTTTGTTAATTTCAGACCTGTTGAGTTGCAAGAAACATCTGATGACCAGAGCCACAATATCCTCGTCACCCTGCAATATAGGTCATGCACATTGTCGGTGTCGGCTCTGTGTTGCCTCTGATGCCAAGATTCGCATGTCACTTTCGTGTGTCAACTGTCACCGAGCAAAACACAAAGCACTGACATCCATCTTGCCAGAAGATGTTAGAAGAGGTAGGTGGCAAGTATACGTGAACTAATTATTTCAAGATTACAAAAAAAGAAGAAGCAAAGTTTGTATGTTACAAAGCCTGGCGTAAGAAACAATAAAGAAATGAATCAATTCATCGTAACGTTGCTTTTTTGTTTCTTTTGCCAGACTTTGGAACAGGCCCTTTTTCTTTCTGTCTGCCATATTTTAACTTTACCTATAACAAGCTCTTACTCTGCAAATCATAATTGTTTTCACAAGCGTAGGATTAAAAAGTAAGGACTAAAAATGTAACACACACAAAGTGAAGTCAGCTGAAAGCGCTAATTAGAGATATTTCAAATGTATTCTTTGCCTTTTCTTTGTTTCCATCCTTTGCAGAATGTGTCACTATTTCAAATATTATTTATTGTGTATGTTCCATATAGAGAGAGGGTTATAGAAAATAAGTACTGCTCCTGTTATCACTGATATAACCATTATAATAATTGTTTGCTTATATTATTGCAGAATTTGCCAAGGCTATATCTGAATACAAGCAGCAACAGAAATCTCAGACAACAACATATTGGAGCAAATTAATTTCGGCGTTGTGGTGGTGTACGGAAAAAATGTATGCGGGCACCATTCGCCTGGCTGATCTGGCCTTGGAGTAAGTTTTGTTATTTGTTTGTGTGAATACTTTAGATATCAAACGAGAACAAAATGAAAGAAAATTGTGGTTGGCATTGTTTTACACCGACTTTGTGTGTGAGGGTTACATGGTTTACCTGCATTTTGAAATTTAGATTCAGACCTAAAAATATTGATTTTTACTACAGGCCTTTTCCCATTAGGTCCCTACCTTCACTTTTATCTGATCTTATCTATAGGCCACTGAGGGCTGAAAGCTAGCCCAGAGAGACAGAACGAAAAAACTGTGAGAGGCGCAAAGTGACCGTTATCGTGTCGACGCGCCGTTAAACTCAAAGTCAAACTTGCCCAGGCCTTTGAAATGGGTGTTCTTGGGGGATCGTGGCCTAATTACAAAGCCGAATAGAGAAAATACCAAGTTGTGTTCAATGCTCATCTAGAGCTTATTATGTAAAATGCTGTGGTCCCCGAACAACAGCCCTTTGAAATACATTACTTTCTGGATTTAAGTGCTGTTGTCCTGAGAGACATTTGTTCATCTAGTTCAGATTGTGACAATAACAAATCATGTCTTTCCTCTCCTTTTCAGTTTCCATGGATGGCTTTTGAGATTTTGGGACAATATTGCCTGTTTTGCAAAATTTGCAATCCTGCCATTGGGGAAGAAACGGAAGTTGGTTAGATATGTGCTTGCGTCATTGAAAAGTTGTATAGGAGCATCGTAAGTATAACACTTTTTTTTTTTTTTTAACTTATTGACAGTTGCTGGTTTGAGATCATCACACCACTATGATCATTCTCATCCTTTGAGACGTGAACAAAAATAATTCTTAATATTAAAAAAAACGAAGTTTTTAATTAAAGGGTAATTGAAGAAACCCAGTTCTTTGAAAAATGGCAATGTAGAAACCATTATCTTTAAAAGAAAAATTTCATTCTTAAAACATTTTTAGCAGTTTTACACAGCTTTAATTGTTAACAATAGGTAATGATCAGTGATAAAACTGGTCTGTAGGCAAATCTGTCTTAGTAGGCCCCTACCATTAATGTTTAAAAATGAATTCACATGATGATCTATGTACTGTGCTAAGGTTTATTTTATTATCACCAAGGTGACTTGTGTAGTTACATGTGAAACACTTCAGCGCAAGTAAAAACACTAAAGGGTTCCGTTCATGCAATGCTCAGAGCCACAATTATCTGTTGAAACTAGTGAATTTAGTGTTTTTCGGTGAACTGAAACAAATTTTTATTTTATATGTGATTGCAGCACACTTGCTAATAAAAGTAATATCATCATTGTCCTCTAAGACTGTAGTAACTGAAAAATTTTAAAAATTGAATTTTATGTACATTCAGCTGCATTCAAAGCCCCATTGAATGATCTTGGTTATATATTCCTAATCCAGAAAATGACAGAAAAGCAAACTTTCAAAATTTCATCATAACTAGACCAGGTGTTGTGCTGAAATAAAAGTCTTTTGCTTCTCCTGCAAAGTAGCCAAAATCGGCAACTACAGTTTTAGGGAACAGTGGCAATATTTATGCAGGGAATATTTCATATCTTCATATTTAACTCATTCTGTATGGTAACTTTCATGGGCGTGGACGGGAATTCTCAACACTTTGCAGTTTGAAACTTAGCGTTTTTTTAAGAGATGTTTTATTCTTTCACTCAGTATGAACACAAGACATAATATATTAGACATGAAAATAAAGGAAAATAAATGAACCTATTCAAGGATAGGATATGATATTTCAAAAAGTTGGATTAGATATCAGTGTTGAAAATCAGTGTCCACTCAAGCCGAATATTCAACTTTCCCTAGCAAAGCAAATATTCGGCTTGCCATTTGCGAATGAGTTACATTTTACCAAAATTGTCATTTAGCTTTATATTTATTGACACTTTGCTATATGTATGTTTAAAATTTGGCAAAAAGACAAAATCTGTTCAATTTTTCCAATTGTTGTTTTTTCTTTTTTTCCTTGAAAAAGGCTGTTGCGGAAATATAGGCCTTTTTCTGTCTTTTCTTTTAGTTTGCGTTTCATTGTATCTTTTTGGATATTATTTCTTACATGAGGCTTTGCTGCATACAATTTTTTCTTTTTGCCAAATTTTGACTTTGCATATAATAGCCTTGTTGCAACCCCACAGTTTTTCTGTGGTTTTAATAACATTTCGTCAATTGCTATATGTATGACATTCCACAGGGTGATGAGCAGGACCTAAGCAGATGGATTACATGTAGTACGAATCATCCTTAGCTTTAGTTTGGGTTCCAGCAGAGCATTCCCCCTGACTCATGCGATGGTGGTGAGAAATCTGTGATATATTACAGTCAGAACCACTAAATGCTTTACTGCTGGTTGAACTTGGCAAAAACGGATACTGATATTTATTTCACTTTCAACCAAGGCAACGCAGAGGTGGATGGCAGTTACAGATTGGTCCTCGTTAATCTCAAAAACCAGATGACTTCTTGATTCGACCAGCTGCAAGAAATCTCAGAGATATTGCCAGCATTTTCTGTCAGAAGGCATCCCTACAATGATATTATTTAGTGTGGTGTGTTATGGATTTACAGTCAACAAAGAGATTTGACAGAAGGGATCTTTACTTTCATGGACAGAAAAGGCAGGAACAGAATTTAATGCATATCCTTGTTCTGCCTGGCACCTTTAACAAGGCCAGGTTTTCTTGGCAGTATGGTAAAAAGTCATAACTGCCTAATGCTTTTCGTCAGTCACCGTGCACTGAAATGCAAAATTTATGGAGCCTATAAAGCCTCATTCATCATTTCTTTATATATTTATTTCTTCATTCATACATGACACTTATATGTTGAATCACAAGCAAGATTGTTGTGTGTACATTGTGTAAAGCCTGGTTGATGGCCCCAAGTGTCTTTCGCATAATACAACTTTCAACTTTCAGCAGAATATGGTGTTGTTCATAATATTTATGTAAATCTAACAGTGGTGATTACTTTATGATTCAAGAGCTAATTTTTTTGCCTATTAAATAAATGCAACAGAGAAAATTGTCAATGAAAATTAAAGATTCGGCAGGGTTGTATTTGAAATTTGGAAACTCAGTTGAAAACAGAGAATTTTTTAAAAATTTGTCTCGAAAAGTATTTAGCAATAGATGAACAGATAATACATTAGTGAGCTTAACAAATAGGACACAGAATTTTACTGGTTATTTTAACATTTTGTGATGAAACTTCAACATGTGATATAACCCATGAAGGAATCAGGAATTTATTGCCGCACTGGTTACATTCAAGTCAGTGCATCTGAATTTCAGAAGCTCAACACGAGGTGTTATGTGTTACATGTCATTATCCATACAAAATAATGGGGAGACTGTTTCTTTCTGCATTGGTTTTTGTTCATAATGCATGCATGTATTGTCCGAAACCATACTTTTCAGAGGTCGTTGCACTGAGGTAACGTTTAAGTGGCGTATGCACTGATAAAGGTTTATGTTATCTCTAATCTGCATTATCAATCTTAGTACGTCAGTATTTCATGTAAGTTACTATCATAAATGGATTGTGGTTTGATTTGGTATTTTTGCTGTTTTCAAGGTTTTTAATGAACCACGACGACAATTTTTATTGAAATCTATTCAGTTTTATGAGATAGAGAGAAAGAGAAAAAGAAACGTTTATGTTGATATTGTTTTTCCCATGTACAGTATTCAGATTTATCAATAAATATACAGGAAATAGGTTTTGACACGGTGACACAGATTTTTACTGTTACATGCAGGACATTATCAGTTAATAATGCCTGCATCATTTTGCTAGCTTTACGTAAGCAACATTGTGACAGGTTGTTTGTTTCACAGGGTTTCAGTAGCAACTGAAAATGTATTTGGTCTCATTTAAAGATAATTTATGTGATTAATTTTAGGAATGAAATAACATCACAAGCTGTACTGAAAGGTTAGAATACAATGCAATGTGTAGTTTGGTACAAGGAATGTAGAAAATATGGTCGTCCATCCCACAGACTGTTAGTATCCACAGGTTTCGCATTTTACAGGAAAGCATTTGAAAGTTTCGGTGAGAATGAGATTTCTTAAGTACAAACAAGCATATTATTGAAAATGTATTTCTGCTTATTACTTCAAAACTGTTAAAGAAATTGGTACTTCACTTGGTGAGAATATGGATCTCACCATGAGCAGTACTAAGAGAGCCATAATTCAGAGCCACAAAAATCATCATTACACCAGTATGACAAGTTTGTCCCTTTATCTTAAAGTCAACCAGTGTTACTGAAACCTAGCATTTTCCTTCTTTTCTCAAGCAAATTTCATACAATCAGAAACTTTGAAGAAAGGCTTTGTTTATGTCATTGTACTAAACCCTTCCCTTCTTTGCTCGGAGCTGTTCCGGGCTGTCTAATCTCACTATCCTGCCATGTGCCCGGAACTGTTCTGGGCCTAGTTCGTATGCATTTCTCAACCGATCATACAGAGACAATTCTCGAATTATGATTGTTTTGTATTTCTTAGTTAGTTTCCCTACTCACTCACTTCATTTGCATGTATTTTGAAAGTGGGGGAATTATGGAGTGTAATTTTTGAGATTTGCTTGTTTTGTCCCCGTTTGCACCCAGCATATGAATGGAAATCTGTGTGGCAGGCAGTGCTTGTAGTTCTTGCAGTATTCATTTGAAGTATTCAGTGTGCATTTTTTACTGTAGACACATTTTTATTTGATTCAGTGAACAGATATTGTTGCATGAGAGGAATTTCAATTTACTAAGACTGCTAGTACAATTTCAGAAATTTATACATTTTTAATGTTCTGAGGGCCTCTGTGTTTTCAAGCATGATTTCAGTGGTCAAAAAGTCTTGATTCCCTCAACAACAGCCAGCGATGACTCATCTGTACATAGTTTCTCTATAAAAGGGCATTTTTAGCACATCTCCGTCCATGCGGGCTTGTCAACAGTTTCTCATTTTTGCAGAAGAGCTTTTAGTTATTCTTGGATGTGGTAGAAACCTTTTTCTTTATAACTTCAAAACTATTAAAAGTGTGGATGTGTCACCTAGTGAGAATATAGATCTCACCACTAGCGGTGGTCTACACAGGGAAGGTGCTCGCGCCCCATGTCGAAGGTACCAGGTTCAAATCCCAGTCAGTGCAGGCGTGTTGGAATTCGGGGATTTTTCTCATATTTTCCTGTCCCTGATCCTATGGTAGGTAGAATCGAGCATCAAGTCTTGTTGGATAAGGACGAAAAACTAGGAAGGCCCTGTGAACACATTAAAGATACCTTGGCAGTTGGAAATCAAGATGAGCAGGCCAAGCAGGCTGCAATGACGCTAAGGCAAATTTCCCAAATGGGATTAAAGAAGTATACAAAGTACAAAAAAATACAATGGTGAGTTAGACATAAATCTAAAAATCAGCGACACACCAGCATTTGAGGTGGACAACTTTTTCTCACATTGTATAAAAAAGCGTTAATTTATCATGTACTTGTATCATCAGTGTTATTACAATGAAAACATAGACAGGAGCCAACATTATCATGTACATGTATATACAGTGTATTTATAATATTCTGTTGCCTAGTCAAGGAGCGATTGGTTTTAAGTTTTACATGACATCATTTCAAGTTCTAATGTGTTTCGTCACAAATGAACCTTACTGTACTTGGGTATCATTATTCTTAAGTAAAAGTTGTCTATCAGTATACTGTTACTTTCATTATCTGTCTCAAACTATGTATAACAGATAGATGGCCATGTTGAGATAGATAAAATGTCTAGATAATCTTCTCTGACCGACATCTGTGAACACCTGGTATTACTTATTCTGTTGGTATTACTTATTCTGTTAGGGGTAACATAATCATCAAGGCATTTGCCATCATATTTCTGCTGCTTGTTAATCTTGGTATTACACTGACTGTTGGAAATGCACATATGTAGAAATATAACTGAATAGACACTAAAGTAATGGTGGTTGCTATGGTAAACTTTGCTCTTTATGTCCACTGTCGTTTAAATTAAGGTGATGTGATACATTATTGATGCTATTTTTAAACCTTTCATTTAAGTTTTTGTCCATCTCACATACTGGCGTATCGATGATTGTGGTTGTTTTGAGATGACTACCTTATCATTGTGCTTGGCCAGATCTAGTCTCACAAAGTGAGGTACTGATATTTTTAACCCTGTCAGTACGGAAAGAACATTGTCGTTAACTCTTTATAGCCCTAACAATTACAGATTTTGGATATCCATCATTAGCTTCAAAATACAGATCAGTATTCTGATTTAGATTCACAATTTTCACTATTTAAAATAATTGAAATATGTGGATCTTCATAACCGGATTTGAGAAAATTTAGCTCTCACAGCATCAGTGGTCAAAGGGTTAATAATTTTAAAGTTGTGAGAAGAAGCATTTTTGTCACATCTGTGAATAACAAAAGTGACAAAACTTTGGAAAGCTTTCCCATAAATGGGAAAAATTGTAGATACACCAGTTTTGTGAGATGGAGGACTGTTTTTAAACACGGTCTCAGAGGTCAGTCATTCAACTTTGAGGTTGTGTTGTAACATAACTTGTATTTAAATTGGGTGCTGTTAAAAGTCACTTCCTAATGCTTTCTCCTACCCATTCTGACACTGAGAATGTACATAATGTAAACCTTTCTTCATGCAAATGTAAAACTTTCTCTCTGTAAAGTGTTACACGAAAACAGATAATGTATATCCGGTGAAAGCGAAGTTGTGAGGTTTTGTTCAGTGTCAATCATGAGTTGTTCATTATCTGTGCTGATGTTCGGCTCAAAGTTCAGGACTGGATGTCAGGGTTAAGTTAGGCTAGTTCAGATCAGTGCGTTTAAATCCTTAGTGAACAAGATGATGATAATGACTATAAATATCGTTGTTCGGTTGTTGGAACCTTCCTAAAATTAAACTCAAAGTTTGCTGTTCGGGGACTGTAGCATTTTACATGGAAAGCTGTAGCTGAGAAGTGGGTATAACTCAAAGTAAAAAATTGGCAAAAAGAAAAAGTTGTATGTAGCAAAGCCTCGCATTAGAAGTAATACCCAAACGATACAATGAAACGCAAACTACAAGGGAAGACAGAGAATGACCAATATTTTGGCAACAGCCTTCATCAACAGAAAAAAAAATTGGAAACTTGAACATATAAAACAATTGAACAATAGAAAAATAGAATATGAAATATACAGAATCTAAATAGAATGTGTCAACTTAGCTGCAAGTTCTAGCTTGTATTGCAGCAGAGAAGTGTTTTCTTTATTTGTCTTTGTAATTAGGCTATGATCCCTTGAGAATTGCTCTTGATTTTAGTTTTAACAGGGTTCCAGCAGCTCACCGACACTATGTGGCCTTCCATGTTGAAAGGGGTTTCGTACTCGTATAAAGTGATGTAGAGAAACCTTGCCAGTGTTTTTTTATTCGGACATATTTTGACATACATGTATAAGTAATAGATTGCTGAAGTAATGGTGGTTGCAGTGGTAAACCTTGCCCTTTATGTGCACTGTTGTTTGAATTAACATGATGTGATACGTTGTTGATGCTATTTTTAAGTTGTCGTCCATCTCACATGCTGCACTGGTGTATTGATGATGTTGGTGGTTTCCAGTTACGACTACTTTGTCACTGTGCATGAGGACATGAGAATGCTCTCATTTACCTAAGGCCGTAAACACCCTTGCTTCAATTTCATTTTAAATCTGAATTGTAACAGTAGGAATAGTGATTTAAAAATGACAGTGTGTGTTTTCTATGTAGAGACTGACTTTAGAATGTGTAAATGGTAATAGGAATGGTGATATTATAGCTGTTGTTGAGGAGACTCCTCCTTGCTGGGAAAATAGTGTTTAATTCTTTCCCTATCGAACCACGCACACTGCGTCACTCGCTGCCCTAGCGATGGCCGGTACAACACGCCTTACATTGTGATGTTGTAAGGGAATTCCTTGACCACTATAATAGAAAATTTTAACATCCTGTGACATTGAACCTTAAAAATAGAATTCTTGGTAAAGCTTCCTTTGTCCTTGCGTGTCTGGCGATACCACGTGTGTTGTAAGTGTATAGTTTGGACAGCTGTTGTGTAGTAATGCGATCTTTGTTTACAAATGTGGAGTACAATATGGCATGTAACCCCAGGAAGTGCTCCGGCCAGATGTGGCCCATAAGGAAAGAGTTAAGTGTTGTGTACTAAGTGGATTGGGGTCTCAGTCAGACCACAGATGAGATAATGTGATGACAATTTTCAATTTTCATTACTAATTTTGATGCAAACACTTCTGTGTAAACAGTAAGTTAGACAGTTTATCATCTGAATTCAAGAATGCAGTAAGTTTATGGCTGTTCCAAGTAATGTTTTTAACCAAAATGAAACTCTTAATGGGTTCCAATGGCTCCATAGATTCCCTTTTTTTCTTTCTCCTTTCTAAGTAGGCCTATGTGCAGATTATTTTAGCTACATCAGATTATGTTATGGTTATTTAATAAATTTATGAAATAGATTGAAATTACTAATCAGGCTCATTGTAATGGCCATTGTGTGGTTGTCGGACACCATCCTTGCTGGAATGTTAAATTAACACATCCATTCTCCATTGTTGGTTTACCATACCTTTTGTCTTGTACATTTGTAGTCTATTGATGTCATAACAATGTTGTACAACTCAGGAGTTTCCTTATGAATCTTCAAGTTACCATCAGTGACTCAGTAAGATTTTATTTAAATTTACATCCTACATGTATATTTGGCGTCGCAGAACAATTTTGTTCGTAGTTTTTTTGTGTTAATTTTTTGTTCTCAGAATGCAAGTTTTTGCAAATATCACATTAACTCCAATCCATCTAGACTATATATACATGTATATAAAGTATAAAAGACTATATTATAAAGACTATTTATTACATTAAGTTTCAATATTAGCTAAATACAGATTTTTAACCTAAAAATTGATGCTGTTGAAATTTTTTTTCCTCTTTTAAGTGTGGGGTAATTTAAAATTTCTTGCATTTTGAAATTTGATGTACAGTGCACTCTCCCGATAACGACATGGCTCGGGACCAGAGGTGCATGTCGTTATCGGGAACATGTCGTTATTCGGAGATTTTCAAGATGGCGGAAAAAGGGGTGTGGTTAGACCCTTAGAATGTAACGTACCAACCATAGTGGGTGATCAGTGATCGGACTTTCCAAACATGTAAAATACACGAAGTGTGTGTGTGTGTTGTGTGTGTTGTTTTGTTTTTTTTGTTTGTTTGTTTTTTTTGTTGTTGTTGTTTTTTGTGTGTCATTTTCCCTCTGTTGTTTATCCGGGCTTGGGACCGGCATGAGTGCAGCTGTATTTAATAATACAACTGAACACATGGGTGAATACAATCGATTCAGCGATGTGATGACTGACTCATTTAATGCGCGTCACCCTTTTTGTTCCGACGACAATAGACACAGGTGTGTTTTCATTGGCCGATAACAAAGCGATCTCATTGGCCGATAACAAAGCGATCTCATTGGCTATGAGGTGCCTCTGGTAGGACATTTCATTGGTCGGAAAAGAAGTGTTTTTATTGGCTCAGAGAATGAAATGAAACTGACCGGAAACAATATTTTAGCTATTTTTATTTTTGTATCTAGCAAAGTCACAGCCGATTATTGCTAACTCAATGTCGTTATCCGGAGAGTGGTCTAAAAAGTATGTCGCTATTTAGAGAGTTTTATTACTAACAACATATAGTAAAAAAATCGGGACCGGGGGTCAATGTCGTTATCGGGAGAATGTCGTTATTCGGAGATGTCGTAATCGGGAGAGTGCACTGTATGTACATTTTTGCACACAGTGCAGTAATTTATGGAGTGTGGGTTTGGTTGCTAAGCAATTTTCTGATGTGTTTTGAAATATTTATCCTACTGAGAAGTACTCAACAGATTTGATTTGTATTTGAAAAAAAAAACAATTCTTTACTGGAGTCCCCTGCTGAGAGAGGAGGACGTTTATGCCAATCTAGGTCAGATTCGTTTTTTGACAGAGGGAGGCATATGAGATGAAAATTGAAATGTGCTTTGTTTGGATTACATAAACTAGCCGACCCACGCAAGGTAAATCTTGCAAAATTTTCTAAGTACTGCATATCTAGATCTAGGCTACATTGAAACGGCATTTGGATTCAATGCAATGACTAATACACGTAGAACTTACTGTTACACCAAAATTTCACCATGGAAATACACATATTTTTGACCACCATTTTGTAAAGGGAAGTCAAGAACGAAATTTCCGGTCATAGCCTACTTTTTGATTCTACTCGACGAAAATGTGTCTATTTTTGCGGCTCCAAAAAATCGTAAACAAATAATACTGTATTAGAGAGTGATTTTTGTCTGACGTGAATATGATCACATAATTCATCGTAAAAAGGTAAGGCAGTAGCCTACACAAAGTTTTAGACTTTTTGGCCACGCAGACACGATAAAACTATAACGCATGTACGTACATGTAAATGTAACATTAACAACCAAGAGTTTTTTTGGTTTTCACAAAATGGAAATGGAACAAAGAATAAAGCAGAGCACAATGTGAAATGTTTTCTGCGACTCATGCAAAATTTTGATTTTTTTTTTTTTTTGGTAGACAGTCTTTTTTTCATAACAAGACAGTGTTGTCTTCTGTGATTTGTGTTACAATTTTTGGCTGTTGCACAAGTTCTAATGGCAAAAGTGCATGCGTATGTTGCACCACTCAAAAGAGCTTACTGTATTTATTTTTTTTTTAGTCTTGTGCTTTTTATGGGGGATTTTTGATTGATTATTTTATCTGAAAAAGCGAATCATTTTTCTGTATGTATATAATATTGTTGGCAGGGTGAAATGTTTTTGTTACTGGGTATGAGTCACCCCATGTCCCATCACAAATAAAAGGAAAGTGCATCATATAATTCTTCATTGAGTTTATTACTGCAATAGTGTTCTGTGTAATTTGTCCAGCATTGTTGAGCCCTTATTATATGCTTACCGAGCTACTCAAAAAAACAGAGATATAATGTTTATTTAATCACTGTATACGTTTATGCAGTGGAGTCCACTTAACTCATTTGCTAAGATGAGCTGAATTTTTGCATCGCTACGGAGTGGACACCAAATTTCCAACACAAATATCTAAGCCAGCTTCTCAGAATATCGAATCCCATCCTAGTTTTCATTAATTTTCCTTCACTTTAATATCTAATGTATTGTATCTTGTATTGGGACTGAGTGAAAGAAGAAACATCTTTGAATTACATCTGAATTTCAAACTGGGTAGTGTTGAGAGTTCCGGTCCACTCCCACAAAAGTGACCTCAGAGAAGGAGTTGAGTATTAAAGCACTCGATCCTTTCTATTGTTGCTGCTTCATAAATGCACTAAACATTTTAGACTAGTCAATCCTGGGGAATTGTGCGGAGGTATCTTTGTTCGAAATAACAGGCCCATAATAACTGTGATCGTTTGCTGAGAGCCATGCTCCAAATCACAAACTAGTCTAATTATTGAAGCTGGCCCGTGCCACTTTTTGAGATATGAAACCTATGCTTTCTTCTCGAACAGCATCCCACACACTTTGGATATCAATCAAAATGTCCGAATTCATAGGCGGTGGCATTTTCTTGCAGTGGCGGCTTTTTTTTTTAAAACTGAAACAACCAAGTACATGTATTAATGTCTCGTCGGCTGAGAGTCAGGAGGAATTAAACCACTGGACTGGAGATCAATATTATCGTGGTTAACATTGGCACTGGTTAACAAAGAGGATTGTGAAAACATACAAAACAAGTGCATTGCAGAACAACGGTGTTTCTAAGGACATTCGACATTCATAATTAATGAGCTGATTAAATCCAGCAACAGAATTGCCTGAAACAGCGACTCCTATTGGTGACACGAATAGAACCTCACAAATGTGATATATCGGGTGATCAAAAAAAAAAAAGAAAAAAACTGCCCCAAAATTGACACCAAATATCTCGTAATCCTTTTGATGAATCCGTGAGAAATTTTGGTAGAGTTATGTTCATTATACATGCATGTGTAATGCTAGATCTATATTAAAATTTCATCAAGATTGAATCATTACTTTTAAAGATATTTTAGATTAAGTGAGTGTCTGTCAAAAATTAATAAAACAAGCCAGGTGTTCAAGAACGATGAAGATTTTAACGCAAATTCAGCTATCCAGCGCACAACAATAATTGAGTATATTTTTTTCTCCAATTTTTTTTTTATCAAATCCAGTCCACCTTTCCAATCCAACCTTATTTTTATCTATCTAAGTTTAGCAGACGACACTCAACCAAGCCTTTTGCTGTCCTGTAGTGATCGATACATTGATTACCTCCAAGTCGAGTGTATTCCAACTACTGTAATGTGAAATCCAGTGGCATTTCAACTTAGATTGTTTTGTCTTTCCTTTGATGTCATAATCATCATTTGGTAACATTCTTAGATTCTATAGAGTCTAGATTTTAGGTCTAGATTCTAGACTCTAGATCTAGATCTAGATCTAGATCTAGATTCTATATCTATATCTAGATCTAGAGTCTAGATCTAGATCTGATCTAGAATCTAGACTCTAGATCTAGATCTAGTCTAGTTTTTGATCATTATTTTCACCTAGATCTAGAGGCTAGACTCTAGGCCTAACATTGGTATTTAGGCCCCCGGATCGAATTGTTATTGAGACCCTCTAAAAGGAAAAGGGATGGAGGGGTGCTCGAATTGTGAAAGAATTTCCCAATAAGAACTGATCTAGATCTAGATCTAGATCTAGATCTAAAAGAAGTGTCAATTCATTGATTAGCAAAATCATTGCAACAGGAACTTCAGACAGAAAGAAATTAGGCAACGGGGCGGTAGACCAAAAACTGTGAGAACAGATGATAATATTCTATCGTCGAGGAACTTATTCTGTCACAAGAAGGAAATCTTGGATCGCTCAGTCCCAAAGAAGCATTGCTAGAACACTAAATTGTAGATCTAGTCAAAGTTCAGTTGTAGGGATTGCTAAAGAGACAATAAAAGAATAGTTAGACTCTAGATCTAGATCTAGACTAGATCTAGATCTAGACTAGATCTACCTCGAGGAAGGATGTCAGTGTGAGAGAAAAACGAAAATCACTGTCTAGATCTAGATTTCTAGACTCTAGACATAATTAGATCTACTTCTACAAAAAATTAAGAAAGATGACATTAGCAGTATCGTCTTTACCGATGAGAAGGATTTCACGCTGGAGGTATGCACAAACAGCCGCAGACACAAAGATGTAGTGTATGGCGCGGCGCACTGATAAGTCCTCGCCTCCATTCCTCCATTACTTTATTATGAAGAAAGCCGTTTTTCAAAGAAGATTATGGTCCTTGGCGGAGTGTCATGGAATGGTAAAACTTTCATATCATAGACACCAAAGTAAATACCAAGGAGTACATTCCTTTGTTGCGAGAAAACCTGCTTCCAGACTGTGAACGCTTATATCCAAACAAGAATTTCATTCTCCATCAGGATGGAGCAACAACACACACTAGATCTAGATCTAGATCTAGTCAAAACAACTCAAAATTATAAACATTCAATCATTGACCATCACATTCATAAATAAAAATGAGTGGCCACCACAGTCTCCAGACCTTAATCCAATGGATTACTTTGCATGGAATGCGCATGGAAACCGTTTACAGAGAGATGCTACGGGAGAGAATTTTGGAATGTTCAGCGCAGATTTCTCTTGATGAAATCAAGAAAGCAATATCTGCTTGGAGGAAACGGTTGCGATGGGTAATGCAGGAAGATGGCGGTCCCATCGACCATTTGAATCACTAAATTGTAAGTACAGATTTTTATTGTACATCATGTTTTTTTTCCCATTTTTGATGTACCTTAACGCTTTACTTCAAAACTTTTTTTTCAATGCAGCTATTTCATTCAATTTTCGTATGCATACATGTAACAAGATGGTGTTAGGGTGAGGGTGAAGGTGTAGATATGGTGTAGATGAACCATTCATGTGGGTTTCACTCTTGTTACTGCGGCTGGTTAGGCCGCAACATTCACTCGGTTCGTGCCAGGGCGGTAAAACTGCTCACACTGTCAAAGAAGAATATAAGTCTATTGTAGGGCACAAAAGACGTTTATTCAATAAACACACACACCTGCTCTCGACTGGGGGAAGAGACGCAGTCGTGTAACAGTATACCAATTAACAACAATGTTGGATGAACTACGTGTGGCTAATGTGGTTACTGCGTGGGTTCAATAGTAACTCCCTTAAGGATACACAGGATTAGCAAACACAGGGTTCTGCTGGCAATCTTATTTATTCAAAAAGCCTAACAAAGGTATCACTACCAAACAAAAAGGCATAGGAGAACCCTACCAAGCACAAAAAAAAAAAGCCCAACCAGCCATAAGCTGGAACAAGAGAAAAAGACAAAAATATGATTAGGATATAATGACAACATTAATCAGGCAATCAATGGTGGACATACATAGTAATAATATTAAGTATTAAATCAAAAAACAACAACCTAATATAGAATTTAAGCAACAACCAACTGCATATGTATGCATGGAATAAAATAGCGCTAAGGTTAATGAATAACAACTACAAGTGGCTATGTCATACACACAAGGAATTTCCTAGTACACTGCCAACATAAACTAATGTACTAATCAAAGTATGAAGGACATAACAAATGAAGGGGCAAGAACACAATAGTTTCGCTCCACTGAGCCGGTGTACAGCACATCCAGAGTGGCCATTCCATTTAATAACGCAGTGGCCAACATGGCCCACTGACCGTCCATAACACAGACGCTGCATCCCAATGCAGGCCATCCTCATACTAGGCCCACTCCCATTATTAGTACTGACCCGCCCCAGGGCTATTGTATTGGTTACTTCCCTTCCCAATCGATACTGAAGGGTCATGCCCTTTGACCTTAGCCGCGGAGCTATGCCGCCAGGCTAACATGTGTATGACACACCACTAGATACATAAAGTAATGTGTACATTCCTTAAAATGAAACTGTCCTTCACACACTTACGAAACTCATAGAAGCATAATACATCTGGATAACTATAATACATGCACATGATATATATATATATGTCGGCGAGACTCATTGCAACATGTGTAAACTCACTGAAACATTGTTCATCCACCGCCGCACATAGAACAATCCTGGGACTCACACATGTGAGGCCCAACTAATATTATACATCTCCAATAGGCCTACGTGTAATTAATTACACATCTTAAACACTAAACACGCAATCACAATCACACTGCTCTCTATAGCATAGTGGCACTGGCAAGGTACACAAATACCCGTAATACAATCAAGTGTATAGTGCCGCTCGCTATAACATAAGCCATCCACATTAACATGTCAGGAAATCCTCACTGCCTACCACAACAAGGCAATGCTACACATACACTATATATATGCACACAAGCAAATCGTGATAGCTTGGTTAGCGAGCCATCATTATCATCTAGCACCGCAAACGTTAACTTTGACAATAAAGTCACAATATCAAGACACTGCACTGCATCGCGCATCTTACACGTCTAATGACAATGACAATTACCGTTGAGCCGGACTCATAATAGTCTCTGTAGATCAGCATTCTCTACGTGGCATCCCCGAAAGGGGGGGGGGGGTGCGCAAATTAAAGTCACTTCTAATATAGTCTCCAACTTACCCAAAGTCTTTCTGCTACTGGCGCAACTGGACTAGGCCATGTTTTGGACGAGGCGCGCCACGGCAGGCCGCCGCCGGTCTATTGTACTGCAAGGTCCACTTGTGCTTCCTATTGTTGCGGCGTCTTTGATGGAGTCTACTGACCACTCGAACTGGCATCATCTTTATGAGCCAGCGCGGACGTCCGAGAGGGCTATTACGTAGTCCAGTGTTGGACAAGTGAAAGGCTCGGACATTGAGTCCAGCCGAACAACATAACCGGTTAGGGTCCTAACACAATCGAATTTACAGTACAGTTAAAAGGGTGCACACAAAAGTCAATTAGGTATCCCAGTAAACTGCAGAAATTACTCTATGGTCCCCTCCAGCTATAATTAAATAAATTTGCCCCAGGTTGGAATTATCGGGGATAACATGCGTCTAACTCATAGTTTGCTTTAAATCCGAGACCCTCTTATTAATTATTTCAATAGGATATGTGCATCAAAGTACAACAAAACTGGTACCATTATAAAGTAGAAACTTGCTGCTACAATTTTAACTGACTACTTATACCAGAAACCCGGTAATAGTTTTAATATAAATTTTCAAAGTGTCAGGACTAACAACATTGGACAAATTTGTGCGGGATACTTTCGTCCATTAATACCACGTATCTCCATTGATAACAAACGTTATCATGAGTAGGCCTACCTATTTTGTACCGATAGGGTATTGCCTACTCTCAAAAATGAATTCGGTTTCCCGTCTTTCTGTCGGTGGATAACAACGAAGGAGCGAGTTGTAAGAAACTTAATTCCATGATATAAGAGTTGGAAGCCCGGTGGTCAACATTTCCAACTGACCAATCAAAATGCGCGCTTTTCACCGTGATGTGAATAACGGGTCCCGCGCTAGTATTACAAGGGAAATAATCCAATTAATGGTACTCGGCCAAGTGTCCATAAACTACTATGAGTGGCCGTCCCTCACTCACGCACTAGAGTTACCATGAAAGCACATTAAAAATAGAAAGTCGTTCATCCTCTCACAACAAGACAAATGTATACATGGCATAGTTAACACGACTAGCATAATAATAATACATATGTATAAAACGTAAATAAATCAAGAGTGAAGATAATAAACACAACATGAGATGTGCGATATCAGAGAGAGAAAAAGAGAGAGAGAGAGAAAGAGAGAACAATATTATCGAAAGACTTCTAAACATTCAGTACGCACTAATATCGTGGTCGTCGATATAACATAACATTTGTGAGCAAACACTCTGCTCTTTTAGGCTAATAGTATACGGCATTTCAGCAGGCTACATGTATCTAAAACAATATAAACAGCATAACCACAGAACTCTCATAACTTCCAGAGTCTAATATACTTATGAGGAAAATACATCTATTGCTTACAGAGTTACACTCACTCATCGTAAATATCTGATAGCATCTGATATTATCATCTTAAAATCAGCAAGAACAGTATTATAAGTATTAAAGAGCACGTACCTGTCAAAGAAGAATATAAGTCTATTGTAGGGCACAAAAGACGTTTATTCAATAACACACACACCTGCTCTCGACTGGGAAAAGAGACGCAGTGCTTGGGGCTTGACAGGCCCGGGGTTTTATACGATTCTTTCCCATCCTCCCACGGTCTTGGGGGCGGGTCAGTCTAACTGTCGCTCACAGTTGAGCACTGTGATTGGAACACGCTCCTCTAAGACAAAATACTGAATGCCAAAATACCACATACCACATACTCCCCCCTGAACACAAAAAATCGTCCCGATTTTTGCTCAGAATGGAATAAAAAAGAACGAAATAAAAACAAAACCACCTAACTGAAACCTTAAGACACATCTGAGGTCTCGGACAAGTCAACTGGAATAATGCATACCATTAATGTCTACGGAATTTACGGAAAATAAAAGAGTCCCGAACTTTATCTCTTAAAGTTCTTAATTGTTGTGAAATAACGAAGTCACCAGATGTCATCCATCTTGGCCTTCGTCGTCTAGGCGACCGAATTTCCACCGGAGTCTCACTGGACTCAGAATCTGCCAGAGAACTAATGTCATGGTTGGATGAGAGATGGTCATCGGTACCTGACATTCGTACTGCGTTTGTCTCTAAGTCTGACCGTTCGATAACGCAAACACTCTATGAATCTGAAGGAGAAGACTCATGTCGCTCTCGCAAATTCGCGACGGACCTATTGCATTTTCGTGGGGCGCGACTTAAAACAGTCACCTTATCAATATCAGGTTGCTCGCCAACCTCTCTCGGTGTGAAGGGTAGCACCAAATTTCGGTGTAATGTCTTTTTAGGACCTTGACCGTCAGCCTTTTGCACGACATATACAGGAATGTCTAAATTGGGTCTTTTCAATACTACATAAACATCGGAATGCCATCTATCTGCTAGTTTATGTTTCCCAGTGAAGGCAAGTCTTCGAACAAGAACTTGATCACCTGGTTGAATAGTAGCTCCCTGAATCTTTCTGTCATAACACTGTTTCTGCGAGTGCTTTGCTTTTTCGGAGGCTTTAAGAGCTGATCTATAAGCATAGTCCAGACGCTCCTGGATATTTTTCACATAATCAGGATAGGATTTAGATGGTACCGGCATCGACTGGTCTAACAAACCAAATTCAAGATCAATCGGAAGTTTGGGTTCGCGACCGAACATAAGAAAATACGATGAATAGCCTGTGGAAGCATGTCGGGTACAGTTGTAAGCGTGTGTCATTTGAGGTACGAAAGCTTTCCAATTGGCTTTGTGTTCATCAGCCAAAGTGCCGAGCATGTCCAGCAGTGTGCGGTTGAAACGCTCAGTCTGACCATTGCCTTGGGCATGGTAAGGTGTTGTTCTGGACTTTTTAATACCTGTGATCTGACATACAGATTGAATGACTCCGCTTTCAAAGGCTCGTCCTTGGTCTGAATGAAGTCTAGCGGGTACACCGTAGTGAACAATAAAATTATCAAACAAGACTTTCGCAGTTGTTTGTGCTGTTTGATTACGCGTCGGTATGGCTTGTGCATATTTACTGAAATGATCAGTGATGACAAGTATATTTTCTATCCCTCCTGAGCAAGGTTCAAGAGACAGATAATCGATGCAAACTAATTCCATGGGCTGACTTGTCGTAATGCTTACGAGAGGAGCCCGCTGATGTGTATCTGCCTTCCTGCAGACACAACGTTTACACGAAGCAATATATCTTTTCACGTCCTGTGACAT
Source organism: Onchidella celtica (assembly GCA_963931925.1). Classification (NCBI taxonomy): domain Eukaryota; kingdom Metazoa; phylum Mollusca; class Gastropoda; order Systellommatophora; family Onchidiidae; genus Onchidella; species Onchidella celtica. Next base: position 51,113,325 of record OZ007575.1, on the reverse strand, counting down.
GCCAGGCCAGAAGAATCGCCTACGTAAAAGATCCAAAGTCTTATCAATTCCAAGGTGTCCACAATCACCATGAACTCCCTTCAAAGCTTTCTGGCGGAAAGCCACAGGCAACACCAACTGGAAGATGGTATTATCATGTTCATGACATTGCCTATACAATACACCTTCTTTCATTTTCAGCTTACTTCCCTCTTTCAGAAGTTGCCTTGCACCCGTAGTGCACTTCGACTTTGATACGGACCCTTCTATGCACGATATCACTTCATTAATATTTCTGTCACATTGCTGAGCGTTGGCCCAGTCAATTTTTGTGTCAACCTGTTCAAACAAGGCTGAATTGTCAGGAATGTCACTAGCTTCCCTATCTTCTAAATCTGTGCCACTATCCAAAATATCACTCAAGGGTGTGTGAACAGTGGAACCCTGTAGGGCTGCTTGAATTACATTACTATGGACAGTGCATGGCCATTTAATCCGAGACAAACCATCCGCATCTCGATTACACTTTCCTGGTTTGTACTTCAATTCGAAATCAAATTCCGAGAGGTGCGCAACCCATCTGTGACCAGTAGCATCAAGCTTAGCTGAAGTCATTACAGAAGTCAGTGGGTTATTATCGGTGTACACACAGAATTTGTTTCCCATATAAATAATCATAAAATTTCTCGGTAATAGCCCATTTTAACGCCAGAAATTCAAGTTTATGGGCAGGATAATTTCTCTCAGACTTAGAAAGACCTCTACTTGCAAACGCTATCACACGTTTATTGCCATCCTGTTCCTGGTACAAAACAGCACCTATCGCCTCAGATGAAGCACCAGTGTGAAGAATGAAATCTTTAGAGTAATCGGCATAAGCCAGAACAGGTGCGTCAACTACAAGATCTTTTAACTGATCAAATGCCGCCTGTTGATCGTCACTCCAAACTAGTTTAGTGCTGCCCCTCTTTCCCCCGACGTCCTGTAGGAGCCTATGAAGGGGTTTGGCAATAGAAGAAAAGTTTGGTACAAAACGACGATAAAAACCTACAAATCCCAGAAAACTCTGGAGTTCTTTAAGTGTCTTTGGAACTGGCCACTTTTGCACGCATTCTATTTTTTCTGGGTCACAAGACACGCCGTCTTTGGAAACTACATGTCCAAGATATTTCAACTCACTCTGGAGAAATTTACATTTAGAAGGTTTTAGTTTAAGTCCCGCATCAGACAGTTTTCTGAAAATTGTCTCCAACTTCTGAAGGTGCTCCTTAAAAGTTCTACTGAATACAATGATATCATCTAGGTAAAGAAGACAGTCTTTGAGATTCGAATCTCCCATACATGTTTCCATACATCTCTGAAAAGTTGCAACCCCATTGGTAACGTCAAATGGTAAACGACAACATTCATAGAAACCTAAATTCCCAACCGTGAAAGCAGTTTTTGAAATATCTTCCTTCACAACTTCAATCTGCCAATATCCGCTTTTTAAATCAAGCGAAGAAAAGTACTGGGATCCATGAAGCGCATCTAAGGTGTCTTCAATTCGTGGAATAGCATATGCATCCTTGACTGTTCTCGCGTTTAGCTTTCGGTAATCTATACATACTCGTAAACTTCCATCTGGTTTTCGAACTAGAACGCAGTTTGAACTAAACGAACTTTGTGACGGACGAATCACGCCTTGATCCAACATATCAGCTATCTCCTTCCTAACTTCTTCAATCATCGCATGGGGAATCTTTCTGTATCTATCTTTAAATGGTGTTTCATCTGTTAGCTTTATATGGTGTTGCGTGATATTAGTTTTTCCCAAGTCCAAATGATGGTTCGAGAAGATATGGCTATATTTCTTTAAGAGTTGTTCCAACTGACGCGTCTCACTCTCAGTCACATTGGATGGTATGGTCTGTAACATAGCTTCGGTTACATCAGACACTTGTGAATATTCTGCAATCTGATTTGACTTTGTTTGAATCTGCGCCACTTGCACGGAACAAACATTGGTGCGCGTAGGAATAGTTAGCGTACGAGCTGACGTATTCCTAACTAGTACATTTACTTGACTAATTGACTTTATGGCTTTAACATCAATCACCCCTGAGCTCACTCTGATGCCGCCAGGCAAATTATTGGTGAATTCTTCTAGTATGACTGTGATAGGGGCTGTCAGAGCCAGCATACATAAATTTCCCGCAATCATTTTCGACTCACCAGGTCGCAAAGTCTCTTGACTATTAGTACAAAGAAATCCAAGATTTCTATCACTCTTTACGGCTGACACATGGGACATCACCGCCCCCAGCGTTAATTCCCATGCGGATGGAAGAGAACCAGCTGGAGAACATAGTGGTACAAGCTCCTGCAGAATATTCATGCCAATTAGGGCGGGGACACGTTTGTTATATTGCATGTCAGGCACTACAAGGAAAAGCGATTCAATGGTTTGGAACAAAACGGCAAAGACACATTAATCTCACAAACACCTTTATATTTTAAACTTTCCCCACCTGCCCCATAAATTTCCATGACAGAGGACAGGGGTTGAACGTCAATATTTCTGTTTACACAAAACTGATACGAAAGGCACGACACCATAGAACCAGTGTCCAGCAATGCCTTCGTACGAACATTATTCAGACTAACGAAGACCTCATTAGCGCGTCCAACTAAAGGCACAGGGCTTTGATTGTAACCGTCTAGGAGTCGCCCCGCCGTCCCAGACTCCGTTCGTTTAAAGGACACTGAGTTTGTTTATGGCCAGGCCTATTGCAACGATAGCATCTAGATTCTGTAACATTAATTCTAGTCTGAGGTCGAGCGTTCATTTTCAACCCCTCTACTGCTTTTGCCAAACTACTCATCTGGCGCTCTAATCTAAGTACAGTACCATTGTCAGCCACCGGTCCCAGACTGTGAACGGTTGGCCTCGATGCCGTGACTGAGGCTTTACTTTTTACTTCCTCCACGCGGGCGGCAACTAACAATTTCTCAAAATCTAAATTTGAGTCGTATTTGTGCTTGATGGCCTGCTGCATGGTGAGATCTACCATACCATGGTAGAACCTCGACCTCAACATGTCGGCCGCACCCGCTGATGTCGGTGGAGATTTTGCGATATCTGGGCTACTAATGATTGAAGACGCACAGCCCACGCTGTCACAGACTCCTCGTGTGTCTGTACAGCTGTTGCCACCTTTTGGAGGAGATCGGCCGATGGTAGAATATTGCCATATAAAGAGTCTAAATTGTGTAATATTCCGTCACACGTTGCTTCCTCTCCCATCTGAACAATAAGATCGGCAGGGAGGCCCTTTAACGAACGACGCATTGCAGCAACTAATATGCGGTCTTGATAAATTTGTGATCTCTGGAGGTCTTTAACCTCCAAACGCCACTGCAAATACGAGCAGTGAGACGAAACTCCACCGTCCCCGGAAAAAGTAGACAATCTGGGCTGCTCAGCTGCCCTCATAGGATACATTGTATTAACATTTTCTTCCGTTGCAGAACCTGACGGAGTTTTAGGGCCCCGCAACTTTTTAATGACTTCTTCCCTATCCTCAGGCCTCGGTAAATCTATTGAATCAAGAATGGACTGAAGGTCTGAGTTTTCCTTTGCCGCGGCAACTGCTGACTTTCTGGACGCCATCTATCAATCACTATTTATGACAGAAAAGTATCAATAAACAACTCGAGCAATTAAAACTTTACAGTATTGAAATAATATGCTTAAATGCACTGTCTTCTACGCTCCCAGCTACACCGCGAAGTTAAACGGGAGGGAGCGTATCGGTTGCACGGCGGTCAGTGCGTCACGGTACAGTGCACGAACGAAAACACGGCGGTATAATTAACGTTCACCGCCGGGTCAAGTAATTTCAGATAAAGACAAACAACTTAATTAATTCGCAACGGCGTTCACTGTAGGAATCTCGACCAATATCAATTTCTCAGTCACGCAAACACTTCCCACTCCCCGCGTTATCTTGTCATAAACAATACGACTTGCTACGACATCATTACTACACTAAGCGGACCATGGAGGGTGGTGTGGACGATGGACCCAAAGGAATGCTCGTTAATTGCATCTGATTTATAGCCGTCAAGGTGCTCGTGCTCTAGAGAATCGGGAGACCACCGGAGAGCAGATAATGTCTTTACCACTGATACTGACCGTGCGAAATCTCCGCGCATACGAACACTAACTAACGACAATGTGCCAGAAACTGCAGGAGGGACAGAAAGGTCACTCGGTGCAAACGCTAAACTAAAGTATAAGAAAAGGGAAAGGCCAGAAGGGGTGGAAAACCACACCAACCAGAAGAAACAAATACTATTCATGAAGTGCTAATTACTGCACCGCTGCACGGGATGTCAGGAAACAGATAAATAGAGATAGCTGAAAATAACAACCTATTAAGGGTTTAGGGTCGCACAAGTAACTAAATGCATAAAAGAATGGCATTGAATAATAGCAGTTAGTATGAATATAAGCATGCTCATCAAAGGAAGCAAATTAATACAAATAAAAATTAGACATGTTAAACAGCTGAGGCCACCTCAGACGAAATCCAAACGACAGGGGTGATCAGTCCCTCTCGTCCGTTTTTTTCTGTGTAAAGAATGGTCTCTTTTGCATCACCCGACGATTCAGACGCTCACTGGAGGATGTCATAGTACAGAGAGGAGCTGATGTTGGATCTGACCATCACATGCTGCTGGCAAGACTCAAACTCCGCCTCAAGAAACAAGGTACCAGAGCAGGAACAAAGAGCAGAAAGTTTCAAGTGAGCCTTCTGGATGGAGACAAGAAGGAAGAGTTCCAGCTGACACTGAGGAATAGATTCAAACCCCTTGTTGACCTCGAAGAGACAGTAGATTTGGAGACTCACTGGGCTAAGGTAAAAGGAGTATTTACATCGACATGTCAGGATGTTCTTGGGGAAAAGAAAGTGGAACACAAGGAATGGATCAGTCAAAAATCACTGGACTTGATAAGGATAAGAAGAGACCTAAAAGAACAGGTAAATGCAAGTCGTACAAGAAGCTCAAGAGTTGGTAACCAGGAAGAGTACCGAGCATCAGCTAAAGAGGTCAAAAAATCAATTAAAAAAGACAAAGAGGAGTTCATAGGAATGTTAGCAGAGAAAGCAGAGAAGGCAGCAACAGGAGGACACATGAGGATCCTCTACCAGACTACAAAGACTCTTGCTGGAAAATATGGAAAACCTGAAGTTCCTGTCAAGGATTACAACAGGAAGGCTATTTTTGGAAAGGAAGCTCAGGCAAAAAGATGGATAGAACATTTTAACAGCCTCTTGAACAGACCTCCACCAAGCAACCCACCTGACATTCTACCCGCAAGAAATGATTTACCGATCAGTTGCGACCCTCCGACTAAAGCAGAGATTAATGATGCCATAAAGCAGTTAAATCGAGGCAAGGCAGCTGGACCAGATCAGATCCCACCAGAGGCGCTGAAGGCAGATGCTGCTGGGGCTGCAGAGGGTCTGCACTCACTATTCTCGAGGATTTGGATCGGAGGCAAGTTTCCAAAGGACTGGAAGGAAGGACACCTCGTGAAGCTTCCAAAAAAAGGGGACCTCAGCAATTGTAGTAACTACAGAGGAATCACACTTCTCTCCATCCCAGGAAAGGTTTTCAACCGGATTATTCTCAAGCGAATACAGAATGCAACAGACCCAAAACTTCGTGAGGAGCAAGCTGGTTTCAGGAGTAATCGATCAACCACCGACCAGATCGCCACGTTGAGAATTATAGTAGAGCAGTCGCTAGAATGGAACTCCCAACTGATAGTGAACTTCCTTGACTACGAGAAGGCCTTTGATAGCATCGATAGAGAAACACTGTGGAGAATATTGAGACATTATGGAATCCCAGAGAAGATGGTGAACCTTATCAAGAGCATGTACGAGGGGACAAGTTGCAGAGTCGTACACGATGGCGAGCTTACTGACAGCTTTGATATCAAGACTGGTGTTAGGCAGGGTTGTTTGCTGTCCCCATTTCTGTTTGTCCTGGTGATTGATTGGCTTATGAAAGAAACCACCAGTGGAGGAAGAAATGGCATACAATGGACCCCATGGACACAGCTGGACGATCTAGATTTTGCAGATGACTTGGCACTATTGTCGCACACACACGACCATATGCAAGCAAAGACTACAGCTCTAAACAAAATTTCAGAATCTATTGGATTGAGGATACATCCTGCGAAGTCGAAGGTCCTAAAAATTGTTGCACCCCCAAGCGCACAAGTCAGAGTAGGAGATCAACCACTGGAAGATGTAGAGTCCTTCTGCTATCTTGGTAGTATCATTAACAATAAGGGAGGAACAGAGGCAGAAGTCAAAGCACGAATTGGAAAGGCACAGGCAGCTTTCACGTCCTTAAGCAAGATTTGGAGAACCAAGGATATATCTCTAAAAACAAAGCTGAGGATATTCAACTCGAACGTGAAGTCAGTCCTGTTGTATGGATGTGAGACTTGGAATGCGTCCCAGGCCTGCATAAAGAGAATCCAAGTTTTCATCAACAGATGTTTGAGGAAGCTACTTAAGATTAGATGGACAGACAAGGTGGGCAATGAAATTGTATGGAAAAGAACAAGACAGAGCCCAGTCAGAGAGGAAATTGGTAGGAGGCGATGGAGATGGATCGGCCACACTCTCAGGAGGCCAGGAAACAGCATCACGAAGAAGGTATTGGATTGGAATCCCCAGGGCAAGAGATCAAGAGGAAGGCCGCGCGGAACGTGGAGAAGAGCCAGAGAAAATGATGTGCAACGAAGCGGAAAGACTTGGAATAATGTAAAGAGGCTGGCCCATGATAGAGAGGGATGGAAAGTGTTTGTTGGTGGCCTATACCCTGATCCAGGGTGAGAAAGGCAATGATGATGATGATGATGAAAGAATGGTCTGAAATAGGCTAATATTCGTCCGAGATAACCTCTAGCAACAATTCACATATTAACACTAATAACAGGTAGTAACACAAACACAGACAGTTAAATTACTGACCACAACACTACAGTTCAACACAAAGTCACAACGTTGCAACACACGTTGGGGCCCATTCAGCGGCGAATCCCTGGGTGGGTCGCCAGTCTCGAGGTCAGCGGCGAATCCCTGGGTGGGTCGCCAGTCTCGTAGTCTTCGCTGCAGCTCTCAGGCCAGCGCACCGGCGATACTCACACGTGGTCATTCCGGTCACGATGCCTCGTCATACAAGTCATGACACAGTCCCAAGCTGTGTCCTCTTTCAGCTTTCGATTGACAGTCAGTTACCGCCCCACGTTGGGCGCCATAAATTGTAACAAGTATGGCTGGTAGGGTGAGGGTGAAGGTGTAGATATGGTGTAGATGAACCATTCATGTGGGTTTCACTCTTGTTACTGCGGCTGGTTAGGCCGCAACATTCACTCGGTTCGTGCCAGGGCGGTAAAACTGCTCACACTGTCAAAGAAGAATATAAGTCTATTGTAGGGCACAAAAGACGTTTATTCAATAAACACACACACCTGCTCTCGACTGGGGGAAGAGACGCAGTCGTGTAACAGTATACCAATTAACAACAAGACAAATGTATACATGGCATAGTTAACACGACTAGCATAATAATAATACATATGTATAAAACGTAAATAAATCAAGAGTGAAGATAATAAACACAACATGAGATGTGCGATATCAGAGAGAGAAAAAGAGAGAGAGAGAAAGAGAGAACAATATTATCGAAAGACTTCTAAACATTCAGTACGCACTAATATCGTGGTCGTCGATATAACATAACATTTGTGAGCAAACACTCTGCTCGGTTAGGCTAATAGTATACGGCATTTCAGCAGGCTACATGTATCTAAAACAATATAAACAGCATAACCACAGAACTCTTTCATAACTTCCAGAGTCTGATATACTTATGAGGAAAATACATCTATTGCTTATAGAGTTACACTCACTCATCGTAAATATCTGATAGCATCTGATATTATCATCTTAAAATCAGCAAGAACAGTATTATAAGTATTAAAGAGCACGTACCTGTCAAAGAAGAATATAAGTCTATTGTAGGGCACAAAAGACGTTTATTCAATAACACACACACCTGCTCTCGACTGGGAAAAGAGACGCAGTGCTTGGGGCTTGACAGGCCCGGGGTTTTATACGATTCTTTCCCATCCTCCCACGGTCTTGGGGGCGGGTCAGTCTAACTGTCGCTCACAGTTAAGCACTGTGATTGGAACACGCTCCTCTAAGACAAAATACTGAATGCCAAAATACCACATACCACATACACATTATGCATTTACCCATACACATGTGAAATGTCATTGGGATCGAATAAGCGGTTTATGAATTATAAAGCTTCAAATTTGGGGCAGTCTAGGCTGTTGTTTTTTTTTAATCATCTGATATGTATAGGCCTATATCCGCCAATGAATTCGCAAGAAAATAATAATATAATTATTGAGTCGCGTGACCGCAACGGTAAGTTGGTGGCCCCAGAGTTCAGTCAAAGATACCAGATTGATAAGATCAGACACTCCTTTCTTTTGGCCTCTTGAGATACTGTTTACGTTCGGTCACGGACACCGCCCATTCTCGCCAGCGCTTCGTACAAAGGATTTGCATAGAAAATACGACACAAGATCGATCGGTTTCGCTTCCAGACGAAAGCAAAGCTAAAAAGGGAGGGTGAAGGAAGGAAAAACAGAGAAACAGATTGTTCACGAGATGGCATGGGCATAGATCTAGTAATGTGCCTGCGGCTTCCCCGGCCTCTCTCGCCACAAGTTATTTTTAGCCTACCGACAGCGCTTGGGACTCGACCGCTGGCGATTGTACTGCCAATCATCTCTGAAGGCACTGATGCAACAATTGATGTGGTTCTCGAGGGTGGTGTATTTTTCGTGAATTTGGAGAAGAAAAAGAAGAGGAAGAACGAGAAGAAGGAAAATCCAAGGTTAGTCTGTTAGTGTTTAAGGAAAGTCCTTAAACGTTTTCAAAACCCTTCACAGTTCCCGCTATTGTTTACTTTCATACTTGCATAATTTGTTGCTTGGAGACAGGGCGCGCGAGTTACGTCATGAACGAAAAATCCAGCCACGGTCCCATGTTATCTAAACATATACTAGAATAGATCTATCTTCGGTATGATGGGAAATAAATAAAACGATTGTGACATTGCTAGATCTACCACATTTAAAAAGGAAAAAAAAATGTCAAAGGTTTCCTACAACGAACTACTTTATAATTAATTATACATTGTAAGATATATTATACCTACAAGGTCTAGGATGAGAACTGAACACTGAACAAGACTCGGCATTCTCCCTGTTCGGCTTTGTAAAAAATGCCGTTGTTTAATTACTTCTCTCACCCGTTGCGCCACAAGGTGGCGCTGCCAACCCTGTGCATGCGAAAACCCCGAGCTGTCTTATCTTAGCATTTCTAGCATCTTTGGTAATTGGTTCAGTACATGATACTCATGCGAGTGTGTCTACGACGCGGCGGTCAGTGTAGTGTAGATAGCAGCAGAGAGTGGAGGAACTACATATTTTCTGTTTTGGAGCTGTCAGCACTAGTTTACAGTGTTTTATACCATTCTAGACGACGGTTAATTCATCATTTCGTCAAATAGTTTCAGATTACCGCAAGTGATCATTTTAACCAAATTAACGTCAGTTGGTAAGTTATGGCGAGCGAAGAATCGGATGATTCTTCCACTGATCAGCCTACAAATAATGTGGTGCCCAGTTTTTCATTTTCGGGTTGTGGATTTTTAGGAGTTTATCATGTTGGAGTAGCAGCCTGTCTACGTGATCACACGGACGTTGTTAGCAGGAGAGAAATAAAGTTCGCAGGAGCGAGTGCAGGGGCACTTGTAGCCACAACTCTACTTTGTGATGTGGACTTTGGTGAGTTTTTTATTTTGTGTGATTCTATATGTGGGAACGGAAAATGAATCTTTATGATATTGCAGTTTTGTTGCATCAATAGCTTAAAATTTATTGCAGATAAATTGTTTCCACTAGCTTTGTGACCTACAGTTCCCTGGCAGGGTCATCCAACTATCCTTCTTTTTCTGATTGGTTAGAAAAGGGGTGTGGACTTCATTCTGTTCGTGCATTGGTTGTATTGGGTCCGGCTATTTTCAGCCTGTTCACCTTGCGGAGAGCAGAAGAATGTTGCCCACTTGAACTTCACGTTGGTTGTCAAAGTTTCGGCCATTACGTAACATAATTATTTGATTACGTAACATAATTATTTGCAATGTCATTGTAATGTCTACATCGGGCCTTGCCCCCCATCTCCCTACAAACTGATATCAAAATGCACAGCATGTTGTCAAGTAGTCCGATTAAATGTCTAACCCAACCCGAAACCATATAGGCCTACACAAAATTGGGCAAAAAGAAAAATTATGTAACGAAACCCTGCGTGAGAAATAGAACCAAAACGATACAAAGAAAACTAAAGAGAACCCAGAAAATACCCAAAATTTTCGGCTTTCGGCTTTTTCAAGTGGAAAAAAAACAACAGCAATCGAACAATAAATTATAAGATTTCAACAGGAAATGTCTTCTCTTTAGTTTCCTTTGTATTGTTTGGGTTTTATTTCTCACGCAGGTTTTCGCTACATACAACTTTTCTTTTTGCCCAATTTTGACATTGCTTATTATAGCCTTGCTGCGACCCCACAGGTTTTCTGTGTTTTTTATGATATTTCGTCAACCTATGTGAGGCCGCCAGTAAAGTTCGTAACCTCAAATCTGGCTAGCTATTTTACCCCCCCCCCCCACACACACACACACAGTACACACACTTTGGAAGTTTTTCATGTGGCTTCAACCCCCAGCTCCACCATCCTCTCATATGAACGTACATCCATGAAAATGATTGTTGAACGTCTATGATGAAGCCGTGGTATTTTGGAACTTTAAATGGCATTTTGGGCGGACTATCTAGATCTAGATTTAGAGTGTCTAGTGATATTTGAGACATGCCCGATATGTGATTGTTTAATAGAATGTTATATCTTATTTAGTTGAAAGGGAACTATTAGAATTAAACTCTATAACTAATTTCTATGATTTTGAAACCACAGCCACCCTCCCCCACCCCCTTTCACACGTTGCGTTGTACCCGAGGCGTTCTCACTAGTGAGAACGCCTCGGTTGTACCCATCCCCAGTCAGAGAATACGGACTTTTTATAACCCCGAATTCTTCAGTTACTCTGCTTTGAACTGTGGTACTCGTACGGTGGGTCCAGGCAAACCCCCGCCACCTCCATTTATGGATATTATAGGGATAGGCCAGAGATTAAAGGCATTGCTAGTTTTCCATATACTCTTTACCTGAAGTTCAATGGCATTCAAACACACAAAACACTAAGTAAGTAACTGACTATTGATTATAGTATTTTTATGACCTTTTTGAAGCTCCCTGGTTTATTCCATCCTCAAAATGACATGTGGATTCATAATAATAACATGTAATTTTAGGAAAGTTTATATGAAATATTAAATATTTTTCATTACTATTGGTACTTTTCCAGATGTTTTGTAATATATATTATAAAACATTCCTTAGTTTGGAAGGATTTATTAAGTTTAATAAATTTTGTTTCTAAAGTTAAAGTCATTCATTCATTTTTGTCTATGAAGATTTATAACTTGTATAATAAGATTGTTATATTTATATTACTTACAGGTCAAATGGCAAAGCTGCTGTTGGATGTTGCCAGGGCAGTACGTAACAAAGAATCGTTGGATCTGGCACAATTACTCAGGAATGTTATGGATGAATTTCTACCTGATGATGCACATATACGTTTACGGAATCGTTTATACGTTGCCTTGACAATACTCAGGGATTTAGAATGTGGATTGGTCACGGATTTTCATTCCAAAGAACATCTCGTTCAGGTAATGTACCCGGGATAATAATTCTCCACTTTCTTTACTTAAAGTGGTGCTTAGTTCTGGCATTATATAATATAACAAAGGAATGAGCATACATTATAGCTTTAGTCAGTCACCTATTTCATGTCCTAAGTGTTAATCACAGAGCTGCGAATTAACTGTGAAAAACATCCATCAAGGGGACTAACTGACCAGGACATCCCCCCTGCGACATCCAAAGCACTGACACACCTAAAGTCATATCCTTGAAATATCTTTGATTTATTTCTGATATAGTTCTCCTCATCCGAAAGGTAAGTTTTAGGAGACAGAAAGACTATCATATTTTTATAATCTGTCACCAAGTGGGAAAGTCCAAGGTGTTATGAAATAATTATACAGTATAAATGCCAGTTTTATCAAATGATCTACTGTCGAATGATTAGGAGAAATGCCAAATCCCGTTATTCTTAGAACAATTCAGTGACAAAACTTAAGGAATGTCCATGTGTGGGGATTTGTAGGTGACAGAGCCCCTCCAGGTCAGTTATTTCTCTGTCTAACTCAGAGGATGTTTCTGAACTTAATGTGTAGCTCGGCAATTGACACTCAAAACATGAAAGAAACCCTCTTTAGAACAGAACTCCTCCCTTGCATTTGTTTTCTGGAGATCACCAGATTCGGTAGTCCTTCTGAGTGATATATTAAGGGCACATGTCTGCAGATAAATAATTATGTAATTCAGTGAGCCAGTCTTCATCAAGAATGACCAAATTATTTGCTCAGTGTTATAAAACCTCCAGATGTCTGTCTGCTGCCAGTGGTAAACATTGAAGGGTTCAGTAACCTTTACAGACAGTCATTATAAAATTTTCGGCCATCTCACATATTGGTGTAGCGATGTTTTTACTGGTTTTGAATTATGACAATCTCACCATTGCTTGTGGTGAGATCTGTATTCTCACAAAGTCACGTATCGATATCTGTAATAATTTTGAAATTATTAGCAGAAACCTTTTTGCCACATGCTTTTCTCATGTTTGTGAAAAATTTCACTCTTGCTAAAACTTTGAAAAGCTCTCAAGCAAAATGGGAAATTTTTTATATGCAAGTACATGAGGTGGATGATGAAATGGTGGAGGTATTAGTCAGGGATGTCTCTAGATAACAAGTGGATTGCTCATCTCGTCTCTTTTTTTCCTTTCCATATGTAAGTTAAGAGTTGCTAAGAGGCATAACAGGACTGTAGCTCTTTCGTTTTCACCAGAAGATTTAAGCAAATAGGACTCAAAGCATATCTTACGGCCTCTAGCACAAGAGGACTTCTCTGTTCACAGTTTAACGTATCTTTCCCATAGCTCCCAACCTAGCCCTGTTAAACTATTATCACAAGGACCATATCACTAGAACGTTTGAGAACTTTTAAAGTTGATTTCATTATAAAACACTTCAGGCTGCTGATGTTATCAACACTTGACGCTTGGCGTGATACAACAAGTAGCTGTAAGTTCAGCTGACCAAGTGAATTCAAAACTGCTAGTTGCAAAAATTATCTCAACAGCACAGCATTTTTGCGAACAAATAGAATTCACATGCATTAATTCATAAGCATGTACATGTATTATCATATGTCAAGATACATCTCAGGTGCTGGCATATCAATGATTTTGTTAGTTTTGAATGACCACTACCTTATCATTGCTCATGGTGAGATCTATATTCTCACACAAACTAACATACTGATTTCAGCTCTCATTTTCTTGCATTTAAGTAGCCTTGAAAGTTAACATTTCACCCCTGAAGTAACATTGTCATAGAGGTGCAGGAACCCTGCAGTTTATTATAAAATGGCTTTCACGTTACTAAAAACACATATTTTTTTTCATCTTTAAATCCACAGTGTCTTGTTGCCACTTCATTTGTTCCCGGTTTTGTTGGCTGGATTCCACCTGGCTTGGATGGCGAGGATTTCGTAGACATTTCAAATGGGGTTCGTCCACTGACAGATCTTTTAAGTGAAAGTGATATGGATGACAGCGAGGCCACGGAAGGTGATGGGGATGCAAACTATCACCCGAAAAGAAGGAGGTGTTCAAAGGTGAGAAATTGTAATCCTGTGCCACATTTTGTATTGGTATTTTGTGTTTTTTGTATACATACTTCTTTAATCCCATTTGGGAAATTTGCCTTAGTGTCATCGCAGTCCAGTTACAGACGGGGCAGACACATCGTTGCCACAGTGCAGCGCCAGTTGGCGAGTTGTTTACTGGGGGGGGGGGGGGATGAATTTTATTTAATTTAGCCCAGGCAGCGGCCTGTTCGGCCTGCTCTTTTCAATTTCCAACAGCCTAGGTATCTTTAACATGCGCATTGTACACACGGGCCCTCCGAGTTTTTCGTCCTTATCCGAGAAGACTAGGTGCTCCATCCTACCTCCCACAGGATCAGGGACAGGAAAATATGAAGCCAATGTCATAGGCTAAGTTTTCAGAGATACTGATATCTAATGGCGATATGACAGTGCTTGATGGTAACTGAATGTTGTTGTCTGGGTTGAATTAAATTGAAAAACTAACTTCAAGAGCTTACCAAACAATAGTACTTTGTATGTTAAAGTTAAAGTAGTGATAACTGTATGCATTATGAGAGCTTTTAAATTGGGAAAGAGCCTTCCAATACATTTATATAAATGTGATAGGCATTTTGCACTAAACATTGTTGCCTTAAATGAAGTCCTCATAACTTTCACCGGGTCACCATGTATTGAATCAAATTGATACACCCACCCAATCCTCCCCTGTCATTAAAAAAATTATTATTATTATTAATTCTTAAATACATATCAATTCTACAGTACTATCACTCTGAAATTACCAAAAGGAAAAAAAGTCCAAGGATGAATGATTCACTGTCGGAGACCATTAACTTTAAGTTTTTTTACTCGCTAGATTGACCTATTATGTTGACAAATCAGTGTATAATTATGTAAAAAGACAAAGTTCAGCAGCGGGTTATACTGTCCAGACCTTTTTTTTTCCATGGGTTTTACTACCCGTATCCAAGTCTAGAGCATGCAAAGACTTAACTTTCTGTACATACGTCTATTCTCATTCATCGGTCCCCTGTTGCACCATGAGTGATGTTGCCTTACAAAGTAAATGGCTTCTTGTTCGCATAGCGGCCTCAGTCTGCCGCCGTGTACCAGTCTATCTAGGTCATGTAGTATATCTATGGTACATAATGAAGTCTCACTGGCACTAAAACTTGGAAAAACTCTTTGTAAAATGTGAAAATTGTTGATACACCAGTATACCTCCCCCCCCCCCCCCCCCCCCCCCCCCCCCAAAAAAAAACAACACCAAAACAACCGCCGACCGGCGTCGCCACACTGGGCTGCAATTGGCACAAAGGCAAATTTCCCAAATGGGATTAAAGAAGTATACAAATATAAATGTGAGGTGGACAACAAAACTAAACACAGATTTATTTATGAAAAATGTTGGGTTTTTTTGTGAGCATTTCACTTCAAACTTGATACTTTAACTCATCCCCTATGGCAACTTTTGTAGGTGTGGACAGGAACTCTCATCACTATCCAGTTTGAAATTTAGATGTAGTTCAAAGATTTTTTTTCTTTCAGTCAGTACAAACACAAGATATACATGTAATACATTAGACATTTAAGTAAAGGAAAATCAATGAACCAGGATGGGATTCAATGTGTCAATAAGTTGGCTTAGATATTAGGGTTGGAAAATGGGTGTCCATTCAAGCCGAATATTTGGTTTCCCACAGCGAAGCGAAACTCCATGAGCCAAATATTCGGCTTACCATAGCAAATGAGTTAATCTTCGTTAAGGAAAAAAATGAAGGTTGAGGAAAATAGGCCTGTAATTTCACATACTCATTTTTTTTTTTTCGTTCTCCATAGGGGAGGCGATCAAGTTTCGACACTGACAGTGTGTGGGCGGTTTGTGCTAGTGAAATAAAAGAATCCAAAGAGAGTGTGAAAAGTCCAGGAGAAAGAAAAAGAAAGAATCATCAAGAAGTGAGGATTAATTAGGTGTGCTGGATTATTTTGCAATCCATCCCTCATGCCTGCATGTGTCAACAGTTTCCCCATTTTTACAAGACGTCCCCTTAGAATCACAAGGTTCCAAGTCCCTTCTGTCAACTTTTGAGAAACTGAAGACTGAAGTTTCAGGTGCTCATAACTTTTAGGGATATGACTTTTTTCTTTTTAGTAATACTTGCAAATTACACACCGAATCCGCTTGATACTTGACACACAATGGAGAAGGTGTTTAGATGTAGTATGTAGTGTGTAACTCAGTTAATCCAAAAAGTTGAGATCATTCTAAGAGGACGATTGAGAGTGAGATTTCTTATGCACAGACAGGCATGTGGCAAAAAGGGGAAAACATGAAACAGAAACCATTTTGCTTGTTATTTCATATTCCTTCTATTTATTTATTTATTATTTTGTCATTGCATATTCCTTGTAGTTGTACGGTCTGTTTTTTAATATACTTTATGTGGACAGGGTTACCTGAGCATGGTTGTGCGTCTCTGCTTCTCGGGACTGCAGACAACGACACGCATGGTAAAACAAGTGCCCGGTGCATCCCATATCATTCAAAGTGTCACTCCTAAAGGGCTTAGTGATTTCGATGGTCTGATGGAAGCTGTCATTCTTGAGATGATGTCTAATCGGGTAAGTTTTAATACTTTTGTGTGTGTCAAACATCAGATGCAAAGAAATTATGAAGAAAAGAATAGGAGCAGAGACACAGAAATGGGATATATATGATTGCAAGTGTAACTGGAAATTTGATATACAAATTTGAGTTGTTTTGTTTTTTGGGGGGGATCTTGGATGTCCTGGCTTTCACAGTTTCAGAATACATTTTTTCAGTTTTGGTTGTTGGTGTGATTGAAAACTGTGGAAAAGGATGATGTCATCACTGCTCTATGCCAATGGCATAAACCATTTTTGACACTGGTTGAGATATTAAGAAAAAATTGTCTTTTCTGTCATTTGGTAACTTATGCCATCATGATTCTATTGGATTATTACATTTTCCTTTTTGGTGCATTTCCATTTCTATAATATTATCCAAAAACCCCTAATGCTCAGGATTACAGTGAACCGTCAGTTCGTCTTTGGCGTAAGTCTGATGTATGTCATTATCATAGATCTGACATATGCCATTATCAAAGAGCTATGATGATATGTAGGAATTTTGTTTTGGTCCGCCTGTTGAGTTGGAATTTCTCAATATTATCAATAACAGATATGTCTGGGCTAGTTTTGATTTTTGAAATATTTTGATGTGGTCAACATTCTCCCTGTAACTTCTGTAATCCTTCTCACAATTCTGTTTTCAGTACACAGTATTAGATGGTGGATTCTTAGACAACATTCCATGTTTTGATAGCAACACAATTACCATCTGTCCTTTTGCTGGAGAATCGGACATTTGTCCACGGGATCTGACTGCTCTAGACTTGAACATTGAGTTGAGTCGTACAAGTTTGCATGTCAGTGAGGACAATATATTTCGCCTGCATCATGCACTGAATCCAATGGATCCACAAATGTTACTGAAGTTATGTGAAGAAGGATACAACGAATGCCTTCGCTATTTACACAAAAAAGGTGAGCATGCAATTTGTTTTTTTTTTATTAATTTGATAATAATATTAATAATAATGAAGATCATTTATTTAGCGCCCAATCCCACAATTGTTCTGGGCGGTTTACAGAAAGTCTTGATCTCTCCATCTGCAACTCACCCTCTCTCTCTCTCTCATGCACCATCTATTGCATACGCTCATATGTTAGACATGTATACACAACACTCATAACATAGGCACACAGGGATAAAAAAGGCAGAAATTAAACGAAACAGCAAAAATATAATGAATTGAGAAAATAAATGGATTGGGAATGAGACTTCAGAACTGAAATGATGGAGAGAAAATGTTAAGCAGATAAAAGAACTTCAATGATAATTCTTCCATTTTTATAATCCCTTCACACTTCTACGCGTTTAGTGCATGAACTTACAAAAAATGAAACAGGGCCTTAGTGGGATGTATAGGATACATCAGTAGTGCCTTGCACTATCAATTTTAAGAGAGAATATGTAGGCCTACAGTACAGTCAAGCTGTTAATATCATCACTCTTTTACACTAATGGCATAAGTTATTTTTGACACTTTTGAGATATTAAGAAACAAACCGTTTCATTTTCTGTTGTTTGGTGCCCCATAAAGTTATGATTCTATTGGATTATTACATTTTCCCACTGGCACATTTGTTTTCCTATAATATTATCTATTGCCCCCATGCTCAGGAATGCTGTGAACCATCATTTGCCTGACTTATGCCATTAACATAGAGCAGTGACGGTATGGTTTAACTTTAAATATGTCTTAATTTGAAGCACAGTGACCAAATATCACAGAATACTCAGCACGACAACATGCATTGATAGAACATGAATGTTTTGTTAATTTCAGACCTGTTGAGTTGCAAGAAACATCTGATGACCAGAGCCACAATATCTTCGTCGCCCTGCAATATAGGTCATGCACATTGCCGGTGTCGGCTCTGTCTTGCATCTGATGCCAAGATTCGCATGTCACTTTCGTGTGTCAACTGTCACCGAGCAAAACACAAAGCACTGACATCCATCTTGCCAGAGGATGTTAGAAGAGGCAGGTGGCAAGTATACGTGAACTAATCGTTTCAGGATAACCAGAAAAAAAAAAAGTAAAGTTTTTTATGTTACAAAGCCTGGTGTAAGAAACAATAAAGAAATGAATCAATTCATCGTAACGTTGCTTTTTTGTTTCTTTTGCCAGACTTTGGAACAGGCCCTTTTTCTTTCTGTCTGCCATATTTTAACTTTACCTATAACAAGCTCTTACTCTGCAAATCATAATTGTTTTCACAAGCGTAGGATTAAAAAGTAAGGACTAAAAATGTAACACACACAATGTGAAGTCAGCTGAAAGCGCTAATTAGAGATATCTCAAATGTATTCTTTGCCTTTTCTTTGTTTCCATCCTTTGCAGAATGTGTCACCATTTCAAATATTATTTATTGTGTATGTTCCATATAGAGAGAGGGTTATAAAAAATAAGTATTGCTCCTGTTATCACTGATATAACCATTATAATAATTGTTTGCTTATATTATTGCAGAATTTGCCAAGGCTATATCTGAATACAAGCAGCAACAGAAATCTCAGACGACAACAACTTGGAGCAAATTAATTTCGGCGTTGTGGTGGTGTGTGGAAAAAATGTATGGAGGCACCATTGGCCTCGCTGATCTTGCCATGGAGTATGTTTAATGACTTGTTTGTGTGAATACTTAGTATCAAGTGGAAACAAAATGAAAGAAAATTGTTGTTGGCATCGTTTTACACTGACTTTTTGTGTGAGGGTTACATGGTTTACCTGCATTTTGAAATTTAGATTCAGACTGGAAATGATTGAATAGGTAGAAAAATATTTCAACCATCTTTTTCTTGCATTTTTAGAATAGAGGGGGATATAGATATATGCCTATTCTTGTGTCAGCCCCTGATGGAATTATTAGGAAAATTTTGTATTTGTATTTACACACTTTCTTTGATCGCATTTGAGAAATTTATTAGATCCCTAACTCAACTTTTATCTGATCCTACCTATCTATAGGCAACTGAGGGCTGAAAGCTAGCCCAAAGAGAGAGAATGAAAAAACCATGAGAGGCGCCAAAGTGGCCGTTATTGTGCCAATGCGCCGTTAAACTCAAACTCAAACTTGTCTGGGCCTTTGAAATGGGTGTTCTTGGGGGACCGTGGCCTAATTACAAAGCCGAATAGAGAAAATACCAAGTTGTGTTCAATGCTCATCTATAGCTTATTGTGTAAAATGCTATTGTCCCTTAACAACAGCCCTTTGAAAAACATTACTTTCTGGATATTGTGACTATAACAAATCATGTCTTTCCTCTCCTTTCCAGTTTCCACGGATGGCTTTTGAGATTTTGGGACAATATTGCCTGTTTTGGAATCCTGCCATTGGGGAAGAAGCGGAAGCTGGTTAGATATGTGCTTGCGTCATTGAGAAGCTGTATAGGAGCATCGTAAGTATAACATTTAAAAAAAAAAAACTTATTGACGGTTGTCGGTTTGAGATCATTGCTCCTCCAAGATCATTTGCATCCTTTGATTGAGATGTGAACTAAAATAATTCTTAATATTCCAGAAAACAAAGTAGTTTTTAATTAAAGGGTAATTGAAGAAACCCAGTTCTTTGAAAAATGGCAATGTAGAAACCATTATCTTTAAAAGAAAAATTTCATTCTTAAAACATTTTTAGCAGTTTACACAGCTTTAAATTTAATTAGATCATGATCAGTGGTAAAACTGGTTTGTAGGCAAATCTGTCTTAGTACCATTAATGTTTGAAAATTAATTCACATGATGATCTATGTACTGTGCTAAGGTTTATTTTATTATCACCAAGGTGACTTGTGTAGTTACATGTGAAACACTTCCGCGCAAGTAAAAACCCTAAAGGGTTCCGTTCATGCAATGCGCAGATCCACAATTATCTGTTGAAACTAGTGAATTTTCTGTTTTTCGATGAACCGAAACAAATTTTTATTTTACGTGTGATTGCAGCACAATTTAATGTACATTCAGCTGCATTCAAAGCCCCATTGAACGATCTTGGTTATATTCTCCTAATACAGAAAATGACAGAAAAGCAAACTTTCAAAATTTCATTATAACTTGACCAGGTGTTGTGCTGAAATAAAAGCCTTTTGCTTCTCCTGAAAAGTAGCCAAAACTGGCAACTACAGCTTTAGGGAATAGTGGCAATATTTATGCAGGGAGTATTTCATATCTTCATACATGTATTTAACTCATTCCCTATGATAATTTCATGGGCGTGGATGGGAATTCTCAAGACTATGCAGTTTGAAATTTAGCATTTCTTTCAGAGATGTTTTTTTCTTTCATTCAGTATGAACACAAGACATAATGTATAACTATTGTATATGAAAGTAAAGGAAACTAAAGATATATATTTCAAAGAGTTGGAAACCAGTGTCCACTCATGCAGAATATTCGACTTTCCCTAGTAGCAAAATGAAAATCAGCGAGCCAAAATATTTGCTATATTATAAAATTTGGCAAAAAGAAAAAATCTGTTCAAATTTCCAGCTGCTTTTTCTTTTTTCCCTTGAAAAAGGCTGTTGCAGAAATATCGGCCATATTCTGTCTTCTCTTTTAGTTTGCGTTTCATTGTATTGTTTGGATATTTCTTACACACGAGGCTTTGCTACATACAACTTTTTCTTTTTGCCAAATTTTGACTTTGCATATACTCATGTAGCCTTGTTGCAGCCCCAGTTTTTCTGTGGTTTTTATATTTCATCAGTTGCTATATATATATGTATGACATTCCACAGGGTGAGGAGCAGGACCTAAGCAGATGGATTATAGTCCGTTCACCGAGGCATGATCACAGAAAACTGCTCGTAGCGTTGCAACCGTCGATGATATTTGAATGTAATTTGGCATGTAGTCTTAGATTTGTGATGACCCTAAACCAGATTTTTTGCCCCCGAATTATTCAAGAGAGAACCGACAAGGATAAACATTTAAGTGGTTTACTGTAATAGTTTAACACATGGTTTTGAGTCCCACTAAAATGTGGTACAGCACAGGATTAAAGTGAGTTTAAAAACAAACTCTTTATTGTTCACTGTAGGCCAATACAGAGTCAGAGGCGTTGTCAGAGACCTTTCAATTTCAGAATTCCTTTCATCGTGGATTTAAACATCAAAATCAATAAGATGCGGAACATTGGAGAACTAGACCTTCAAACTGTCAGACATCCAAAATCTAACTCATGCAGCATTGAAAACAGCCGCTGCAGAATTTTTCTCCAAGCGAGAGGACCATGTATCGCGGTTGGAGGGAGCATACTGGCAAAATGAGGGCCTTCATTTTATTCAACCGAATATCGTCATCAATCCAATGGAAACATCCGACTCAGAAAGCAACTGAGATGATAAAACATTAAAAAAACATCGAAAAGTGCTTGCCTGTTTTGAAATAAAACCAAAAAAAAAAACCAAAAAAAAACACCTTTTTAGGGCTAACCTCTCTGTTGGGCCTAAGGTTGTCCCAAGTCCGCAGCCTGATCATTGTACCCACAAGGCCATGCTCTTGCAATGACAGGGACTCAGAGGGGAAAGGATGGTCATATCTCAATATGTATATTTCTCACAACTTAATACAGATTGGAAAGCCTAGCTACTTTACAAACTTTATCTTTCACAGGATGTTACCGCTTAGCGTTACTAGAAGGCTGTTTTCAATTGATAAGTAATGAATCTGTAGTACTAGTAGCTTTATCTTACAGGAAAGGAACAATAAATGCATTTACGTGTAAAGCAAACCTCAAGTCCCTAACATGATGCTACGCCACTGCAATTCACCACAGATTGTTACTATATTTAGGAATGTAGATCAACTACAAGGAAACGAGAAGTGACAGATCATGTTGAAACACACGTATACTGTAAACATCTATAAGTTTGGGGCCTATTCAATTGAAAACAAAGAAAAGATCAAAGGAATTCGCCGCTTTGAAAGAACGGTGCTGTGCAGAGACTTCAAATTCAAAATTTGTAGGGTCATGATAAATGTAACACTGCATGCAAAAATTCAGGACGCTGTATTTCGTAATGGCTGAGAAAATCCAGCTAAATCGTGATCATGCCTCGGTGAACGGACTATAGTACGAATCATGCTTGATTCAGTATGTGTTCCAGCAGAGCATTCCCCCCTGTCTCATGAGATGGTGGTGAGAAATCTGTGATAAAGTAGTCAGAACCACTAAGTGCTTTACTGCTGATTGAACTTGGGCCAAGTCTGTAAGTGCCATCCACCCGTGTTGCCTTGGTTGAATGTGAAATAAATAGCAGTATCCGCTTTTGCCAAGTATCGATATCTCCACCATTTATCAACATACAGTAATGAGACCGGTACCAAAATGTAGATTGTCCTTTGCTGGTTTATTTTATTTAAAAAACCAGAAATCAAAAATTTTGGAGTTGTTCGGTTTTCATCCTATGCATGCAATACAGTAAAACCTCATCATACCGCCAAGTAAGGGGCCAACAGAAAATTGGCGGTATAACGAGAATGGCGGTACAACAAAAATACCATGTAGAACAAGGGAAATAAGTAATTAAGTAATTTATCAACATTGGACTGGCCAACATATCTAAAATATTGCAGTTATCTCCCTTATCTCTCCACTAGACATAAACCTCCATTGTCATTTTGAAGTTTACATTGCTTTCATTTGTATTTTTTTGTTGTTGTTGTTTGCGTTTATGTGTGTTTGAGTTTTCAGGAAATCGCACCTTAAAAGTATTATGTTTTGCAACACGACAAATAATGCTACATTACAATTCAGCAACAAACGTGCATTGTTTGCATTGTACCCCGTGACCGGTATGAACCAGTTGAAGCATCACCTCGCGCGCGCTTAAGTTCGTTCGCAAACTCTCTATTGAACTGTGACCCGTCTTTCTCACTGCATGCCCCATCAGTAGGCCTATCAGGACTTCAAAAGCGAAGACTGTGTAGTAGGATTGGTGTTTGAGTAACAAGCAAACACTGTGGCGCCAAGTGATATTCCGACTGTTACCTGGATTTAGGTAGATTCTATGTGGGGAGTGGGGGTTAAATTTACGTTGGCGCTATAACGAGCAATATTTACTATACTCAAGTTATGAATGTAGCAGTGGCGGTATAACGAGATTTTTAGTGACTTTGTATAGTCAGATCCATACCACGGCGAAAAGGCTGGCGGTATAACGGGTGGCGGTATAGCCAGGTTTTACTATGTATATCCATGTACGTTCATGTAAATGTAACAACCAAGAGTTTCTTTTTTTTTTCACAATATGAAAATTGAACGAGTAAAGCAGAGTACAATGTGAAATGGTTTCTGCGTTTCCCGCAAATTTTTTTTTTTGATCTATTTTTCATAACATGACAGTGCTATCTTCTGTTATTTGTTACAATTTTTGGCTGTTGAACAAATTCTAATGGCAAAAGTGCATACGTCTATAAATAATTGCATCACTTTGTTAGAGCATACATTTTTTTTTTTTTTAAATCTTGTGCTTTTTATGGGGGATTTTTGTTCGTTTGACTGAAATTGAAAAAGTGAAACATTTTTCTGTACATGTATAATAATGTTGACAGGGTGAAATGTTTTTGTTACTGGGTATGAGTCACCCCATGTCCCATTACAAATAAAAAGAAAGCGCATCGTATAATTATTTGTTGAGTTTATTAATGCAATAGTGTTCTGTTACTGGTGTAATTTGTCCAACATTGTTGAGCCCTTATTTTCGCTACGGTAAGCCGAATTTTCAGCTGCCAGATTTTTGCTTTGCTACAGAGTGGACACCAAATTTCCAACACTAACATCAAAGCCAACTTCTCAGAATATTGAATCCCATCCTGGTTCATCAATTTTCCTTCACTTTAATGTCTAATATAATATTATATCTTGTGGTTGTAGGCCTACTGAGTGAAAGAAAAAACATTTTATTCTTCATCTTTGAAATACATCGAAATTTCAAACTGGATAGTGTTGAGAGTTCCTGTTCACACCAAAAGGTACACCAGGGACGAGAGATATCTGTTCACTTTAACCTTTTTCTTGGGAAGCAGTTCCTTAGTTTATTTTGCTAGAAATGTTTATACCAATGATTACCTCCCTTATTTATGCATCTAACTCTCAATTCTTCCATCCATAATTGGCATAAATTGGCAGCGGCTCAGTTTTTCTTTTTTTTTTAAATCAAGGTTTGTGTGATTGTTTCCTTCAAGCTCGTACAAAATACAGCATTGCTGAGTTCATTTTAAGCATTCACTTTAACAAGTTTTCAATACATGCTTCATCCATGTATGAGCAAATTTCTTCATTCTCCACTTTGGTTTTTAGGCACAGTGTTTTGTCACACAGGAATTACTCAAGCAAAGAATGCACACAGGCTGATTACACAACAATTAAAAATTAAGTTTTATTGTCTTTCAATTATCCAAATTACAGCAATAATATAAAAAAGAAGAGAAAATGAATAGCACAAACATTCATATGACAGGTGGGTCAGAAATTCTGAACTGACCATGCTATGAGATGAAATTTCTGTCTGGGCAATACTTATGAATAATGTACACATTCAGCAATCTAGGGCATATCTGGCCCACAGTGCCAAGTAAGATTTGCCTTTCATCATGAATTCCAACAATGCCAAACCCCTAAAACAAGACATAGATCTGTAATGGAGCCATGAAATGTGAGACTATAGATTTCCTTAAGGAAAAAGTCATGCTTAAAATCCCCTTTACAAAAAAAATATAAAAAATGTATTTCTCTGCTAAAGTTTTCAATGTATTCAAATGTTTCTGCAAATTCCAATGTTACCTGTCTGGACTTCATTTTGGTTCAGTGCAAGCCATGAAGCAAAATAAATAACAATGGGTATAACTGTCCCAGATTTATCAGGTGTTCCCAGTCAAATGAGCTTGGTCTCATAAGGGTTGATTTTTGATGTATCCATAAAGAAAGCCTTTAACAGAGTTCCTGTCCTTTTTCATTAGTATTTTCCACGGCTACTATAATGCAATAAAATGAACGAATGGATTTTTTTATTTTGTTCAGCCTTTTCTCCGAATTTTGAATGTTTTTTAAAACCCAGGGGACTTCTAAAGGCTACGTAATTTTATCCAGGACCTTTACAGGGACCCCTGGCATCCAGGGCGGTGTAGGAGCCCTGTTTTTATGAGTAAGCAGACAATTAATGACAAAAACAAAAAAACCTAATGAAGCAATGAGTGAGAGCAACAATGGAATGCAAAACATAGTTCATGATTCAGACCAATATAGATGAAGGCAATCAAAGAGTAGGGGAAGAGTGAAAACAAAACATTAACTTTTCAGTCTTAACTGCTTTTCTTATCTCTGCATGCACATTTCAGAGGTGTTAAAGCAATACGATATAGTGAATGCCTGCTTTCAGATAACAAATACATTGTGTCACTTCTTGTTTTGTTCTATTTTCAGAACTAAAATGCTACACAGCAATCAGATGAAAAGGATGGAACAAATATTGTATCAGAAACCTGCTCCGTCTGTTGTTAACTCACCGAACTTCATACTCACAAATCATGTGATGCCCAAATGAAACTACCCTGCTCTATAATAAAGCACTTTGGTCAAGATATTATGAGTATATTTTTAGCATTTGTCCGTCATGAAATATCAGGTTTCCTGCATCTCTTTGAAAATGTTTTTTTCTTCTTCTTGGGCTTAAGTCTTAAATGCAAGAAGTAAAAAATAAATGGCAAAAGAAATCAACCTTAAAAAAAAAAAAAACTCCAAATAGAATTCCAGGGCTATTTCAGGACTACTCTACCATTTCGTGGCTTTTCTATCACATTTTAAAATCTAGGGTATTTCCTGGCATCGCTGGTATCCCAGGGCTGCTCAGAAACCCTGCAGAATTGACCTGCTATCTTTAAAAAAATTATTTCTATCTAAAGTGGCCAACGGCATCCCAGGCGGTCAAGTTACTGAAATTTATGTGAATCCTCATTGGGCCCAAAACTTTTACCTTAATGAACATATAATATCTAAAATGTGTTGGGTGTTTAGTTAGATGAAATATCTGGCGGGTACCATATTCAGTGAGTTCACAACTGCTTCTACTCAATACAAGCCTGATGCTAAAACTAAAATTACATGCACACAAAGAAAAAAAATGATGTGTACACTGACAGTTTCTCATCCCATTTATATGAATCCTCATTAACAGCCCAACATCTACAGAGACAAAAATAAAAATGATCTGTCAAGTTTTATAATTCAAATTTCTTCATTGTATCCTTGATTTCAAATCATTAAAGGAAGGCTTTGAAGTCTGCGTTCACTTCTAAAGGGTGAAAAAAAAGCTGCCACAAGCTAAACTGGTTCACTGTACAGCCAAAAACTGCATTATGTAATAAATACCAAACAGCTTTCCACCAATTGGATAAATTATCCCTTGTCTAAATATAGCTTTCATTTATAAATTCAAATGTCTTAAACTTGGTATTTCTTCAGAACTTTTTTTGTTTTCCTACACCTTTAAGAATGCTTTTCCAGGAGAAAAATGTTTAGTTAAAGGGCTATTTACAAGCAAAAATATGAGACAAAATTTATTTCGTTAAGATTTTCCCCACTTTTTAAAGTGTTTTTCAAACCTTCGGAAAATTCCACAGCTAATCCACCATTTCCAAGGTTTTTTCCCATATATTTAAATTCCAGGGGAGAAATCCTGAAAACAATTCAGTCCCCAATGAGTGAACAGTGACATTGAAAATGAAGATAGGAAAGTCCTGCAGGAATTACTAATAATCCACACTGTTGCATATCATAAACAGCTTTGAAAAAGAACCAAAAAAATTTTCAACTAATATTCCTTCTCAATGACAAAAAAAAAAAAAATTGTCAGCCCCCAGTCAGAAGCTGCTGTAATGTCTGTTCCCAGTGCAACAAGACATCTCCTGTTGGATGTCAACTTTGTACAAAAAAAAACATCAGGGGACTCAGTTGGAGTGGTGTGAAGGTGATCTGGAGCGGGACTTTGGTGGTGGGGACCTGGCAGGAAAAAAAAGAACAACAGATAAACAATACTGAACTCACTGTGACAAGTGTGTTCACATTCAAACTGTTTGAATGCTTGTCTAGTGTTCCCGCAGTTAACCTTTCCACACTGCGCAGCTGATACCAGGGTTCATACAAAGTCTTGAAAACCAATTTTAAGGACATTTTAAGGACTTCCTAAGGACTCAAAGTAAACAAATTAAGGACCTGTGTGCCCGTGACCAAGAATTATTACAACAATACATGTGGTGTGCAACACTCATCAAAACGGAATGTTTTTGTATCCAGAGTTCAAACATAGTAAATTCACTCTGTATCATCTACCAGGCCAACATCTTCATGGAATGTCAACTTTTTTGGCTCTACTGTAAGCAATTGTAATGCACCACCATAGCTGTTGTTAACATCTAGGGACTGGGTGCCATTTGGCCAGATGGTCTGCACATGTTTCTCCTTTCAAAGCTTTGTAACAGAATATTGTTTCTTCAATCAACCAAAAATTAAAAATAGGACAATAAATAAAATGCATGTGACCCACGTGTAATTGCAGATCCGTAAGTGGAAATTGGTCATTCTGATTTCTTATAATCTGGCCATACACAACCATCAAACAAGCTTATGCTTTGTTCTGGTTTGGCCAAATTAAGCCTACTTTTTCTTAGTAAACACAAATACTGACCAACCAATAGCACTTGATTCATGATTGTTGCTGTCAATTTCGCAACCAGACTGAAACATTGCAATCTGCAGGTCCTATGCCTGTCTATATCCTATATTTGTCTCTAAATAGCCGCATTCTTGAATGAATTTTCAACATGACATACTGATCTGTGATTCTGAAAATGCCACTTAGGAAATTCCTACCTACAAATACTTACCACAATGTCAGTTTCCCCTTATGTTTACATGTGTAATAAAAATTACGATTTATAACTCTAATTACCACAAAATAAAACTTAGTAAGAATCACTAATACCAGCATTTATATTGCCAGAATCACTGCATGTAGACTGAGAAAAGATGTGGAGGACTCTCATCTATACAGAAGATATGACAATTGCATACGTACCTTGATCCTGAATCACTAGAAAATGGGCTCCTAAACCAAAAATAAGGGTAGAAAAGAAAAGCATTAAATCTAGAGGGGGAACAAACTGACCACACCGTGTATGTTCCGTGTCACAAAGAGATGGATGTCTGTACAATGAACGTGAAAGGAAGTTTGCTGCAGCTTACAACGTCCAACAAAAGATGAAAGAGGGTTCTTGCATCTCTTCGAAAAGGCTTTTCGGGGGCTAAAATGCTGAATTCTTAAATGCAAAGAAGTGAGAGAAAATTTATTCACTTAATTCTGTTCAAATTCTCCCCAATTTTTTCATGTTTTTGTTTTTCTTCAAACCTGAGCGAATTCCAGGACTAACTCACAATTTCCTGGGCTTTTTCTGATTTTCTAAATTTCACAGCTTTTCCAAAGAGAAAGATTCGGACAGCCCTTCATCTACACAGAAAAAATGACAACTGCATACGTACCTTGATCCTGAATCACTAGAAGATGGGCTCCTAGACCAAAATAAGGGGGAAAAAACAAGAAAAGCATAGAATCTAAAGAAGAAACAAACCAACCACACTGTGTATGTTCCATGACAGAGGAGGATGGATGTCTGCACAATGAACCTTAAAGGAAGTTTGGTGCAACTTACAACATCCAACACAACAAGACACAGGGTTCTTGCACCTATCTGAGAATGCTTTTCCAAAGCTAAAATGTCAAAAATTCCATGGCCACTTAAATGACAAAAAATTTACTTTATTTTTGCTCACATTTTCCCCCACTTTTTAAACATTTTTTTCAAGTCCAAGACGGATTCACCATTTCCCCAAAGCTTTTTGTCATTTTTAAATTTCATACCGGTAGCTTTTTCAGGGATCCCTGGAATTCAAGAAATGTACAGGAACCCTGTAGATACCTACCAATCTCTACTGCTGCCTGATGATTAATGTTCACAAGGACGTATATAGATACCACTAACCTTCTCACAACACCACTGCTTACACGCCCATGGCTCATCTCAAACACTTCTATGCAATTCTATTTGCATGCACAGCAAGCAAAAGAAAGGAAGAAAAGGCAGACAAGACCAGACTGAATGCTGATGTACAACATTAGCAAAACATTCTGACTGTCAGCAGCATGGCAATACAAAATTACGCGGTAGTGCAAAACAAGAGAAATAAAAAAATCATCTTTGGAAGATATGAAAGGCATAGGTTACCTGCTCTTTGAGTCACGACGGCCCCTGCTTCGGCTGCGGGAATAACTTCTTGAGTAGGATCTGCAGAAAAAGTAAAAGTCTGAGTACTAAGTGCATTACAGAGACATATTCTGGCAATCCCAGCAGACAAAAGATTGAGCTTACAATAAATGTTCTTTAGACTGCCATGGCAGTATTCATATTTCTGATCATTTGCTAGCTACCTTTAGGCACTCAGTTCCCTTCACATTATGAATACTGTTGAGGATCTTCATGTCTGACCAGTAAACAGAGCGACTTCATCCAGTAATCATGTTTACCATCATCTACTTCACCTTTCCTTTCATAGACAAAATCACTTGCTCACACTTTGCTTGTCTGATCTAATTTCCCAGAAATCTATACATATTTGACCTCTGTTCTGTTCCTTGCAGCGCTTTTATCAAGACGATTTCATCATCTATTACACTGATAAAAATTCTACAAAGGAATCACTTTTGTCCCAGTAAAACCGGAATTAATTTGTCTCATCACAGCACAAAAAGTAACCTGAAAAATTTGTTTCCTACAAATATCCCCTCAAGTAAACATAGTTTATGTCCATTGTAAGATGAAAATACATACACAGAGGGAGCACTTTATGAATACAAGAAATCACAAAAATGTACATTTATACAAAAAAAACTTTTTGGGTCAAACAACATCTGAGAGGAATCTGAAACAAGAAGTCAGGATATTACAAACATTACATATAAATTTACAGCACAGAACACTCCCAAAAATATGCCTGCATTTCGATCATGGCTTGTGAGGGATAATCGAAAAAAGTGCATTTCAATAAAATATGCACTCTGAAGAAAAGCCCATTGAACGGAAAAAATACGAACTTCGAAATTTCATTTAGCTCTTCATGTAGATTTTATATTTACACCACAACCACGAACACAAACTCCCACTGTAATGCTAACCTTGTTTATGTGGCAGGAATCATTATTTCTGACCAACATTATAGTTAATGGAGTACTTTTTTTAAAACCAAACAAAGCCCATCCAACCTTTTTACCGTTTTCCCTATTCAAAGACGCTGTGAAGACCAAATTTCAAAGTGATGAATCATTCACATGGGTAGAAAATATCTTAGCAGAGGAAGGCCGATCAATCGAGCTAATCATGACGGGGATGGCTCGACACTAAGATCATGCGTGGCAGTGCCTGATCTTAGATCTTCACGCCGTCGAAATGTAAGCTGACAAACGCTGCCTGCAGGGCGTGTGTGCTGACATTTTCAATCAAACCCATGGTCGTGATGCCAAGAGCATATTGGTCACGAGATCTTAACATGGTTGTTGGTGGTGATTGTAGTAGTAGTAGATGAAGATTGATGACTGGATTAATTCTTAGTGACGGTTGCTCTAACTGGGATGAAATGCTGATCTTAGCTTTATTCTGCAAAGCAGGTACACAAAATCAGTGACAGGTGGAATTAACAATGCTGAAAGGATCAGCTGTTTAAATTACAAAAATAATGTAAAGAATCATTATTAAATAGCAAAGTTAGTTACCTAAACAGGCTAAACACAATGACTAGGTATGAGCTGGACATTGTAAGCAAATGAAAGCAATTCAAAGATTATGAGGGCAAGCTGATCTGGAAAACATATACTTAGGGAAGTAGATTTTGGTGAAAAGCAAATTGAATGAAATAGGGAAAAAAAAACAAAAAACTGTCTTCCACTTCAGTTTGGATCTAATTTTTAAGAATTATTATATGGTGTTCAAAGTGGTATTATGAATATTCTGTAACTGTCACAACAAACCTTGATCGACGACGTGAGGCTCCTCCGCCCCCGCCACGGCGGTTTCTTGGACAATCATATGCATAATGACCTCTGTCACCACACTCATAACATCTGTCATCAGGATGGAATGCACGTCTGCTTCTGGGTGGACCACGCCCTCCTCTCAACCAGGGTTTGGGTCTAACTTTGCCAGTTGACAGTTCTACTCTGCATCTGGAGCCACAGATTGATCTGAAATCCAAAGACAATGAAATATGAGGACTGTTATGCTTAGGCTCACATGAGTCTTGTTTCGATGAATTATGAAATGAGAAAAAGGATCAGAAAGACACAGGTGATCGAAAGACACACAGAGTTTCACAATGTCTTGAAAAAACAGCTTTTTGTGACTTCTAGGAAACAATAACTATAAATTCTACATCTCTCAATTCACTATTCCTTCTATGGAAGAATCGAGAGTAAAAAACTGTTAAAAATAGAAATGGATTCAACTGAGACTTTCAATTCTTATTGTTCAATCTTTAGAACATGTCTTAACTGCCAGCGAGTGAAAGAAATAAAAGGGTTTCTGAATTGGCAACACTTATTTGCAGACGTATGCGAATAAGACTAGAATCTTATTCACAGATGGATTTTTGGTTTTGACTTTACTTGGAAATAGCTCCTTTACAGGGATGTAAACAGCCGGGGACAGTATGGAAGCAAACCTTCCTACTTCGAAAGTTAATAATTAGTAATAGATTACAAATTTTTAGTAATTTCACATAAAAATTAGTAATCTCTTGTAACGCGCACGGAGTAACACTAAGAAAGCAAACAATTGCGTGCCATACTAATCTATGTCATATGTCAACAAAGATAATTGTTATGCATCTTTATTTGTTGTTTGTTGATTTGATGATGTTGTGCATTGAGTTTGAGTAAGGGTAAGTAAGAAAACCCGAGGAACACAATGTGCAAAAGGCATAGGTAGGACCGACACGCAACGTTACAATGCAAGGCCATTCTTCAGTGTAGACTTGTCGAAATGTCTGTCTGCCCGTCTTCTTCATCTTACTTGGTGGCGCAGACAATCCTTAAATCTCAAAAAAATCAGAAGTAGGGACTATTCGGGCTGTACGATGAAAATCCACATGCTTACAGTGTTCAGCGAGAACCACAAAACGTCAACTCAATGAAACGCTCCCGCTCGAGCTTCTCAATTGCCAGGGAGGGGCCGAGATCTAGATCCGTGGAATGACACTTTTTTTTTTTTAAATTTGGAGTCAAACTGAGCCAAATGAAGGAATATTTGAAGCAAATCATGGACCTAGCGCTTGAAAGCGCAAAACCCAATCGGACAAACTGGCAAACTACAGGTACAAGAGGTCAAAAGTTTATTACAACTTCCGGTTCACATCGGCAACTCTGTGATTCGAATTTCAAAAAGAACTCATGTATTTGTGCCGCATCACCCGTAATTCCACAAAAGTGTCGAAAATTTGTAGAAATTTGGAGGATTTCGTAGTACCGTAATGAGGATCGGAATTTCGTATAAATTACGGAAATTTCGTAAAAGTAGGCAGGTCTGTGGAAGGAAATTGTGCGGCATGCTCAGAAGCTGCCGAGAAAAATGATTAGGCTAGTATGTAGATCTAGTGTAATTAATCTCGGCCGTTTTAAAAGAACAAAGCCTGGTATTGGTAATTGAATTAAAATTATACAGTAGATAGGGAAAGACAATATAAGAAGAAAGAATCTGACACACTTACACAGCTCAGAAGGGCTGTACTTTACCATTGCACTTATGATCTTATAGAGGGACTGATGAAGACTAGGCTAGTTAAAACCAGAACAAAACAAGCACAATGCATTTAAACTGTCTTGGCTGAATTTCTTAAAAAAGAAGTTGATATCAAATCCCCGTAGCCTGTGTCGATTCTCTTCAGACCTATACTAGATCTAGATCCAGTCTTTGCCGACTGCCACCTGAACTTCTTCAGAGCCATGCCATCTGCGCCAATTGCGTGATAAATCATAAATTGATTCACACTGAGAAAATAGTTCAATTTAAATCTGGAGCTGGCAACGCTTTTAGCATCATCACCACCACCAAATTCCGTGTCCGAAACCGCATGTGAACCATCGCTACACGCAGTGAGGCTACACCGCTAGGCCAACGGAAGTGAAAGGCAACAACAAAAGAAATCTTCTATGAGAAAAGATCACGATTAGACCTTACTCGGTTTGCCGGACTTCTAAAGAACTGTCGACTGATTTGAGGGCAATGGCAGGTGTTCGTGCTACTGGCGGATGACGCGGACGGCTGGCGATCGCGCCTCGGGCGGAAAGTGCGGAGTCGGCAACTGCGCTTTGGACGGAAAAGACGGAAGATTTACATCCCTGATCACAATTCTGGCTTGTTTTGTTGAATAATTAGGCTCTTCACTCGGTAAGATGGCTCGATTCACAGTAGCTGACGCATGGTGTTTCTTACGATTACAATGCACCACGTTGTCTTTTTTTTTTGACAATACTTATCGGGTATCGTGTCTTCGGCAGCAGACACCCTGCTTGATAACGCTTTTACTTAAGTTCCCCGGTGGCATGCTCACGGCTGTTAACAAGCAGTAATCTAGTTGCCGAGCGGCCCGGTCCGCTCTCCGTATCGTGACCTGGTCACGACCCAGGTCAACGGGGTCAGCCGCCGTGTTCACGGGGGATTCCCTTTCCCGCGGAGCGCTTTTATTATGTTGTATTTTTCGAATAACAAACGCAAACACTGCGCTCAAACTATTTCATCGCCTACATTTTAATACATACATGCTAAATAATTGACATATCATATACGCATAAACGAAATGATACATCTGTACCAAATACTGTCACAGAGATAAACAGCTACAAAGATGAATAGTAATTTAACAAATGCGTCAGAGGTCATAATTTTCAAACTTAAAATTTAACGTGATCTCCTCCCACTAGCGAGAAGAAATGAACACACAATAATAAGAATATGTAACATTTCTTAACTTACTTGACTGCATCATTGAGAAGTTCTTCAATTCAGAGTTATGTAGGATAGAATGTAATGTTAAATTTTCCATAGGCTCAAATTTACGGCGATCCTGCACTTGACATATTACACATAAAAAATACAGTTGTACACTCGCTTTATGTAGAATTTATTGGTCTATTTCATTTTCCTCCGTTTAATGGGTGGTGCAGAGGCCAAGAGTTCTGGAGAGATTTGCAAATTCTGTGACTTAATGACAGTTTTCAGCTACTGTGTTTCACAGTTTCGAATGGCTGCCACTCGTCTGTCTAATTTGGCCACAGATGCGTGGATGAGCTCCCGCAGACCTCCCCTTTCTTTCCATATTCCGAAAAAAATTATTTTTTTTTATCAAAAAATGGGCTGGCGTCTCCAATACGCAATAGACGTCTGACCCAGGTAAACGGACAGACAGCTGGCCATCACTTGCCTTTCCATACCACCGTCACTCCCCCACTCGCACTGGGTTATGGCACACAATCGTCATGTAACATCTCTGGTGGGCATCAAAGTGAGTAGTGTGACACTTCCCTAGACATGCCGGCGCCTACTAGTCTCGAAACTGTTCTCCGGGAAAACCTCTGAATGGGCATTACCGCTATGCAGGTGCCCCCCACGTTACTTCCTATCCAACCCTCCCTACCCCCCCAACCAAGTGAGCACGTACCCTACTGCTCAAAGAAAAATACATACAACTGTATCGGCCAAGCCACACTATGAAAAAGCATAATAATCAGTAATTTTTGGTGTGGTCGGCAAAAACTTGACTTAATTTTTTTTTTCTCTTTTTTCCTGGAAACGGGGAGATTTCAAAGGAAAACGGGGAGGGCGGGGTTTTGTCATAAAAACGGGGAGACTCCGGCACGGGGAGACTTGGGAGGTCTGGCTGTTTCTAATATGCTTTGTTTGTTTGTGCGTTCCTGTGTTTACTTGTCAACGTATTTCCGAAGTTTTTGTTTTTTTGGTAGTTCTTCCACCACATGTTCTGCACAGTTCATGAAGATATTTAATATGCAAGTCTTCTGTGTGATCTTTCATTCTGAATACTGTTATTCAGATAAAATAAAGAAAATCTACCTTCGCAATGATGTAAAAAATAGCCTGATGGCGTCTTCAGCAACACACTTGCCAATGCTGGTCAAGTTTTAAAAAATCATATAAAATCACACTTGTACTGCTCAAACGTCAAACGTGCACATTTTATTGAGTATCCATTTTCCGACTGGAATAACAAATAACTGTAGAAAACATGGGCTGAACTGCCGAGATATTTAAATCCAAATTAAAATAATAGTGAAAACTGATTTTCGGATGAATAGAAACATACACTGAATAAATCCTTCGAAATAATTAACACATATAAACTCAGATGGGGGAAAGTTATATCGGCTTGTCGGTAAAAGGCCGGGCTTTAAAATGGCATCTCGGATGGGGGGTCTAGCATTGCTTGATCGGGAGATATCGGCATGTAAAGATATGCAGAAATTAATAGAATCGCGCTACTCAGGCAGGGCCAGTGAGCGCCTCGCCGCCACGGTAATGACCGTGGCAGACGGATATTTATTACCCCTTCACGGGGGGTCAGCGGGAGGCTACAGCAGGCAACTAAAGTAGCGCTTTCGGTGTCTTATTAACAGCCGTGTGCTAAGTAAACTCGCCTGCTGAGCTGGTTAGGGGGGTTTGAATCTCAGCAAGAGCTAACTTTTTTTTGTTACTTTTTTTTCCTGCTGCAGAAGTCTGCAAATAAGCACTTCGTTCTGAATTAAGATTTAATTTTTTTCAAAGAGTTTCAACTATCATGTGCATGACACAAAAATAAGACTCCTGAATTTAAAATAAAAACTGTTTTACAAAGAGAAAGTCAGTGCTTCCTCCTGTTTCAGATTAACCGATTCGGATCGCCCTCACTCGTTAAAGTTACGTTCCAGCGAAGTGCACTGTGTTGCACGAATGGACCCGTCCCATTGGGGTAGCTTTACCATTTTACTATCAGAACAAAATGATGGAACTTATAGTTTTCATGAAATAATGCAATAATATTGACTTTTGTTGACGCCAGTATGATTTTCCTCGTCCGTCCGAGATAAAGAGGCGTCATTTTGGGCATTTTTTGACCAAGCGTGGTCAGCGCTCTAATGCTTACACCCCTATCATATTTGGTATCACCGGAAAGCTCGTTTTCTTCCCCATGCGATAGACTTACGAACCATTAGGTAATATGACACATATTACAGCAATTCGCGGGATTTCACCGCATCCCCCAAGACAAAGGCATTGTCTGTCATTGGTTGAAACAAAAGGTCAGGTCACCGGTTGCGTCAGACTCAATTTTCGTGCCTTTCCACCCAGGAAATTTCCACTGCGCGTGCGCTGTAGCTATCTTCCGTTAACATCCGGCGGGACTTTCAGTTTCGTTTGCACATCATCTGCTATGTTATTGGCATGAATATGCTGCGTACATCTCGACATGAATTCTTCAAATTCAACCTATGATGCAAGCTGTGACGGGAATGATATAGTAATGGATAGTAATTCCATCAATTGGAATGACCATGCCATGGTTAGAGCCCACTAAATCGACGTCAACAGCGGTGAAATCACACAATAACAAGATGTAATACCACCTCCTGTCTCAACTGATGAAGAGAGGTGGCCATAGGGTGGAGGAGCAAAAGATTTGTCATTGATCCATCGCAACCTTTAGTTTATACACAACATGCAGTCACATTATCAAGGTAAGTTGCAAATCTTATTCATATAAGACCATTTTCTTCTAGAAATAGATCTAGATCTTGATCTATTAGTGTAAAGAAAAGAAGGGAAAAAAAAGAAACTTAGACATCATATTCAGTCCAGCCTGATAACTATTTGGAAATTTTTGCTTATTGTATGAGCTGCAAATCTTTCATGTAAACCATAAAGAATCCTTACTATTCTTGCATATTGTTTGTACTTAACTCTACTTCATGCACTTATATTTTCTGGCTTTTTGATATAGCTTTATGTAGTCTATTATATGAATCAAAGATCTAAATAATTATATTTTGTTTGATATTTTTCAGATCTTGTTTTCCGCTTACTGACATTCTACCAGGCATTTGGGACTACTCAGAGGACTCTCATTTTCTGTTTACAAGACACTGCTTGTGTTTTTCAGTACATGTGAATTATTTCTAATTCAAATAAATAGGAAATTTCTGAGTATGTGTATGTTGTGTATATTTCATTGGATTATTTTATAAATTCATGGAGCACAAGGTAAGACTACTTTTGTTACAGTTTTCATATAAAACGCTGATTGAATGTTATTTTTACAGTCCTTGAATAATAAAAATACAGTACTTTAGTACTGTACTAGACTGAAATCACTTAGATCTAGATCTAGTCTAGTATTTAGTTATTTTTTTTCACTTTCCACCTTCACTTTAACCCGGCCAAATTGCATTTTTGTTGCATGTATGCAACATCTTTTCTGCGTGACATATGTGATAGATTTTAAATTTAATTAAATTCTGACTCTAAGGTAGAGTATTCAAAGACCTTCTCTTCTTCCTATGTCAAATATACTTAAAATAACAGAGATATCAATGTATGCAAGGTATTATGGCAACAAATACTCACTGCCAGCAAATACAAAAATAAAGGTGTGGATTTTCAAATTTTCATAACTTTTCTCATTGTTGATGGATTTTGATGATTTTTTTTGCAAATGCAAGGAAAATGAATGATACAACATTCTCTCATGTATACTATGGGCCTAAAATGATAAAATCTTTGATTAATTACAAGCTAAAATTATGCAAAAATTGACAATTTTTTTGTTGCAAAAAATGGTCAATTTTCAACCCACTAAATTTTAATGAAAATTTCATCACATTATCTCAAAACTTATATGAATGATTAGGGAATTCAAAGATCTTTTCAAAAATATATGGGTTTGTGGTGTTTGTGTGTCAAAAAACTGAGCTAATCTTCATTTTCCTGAGGTAACCTTATAATTTCCCATTTCAAGCTGACCAGTGGTCAGCTGACCAGTTTCTGTGGCACAGTTCCAGACAGGTGCCCCAGGAGACAATGGGTTAAGGGCAAAGTAAATATCTTACGATCCATCCAATTCTTTCACAGAATCTTCTGCATCTCTGTAGTCTTCAAATTCAACAAAGGCAAAGCCTGGAGGATTTCTTGCAACCCACACATTTCTCAGACGACCATAGTAACTGAAAGCTCTCTCTAGTTCCTTTTCTGAGGCATCTTTGGGAAGATCTCCAATGTAGACCTTGCAATCGTTGGGTGCTCTGTTATAGCGTGACATTGTGTCTGTGGAAATAAAAAAAGAAAATTGATCAGACTGATGCTAATGTCATTAAGACAGTGCTTCTCCTACATTATGTACCCAAACTGAATGGATTATAATTTTGGGGCATGTCAAAATTCCATCAGAATGTGACAGAGTAGCCTAATCATACTTCTACCGATGACAAAATAATAACAAGTAAACTGTGTATGGTAATTTTTGATACAGCTAGGCTGTGCGACTTGTTGATGATTGTTGGCCACAAAATTGAGAAATAAAATCAAAACTAAAAGTCCTAATATTTTTACAGAAGTTTAACGAAGTGTTTATCCGTCGATACTGATGGATAAAATTTTCCCTAGGATTTTCTTTATCCGTCAACATAATTTCTGTATTTGTGAGTCATCTCCCCTGATTTGAACCCTTTCTCCGTCTTCCTCCCTTGTTCCGTACGAGCGTACATCCCGACGCGATCAACATTCATGTTGGTCGAGTGTTGAAAACTATATTGAAATTGGAGAGACTTGGAATTTTATTGATTTAATGGATACACGAAGGTTCAGGTCTAATCCGTTGATATGGGTTTCTTGGTTTGGCCATACTTATTTAGTAAGACTTTTCTCACAAGTAGTCAGGGTTCTCAATAGTGTAGTTGTTAGCATCTCTGCCTGCCAGTCAAATGACAGCTTTTTTTTTTTTTTTGTCACATTTACAAGTCTTTTTATTAATATTAGGCATCAATTTTTTTTTTTTTTAATCCAAGAACAATGACGGAAGAAATTCAGTTGTTTTTTTTTTGTATCTACCTGCCAATCGGGGGATACAGTGGTTCGATTCTCAACGGGGTGGGGTGTGGTTTTTTTTTTCTTATAGGTCTAGATCTAAGTCTTTTTATCAGTAATCAATGTCTTTGGTAATTTTTTTTTTAATCCAATAACATTAGGAATAAAATAAAATCTAGTTTGCTTGTTGTTTGTCATTCGTCAATAGTGCCCATGCCGATAGTGTTGCCGGATAAACCCAAGTATCCGTCGATAGTGTTGATGGATAAACCTGGGCAGTATCCATCGATAATGTTGACGGATAAACCTGGGCAGTATCCGTCGATAATGTTGACGGATAAGCCATAGCATAAGGCATAAGGGCGACCAAAGTTTGGAAGGAGTTCTGTACTCGAGCGCCAAAGACCAGAAACTAACACAACTACCCCAGCCCCTTTTCACCTGAGTAGACAATCTGACTACTGCCCATTAATACAAACTGACTAGACCCTCACGCCCCCAGGTCCATCTGACCATTCCATGTGTTGTGAGTTCAAATTGATAAAACTAACAAAATTAATAAGTACCGAAACAATATATAGGGATTTTTATCAAAAAGTGGCGCTCGAGTAAGGTACTCCTCCCCAAAGTTTAAACTTCCTACTCGTTTGGAACTAGACCCATGCACTGTCACATTATAGGCATAAGTACCAAGAACAGAACAGATTTAGATCTATTTAGGGACTTGCATAGCGGTCGCTCTGACCCGATTTTATCGACACGCGATAGTGAGCTCATTGTTGTGCCCAATTCTTGCACTGTCAAATTGTTCCGTATACATTTTGTGAGCGTTTTTATCCATTTTCCGGTGTATAGCAAAGATATCACCCTATTTCAGAAGTTCTCATCAAGAGGATTACAAACATGTTTTTTTCCACATTTTATTGATGGCACCGAAAATGCGCTAAGAAATGAAAATTGCCCATTTTCAAATGATCATATTTTGCAAACTACGAGGCCTACAATAAAAATTTTAAAAACTACATAAACGCAGATATCTCTTCTTTAAAATGAGCGGAAGTAGGTCAAAATAAAAGGACGGCCGGCATTGCAATAGCACCGGCAAAAACGCCATCTATAATGACGCGAGGCAGTCGTGAACCGGAAGTGGTTTTCTTAGTTTCGTTTTCGTCAGTTGGCTTTGTTGCGAACATCGTGTGTGAACGAATCCAGCCTTTTACAACGTGCTTTATGTGAAAAGTGACTGTTAGTGTTAGAACGATCATGGATGAACAGTTGAAAAAAAAAATGGGAGGAGTTCCATTTGAGTCACAGAGATTCTACAAGGGCGCGACTTTAAGACCATCCATGAGCAGGGGGTTAGCAGCCGCACGTGCGGGGGGGGGGGGGGGGGGGGGGGGGGGGGCAGGGGCACTATTGCCCCCTGGCGAATTAGTCCTCTTGATGGATATTTTTACAGTAAATGCGCGGCTCAGTGATTAACACTCAGAACCATATTTATATGGCCCTGACTGAGGTTGTGTATGTAGCTCATACGGTACTCCTTTCAAAAAATTTTGAGGAAATTTTATTTTAAGCTTTTTTTTTCACATGTTTTTAATGGAACAGATAATGGGCACTGATAATAATAGTAGCCTATGTGTATTCCTTCAGTACACTGTTAGACATCAAAGACAGGGCTAAACAGTACTGGTGGGATCGACTCGTTAGAGAATTCTGCCATACAGTCAGCTTATGTCGATTTACTGTTAATCATATGATGACTTGCAACTGTGACATTAAGTCCAAAATATGACCCCAAAAAAAAAAAACGGAAGGAGTTCCGCACTCGAGCGCCAAAGACCAGAAACTAACTAAACACAACTACCCCAGCCCCTTTTCGCCTGATTAGTCAATCTGACTACCGCCCATTGATACAAACTGACTAGACCCTCACGCCCCCAGGTCCATCTGACCATTCCATCTGTTTAAATTGATAACAGTGAAAGTGGCGCTCGAGTAAGGTACTCCCCCCCAAAAAAACACTAGTATATTAAGCCTAATAAGCAGCTTAAATAACACTGAAAATTTCATGAAAATTGAACAAACGGTTTTTGAAATATAACAATAAATGTGAAGAATCTTCAGCTTTTTGGTCACGGTTTTTGAGAATAAATTACAAAGGCGAAGAAGGCACTTTTCGCGATACTTTTTGGTCTGTAACTTCTGTCAGAATTGAGATAGAAAGATAATTCTTGTACCACTGTGTTTGTCTCTGTGAGCTCTTTCAAACAATGTAGATCTAGAATCTAGATCTAGATCTAGATTTTAGACTCTAGATTCTAGATCTATATTTCAAGATGGTGCACCTACTTTCAATTTTTTAAGAAAGTCCCTAATCTATTTAGACTTCTAGACTAAATGTTCATGCTGAAAAACTGAAATGTGACATTTTTTCCCACTCCCGAATCTATAGATCTAGATCTAGAATCTAGACTTTAGATCTAATAAATAATAAAGACCACGATTTTAGATCTATCGATAACAGGCAATACATATTGGGTCATGCATGTTTTGAGCTTATCCTCTTTTTGATTTCTTCACCCCTCTTAACGCCTTGCAAATAACACAACTTGTAGTACGATATTTAATTATTTCCAATGGTAATCTGTATCAGTTCACGGAAAATATTTCAAATTCATAACAACCTTCGCAACGACGTTGTACATACCTCTAAAAAGATGGCGGCGCAGTCATTGCCGCATGCTAGGCGAGAGCACCAGTTTATTATGTAAATGAAATATCCTTCTGCAAAGATATATTTCTTAAGTCTTCTCCTCGTGTAAATGAGCTAGGTAAAATAGCATATTTTGGAAGGCGGGAGTAAATTCAGATTTCAGCATATCTAATGAAACCAGGTGACAAAATGAATTGAAAATGTGATTAGCTAGTATCAAATGTCGTAATACCAACTGGCAATTTTTGCGCGTAACCTCGGCTAACTGGGATTGGGCATACCAGTAGGCTAGTTGCTGGTCTTCCTGTTTCCTCCTGACATAGGCAGATAAAATTAACAGCCAGCATAAAATATGCAATAAGATATAATATAGAAATATATACAAATCACGGGTGTTGGGTCACAATAGCTAAATCAAAATGGAAAATCTGTCTGTCTGTCTGTCTGTCTCTCTCTCTCTCTCTGGGTGTGTATGTGTCGCCCCCACCCCTCTCTCTGTCTGTCTCTCTCTCCAATGCGCCACACACACACACAAAAAAAGCCTGTAAGTCGCCTCGTCTGAAGGGGCTCTTCATGCAGCTGCTGCAGAAGATGAAAAGTAAAGAAATGAAAACATAAAATTAATATTGATTAAATTTTTCTCTTTCCCAAATAATTAGCAATCATGGGTTAAGAAAGGATACAGTTGAGATGGGTCATAGAAGGGTTATGTCACCTATATTTTTTAAAATTATAATAAAGTAAAACATGTCGGGGGAAGGGCCCGGGTGGCCCGGGGTATTAACAGAAATCAGATTTTTAAAAAAACAACAACTGGGGACCAACAGCCTTCGACAAAACCAAAGAACTTTCCAATGGAGAAGGCAGACAGAAGAGAAAAGGAGAGTGGGAAGGAAAAAGAGAGGGAGAGAAGCGGGTTATTTGCGAAGTTCCACGGTGCAAAGTGAGTCACGAGAAAACTGAATCGCTCACCATTAAGCCCCCACCCCCCTTTCTACTTGCCCGAGGGGGAGAGAGAGAAAGAGAGAGAGAGGAACAGAAAGAGAGGGAGAGAGGAGTGGGTTTATTTGCGAAGCTCCACGGTGCAAGGTGTGTCATAAGAAAACTGAACTGTTCACCATCAAGCCCCCCCCCCCCGGACCCTTCTACATGCCCAAAGACATGCTCACAAGAACGTTTTATCAGCTGAACTCATTTTGTTCAATGTGTTGCACAGAATTTCTGCAGATCAGGGTCATCTTTCTGACAGTTTTAAGGCAAAAATGCCCGTCTAGTCTTTACGTTTCACAACTTCAGACTTCAGAAGTCAGGTGTGTTGCCCGTGTGGAGTTTGCTCTAAGCAAAAGTGAGGGGGTGTTTCAAACAATGAAAGATTACCTTATTAGCAGTGTTAAATAAGCTACAAGTACTTTAATAGAAACTTTTCATAACATGGTGAAGTCCATGAGGATCTGCGACTGTATCTATTGTACAAGGTGAGAAGTACATTTCATTTTATATTCCAGTGACTGATTATTTGACTGCCAATTTGTCCATGGCAATACGGGGTAAAAATGTGTAATAATGCTACCCTACAATCAATAAGTAAATCAATAAATAAACAAAATGTGAATAAATAAATAGAAAAATAATGGTCGTAGAGGATGGTGGCTTCTAATAAGTAGGCCTGTAATATGTTTTAATTTGGTTACTTGGATCTTTTTCCTTTTCTTCCTCCCCCGCCCTCTCTCCCTCCCGCCTCCCCCCCTTCCCCTCTCTCCCTCCCGCCCCCCCCCCTTCCCCTCTCTCTCTCTCTCATTCTTTCTCCCCCTCTCTTTCTTCTTTCCCCCTCTTCCCTAGTCTC
Source organism: Onchidella celtica (assembly GCA_963931925.1). Lineage (NCBI taxonomy): Eukaryota > Metazoa > Mollusca > Gastropoda > Systellommatophora > Onchidiidae > Onchidella > Onchidella celtica. The sequence goes on along the minus strand of OZ007575.1, from coordinate 51,068,951 downwards.
TCTGTACTGTGAGAGGATGAACGACTTTCTATTTTTAATGTGCTTTCATGGTAACTCTAGTGCGTGAGTGAGGAACGGCCACTCATAGTAGTTTATGGACACTTGGCAGAGTACCATTAATTGGATTATTTCCCTTGTAATACTAGCGCGGGACCCGTTATTCACATCACGGTGGAAAGCGCGCATTTTGATTGGTCAGTTGGAAATGTTGACCACCGGGCTTCCAACTCTTATATCATGGCTTTAAGTTTCTTACAACTCGCTCATTCGTTGTTATCCACTGACAGAAAGACGGGAACCCGAATTCATTTTTGAGAGTAGACAATACCCTATCGGTACAAAATAGGTACTCATGATAACGTTTGTTATCAATGGAGATACGTGGTATTAATGGACGAAAGTATCCCGCACAAATTTGTCCAATGTTGTTAGTCCTGACACTTTGAAAATTTATATTAAAACTATTACCGGGTTTCTGGTATAAGTAGTCAGTTAGAATTTTAGCAGCAAGTTTCTACTTTATAATGGTACTAATTTCGTTGTACTTTGATGCACATGTCCTATTGAAATAATTAATAAGAGGATCTCGGATTTAAAGTAAACCATGAGTTAGACGCATGTTATCCCCGATAATTCCAACCTGGGGCAAATTTATTCAATTATAGCTGGAGGGGACCATAGAGTAATTTCTGCAGTTTACTGGGATACCTAATTGACTTTTGTGTGCACCCTTTTAACCGTACTGTAAATTCGATTGTGTTAGGACCCTAACCGGTTATGTTGTTCGGCTAGACTCAATGTCCGAGCCTTTCACTTGTCCAACACTGGACTACGTAATAGCCCTCTCGGACGTCCGCGCTGGCTCATAAAGATGATGCCAGTTCGAGTGGTCAGTAGACTCCATCAAAGACGCCGCAACAATAGGAAGCACAAGTGGACCTTGCAGTACAATAGATCGCCTCGCCCAAAACATGGCCTAGTCCAGTTGCGCCAGTAGCAGAGAGACTTTGGCTTATGGCTGGTTGGGCTTTTTTTCTTTTTCTTGGTAGGGTTTTTCCTATGCCTTTTTGGTAGTGATACCTTCGTTAGGCTTTTTGAATAAATAAGATTGCCAGCAGAACCCTGTGTTTGTTAATCCTGTGTATCCTTAAGGGAGTTACTATTGAACCCACGCAGTAACCACATTACCCACTCGTAGTTCATCCAACAGTACCTCCACTTTAGATATTTTCACACGGAATGCTCTCTCCCGCATTTGGGGGCACTAGGAATTAGAATCACAGGTGAAAGTTGGACAGAAAAATCTGGCATGGCTGGATAGTAAACTTAACTGTTGTCATCATGCTCCTGAAGTAAATTGTGCCATTACCTAACACTGTAACAGAAGAATATGTTTATGTTGCATGTAGTGTTAGCGAGATTTTTGATTCCACAGACAACTGTTTTCAGAAAAACTAATTCATTTTACCTTCACCCATGATTAGACAATTTGTTTTGATGAAAACTTATCCTTGATCAATGATCATATCTTTCAGAGATACCATAAAGAATACAGAAAATTTTTGAAAATGCTATATTTTAGGTTTGTTTCAAGGATGCATTTATTCAGCATCAAAGATTTGTTGCTGTGAAAAAGTATGAACAGTCTCAAGAATAAGACCTGATAAAAGATAATGTAGATGTTGTTGGGTGACAAGGTGGTCTAGAGGCAAGGTGCTCGCCTCTCATGCCAAGGGCCTCTCATGCAGGCGTGTTGGAAATTGGGATTTTTCTCATATTTTCAAGTCCCTGATCCTATTGGGGGGTAGTATCGAGTACCTAGTCTTCTCGGATAAGTACGAAAAAATTCGGAGAGCCCGTGTGCACGTTAAAGACACCTTGGCAGTTGGAAATCATAAAGAGCAGTCCGAACAGGCCGCTGCCCGGGCAAAAATTGAAATTAATAGATTAAAATTTATCCATATGATCTCCTCACCAGCAACAACAAAATTTATTATTCATTATTAAATATATGTTATTATTAATAAATATTCAAATATTATTTGTATTGTGAGTTGTGAACTGTTGTGAGTTGTGTACTGCGCCTAACAGGCTGCGTCACAATTTGCTCTGAGATAGAGAGAGAGAGTGAGCGAGACAGGGAGAGAGAAAGAAGCAGTGTAGTGTGTTGAGCGCTTCACCGGCACTCCATTCTGCTCTGTGGTTGACAGGTTTCGTCTGTAAAGCGCATAGAGCATTTTAAAAATGGATATGCGCTATATAAAATAATAATAATAATAATAATAATAATAATATTATATGAACCCCTCAATACTTTTCAAGCGTAGTTCAGATTGTTTCGTTAGTTTTAGTTTTAATTTGGATGCAACTATTACTTTCAAAATACTGTGAAGATAATGTTCTGAAACGAAAGTGACGATGGCACTGTGTATGACTGAATGACACTAATACTAATTACAGGTGTAGGATTCAGAGACAAGATAGGCAATGTTGACTCCGCCTGTGTATAACTTTATGCTTGTAGGAGTTTCTCTAGGTAATTATTGTTGTTGTTTTTTATCTAAAGCATAACATGGTAATTTTGGTTGGAGTCTTTGACTATAAAATACATAAATTACTAATGAACGAAAAGTCAAAGCAAGGTGTGATTTATTGTTCTAGTATCCACTCCATTTATTCACTCCGCAGTATTCAAGTCGTGATTGAGATCAGGCAGTCAATCAGCAATAGGGTTAGCACATAACAATAAATTATACATACAATATTAAAACAAGATCAAGGAAAAGCAGGAAGATAAGAGTGCAGGGTAGATTCACTTCCACAATGGAAAAAAGTCGTATTCAGATCGGATTGCCAACTTCGGAACGATGCCATTCCAACACGTAAACTTGATGTCACTCCTATGTAGAATTCCTACATCAGATTGATGTAGAAAAAAAATGACATCATTCCTATTTAGGATATAAGTTGGAATAAAGTAGTATTCTGACTGGATTGCCAACATCAGAACAATGCTGTTCCTATGTGCAAACTTGACATCAAAAGTTGACGTGCAAAAAATGATGTCACTCCTATATCGGATTTAAGTTAGAACAAAGTCGTATTCGGATTGATGTTTGACATACCATTCCAACTAGCCAAGAGATATGATCAGTGAAACAGGTCTTACAAGTGCAGGTGCCAGACAGGGAAAGTTGCTCGCCAGTCGCTCCATGCCATTCATTATTTTAGATGACTTAATGTCAGCGAACGCATTTCATCACACGAATGCAGTCATACAGAGAAAGGAACATCCACTTGGTGCTGGCTTCAAGCCTTTGCAGAAATTAGTCACATACAAAAAGTTACTGGTCATTTGTCGCTCGCCACATCAACAAATTACAAAGTCACACACCACTGGCTGCATGTATATCTCATGGGTAAATCACCTGTCTTTTCAAAGAAAATCCTTTCGTTTATGATCTAATACATACAGATAAAAAAAAAATACATCATCTCTTATAATTTCTTTAAATAAGTATGGAATTCTGCTTCAGTTTCACGGCTTGCATATTTTGGTCGCACATACTTTCCATTTTTGACAGAATTCAATTGAGGTCCCTGGGTTACATCTATAACAGTGTTAACTTTTACACATCCCAATGCTGTGACTTTATTGCTATGTTAATTCCTCTTTTTCTTCAGGCGCCTATAAGACAAGTCTACTCTTTACATTCATGACTGGCGCAGGAGCTGTCACTATGTGAAATTGGAGTTCTCTGTAACAGTAATCATGGGCTGGATGATACAAAGCAAGAACAGCAAATTATTCCAGAGCATTGGTAAATACAAACAAATGAAAGACGTTTTATTCATATTTTATACCGTAACTATTTCCTATTTACTCCATATTACCTGGACATTTTTCTATTTTCTAGTCATTAATTTTTTCTTCCTTCAATTGACACTGATAAAACAAGTCATAGATAAAATACGTCTTACGTCAAAATACTAAGCAAAACAAAATGGAGATGAAATATTCAAGAGTGTCAAAAACACAGAATTGAAACAAGGAAACGCTGTGATCAAAACTTAAATATAGAATGAAACCCAGCTAATCAAAGAGATCATGAGCGGTGTGATGTTTCCACTTTCTCTCACTAACTTTCTTCTGACACCAGCCGTGATGGGCACGGCACAAACACACTAAATAATCGACTATCTCTCTTCTATAAGTTATAACAAACGATATCTGTATTGCTTATATATATACAATAATTATTAATTCTATCAATAATAATAGGAACATAGGTCATACAATTTCATGTGAATTTCGATGGAATGAAGTTGATGCAAATCAGTACATGATAATTAAAAGGCTTCGTAATATTCAATTCCTAGCACATTTTATAAAACACACGGGTACATTCAGCTTAAGGAAACCTCTCCTTTAGGGGTGTATGGCGCTATCTGGGCACTGGTTCTTCCTCTCTACTCTGGCTTGACTGCGCAGTTAGATCAACAGGTATCGGCAGGTACCAATAGGTCGGGAAGCCAAGAAGCCACGATGTCGTTAATCAAAGTACAAGAAGTTGAGAAGCCAAGAAGGTGTTGTTCTTCCTCCTCTGTAGAAAAACAATCGTAACTTCCTAATCTACTGTTGGAAGGCATGACTCCCATACTTACTCCATGACGGATATTCAACATTAATACTTTTAACCGCTGACACTGTTATAAGACAGGCTGCAGCTCCTATACTCCATAGACTCCCATATAGGCAATAGAATAAACGATCAACACAGTTTTAATGATATTTACACGTTCCCCACGAAGAATAACGCTCTCTCTAACGGACCCCATCCTATAAGGTTTCGTAACATATATATAACGGCGTTTCCGTGACTCTCTCAGAGGCAGTAGTTATACCAAAGTAAACCCACTAGATTTAGGTTCTGCAATCATGAACATTAAGTAAAATACACATACATCGTACAATTAACTTACCACTCAGCAACAGCTCAAATGCCGACAAGATACCAAAGATACCACGCTCTGACAAAGGATGTTTGCGGGTTCCCTGACCCTCCCCACTCACAAGACTAGTACAAAGTTACAGTTGCAGTTGTGGTCTCCTCTTCGGCACGAAGCTGGTGAGTGCTCTCAGCGGTCTGAAGTTGGAAGGAGCGTTCGGGGATTTATACCCAGTCAGGTAGCGTCCCAAGACGCCCACCGAGTGTGCATTAGTTATCCTAATAGCCACCCCCGTCGGCTCCACGTCAAATACTATTGAAACAGCTCTACCCCCCAAGCAATTCCCAGGTGATCTGATCGACAAGTACGGCGGTCAAGTAAACACTACCCTTTTCGGGTGTCAAAGCGCTTCAGTTGCATCCGCTACTTTCCCCCTCTGGCCTACAATAACTCTGTCTCCCCGCCGTTAGCTATCTTCCCACGCTAGCTATACCTTGCCTGTCTGTCGCCCTGTTACAAGCGGTTGGCATGTAATGTCACACTTAATTGATTCACTTAAATTCCTTTAATCTTCATATCATATTCAAATCAACTGTCATTTGCAATATAACAGGTTAATTAGGGTATTTCAGATAAACAATATTTATTATGTACGTTCCGTAGGTGCAGGTTGCTATGTACATATGCACAAATTCTCAAAAACTGGCAAGCAAGTATCATTTGAAGGATTTGAGTAAATAAACATTGTTACATTCATCATAGAGAGAAGAGGAGCGGACAAGATTTTGATGAAGATAAACTTGACTAGTTGTGCACTTTTCTGGCAAGACAAGAAATAAGATGAATATTATGGATTGTGAGAAGTTAAAAAAAGTCTGCCAGATTTTGTTTGTTTTTTGTTTACAGTTTAAATTTTCCAAGCAACTACTTTTAAATCATTTAATATTATTCGCTGACAGAAATTTAGGCAAACTTTCAATCATCATGAATATGTGGAAACGATTGAGGTTGTGGACTTTGCACCATATTAAGTATGAATATTAGATCTGAATATGCCTTTTGAAAATGAAATGAGTGTAAATGTAAGCACAGGTGAACTTTAGTGTCCATTTTAGTGTTTTATACTTTTCTCATATTCTACCACCATAAAGAGAAGCGGTACCACTTCAAACAGAAAGGAATCTGTACAAATACTATGTTATTACAGATGCCGAGACGTATAAGACCGTCCACATATTCAGCAAGACCGATAAATTTTTAAAATTTTCTAAAATAACCCACCCCCCACCACCACAATCATACACACATCATGTCTTTTCCATACCAACCATCTGAGGGGGAAGTGGTCTATTGTGTAGACAGTCAATGAAAGAAAGCAGGCTTAATGTTAGCAGTGCACATTGTACCCTGTGCACACCATGGCATGTAATATATTGATGGACATGCTTTGAATCACTGAGTCGAATTTTTGCAATTCGGATAAGATATGTTGATTCGGATCACCACCAAACGAATCAGCTGATGAATTAAAAATGATTTGAATCATGATCAAATCACCTTTGATTTGCCTTTTGCTTGAGGTTCACTGCGTAAAGGAGTCAGCGGAGCAGACTTTGACGAGGGAGTGGTATAAGGGAATAATGCATGGATCAGACTCATCACCCCATGATAAGAAACAAATCAAATCAATGCTTATCCGTGTTAGGCCCTATTGGTGACACAGTTCCTGTCTTTATTAGGTTGCTGAATGATTTGAATCGTGATTCGCTCATGCCACCACTGGCTTATGGACTGATTCAAATCAAATGAATCACTCAACCCACTGATCCGAATCAATTTGAGTCATCAAAAGAAGAATCATAGTCCACCATTTATGCAGTGTCGACCCAGCAATGATGGTCTAGCTTAGGCAGGAGGTGATAGCATCATGGGCCTCTGTGTTTGTGAAAAATAAAGGATCCGGGTGAAATCAGCGACACAAAGCAAATGCGAAGAAAATACTTCTCCGCCATTTAAGTCTTCAAATTAAAAAAAAGCACCTTCTGCAGGTTGAAAGGCAAGCACTTCAAAATTTCATTCAAATCTGTGTTGCAGGAGTGGTGAGTTTTTTATAATATAGATTTGATGGATGCAGACTTGTCTTTTTTTATTTCATTTCTATATCCAAGTGACAATTTTCTCCTATTTTTATAATTCTCATTATTGATGTTTGTTATTAGGTTTGGTATCATTTGAGTCTGGCGTCGTATATTTGTTCCGTAAGATTATCTTTTGTTCATTTTTATCCACCGAATGTACGGCTATTGTCAAGTCCGAGCTGACAGCTGCATCAATTCCTTCGACATTGTGTTATATTTCCTGGCTTCATTTGTATCTCGTTTGATATTATGAAGGTCAATGAATTGAAAGTGGTAAGGGATAAGGATGCTCACCCACCTCCTTAATAATTTCAAAATCGCTTTTACTTCTGTTAATAATGAACCTATTTGAATACTAGGGATCCGACATGAAGTCATTCTGAAGTCTTGTATAAATTTTAAAAAAAAATGAATTAAAATACATGTATGGAAATAAAAGGGGGGGGGGGGGGCTGCTGGTTGTCTTGAGGAAAATGTGATTGCAAGGACAGAAATAAAGACACAGGAGAATTTTCCGAAAATAGACATTGAGTTTGTTGTCATATTCAATAGTGTAATTTGTAATCGAATAAATAAATAGTATCGATTCCACTTCCGATTTGTAGGAAAAATTAAGATTGTGTCAAGGGCAAAGGACGATAATCATGTGATGGGGATATATGGGTAGGCCGGACAAAACATACATAAAATTTTATAGCAACCATATTTTATGTACTGTTACATCATTTTACAGACGAATAAAAGGCTTGTGCCCAGCTCAGTTTATCTGTAATTTGTAATAAACAAAACAGATCACAAATAGGTAAAATACATGTAAATAAACAAATGGAGCAGTGTGATTTCGTTTTCCTTTATTTCTTCATCAAATACCTCCATTCCTTACATTTCTTCCTATCTGGTCTCATTTTCCTGATCTATCTTCCCCCTTTCTCCGTGATTTTCTTCTTCGTTGTCTTATTATCTCCTTCCCCACTCTCTCTCTCTCGTTCTCTCTTTGACTCTCTCGGTCTCCGCCCCCCCCCCCCCAGCCGGATCTTCTTTTCCCGACTCTATATCACCCCATTTTATCTACTGCCTTTTTGCACATCGTTCCTATGTCGATCTGATGTTACTTCGTCGTGCCGACTTCAGTTTGATGTAGGGCATCCGCTCCCTAGGGTGCTACTACCAACTTTATGGAAATTCCATACAAATGTACGTCGGACTGAAGTAGGGATGCTTGCTGGGCACGTTCTTTATGGACGGCCCCAAAGATGCACAGAAAGAATATTTAGCACAAATGGACCCCCCCCCCACACACACACACACAAAAAATGTCCCACTGACCGCAGTACCGCACAATAAGAAGTCAAGCGCAGCAAAGTCTGTTAGGTGTCATTATACTGGGATTTGCCCGGCTTACAGAGAATTATGACGGATTAACACACAAACCGCTGCCATCATCTCAGTCTATTAGGAAATTGAACGGGTGGGCTCTGTTCCGTGCTGAAGTCCCACCTGGAGTCTGAAACATACTGTACACGGTACATTCATATAGCTGCGCCTGAAGAACAGAGTTTCTACCGTGCAAAGCACATAAACCCACAACTCTTGTTGATCTCACGAGGAATGCTCGACGTTTCAAGAGCCAAAGTGAGATCCTTCGAGTTGGCCCGCGTGCGAGGTCTTATCAAAGATACTAGATTTGATAAGATGAGACAGCTAGAACTTGTAGCGGGCACAGATTTCGCACCGCCACCTAGCATCAAACGCGTGAAAGTCATGAAAAGTGCTGTATTTTACCAAGCCAAATAGGGAAAATATTGAACATCAATCGCTGTGGGAAAACTATTTTTTTTTTTTTTTTAGTGGCAGTAGCACTGTCACAATTTTGCATCATAAATTTACCATTATATCGAGGATTCTTTTCATACTATGGTTGGTGTGCAGGGCCTAATTGAGACTAACTGCCGTGACGTCATCATCTAACTGATCGGCCAATCAAACTCATCTGGCGCGCGCCTAGGCTTACCCATCTGCATCAACTTTGTGGATATGGCCATTGGCCATACTTAACCTTTTTTTTTTATCAGTAAAAAGCACTTCACAGATCGATGTTGGCAGCTAATTGTCACATTGGTTGGTCACGTCTTTAATTAGCACTGCATATATGATCATGATAATTGCTACTGTGTTCTCTTGGCTAAGGCAATTTTGTGGACAGTGTCTTTAGTTATAATGTGGCCGAGAGAACATGTGTGTGAGAGAGAGAGACAGACAGATAGGCAGAGAGGAGACACACACATATGCACAAAGAGAGAGACAGTCAGACAGTCAGAGAGAGAGAGAGAGACATGCAGATAGGCAGACAGATAGAGAGAATGAGACAGAGACAGACAGAGTGAATGAGAAAGAGAGGGAGAGAGAGAGAGAGAGAGAGAAGCGGAAGCAGGTTTGTCTAGGGCAGAACTGGATACGCCATGGAGTAAATAAAATAAATAAATAAATAAATAAAAGGGCTGGACGTTTATTACAGTTTTCCAGTGCTTTGCCTTCCAGATATTTGTCCATTTCTCTCCATCTGCGCCATTTACCTCGAGGTTTTCGGCCTTGCCCATACTTACATAAAGCGACCTTTCCTCTCCTTCTGTTACCTGCACCTAACTCTGAGACGACAGAGTCTCCAGCCGAATTCGTACACATTTTTAATTCCATTACCCTCTACTCTGACGCTTCATTTCTCTGAAAGAAACTTAGCAATGAAAGCGAATTAGGGCACGGGTAAGCCGCTGGTGTATGTCATTGGCATAACGAACGGCTTAACGGTACTCAGGGCTCAACACTGACCATTTGGACTTAGGGGGCCATTCATGAAGTACCTACGCAGGGAGTGCAAAGGGAGAGTGTATCAAAAGTGTACAGTGGGGTGATGTGGCGTAAAGCGTAGGCATGCTTTCTGGTTATGCATGGCTGTCTTACCATTATGGACCCCTCGGGCAAAGCAATAGGCTTTGTTCGCAGTGCCAAAAACCAGTGTAAATTTGCATCCACCCCCCTCCTCTTAAAGCCTTGGGGCTCCTGGGCAACTGCCCAGTATACCCATGCGTTAAGACGGCTTTGCGCTGATGAAATCAAGATGTTTCCAACAACATGAGATGCGGAATCATGTAAAAACCCAATACAGGCTCTATTTCCAATGAAACTGGAGAAAGACTCCGAGCCAAATGACAAATTAAAGCTTTAAGATATAAAGGCCGTATCATGGACATTCAACATTTCATTGGCTGTACGCTCACAGAAGGGTGCAAGGTGGGGGGGGGGGTGGTGGTTGAAGCCAAAGGTTTGGAAAAGCGTGTAAAGGGGACGCGAGGTAGAAAAAAAATATCTCCCAAGTCGAGCATATGGGTACTTTCTGGCTGGCCCCTTACGGAAAATGGCCTGCAGTTAATGACCCAAGTCGTAGAAGTGGTTTAAGTTTATGACGCGGGGTCAACTGTGTAGATCATTTTAGGCCAACGGTACATTTTAGTTTCATGGCAAAATTCGTGGACAGTAAACCCAGTGCAATATCACAATTTCAGGGGCGTCTCTAAAGTATGGCAGGCATGGCATATGCCCTAGGCGCCACTGGACCGTCAGGGGCGGACCTACATTTCTGGGACCCTGAAGCCTGAACTAGCTGAACTCTTGTGGGGACTTTTCGCAACCATCAACTGCAGGGCCAACCCAACAAGGTTCATTTACAAAAAGTTTCTTCACGCCCCCCCCCCCCCAAGCTTAGGGACCCTGAAGCTTAAGCTTCATTAATTTCATATTAGATCATCCACTGCTCTGTGTATTTTCTGTTCATGACAGACAAGCCATCCTCGGATAGTGAGAAAATAATTTTCTTCTGATCTGAGGAAGGTGCCGTCATAATTTTGATATAGTACCATTTTGTTGATTAAAAGTTTAACGAGCCTGACCCGTATTGTCGAGCTGATATTGTGGTTTAGCTATCTAGGAAAGTGGATGTCAGATATTAATTATTTTGGACAGGGGTGCAATTTAAGTGCTCGCCTTAGGCAGTGCCGGATTTACCATCAGGCTAGGTGGGCTGAAGACTAATGGACTGTTTACACTTGTAGGTTTTAGGAATAGAAAAAAGGAATGGGGGACTGTATGGGAAGAACTCTCCTGGCTTTCCGTCTTTTGTTTTCCGATTTCCCATTTCGAAACGTTGTTTGTTTTACGCTGGTCCGTTTTCTGAATGAGAAGCGATGCTCATAGGTTTGTTTTTGGTCATGTTTCGAAGGGGAAATCGGAAAGCAGAAGACGGAAAGCCAGGAGAGTTCTTCCCACACAGTCCCCCATTCCTTTTTTCTATTCCTAAAACCTACTAGTGTAAACAGACCATAAGACCTCAGAATCTAAGGGGGCCTCGCCTTTTGTGACACGCGTGGTCTTTTCTTGTATATAATGCATTGTAGTATCTGAGCAAATCTTTTGTAATTTTCATAACTAATGCCCTTTCAAATTTTAAACAACTATCATTATCATAATTGGCTTCACTCACATTATTTAAAACACTTTGATCTTCTTTCAGGCGTGTCGATAGGGGATTGGGAGAGGCCTCACACCTAGAACAGCCTAGAGCCTGTCTCCATCTAAATCCGGCCCTGGCCCTAGGCGCTATTTTCTGTGGAAACGCCCCTGCATAATTCACTTGGTTAGGTGCTACTGTTGTACAGTAAATCGTACCCTAGTGCAAATGAAGAACTAACTTGTACCAGGCAGACAGTTTTACTTCCCCAGCAAAATTTCCCCGTGCTATAGGATTACCAGTGCTGGTAAGCGTTCATTTAACTAGCTGATTGAGATCCGTTTCCGGGGGATCACTGCTCTAGGCATGTGCTCTTCGCTTTTCTTGTTCTTGTGCTGAGTTGAGTTGTTTCTTCTTGTATCTCTGCATTCCATCGTCATCTTCTTCTTAGCTCTTAACCCTTTGCTTGCCAAGGCCGGAAAGTCACTATTTTCAAATTCATTGTTAAGTTTAGATATGGTTAAAAGGTCTTTTAGGACTGTTAGTGTGAATCTAACATAATGAAACATATTCATTTCTAAAAATGTCTTTCACCATTCTAAAATTGTATAGACCACATTACAAATGGCAACTCACAATTGTACGCTGCTAGCACTCAAAGTCTTAAAAGGGCTTGTTTATTAGCCCTAATAGGGCTTTTTGATAGCCCTCACTTAAGAAATTAAATTTGTTGTGAGGTTGTCACAGTGGCAAAGATGATCTTTGTGATGATCATAATGACGTCAAGTAACAACAGCAAATAAATAAATAAGTAAATAAAAATAATTTTCTCGCAAAGTTTGAAGTTTGGACGCACTTGATTTCGATTTTCGACTCCTCAGCTGCATTACGTAACTACCACATGTTTAACTACCAGTTTACATGGTATTTTCTGTTCACATAAATTCTGTATCTCTGTTTATTCCAGACTTTGATCTAAATAATCCGGACAGGCACCTTGTAGGTTTGCTTTTATATGGTACAATTTTACGAATATCAGTTTGGTTTCTCATTGGTCGATTTCATTTTTTTTTTTTTTTTATATATAGCAAAAAGAAAAACAATGCTTTCTGACATTTCGCAGGCGTCTTGTGAAAGTTCATTCATCGATTTTCTTTGTCATCTTCGTTTCATCAATATGCTTGTTTTTCGCTTTCTCGAAACGCTTGGAAACAAAGAAGAATACTGACATTTCAGCATTGCTGACCACCTGACCTTTCAGCAAATCAGAGGTTGAAAGGGGCCGATCGAATGGTTTTCACGTCTTTTCCCGAAAATTTCCGAAATTGTTTGTTTCTTGTTTTTTTTTATATATAGACTGACCGCTGAAATTACTCTTTTCGAGCCTGCTTCGACAATGAAACAATACCAGCAGAATCAGTTCCTTGCATTGTAACAAAATTATACTATACTACAATGGAACTAGAGGGTGAACATGTAAGCACTTGAAACTTGATGACTTCGTGACCAAAAATGATAAAACTTTGTGTACTGCCTCGGTTTTTGACGATAAGTTACGTGGACACAGCCACTTTGGATAAACTTCTGTCTTTATTGTTATTATAATCATATTTACGATTCCTTTAATCGCAAAAAAAGAGACGCAGTTTCGTCGAGTGGAATCGAAAAGTATGAACGGAAATTTCGTTCTTCCGCCCTCTTTACATATTGCTGATTGAAGAGCATGCAACTTTAAATATCATCATAACCGTGTATTCTCTTAGACAACGGGCCAAGTAGTACTAATAACGTCCTAGATCAATTATCACCATTGATTACTACCACCGATTTGGAAAAATGGGGCAAATCATCTTTTTGGGTGTTTTGCGAGTGGCATCGATTTTTTCTTTTTTTTTGGCTTCAGCAGAGATACGAACATCTTACCCAGCCAGTAACACTATGAAAGTTGGACGTGTAGGACTGATGCCAAGTTTGCACATAGAAATGACATCGTTCGTGTGTAATCTGCTGGTTATGACTTCGCGCCGACGTCGGTTTAATGTAGGGAATCCGCCCCAACGGTAATCTGACAACACTGCGGAAATCATATACAAATTTACATCGGGGCGAAAAAATGTGTGACGAACACCGAGAGTCACAAACTCAGTGTGGCCGGGGTTCTAGAAGATGTCAGGAAGTTCAAAGGTCGAAGCATCTAATGAAAGAATCCACTCTTCCTCTGAAGATCCGTCATCTGTCTCACTCCACCTGAAGAGTTTCTTACCACTGTACGTTTAGCGTTAGATGTGCTAAGAAGTCCTTTTGCGCATTGGAAAAGGAGATTTCTTGTAATCATATTTCTTATAATGACTAGTTTTTTTTATTGTTTTTTTTTCCCGAGCTCATTATGAATGAATACCCATTGGCGAGTTAGTTTAACTTGTTAAATATGGTTATGTTTAGACAATACTACCAAAACCGTGACATACTGCTAGTTGCCTTCTTTTGTATTTTGTGTTTTAGCTGCTGTTTGAAAACAGGGAAGAAATTAGATTTGTTACTGAAAATGTTTGCCTGGTCTACACAGAGAACCTAGGGGTGAGCTCTTCCCACTTTCCCACTTCATCAAAAGAACCGTCCGTTGTTAGACCAGATGCCACAACAATAATAAAGGTCTCTAAACTGCAGAGGTCCGCTCTAAAGTGGCTATTTGTGTTAGCTTTGTTCCTGTTCTAACCAACTCCTAACTGAATGAGACAAAGTGCAACAGCGTCATAGACAAAGAGGACGTGGTAATTAGCGAAATATATATAATGACTAGTTATTAGTTGGTGACAGATCGAACTGGTCATGGCATTTCGTGGCAGTTATTAAATGCCCCCATTAATTCTTCGATTTCTCATCTTCCCTTGACCACTATGACTGTTAATAATCTCGGAAATTTCGGATCAGAAAATGATAATTAATTACTTACGGTGAGACCGGTGACCGCTCATTAGTGGGTGAAACAGGTCTTCAATGTGGATCAAACCAGTCGTATTCGCCCAATTTGTCTGATTGATGAATAGATAGGTTGCGTGTTGAGATGCTGTGGTTGTTTGTGTGCCCAGAAGACTATTCTTCAAGATACGCTCACGGAAGACAGCCGGCATTTTTGTCAAGTTCCCCAAAATTTAACAGAGATGCAGTATACCTCTTGAACCACTAAATAAATTATCTTATTCTATAGAGAATAGAGGCGGAAATATTTCATTGTAAGTGCAGTTTTTTGCCCCCCCCCCCCCGCCCTTTTTTTTTTGCTCACGCAGCAGTCTGAACGACAGTCTTAAAAGTGATAAAATTAATATTTTTAAGCGTAAACTGACCTAACAAAGTCGCCTATGCATCGAACTATTGCCTTATTCAAGTTTCAGGCAGTCTTTTTTTTTTTAAATTATTGTCATAAGTGGTAAAATACAACGATCTTTCCTTTTGTCCACATGTTAAAAATTGCTGCAAATTTCCCTGCCTAGAAATGAGTGCTCAGTGCCTTGGCGCTCATGACATCTGCAGAAAGACTGCAGATTATTGTGGGAAACTTTCTAGATCACAGAGAAAGGAGGGGAGGGGGGAGAAAGAGAACGTGTGTATGTAAGAAAGATAGAGGAGCGAGAGAGAGAGAGAGTGAGAAAGAGAGAGACAGAGAGAGGGAAAGAGGGAGGGTGAGAGCACGGGGTTCTCCTGGGCACCGCGGGTGTCTCATTAACAAAGACAACAAAGAAAATGTCCCGAAATGTCAAATTTTATGTTTCGTGTAGGGTTTGAGTTTGAGTTTGAAGACAGCACGTTGACACGGTAAAGATCACACTGTGCCAGGAAGAAAGAAGAGGATAGACGGAATGTAACCGAATGATAGGACAGAAGGAGACACTACCACTAGCGCCCACCAAACCACTGGCTGTTGGGGTTGGTCTGAGCCATCATGATGTCATTTAATTGAGTTTTGATCTCTTAAAAACTCTTTCTCACAAAATAGAATTCAGAAAGCGTGGACTGAGTAAAACTATGGCCCTTGGAGAGTTTGTAGAGTCTTTTGTTGTTGCTGCTATTTGTCGCTTTTATTATTGCTGTGGTTGTGTTAAATGTTTAAAACAATGGTATGGAATCTGAGATTCAAGGGGAAGGGGAGATATCCAGGCCGTTAAACGGTGACGTAATTAGGGCGGGGCAGGTGGGGTCATTGCAGGGGCGTCATTTTTATGCTTAAAAAAATGCAAATTTTACACTTCCCAACATCCGTAGGAATTCAGTCAGAATTTTAAAGAACACATTTTGCAACAGGCGTCTCACAGGTCACGCTCATTGGCCGAAACAGGCCGTCCATGAAGATACAGAAGTATACAAATTTTCACGATCTTAGTACTCGTTTGTTCCATCTGCATTGTCTGAAAAACATTGGAGATCTTTTAGTATGTAGAAGAGGTGAACATAAACAAATGCACACCTTGGCTCTTGTTTAAAATGCGTCGTGGCACTGCCTTATCAAGCTGTTTCACAGTTCCGGTGTATTCTAACGTTTAACGTCGAATTTCTCAGTTGGACAAAAAGTGGAGTTGGAACAAACAAGAACTAGAGAACTTCTTCTTCAAGTGCCGGATCTGGAACAGATATCGAAGATCATGGTTCGCCGCTCGTTCCCCTGCTCGGATGCTCTCAAAAAGCCCATATTGTCCTGGTTTTTCCCTGTCGCCCATCTGTTCAAACTCTCTAAATATGTTATTCTTTGTCTACCTCTGTTTTTTTTTCGCCCTCTATTTTTCCAGTTAGAGCAAGGTGTTCAAGACAATGTGTCGATTCAGGTGTCCCATGAACTGCAATTATTATTGCCTTCTCCTAATTGTTTTTATTAGTGATCGCTCCGCGTTGGCGTCTTTCATCACCATTTCACAAGAGACCTAGGGTCACGAAATACGAAGCCGGAATGTTTTCCTTCAGAATATTATTGTTAGGGGGGCGTATTCCAATAACATAGCCAAATAGAGAAAATACTGAGTTATATGCACTGTTCGGCAATGGTTTATAAAGCAAAATACCACGTACCCCTAACAACAGGCCTTTCCTCTAATTTCAGATTACAAAATGTCCAATTCACGAGTCCAGTCGCGGGAGAGACGTCCGGAGTCGATCCTGGCCAGCGAGGCAGACAGACGAATCACAACTGCCGAGGGGAAGTCCCGAAACGCAGACACACCCATCAGCGTGCCAGAAAATACCCCACGTGATGTCATAACCGCTGGCAGAGACGATGCTGACATTTTCAGCCCACCACCGGAGGTCATGGCCGACCCAGGATCGGAAAAACCCGAAGACATACTGGACGAGGATGAACTTTTAATGACTCTCACAGAAGAAGAGCGGCGAAAATGGGAGATGATGGTGGCAGCAAGGTGATGTGCACGTATCTCTTCCGGACCATTCATAAAGTAATAAAATTTTTAAAAAACACACACACACAAAGAAAATCTATGGAGTTGCAGCAAGGCTTGAATCAAAGAAATAATATAAATAGTAAAAGTTGTATGTAGCAAAGCCTTGCCTAAGAAATAATACAGAAACAATATAGTGAAATTCAAAGGAAAAGGGAAGACAAATCAAGCTTTCGATCTACTGCTCTCCGTCAGGCATCCATAAAGTACGTACTCTTGGAGGGGGGGGGGGCGGTGCCCCCAATGTATGAAAAGCATTACACGGAGAGAGGGGGACATCTCTGAAGCTCACGTGCGCTTTTCAATTACCTTAAGGAATTAAAAACTTTTGCTTTTATTTGTGCATATCATTAAAACAAAATAAGGTGTAGGATTATATAATAGTCAGATACAGGCTATGTTTCTGATGAAACAGTCAATAATGGTCCATGCAAAATGCCATTTAAAGCTTCAAAATATCAAGGCTTTCGACATTTAATCTCTGTACGCTCCTTCATGGCAGGCCGGGGTTGGGGTTGGGGGTGGGGGGAGTGGGGGAGAGGGTCGCCAAAATTGAGGATACCTACCTTATGGATGGTCCCTGTGGCAGTTGATACAACACATCGGGGGGGGGGAGGGGGCTGGCGGTCATTATCAATGGTATTGTTATGGTCATTTTGGGGGGGGGGGGCGGGGGAGGGAGGGGGCCAGTGAAACAAACCAATAACATGTCCACCTCTTTGATTTTAACCACTCTTTGAGTTTAGCCTTTAACCATTTGGACTCCTACAGGTCGACTCAAATGGAAAAATCACTGGAAGACCACAAGAAATGGGCCGATGCCTTCACACGACGCCGTATGTTCGTCTACTGCTGCATGAGGAAACTCAACCAGTCTCACCAAGACAGAATGGCAACGTTTGACACTGTGTGGCAGAGAAACTTCAGCGTCTTCGGCAAACAGTCAGCGCGTCAAAGATCTTACCCGGCAAAAAAAGCAGAACTCGAGAAAAGGCTTTCAGATCCAGCGTTGTCGGGGTCGAAACCCCAGAAACCTTCTCAAATCACACCGACGAGAAGAAAAGGAACAATGCGTGATGAGGAAAAAACTCAGAAAACGCATTCTTCCACCACCAAAGAAACAGTTCTGCCTGAGGAAAAACCAGATATCCAAAAAGAGAAGTTGTCCCAGATTCAGCAGTCACCAGTAGACCCCGCTCAGGCCAAAGAAAATACAGTGACTTCCGACAACACAAATGGACATTTATCTAAACTGTCCAAAGACGAAACAGCTTCAAGTGATTCACAACTCATTCCAGCGTCTGATAAACTTTTGCCATCGGGTGAAAAAGCACATTTCTCGAAAGTTGAACAATTGTCCACA